>CM074201.1:16379969-17122760 GCA_037179385.1 Holothuria scabra
ACATGAAGGTTAGCCACAGCCAGTGCTCACCCAGTAGTGGGTCGTAAGAAATGTTCAAGAAATTGAGGTCAAAGAATCTAGGGGCCAATTTTGATCTTTCTATGTGAACATGCAAAAAATATTTCTCATCCTACAGATTAAATTGATCATCATATATGGTCAGTATTGCTGACCAGTGGTCCATAGTGTGTGCCCAGGAATTGAAGGGCAAAGGTCATCTAGTGATCATTTTGGCCCAAAATAACATCTTGTGTAGCCAAATCCCCTCCTAAAGATATACATATAGTATATTGTTTACAATAGTGGTAAGGGTACCTTTGGGGTGTTCAGAAATTTGTGGTTTAAAGGTAGTGTGACATGTCAGCAAAAAGACCTGACCTCACTTAGCAGTTGTGGAGTGAGGTGTTCTGAGGAAAAACCCATTGGAATTATTTCAATAGTTTTTATGGTTCTCAAGATATACCTCCTCAAAGTTGGAATGTTTCGGAAGAAAGTGGTTGCTCATGCAAAAATAATGATGTGGAGTGTTGCGTAGTGTTGACATTTCTTTTGTTAATCCTATATAAATTATCTCTTAATTACATATCAGTTAGTTTATGGTTTGGTCATTGGTACTGAAGATTTCCAAGGTCACAATTTAAACTTCCAAAACAGAATCTTCAGGACAAACTAATGTTACAACTGTCCTTGAAATGAAGATTGTAAAAACAAAGGATAACATTAGCCACATATGGTATGTTCTTCCCATGACATCACAAGATTTGCATATTGAGCTCATATTTATTAATGATGAAGTCCAAATCAGAAACTGCCCTGTAAAATGGTCAATTTTTGATGGCTTTTGATGGAAACTGTGGCTGTTATCATGGTTTTTAATGCTTTTCATACCCATTACCCAATTTTGTCATTTTCATGTCACACTACCTTTAAGCTAGGTCACATAATCATATGTAGGGGTGCACCAGAACTAAAAATTTGGATCTGGGCGAAACCGGAACCTGCAGGAACTTTTTTTTAAGTTCTGGTTTGATATAGTTCTTGCCGGAACTAGTACATTGTTTTGAGTGCATTATATATAAAACCAAAGTAAAGTTATGGTACTAACTAGGAAAGGATAGCCTTCATTACTTATGCCTACACAGTATGAAGCTGACTTGTACAGAGCTGCAACTGGTTGAAGCTTTTAGGGCCAGAAATCAAAAGACTTAGTGATTTCTTGCCATTGAATTTTGTATGTCTTGCTTTTTTCAAATAGAAAGTGTTTAATAAAGCATCCACATAACATGTATCAAATGTATCCTAGCTTCATACTTTGAGATACTGTGTAAATCAGGTTCAGAGATTTCGACCCTCTGAGACCCACAAAACTGGGGTTCTCAGGCTGTTCACTATATCACATCCACTTGTGTGAACTAATTAATGCTATTTAAGACTGTAACTTGAAATGTTGTGTAAATATGGTACTGAGACTTTGCCCTTGGTGATCTCATATCACCTTTGACCACAAACAAAAACAATAGACATCATCTGCTCAACATCAAACATCTGCATGCCAAGTATGAGGACTCTACAAGTTAACAATTAAATGTACATTTGATGTAATGAAGGATATGATCATGCTGTACAGTGCAATAATAGAATTATTCAATGGGTAGTACTTTTCTAATCCAGCGTGACATCCAGCGTGAATGTCGCTCTGATGAATGGACTAAATTTGGGCATGTTGTTGCTTGTTTCTCATTTAATTTTAATTCTTAGGATTGAAAGAGGTAAAGGATCTGAGAACTAAAGGAGGGTCTTGACTGTGGTTTTCCTGCATTTTAACTTGCAAGAAGTTAATTGAATAATTAGTGGTGCAGTATGATTCATAGCCAAACAAAACAAATTGTTGTCAGGGTACAGGATTTAAAATAGGAAAGTACTGTATTGCTGTCACTCTTCACTTCATGTTTGATATACTTTAAATATCACATGGACACTTTTTACATAGTAGAAATCCGTTAAAAGTTTCCTGGACTCTGAAAAAAGCGTTTACCACCTCTCCATTACACGTGCAGCTCGGTTACTTGCCGTTTGGTCTACCCCCGGAAAATAAAACGATGCTCCGGGTGTCACGTGATCAACGAAGACACCAGATTTTGGGTCTTCGTTGATCACGTGACACCCGGAATATAGCGAAGGCAGATTTAATGTCTTTGTTGATCATGTGACACCCGGAATATCGTTTTATTTTCTGGGGGTAGACCAAATGGCAAGTAACCGAGCCGTACTTGTCATCTCTTACTGCAAATTACTTTGAGTGAGACTTCATGGCAAGACTTAAAGGAGAGCAGATTTTTGTATAGATTTCTAAAGATAAGGCAATATCTTACTCTGGGCTGAATGTGGGCTTGGTTGTTTGAGGAAACTCTTTCTCAGTAAACAGGCTGAAAACTTTGAAATCCTGCTTACTGTAACAACAATGGCAAGTATTATCGAACGGCAACCTTTTCACTATTAGTATCATGTTTTTTGTAGCAACCAATTTTTGTTTCGATGATAAGAGAAACCAATGCAATCATGATGGCGTGTGTGTGTATGTATGTAGGTATGTGTGTGTGTGTGCGTGTGTGTGAGTGTGTATGTGTGTGTGTTTGTGACACTTTGCTTGTTAACACGATATCTCAAGATAGGAATGTGTGACAGTTTTCAAACTTGGTACATAGATGCGCCATATTGAGAGGAAGAACCCTATTGTTTTTGGTGGGGATCAAAGGTCACCTGGGGTCATGAGGGGTCAAAGTCTGAAAAACTTGTTAACACAATATCTCAAGGTAGGAAGCTTGGATAGATTTCATATTTAGTGTGTGGATGTGTTTTGGTCAGGAGGTGGTCCTTATTGTTTTTGGTGGAGGTCAAAGGTCATCTGGGGTCACCACGGGTCGAAGTATGAAAACCTTGTTAACACGATATCTCAAGATAGGAAACTTGGATATATTTCATATTTAGTATGTGGATGCATTATTGTCAGTAGATGGTCCCTATTGTTTTTGGCAGGGGTCAAAGGTCATCTGGGGTCACCAGGGGTCAAAGTCTGAAAATTTCGTCAACACAATATCTCAAAGTAGAAAGCTTGAATAGATTTCATATTTAGTGTGTGGATGTGTTTTGGTCAGGAGGTGGTCCTTATTGTTTTTGGTGGAGGTCAAAGGTCATCTGGGGTCACCAGGGGTCGAAGTATGAAAACCTTGTTAACACAATAACTCAAGATAGGAAACTTGGATAGATTTCATATTTAGTGTGTGGATGCATTATGGTCAGTAGATGATCCCTATTGTTTTTGGCGGGGGTCAAAGGTCATCTGGGGTCACCAGTGGTCAAAGTCTGAAAATCTTGTAAACACAATATCTCAAGATAGAAAGCTTGACTGGATTTCATAGTTAGTATGTGGATGTGGTATGGTCAGGAGGTGGTCCCTATTGTTTTTGGCAGGGGTCAAAGGTCATCTGGGGCCACCAGTGGTCAAAGTCTGAAAATCTTGCTTACACAATATCTCAAGGTAGAAAGCTTGAATAGATTTCATATTTAGTATGTGGATGTGATATAGTCAGTAGATGGTCCCTATTGTTTTTGGCATAGGTCAAAGGTCATCTGGGGTCTCCAGGGGTCAAAGTCTGAAAATCTCGTTAACACAATATCTCAAGGTAGAAAGCTTGGATAGATTTCATATGTAGTATGTGGATGCGTTATATTCAGGAGATGGTTCCTATCGTTTTTGGGGTAGGTCAAAGGTCATCTGGGGTCACCAGGGGTCAACATCTGAAAATCTTGTTAACACCATATCTCAAGGTAGAAAGCTTGAATAGATTTCATATTTAGTAATTGGATGTGTTATGGTCAGGAGGTGGTCCCTATTGTTTTTGGTGGAGATTAAAGGTCATCTGGGATCATGGGGTTGTTAATGCGATATCTCAATGTTGGAAACTTGGATAGATTTCATATTTAGTATGTGGATGCGTCATAGTCAGTAAATGATCCCTATTGCTTTTGGCGGAGGTCAAAGGTCATCTGGGGTCACCAGGGGTCAGAGTCTGAAAATCTTGTTTATGTGATATCTCAGGTTAAGTAGCTTTGATAGATTTCATATTTGTTATGTGGATGGGTTATGGTCAGGAAATGGTAGGTAATGTTTTTGATGGAGGTCAAAGGTCATCTGGGGTCACTGCTGGTCCAAGTCTGAAAATCCTGCTTATGCAATATCTCAAGATAGGAAACTTGGATAGATTTCATATTTGGGTATGTGGATGCATTGTGGTCAGACGATGATCCCCATAGTTTTTGGCAGGATGAAAGGTCATCTGGGGTCTCCAGGGGTCAAAGCCTGGAAACCTTTTAAAATGTGAGCTCTCAAGATAGGTGTTTGTCCATTTGTCTGTCTGTTGTTTGTCATTCTAGCTATGTATGGCTTTTATGGAGGTCAAAAGGTCATCTGGTATGACAAAATTATTTTTTGAACTTGCTTGTATAACATTTGAATGAGAAGATAATTGTGCATGATGGCACTCTTTGAAACGGAACATTAATGTATCATCGAAACCTCAATGCATTTTTGCATTCTGGTTTTTCATTGCTATCAGCCCTTAGTACACTTTTAATAGTTTTAAATATAATTAAACAATAAAAGGAACTGGAAAAAAAACTCTCAGATCTTTCTTCATTTGCCTCTTAGTGATTTAAATCAAACAGTGAAAGTGTATGACTTGAAGCAAGTACAAAGGTCCAGTCAGGTACTTTAAAATGGTTCTAGCTGGAACGAGAATTTAGTATAATCTGGGTTCCAGCGGGATAGTTCCTGCCGGATCCCCAGAGCAGCCCTAGACGCACATAAACCATTTGATGAAAACACTTTTAATGTATTTCCTCCAACACATAACATGTTACAATGGTAAGCCTTGTCACAATAGCGCTACAGAAGAGATTCTTACAGGATGTTCAGGAATTTGGGGCCAAAGGTCCTACATGGGTTGTATGGCCTATTTAATTAAATCATGCAAAATGCTTTTTCTCATGCAAAATACATGGTCCTATGCTGAAAGTTTTTACATCAGAACTAAAGTTACCTTACCTTTGTGGTTGGTGTACCATATTTCCCATTTGATATTAAATCATGCAAAGGCAGCACATAGTTTCACCAGCATGGATTATAAAAATACCAAGGTGGCTTCCTATAGGCTAGTGTCACTCCCCATAAAAATGTTTCTTAAAGATGGTAAAACAGCAGTGCAGTTGTCTGGTACTTGATGATTTGGTATCACATACAGGCTCGGAAGTTCCCTAATTTTTCATTAATCAGAGCCAGGGGCGCATGATCACCCTCCTGTCCCACTCCCAGTCGATAGCTACAGTACGCCTGTCATTGTGTTGCTTTTGAATCTGCATGCATATGGTGTCAAACATAAAAACACAGCTTCATAAGCTGTGCAAATTGCCTGTACTGTTTTTCCGTAAGTGTGCAGTACAGTTTTTAGACTTTTCCTAAACATGCTGCGGGGCAGTCATTCAGGATGTACAGTAGCCCATGTCACTAGCCTGCTGTACAAGTACTGAGATCACTATATCATCTTGCATAATGCATGGAACTCTCATCTAAATTGAAAATTAAGATGGAAGTGGGAGTGGGCAAAGCAGCATATTTGTATATAATTATATGCAATAGATCTTTTTGGCAGTTTTTCAATAAAGGCAAATCCATCGTTTTGGTATACACAACCTCAGATATTTTTGGGGCTCCAAAGCCCTCTGTAAAACCACAGGTCTGCTTCAGACCTGTGTCCGCTGAGGTTCCTAAGGCACTGTACCCTAAGGTATAATTCAATAGAAAATTCTGTAAGGCTGGTTGACCGGTCTTAAATGTGATTTGAAATTGCCAATGACATTATAATAGAGACTGTTATAATGTTAACCTTGGCTGTTGCTTTGATAACTGCAGCCTCTATGATGTCATTGTTTGTCTGAAATACATTCAATTAAGACCAGGGACCCTCCCATCCATCCCTCACAGTGAGTGTTAAATTTCTGCAATATTTTTTTAATTTTCATAGCTGTATGGTTGAACTGATGTGGTTAGACTACAGGAAGGTTACCATCCAAGTGACCATATTTATCAGCATAATCCTCTTCAATATCTTCATCATCACAGTAGTCATCTCTGCTTTCCTCCAGACCTCCCTCAACATCTTGAACAGCATAACCTTCCAATTCAGCATTGTAACCTCCTCTGTGTTGCATCCCTTCTTGATACTGTAAAATACCTAGATCCTCCTGATTTTCCTCATAAAATTCATTGTATGGGTTTTGCTCTCCGTTAATGTTTTGATGAAGACACCTACCATTGGCTAACCTATCTGTCCCTTCATCATCTTCAATGGCAGGAACTGGCCATCCATCTGTACAAACTTCTTTTTGAGTAACTGCTAAGTCTGACCCCAGTTGATTTTGGTAGTCTATATCCTCTTCACAACTACCATCTTTATAAACTGTAGTACGGTTCCCAGGTTTGCAGGTTTTTCCATTGCAATCCTTGTTTGTAACGTAAGTGGAGTTCAGAATCATCACAGGCTTGCTCGAAACTTTTGTGAGTTTACCCAATCCCAATTGCCCTGTACTAATTGTTGTGAAATTGAAACCCACTTTGGTGGGAGTTGATTTACAAGCAGTTTTCAATAATTCTGTGGCATCTTTTAAATTTTCAATTCTTTCTGACATTTTTTCAATTCCAGTTTTAGACCGTGATAATTGAAGTTGTTGAAGGTGCAGGCGTAAATCTGTGCAATTTTGATAAATCAGGGTGAACAAATCTTTGAGATTGCTGTGTTGTAACCGTAAGTTTGCAAAGGTGGCTGTTTGACCCTCTACTTTCTTGTTTAGCACATTTAACAAGTGTGCTGCAGCATTCTTCAACTTTTCTTGTTCTCTTTCTAAAGTTATTCCAATTTCTTGTTCCAGTCTTTTTTTGTCAAGTTCATATTGATCAATTCCATGCAAAATCTTTCCCTCCAAGAATGTCTCATCTTTTTTGTAAACTTGAAGTGTTTTTTCTAGTTTGTTCAGTCTGCCTGAAAGATTCTTAGCAATGTCAGATGCCGTAACAATATTATGCTTGTCTGGTTTATGCTCCTTTAAAAGGCATTTAGTGCAGACTTGTTTCTCACAAGATGTGCAGTAAAATTCCATTTGAACCTTATGGTCTGGACATGTATATTCTGGATTTGTGTTCTCTTCAGGGCTGTGTCCCTTCTTAGTTTTTTCTCCAAGAGATTCATCAGGAATAAGATTCATGACAATAAAATTGGTAGGGAAGTCTTCAACTTTGCCAGAATCAGGCAAGACAATATTTTTCCTACATGTAGGACACTGCAGAGATTGGAGATAGTGGTCCGCCATCTTTTTGACACATTGACAACAGAATGTGTGGCCACATGTGAGTACCTTTGGTGACCTGAAACCTTCAAAGCAGATAGGGCAGGACAGAATTAGCCCATGTCCTCCTTCTGCCATGGTGTATCCGTATTCAGTTGTTTAGAGACAATTCTGGAGTTAAATTGAAATAAGATTATTTTTTATTTTGTCAAAGTTAAGCTGTGATTTCTGGCTGCATGAATAATGCTCTGTGGGACACTTTTACAACTGAATGCTGCCCTGTATGAGAAATTTTTTTATCCAGACATTTCACTCTGATTTTTATCACTCAACTGCATAAGGAGAGTGATTTCGTAATTCATACTCTATCTTAATATGGCACGAACCACTAAACTTTCTGCGCCATATGTAGTGCTGTTTGTAAACATTTTTTTCACTCCACCATGTAATCTAATATGAAACTAATATGAAAGTAGGGGGTGGAGCAATTTTAAGACTAGCGCCTCACTCTACTCGACTGATCAAAAGGTACATTTTTTATGTTAAAATTGGAGGGATTCTTCCAGTTGGCACAGAGCATGCAGAAAATTTCAAAAACTCCCGGCCCCTCAGACAGCCGGATATATGACATTTCTGGGGCTTTTAAGTACTTGGCTACTGTACTGTAAGCAGCAGGGGATAAACAGACTTTTCCAGGGGAAAACAGGCAAGCACCCAAATTTTCTGATTTTTACTTCAAGTGTGAACAACACTGTATTAGGGATATAATTTGTGGTGTGCTTGCCCCTTTTAGACAAATATTTGTAGATATAGAGCTTCTATTGCAGAAAGTTTGGCATTCTATGTTTCCTGTATTAAGGAAATGGTATTACAGAAGAAGCTTCACTTCTCATATTGTGGCAAATCTGAGAATAATTGCATGATGCCTGAACATAGTTCTTGCTACATAATGTTATCTAAGGCCTACAGGTATATAAACTGACACCCTCTATTAAATGAAATTTCAAAAGTATCCCAAACTTTGTTGTCCTTTTTAGACAAAATATTTCAAAGTCAAGAGCTTACACTGGAAAAATTTGGAATTTTATGAAAAACAATTTATAAAAGTTGCAATGTGACTGCCAGTGTCTCTTGATGGGTGTGAGGTCACATAAGGTTATGCTGTTTTTGTTTTATTTGAAGAGCTTGGAAAAGGTTACCAAACAGATTTATGGGTGAGCACTACTGGTCTCAAATTTCACTTTACTGTATGGTGTGTGAAGGGGGCCAAAAATTTTGATTTTTGGAGATTTGGAGGGATCAAAGGAGGGGATTTTTGACCCGAAATTTGGGGGTAGAGGCATGCTTCCACCCCTCATTTTTCACTGCTGTGGGGGCTGTCATCCCCCAACCTCCCCCACTCTTCCTACAGCTTTGGGGTGTGTTACTTTTGTTGAGCAAGGGCTCTTAGGGCTGAATTTATACTAGTGTGGCATTTGGAAAGAACCTATAGAGGCTTTTCACATGACGTCATAATACTCTCCGGCGGCCATGTTGGAGTACACGTAACTACGTAGTTGACCACACGGGACGCGCTTGCTCGTTGAATGTGTACACGACGTGCATACCACAATGCACTCTGTGCAGTGCGTTCTGCACAAAGCCACGTGTATTTGGCATGATTGTCCTCCAGCATGGCGGTTCCGTGACGTAATTGCAAAGCCTCTATAGTATATGAATACTAACTTTGCTCTCCAGTAAAATGATATAGCATAACAAACATCAGTTCTTTGTGCATGCCCACTTGTAAAACCTATTACAGTCCTATACTTCCCATATTACTACGGGACAGTCCATGCATCTACTGCTGAATATTAGACAATAACTAAACATTTTTGCTTGATTGTAAACAGATCATTTTCAGATGCATTCCACAATAAATTTTTTGTAAATCAAGACTGCCTTTGTGGTGGTGATAAAAATTAATTGAAACTTACTGTATGACTATACTGTCTAACTGCATTAGAATTACAACAAAATTGTACTTACTGGATATCCCATAGCTTGAATATCCAGAGCATGTTGCAGATGTACAGTATACCGTCAAGCTTCCATGCATTTCAAAATTTAAAGTGTGCAAAATGTGTGTCCTTGAATGACAAGCCTGCATTGCTGTTTACAGTACTAGTGCTGAACTTTTACAGTGTGCTTGTACAGGGCAAAGTTTGGTGTGCTATTTTGGAATCAGGGTAATTCCGCTGCCTTGCTAATATAAAAGTAAACAAACAAGTTATGAAATTAAGTTCAGCCATATAGTCTCCATAGTGTGGTAATTAAAGGGGATCATTAAGTTAATTTTGCTAATTTAGTGAGAGCATTAGAAGGTTACTACCAGGAAAATGGTAGTTAGCATGATGAGTCCAAGTTTGTGTCCAATAGTTATGGAAAAAGTTAAAATTTTGAATTCTGTGATATCCTGACTTGTAATGGTTTTGTGCATACTCGCTGTAATTTAAAAAAGTGTCTGGTCACAAACTTTTCAAAACTGAATTGAGATTAAGGCAGCAATCCAAGATAGATGATGGTTTTTTGATTCCTTGCCGAAGGCAAGGAATGATTTTCGTGAAGGGGTTAGCGTGAAGGGGTTAGCAGTGGCAAAGTCTGACAAACTTGCTTGCATAGTATTACTGTACAAGAAAGGTAATTTGTAGGGTCTTCATATTTGACATGTAGATGATGCATGGTGAATAAATGATTCCTGTAGTTTTTGGTGAAGGTCAAATCTCACTTTGGTTCACAAGGGGTCAATGTCCCAATATCATATTTACACAAATTTCCCATGGTTGGAGTCTTGGATACTGCAAAATTTCACACATAGTATGTGGATGTGATATCACGAGCAGAACCCTAGTTCTTGTAGAAAGCTTCAATGCCTTGCATGTATACTTTGTGGGTACTGTCAATTTGAAAAATATTACGAAGCTCTGTCAATTTGAAAAAATAAAAGATAGGCTTAAATTTCAGCAGCAAGGAATCACTAAGCCTTTTGGCTTTCTGGTTACAAGTTCCAAAGTACTGTTGCTTTGCATTATTAGATTGTCAGACTAATTTAGTCCGGCGGAAGATTTCCAGGAGATTCTGAAGAGTAGGGAAAGTAATAAACAAACAAAGCACTTCAGTTATAGGCTCATTAAGATTTTTTTATATATTTATTTCTCCTGGATCTAATTCATACCAGATAATTGCTTCTTAAATATCTTGAAGTGGAAACGATTTTCTTCGAATCTTGAAAATTTCTGAGAAGAATGTTCATAGAATTCCCCAAATTTTATGTTCATTTAGTTTTGTAGTTGTTCCAGTATCTCATGTTAATAGCTGTGCTTTTGCCAAATATACTGTTTGCAGAGGAGACAACGTCTTTCACCAGAAAGGGTGCAAGTTTTGGATGAGAGAATTCCGAAGGAACTGGCTGAATTTCTGACAGTAAAGAAGATGCAGGGAGGGGAGGAACAAGGACGACAGTCTGGATCCCTTGCCTGGAGGTTAAATAGAGGGGAGACTAGTAGTAGTCAGGCTCAAGCCGCTGATACAGAGGTAAATATATATATATATCCTTAAGTTGACCATCTCATTGGAGGATGGGGAAGGTGGTGGACCATATTTTGGGGGGAGGTTGTGGGGGAAAGTGGTTATGTTGACATGTAACATGGATGGGTGAAATTTCACATTTACAACTGTAAAAGTAAAAAATATTCTATAACTGAAGATGAAATATTCCTTACAACTACAAACATAGACTCAATCAAGTCTTAACATGAATCTCTTGAAAATTCAATTAAATCTCTTCAAAACTTTACCTTGAATTGGTGACATCTCGTTGATTGGAACAACAGTTGCTGGTAGTTATGAAACTACCAAATTTTTTGCAGATAGGTAGGTGAAGATAGTAAGAAATCAAAGCAATGGCACAATTTACATTATGACTTACAATATATTAAGGATTCCTGTTAGGAATGCTGAGTAAGCTGGTGCACTCCTGCTGATAACACCTGACTATTAAATGAAGCAAACAATGTGATGTCCACTGGTCTTAATTCAAGAACGAACCAATGGCTACTGTGAGGTATTACTGCAACTAATTGGGATGAAGCTAGAAAGTTACCGACCTAGTTTGGATTCAGTTTGAACAAAAACAATGTTTGATTTGGTGGAATATTCTTTAGCGTAGGTCAGTGGTTAACGAGGGTAAATGGGAAAGAATTTTTAACAGTGCAAAATTTTTGATAGTGTGTGAAATCCATTGTTTTTTTTCGGCAGCTAGGTAGAAGCAGCAGCCACTGGTGGTGGCAGAGGAGTAGCATTGTACAGGTGAAAATATCAATATCGAAGCATACCTGGCAATGGTGCAGACTACAGCCTCATGATGTTTTAAAGGGAAATATTGCATTTGTTTTGCAAAAAAATTCATCCTTTTAAAACTAATATGTATTGACATGGGTTGAAAGATTATTAAAAATAAGGCAGTATGGTAGCTTTCTTTTCAAGAAATAAGTTTCCCACAGATATAAATTTAGTTGTTTGTTGCTCAAGAATAACTTGTTCACCCAAACTTTCATCATTTCAAATGATGCAATGTCCATGGCTCATCTTGGGCATAGTATTTTGAATAGATGTAGCTATTGCTGGGGCTCAACATTAAGACTGAATTGTTTGATAGTGTCATTTCCTTGTACCATTTGTTGAAGAATTTTAAACACAATATTTCCCTTTAAGCCAATTACAATTACTAAACAATGTGCATGGTTTTCTGTGGTACTAGGCTGTCCTACACTGTGCGGACATGTTTGGTGTATTCTGCCTCTCTATGTGTTACTGTGGTTCTTGTAGGTACAAAAATTGGAAACCTTGGGAAATTTACACAAAATGAATATTTTTCTTCATGTGAACACCAAAATTTTTTGTGTCTTAGAGATGGGGATGTCCTATTCCCTTTGAGTTAGTTTTGCATCTGTAAGGGGTCCCAGATTCAAAATGGTGCTACTTTTTTGGAATTTTGTTACCTAGTTATCAAAATTACAAATTGTGTGCTGCAATTCTAATCAATATAGCACATTTTCTGCAAAATTTGAACCAGATTAGTTTGTGGAAAATTTGAGCCGGGTCAGATAGTTCATTGGACCATGAGTTTGCAAAGATTTGTTAAAGGGAAGCAATTGTACAGCCTTCTAGACAGCACAGAAATTCAATATAATTATTCCAAGCAATGTGGCATCATTAAAGACCAATTTTATCCCAAGTCAAACGTAGTATGAGTTTTTCCGAGGCAAGTCTGGAAGGCAGTTGGGCAAAGCAGTGCAAAGCACCATATTTCTCCCAAATTACCCATAGTGCAACAGAACAGTGACGTAAAACCTGCACCTAATGTATACTTTTGTTTGCTATTGCGGAATATCATATATACTATACTGCACAAACGTTCGTAACACTACTGAAGACTAGCACAACTGCCCATCGTTTCATTCATTTTACAAATGTTTCAACGGTTGAGTTTGAGATAAAGGTTCAGAAATCAAAATATTAACTCCTTAAAAGCATATGGCTGCCTCTTCCGGGACAAGTGCATATGATTTTGAGCCAGTTCGACCAAGGAAAACTCGAGCACCTGCGAGCGATGTGACCAGCACCCACAGCGAACCAGCCGTACAGTTTATACAAGCTAACGTTAGACCAAGGGTCAGTATGTTACGTATCGGCTTATACTAGTATAGCAATACGTAGCCTATGCCATATAACAATAACACCGATCGATGTGTATGGTGTCTTAGCCGAGTTCTCTTCGCGATTGCCTTCTTTTAACGTTTAGGTGTCCACAAATATCCTACATTACTTACGAGAATTTCAAAAGGTTCGTCTAAATCGAATCTTTGCGAAAATGAGTGAAAACGAACCTAACTGTTGCACCGAAAAGCATGCTAAAATACGGTCTCGCTAGTCCCAGCTTGTTGTTGTTACCGCTTGTAGTTTCAGGGTCTACTGGAAGTAACTTATCTTGGTTTGTACAAAAGCAGTCAGAAATAATGAGTATTTTTTATTTGAGGGATGAAACAAAAAGAAGAACAAAAAATTATTGGGTTATCAAAAATTTTTATTAGTAAAGCAAAAGCAACTATGAAGTTTTTTAAGCTTCGTAAAGGGTAATTATAAATTCAGCTGTAAGTGTACGTAAGTTGGTAACCACTTTTGTGAAATCTGATCAGGTGCAGGTTTTACGTCATCAATCAGCTGATCCATGGTCGTGTTTCTTCGAGTATGGCGATACTTATGTCTTGAAAAGCGGGAGATTTGAAACTTTTTTTTCGATATGAGTTTTTTGTGGAAAAACAACACAGTAGTGTTAATATCTAATGTTTATATATGTACTACACATATGTGGGGAGTCAAATGGCCACTATTGCTCCCCTTTAAACTAGGCTAAATAGAGTTTTACATTTCAACTTATAAGCTTTTGGTTTAATCTAGTGGCCCCCACCACCTTTTTCCCAGATTTGGGAGCACTCAATTGTTATCCCTACTCTATTGCTTATGTGAAACACCCCTCACATCAGTAGGAGGCTTCATTATTAACCCCTTTTTGCTATGCACGGTTTTGCTGCAAATCCATAACTTACAATTGCTATATATGTGGTTTTGCTGCAGAACCATTGCACTGCTGCTCCCTGGATTAGCTCCATATAAATCAGTTGTGTATAACCTTGTTGTGGACATAGAATAGGCTTGAGGAAGAGATACTTGTACATATGTGCACCCTCTTGGGCTATGGCGAATGCAAATATGGCAACCTCTACACAGAAACTTACTATTCACAGAACCCATACATATGTGGTGTGTGTATGTAACATAATGTGTAGCTCAGTATGAGGGGATGGACCTTTCATAGCAAGAGGGTTAGTCTTAGGTATGACCTGGCCTGAGAATCAAACCCTGGACCTCCCAATGGAGAATCAGATGCCCTACCAACTAGATCTGGGTTCTATTCCCAGGTAAAGTCATACCAAAGACTCTAAAAATGGACCCACTGCCGTTGTGCACGATGCTCCCCATAAGCAATGGAGCAGGGAAAACAAACCAGTGAGCTACATCTAGAAAAAAGGCTGTGGCCAGCTTGACTTGAACCAAAAGGTTGGAAACTGGGCTGTAAAACTCTATCTAACTAACATCTATCAACTAGACCACATATCCAGTCACTGTTGCAAAAGAGGGGTGCGGTTCATTGCTAATATTTTCCTGTAATTTTTAGAATTACGCCTTTGAACCAGTTCAGGAGGAGGAGAACACAAAGTTATTTCATATTCGCTATTGCTGTGCCAGTGATACTTATACCAGAGTCTCTAACCAGAATTCACCTATAGAAGGATGGGAGGCATGTATCTTCAAACAGCGAAATATCTTCAGAAAGCAGGAGTTTGACTGGAACATGGTAAAAAAATTCATTTTAATGTATGAGTTGTGAAGAATTTGTATTTTTCTTTTCAAATTTAGTGCACAAATTTAGCCATAGGTTAGTCTTACCCGATTGGTATATCAAGTCATCTTGTTCTTCATCATCTCCCATTTACACATGTAGTCCCTCAACTTGCCTACAAGTCCATCTGATATAAGATCTAAGATGGCAGCGACTCTCACTACCAGAAGGCAGTCTCCCTCTCTCCATCTTGCAAGCTTGAAGCAAGACATGTTTTTTGATTCCTTGATTCCTTGCCGAAGGCAGGCAAGGAATCTATGCGATGGTGATGTCGTGTGTGTGTATGTGTGTGTGTGTATGTGTGTGTGTGATGCCTGCTTGTAAACATGATATCTCAAGAAGGGTAACCCCCAGAGATCTCAAACTTGGCATGTAGATTGTCCACATTGAGTAGATGGTCCCTATTTTTTTGGTAGAGGTCAAAGGTCATTTGGGGTCACCAGAGGTCAAAATGTAAATACCTTGGAAATTGCTTGTAAACACGATATCTCCAGAAGGAAAAATGTGAGCAATCTTATACTTACCATGCTGATTGTCCATATTGAGTAGATGGTCCCTATTGTTTTTGATGGAGGTCAAAGGTCATTTGGGGTCACCAGAGGGAAAAAGGTCAAAACCTTGTAAACACTGTATCTCAAGAAAGGTAAATGTGAGGGATCTCATACATATAGCAGGTGGATTGCCCATATTAAGTAGATGATCACTATTATTTTTGGTGGAGGTCAAAGGTCATTTGGGGTCATCAGAGATGAAAAGCTCAAAAACTTGTAAACACCATATGTCAAGAAAGGTAACTGCCAGGAATCTCATATTTACTAAGTGGATTGTCCATATTAAGTAGATGATCCCTATTGATTTTATTGGATGTAAAAGTTCATTTGGGGTCATCAGAGTTCAAAACATCTAAACCTTGCAAACACTACATCTGAAAAGAGTATATAACTGTTGAAGTTAATATCCATGAGCAATTAGTGTGAAAGGGTAAGAATAATTTGGCATGTGTAATGTAATAGGTATAGGGTATATATTTTTTTGGAACAGTTTATTAGCTTCACTATGTAAATTCTTTAGTGAGGTAATTTTGAAAATGTATTTGTAAAGTACTGAAGCAAACTCATAGGAAGAAGGTGTAAGGTGCACAAAAAGGCACATCACATGGTAGTTACTTTACAGTATGTTGATTCTGGCATGAAATTGTGCCCTGTTATTGCATTAAGTTCCAAGTATTAATACATGAAATAGTGGGCAGAGCAAAATATAAAATCTTAAAAGGCAAAATCTGTTCATCAGGCTGGCATACATGCTTCAATGCTCATGGGTATGCTGATTTTGCAGCCACAAGTAAATAGATTTTCATGAAACTGATGTGGAACATGTGAGTTTAAACAGTCTGTATAAGGGTCATTTAGGGACATAGTCTGAAAATATTAGAAGATGCTTCTATGCACACTAAGTAGATGACTGATGTGGAACTTCATAAGTGTAAACTTTGAACAGAGAGTACTCTGCATGATGCACAAGAATCTCTTTCATAACATACCTACATTGCATTTTCAATAACCTTAAAGAAAACCTGAAGAAAACATTATATTTAGTGGCAAAAAGTGCTAATATTTGGCAAACCTTGTGCCTACTGTCCTCATGAGGACATGTGCATGCAAGCATGCATGAATTGGAAATGGGAATTGATTAATTAGATACACCACAGTTAATTGGTTTTACAAAAAAGAACCTAATTTATACTGATCATTTGGTATCAATTACCCTTCAGCGCACATTAACTGTCATTGCCTAATAGAGTGAATCAAATTGTGACTGACCCATTCTTTGCCATTTGGTCACAGTTATCTGGCTCAATTTTTCACAGTTGACTGGCAGTTATCCCCACAGTGTCCTGAAGGATTACCTCATACAAACATACAGCTCAATTGACTTAAGCTTTTTACAGTATAAGTGGTGTTAATTGACTCTTTAAAACCCTCTGAAGAAAGCTTATTTTTATCTCAGTACATAACCATGACAGCCCATTGTTTGTATATACTCCTATTTCCTGCCATTCCCTGCAGGCATTCAGTACTCTATTTGTGGTCAAAATGTCAGACCTCCATGAAAGTCACACCTCTGCAAAATCAAGCATAAAATAACTGTCCACATTATCTTGTCTCATCTGACCACAAATAAAAGTTGTTTGCCTAGCCATTGTCTGGAGATGGAGAAGTTCATGTACACTTGATCAAGTTTCTAAACTGAAATTCATCTTAGAAATACTGTAGCTTGACACCCTTCAGAAATTAGTGTCCTTTACATTGAAGCTGGTGGAATTGAACAAATAGTGTGTTTGTATTAGGATTTTTGTTGAACACAACTTAAACATTAGTGTCTGTCTAGATTGGTGTTTCTGCTTTACAGTTTCAATATGCTCTACAGTAATTATTTGTCACTTAGTTTCATTCTAGAATTTGTTTTAAATTTTTGATAGCATAAAGTGTATCAGCATACTACTTGCCTCTTCTCTGCATATATCTGGATAACCGCACCAAAAAAGTAACCCCTGTGTGGAGGATTATGTAGTTATGTCAAATATCATCATCCAGTGGGAATTTTTGTCTCACATTTCATTTTTATCCATGTCACTATCCCCCCCCCCCCCTCCAAAAAAAAAAGTTTATCATTAAGCTTAATGCATAGAACCATTGCTTCAAGATTACCCTTAATGACACTTTTCAAAGGTATTAAGATTTTATTTTGCATTGCTGCTGTGGTTTAAAAGTAGTTCAGGTAATAAGAGCAAGCATAATGTTGTATACTGTGTATCAAACAAGGAAAACTTGTACTGTGTGTTATGCTGTACCTATACAATATAAGTAGACAAAAGGCAATTTAAACGTTAATTTGCAAAGGATACCATAGACAATGGGTGGGGCATTTCCCCCATAAAGCAAAAATTGCTGTCACTAATAGCCAAGGTTACACATCTCTGTTCAGACGTCTCTTTAGGCTTGGTCTCACATACCCTGCAACACCCAGTGTTATCTCGTGTTTACAATCAGACAAAACCGCAGGCTAACCCTGTGTTTTCCAGTCTGTGTTCTCACGTACCCAGTGTTTTGTTGATTGGATAGTGTAAAAAATGTAAGAAAATACCTGTCATCAGTGCCACAAATACCTGTGACCTTGCTTGATTAAAACAAACACGATGTTTAAAACTGCTTAACCCTGCGATTTGAGGTGGATCGAAATTTAAACACCTACCTGGCGTTAACCCCGTGGTCCTACGTTACTGGAGCGTGAGGTAACACAGTGTTACCTCGATCGCGGGGTATGTGAGAACACAGTATTTGATCCAATGCTTGTAGGAGAGTGTGTCGATGAGGGCTTGTTTAAACACTAACCTCAATGCAGACTTTTCAAAACATGGAGGCATCGGAACACAGAGACTTCAGAATGGAGAGCTGCCCCCATTGACCAAACTTTTGATAAAAATGGTTTCAAAATACCAATTTATCAAGTTATGAAACAGTTTTCTGGCATATTAAAGCTGTGTGAGAAATTCCTCTTGTGTGTGGAGATCAAAGGTTTGAGGTGACAAAAGATCAAACCTTGTAGACATAATAATTTTAGGGGGATAACTGTGAGGGATCTCATACCTCATGTGGAGGTAGTACTTCCATACTCATACTGTACTAAGCTTAATTTTGAATTGCTCATGTTGATGGATGTGTTGGTGGGGTGATCACTATTGTTTTTAAGGGGTCAAAAGGTCATTTTGGGTCACATGAGGTCAAAAAGTTTTGACCTTACTAGTATTATATCTCAATTAAGTAGGATAATTGTACGTGATCTCATGCATGTCATGTTTGTTTCCATGTTTGCTATGTCATATGGCAAGGAATCACTAAGCCTGTTGGCTTTCTAGTTTTACATAGATGCCTAGCTTTGGAGAATTTTGGGGGAAATTTTTTTAATGGATCCAAAGAAGTTTTTTTTTCAAAACCTTACTTAAGTTGGTATCCACTTTAGAAGGGCTTCTGAATAAGTGCTTGAATGGCTTTAAAAGAATGACTTTCTTTTGTGGGCCTAAATTTTTAAAGGCTTCTCGCATGGTTTCCTGCCATATTTTTTAGCATTGAGAGCAGCTCAGCAAAATTTTCAAACTCCTTGTTCTCATTCAGGTCGAAGGTAGCATAAGGTCTCATGAGGAACAAATCAGATAACAAAATCCTTCAAAATTGCTGGTAAATGAAATTGTTCAAGATGCAAAGATCAAGGACTTTTATTTTCTCCTTTAAGGAATCAGTAAGCCTTTGTGATTTGTAGTTGAGGCTGTTATTTGGACTGTATACCTTTTACCAAATGAGAGCTGAGGAGTTGGTCTGTTGTGGACCAAAAAAATTACCATTACATGATGATTATTAGTATGAGCTTGAGGAGACTTCGGCCATCTCCCTCTCCCTGAAGCTGATCGGATGCCCAAAAGCCTACATTTTTTTTCATATATAAGACTGTGAAGAATCAAATCCAGTTCAAATTCTCCCAGATGTCACAAATTCTGTGCTATCCTGAATGTCTTGTCATGTTCCATTAAATTGACTTAATACCAACATCCATATTTTTATATTTGGTTACTAAGGTTTATCAGAAGAGGTTCAGTTCAGTTTGAGGTGCACTGAGGACATAAATGTGAATGCTTAATAGGATCACTGAGAACGTGTTTGGCAGCCTGTGTGTCAGTAGGGACACTGGTAGTAAGTGTGTGAGAAGAGTAGTTTGTGCTGTGAGGACATGTTAAGACCTGTGTGCACTGAACACATTTCAGGACACATGTGTTGCAACATGTTGCAAACACAACTGGACCCCTGTGTACACTAGATATATGTCCCGTACGCAAGTTGCGACACATGTTGTGACACATGTTGTGACACAAGTTGCTGCTTGTGTCTGATCTGTACACACTGGCAACATTTTTGGACACAATGCATTATGGCACATGTTGTGACACGTGTCCTGAAACATGTCCAATGTAAATAGGGTTTACAAAAGCCTAATAGGGACACTGAGAATGTGCATGTTTAACCACCTAAAATGTTACACTGGAAATGTGTGAAACAGCCTGAGCAGGATTTTTACCCCCTAAGGCTTGGACTCCAAGGACATGTATGTGACAGTCTAAGCATAAATATGGTTCTTCTTGACAAAATGTTAGGGCAGGATATTTTTGTGATATGTTCCTTTGAGGTACAAAGCAGGGGAACATGTACCTTTCCCCATACTTTGCATTCCTTTGTTTTCAACTACCAAGAACTGCTGTTGCCAGTCAAGGGTGAAGAGAACTTTGAAATTTGTAATGATGCATTAAAACTTGTCAATCAATCTGATCGTAACCATGGTATTTTTTATTGTTAGGTATACTTAGCCAGAGAAGAAGGTAGTTCAAGAGCTTCAATTTCCTGGAAGTTTGATTGTTCAAAGACTGATTTAAAAATCAATCATGTGACTATCAAGGCCTGTAGTTCAACATTCCATTCTGGGAACATAATTTGGTCCTTGTCAGATGGTGAGAGATCAGTCAGATTATCAGAGGGTGAGTATCAGGAGAAAGATTGAGGTCTCTGTAGAATTTATGTCCAATTTAAAGAGGGTGCATTAAAATTGCATTCTGGGAAGAAGGATTCTTCTTTGAACAAATGGTTGAAGTTATTCTTCACTATGAAAAGGGTTGACTGTTGCAAATCTGGATTTCTACTTTCCTTCCCACAATCTCTTATTCCACATAAGGTACATTAAAATGGGGAAATCTTTGACTAAGCAGTGTCAGTTTGTAAACATGAACACCAGTATCTACTTGAAAAGTTATTGTTTAAGAAGAAAAAGATGACAGAATGATTAAAATACTTTTGAGATTTACCACACACACAAAAAAAAAGCACTTCTTTCTTTAAAGTGAGAACCATGATCATTTAATGGATAATGGTTGCACAATTTCCTTCTGTATCATCCAACACAGGAACTTAATATGTGCACTTTTATGTCAGTGTGCAGTCTAAATGAAATCTTCATATGGAAGTAAGAGATCTAACCAGATATGAGAAATGCTGTTTCTGGAAAATATATTGAAGTGGCTCATGGTGTGGAACCATAATTGAGTTTTCCCTGCCCTCAGAGCTAAATACATGTTTCAAACAAATTTACAGTTGCACTGGGAACAAGTTTAAAACAGTACATACTATATAGACACAGCCACACATGTACATACATGTGCAGTGCTGTCAGTGCAGGTGGTGAACTGTCATGCATTCTGCTCTATGTACTCACTATATATAGTGTTGTGTATTCTTTAGATGGTTGTACCACAATTGCTGAGATATATTTCTTTAGGGGAGTGCTTAAAAAAAGACTTTTGGATTTTCCCCCCATGCAATGTGTGCTTACAGGCCAAAGTCTAGCATTAAACAGCTAGGTGAAAACTGTGTAAGTACTTGCTGTTGTGGTATTTGCTGTTACAGTAATTACATGTGTATTTTTTCATGCACAAATTGTAAATAGGCAGCACAGGTGAGCAGTTGATATTGCACATGTAACAGTGAACACACATATATATATATATATGTACTAAGCCTGATGATACTAAAATAGTGTAGCCTTATGCTGGCTAGTTCAAGTAAAGACTATTTCAATATGTAATGTTAGGCTCTTTGCTCGCAGAAGCTCTTGATATTCATTGTTTGTGGCAGTGGAAGGCATTTTTATTCAGATAAGATGAAAGTTAGAAGAAATCTGGATATTATAATAAGGAACAAGTTCAAGTGGCATTGGAAGTTAAGGATGATGAGTTAGTATGTGTTGTTGACTAGCTTAAACCTACATTACATGAACAGAGTAGATCAAGCTAAGGTTAGGCTTAACACTAGCCTATCATTTTGCAAAAAACTTTTGATCATATATGGTAGTGGTGAAGAAGTGTTTGAAAAGAGTACCTCTAGTCTGAGACCAACTTATGTGTGGCGCATTTAAGACAGCTTAGTCTGCAATACTTCAAATATAATTTTTGGTGCTTCAGTGAACTTTTTGCAAAGTCCTCCAGACTCTCTGGCAAAGCAGGCATTTGGCAAAACCAAACTATGAAACTGCTTCCTGCTTTATAGTGCTTCAGCGAACTAGTCCCTAGGTTAAAAGGTAAACTTGGAATTCTAATTTAAAAATTTGCTAGTTTGAATTTTGTTTAAATCTTAGTTTTTGATGATATATCAAGGCCATTTTTTTTTAAATTTTCTTCTTTCGTTTTCCTAGGATCAAATTTTGAAGACTTCACTGATTTTCGTGGGTCAACCAAACTGGTTCTTCACGCAGAGCTTACTGGTGGGGAAGGGGATCTAGCTTGGCAGCACACACAGCTATTTCGGATGAATTCAGGAGAAGTTGATGAGTTTCCTTTTGATTGGAGGATATCATTACTTTGAATATTCATTTCAGGGAAAAACTTTAAAAGCAGAAGTTCATATTTTGAAACTGTCCCTAGCATAAGATCATGGGATGTGTTTTAAGGTCTTGTGTGGCGGCATATGCAAAGATGTAAATATTTTGCAAACACTATCCAGGATTGGAAATCCCCTTTTTTATCTTCCCTGCCATTTTCCTTGCTTTTCCCAATTGTTCTACAATGTGGGAAGGGAGACTGGAGGTACTGAAGGAGCAGGGATTTAGCTACAGTGAGTGGTACTGGGTGGGGTGACACTCAGCACTCCATATCCCCACCCAGCACTCCAGGCAAATACACCTCTCCCCACCCACCACAAATTTCCCTTATTAGATCTAAAACCAGCCCCAAATTCACTTTCTAAATTAAAATGAGGTAAATAATGAAAATGGGGTAGATGCCATGGGGTGGGGTAAGGTCTTTTCCCAGATAGACAGTTACCCAGCAGTCAAATTTGGCTATCTACATCCCTGTGAGGGAGGCTGATTTAATGAGGGATTTAAACAGTGAAATATTGTAGGCCAACTAGTTGAGTTATTATTATATGCAATTGTGATTAAATATGGTATTAAAACATAGTCATCCAACTATAATTGGCATTAAATTTGTTCATAACGATAATGAATTTGCTAGATTTTAGCCTACATTTCTTTATTGACTATACCAATAGATCAGTACAGGGTTGTCATGCAGCTGGGAAACTGGGAGAAGTCAGGGAAAGGCCAGGGAAATGAAAAAGGGGTCTTCCATGGCCAGACAGTTTTTGATTCCTTGCCGAAGGCAGGCAAGGAATCTATGCGATGGTGATGTCGTGTGTGTGTATGTGTGTGTGTGTGTGTGTGTATGTGTAAGCATGGGCCTTACAAGGTGGACATTGGCATGTCACCAGAGCTTCCTGTGTGGACACAAAAATTTGTGTGGACATACACCTGTCCACATAAGTAAAGTCCTCTTAAAATTGTTGTTGTCTCTCAAAAAACATTTTAAAAATATTTCTGCACAAGTCCACTTAGCAAGGTCAAAAAGTGAAGAGTGTATCATCAATGTGCTCTACTGCCCCCACTTATGTGTAAGGGGTGTAAGTGTATAAACTCAGTCCTTGTCATGTTTCATCTTCTGTGGACATACTGTACTGTATATGTGTGGTTAATGCTTGCTGTACTGTATGTATGTGGTTAACGCTTGAAAGGGCTTCTGTGGACATCAGCCATTTACCAGCTTAGCTACCATGGCCCCTCCCGCAGCTGCAGATATTTTGGTGAACTGTTGGAGTAACTACACAGGTAAGAGCACTTATCCAAGCTTATCTTTAGCTTTAAGGTAATTGTACTAATTTAGAGAATTTACACACTTTATATGAGAAAGTTATCGGTGATGTTTTGTTATGTTCACAGATTTAGCTAAGGCCTAATAAATGCATATACCCAGCTTTGTGCAGTAAAGGCTGATAGGCTTGCATGTACTATTGTAGCCTAGCCTTAGCCTATCCTACAGTAGCCTTAGCCTATCCTCTTCCCTGTTCCATTCCCATTGAGGCATATGAACACAGACAAGCAGATATAAAAACTGTTGCATTAATGTGGTGAACTTGGTGAAATGAATTACTGAATTTCAAAACTGTATGGTGACCACAAATTTACCACTTGAGTATAGAAATGCACCACCACCTGACTACAAGTTTAATAGTATATTAGCTGAGATGAATACAATGAAAAGAACAAAGTCAAAACTGAGAAATTTTGATGCTTTTAACCTGGTTTAAGTTCAGACTTGTGAACAATTTGTTGGACCCTACATATATATGCATTTGTACATCTGCAATGTAGTTTATCTAGCTAATCAGTGGTACATTCAGGTTAAAGTAAATGTGCTTATATTGTGCATTATCATGTCCTTGAATTTTGTTACTGTGTAATTGTAATATTGTTACTAGTTTGAAAGTGGACTTATTTTTTTTGAAATATTTTTTTATATTAAAGGCAGTCATTCGTCACCCCAAACTACAGTTACAGTATGCGTACATCAAAACTCTCAATTGGTACAGCTCTTTGATTGGCATCAAATTCAAACAATGCATCATAGCTAAATTACACAGCATGGGCACTGAGAGTGTCTTGATTACACATTATGGACTTGTATGCCCACCGAGACAAGCCATGAAGCAATAAACTAGGATTGTGTCTGGATAAAGATGAGTTTTTGTGGGAGGGGCTAGAAGTAAGTAGGTTGGGAGAATTGGAACTGTTTGGGATGATGAAAATATGCCTTTAAACAAGCCTATCTGAAAAAGTGGTAATTAAATCCCCATTACTTAACTGCATCATGTATGGTACAATTTGCCTCAGGTAATTTACTTCAGCCTAATGTAGAGTTTATGTCAAGTATCTTCCACAAATTTCAAGCATTAATATACTTGGGCTATAGAGTTTGTAAGGTGGTACAGTACAAGACCATATGCTAAATGATGCCATCTTTGACACTAGGGGGGGGGGGGGATGATGCACCCTTCCAATAGCTATAAAGTACAATGCAGGTGTCAGAGCAATTTTCTGTGAGGTGGTAGCCATGAAACATCTGTGAGGATCGATGCCAAGGGCAACCTCAACTACAGGTATTAAGCTGCATAACTGCATAAGGGTATAAAAGGCTCCTAATAACAACGTAATTGATGAAGTATACCTAGAAGCTGCAGTGATAAATGAAAGCATATCAATCATTGGTAATGCTGTAAATGGCAACAATGTAGTTATTATGGAAAGAGTACAATTAAAATTATTTAGATAGTTTGTTCATACAGGACATTGTTGCTGTCAATTTTCTGAAGTTACTATACAGTCCTGTTTTGCAGCATACAAAGTAGGTAAGGCACAAACTTATTAACACTTCATCTGCTGTTCCTATTGCAGGTTTGAAGGAACTCACAATGGGTTGTTCTTTGGTAAGTCTATAGTTTCTGCTTTGCAAGGTCCACTCTTTTTCAAATCAGAGGTTTATTTGTTTTAGAGAGCATGGAACTTGAATGGAAGTATTTGGTTATATCTAACCTGACAATGGAATGATGTGCTCAAATTGATGTGGTATATTGCAGCAGCAATAGTGAGATAATGACTGTATTCAAGAATTTAATGGGAGGGTGCCCAGTCTTTGATGTGTTCTGATGCCTAGAATGGTGCCACTTCTGTTGTGAGGAGACTGAGAGCAAAACAAAGGTCTAATGTTTGTAAGATGTCATTGGAGGTTTCAAATTTTATTTGTAACTATAGGCACCATGCATTTAGGGAGCATAGTTTTTCTAGTCCCCAGTATGTGGCTTTGATTTGTACTTGCCTGCAAGTATGAACAAACTAGTTAAAAGAAGGGGTCAAGGTCACATCAAGTTTAGATATGTTAGAGGGTTTCTCCATAGGGAGATCGTATTCCTATTACTTCAAAGTCACCCAAGCAGTATAGCATTCCTTGTCAATGTGAGGAAGTGATGTGACCTCCGTTGCCCTCAAGCTCACTTTGGAACACAAATCAAGTTACTTCATTTACTGATATCTTGAAAAATACATGTTCAGTTATGGAAATGTTACCACGCCATGTAGATTTGGTTCCTCTTTTGCATATAAAAATTAAGTTTAAAGAACTTCCCCTTATAACTTCTAATATGTTTTGAATTTATGAACAGAGGCAGAGGACAGATCAAAATTCAAGAGAAAATTTTTTGCAGTGGTTAGAGTCTGAGAAGGATCCACCAGAGCTGGAAGTGAAAACTGTTAATGACTATGCTGGTAAGTACTTAACTGTTTTTAGCACAGTTTTAAAGGCATATTTAATCTATGATGTGCACTGTTTATATCTTATGAAAAATGTCATTTCCATGATTGGCAGGACTGATGAAAAAGGAAGGGTAGAGAAGAAAATGATTAAAAACAAAAGCTACATAACATGTCAGTAATTAAAGAATAAATAGCATTACAATGTCTGTGTTTGTAAATTGTTTCATCATGTCTGAGAGAAGAATATTGGGCAGTCTGGATGAGTCTGGATGTAGTCATGAGCATTCACTCTGTTTCAAGACAATCTGCAACTGTTAGAGCTGCAAAAGAATCAGTGTCTGCAGCCAGACAAGATACTTAAGGAGGGGGAATGAATTAGCTTGGGAACTGGGGAGGATGAATAATTTTTGGAAGGTGAGGTATATTCCAAAGCGTTAAGACTTTTGTGGTTTTCCCTACTTTCTGAGAAGAGCTATTTTTCTAGTGGGCATCCTCTGCTGCCCCCGGGCATTTCAACCCTGACAGAAGGCTTGGAAAGAACCTCACCTCACTTAAATAAGACGATCATCCTGCTTACCCTCTAATTTTGTCTAAAATCTTTGTAGTGTGCAGTATGATATTCTGAACATCACTGGTGGTGGCCAGATTGGCTTGATAAGGGGCTTAGCAACCAAACGCCCAGACAAAGATCATAAAAAGTCATCAAAGGAAAGTGGAATGGAAAACAATCTGGGCACAAACAAGCCAAAACAACTGTGGTTTTTTTTTTAAATGTTTGAATTAGAGTTTTAGGACCCAGTTTCCAAACTATTGGTTCAAGTTGAGCCAGCCACGGCCTTTTTCCAGTTGTGGCTCACTGGCTTGTTTTCTCTGATCCATTGCTTATGCGGAGCATCACACACAAGGGCAGTGTGTGAAAAGTTCAAAGTCTTATAGCAGAGAATTCAGTCTTTGTAAAGAAAGTTGCAAAATTTTAGGTCAATATTAGAGAATCTTCCTGGCCAATGAGTAAAATTGGGAATTCATAGGGACAACAGAAGGTTTTGGGCATTGGATATTTTATCATAAGGATAAGGGCTTCCTGGCAAACTACAATCCTTGACAAAAATGATGGGACAAAACAAGGAAAACAAACAATGAACGGATCACCATCCCCCACTCCCCCATTCAATGTTGCAGCAGCCCAAGATGAAACTTCAACATTAATACTGGGAGCGGGTTTGTCCCATGTATTTTTGTCGAGGATTGTCCTAAATCTGTACAAAGGCGTAGGAAATTTCTAAATTTTCGTCTTAGATGCTTTGAAATTAGTGGGATGCCATTTTATTTTTCAAGCTACATGAAAGTAGTATCAGTTAAATTTGTCTGATCAGTATACTGGTGTGTCAGATTTGCGCTAGGCACTCAGATAAAGATTTGTCTTCCTCAAGTAGCTCATATGAGGGAGGGGCTGGTGAGAGATTTAATTTACTTTAAAAATGTAGTGTACTGTCATGAGGAAAAAACATTTTTTTTCCATCTTATTTTTCGTTTTAGTGGGTGGGGGTAATATACTTTGTGATGTACCCAACCGTTAACCACAAAAATTTCCCTTTTTCACATAAATAAACATTATAGATAGTGCCTCTTGCCTTTTAAATGCCTCTTGCCTTTTTTACAGCCACAAAATTTGAATGATATTGTACCACTAAATAATGATGATTTTTAACATAATCAAAGCATGCCAACAAAGTACAGTTTTGATCCTAAGCCAGGGCTTATTGTGCCCTTTCCCTCAGCATACCCCAGCCATTCACAATGATACCCAGAACATGAAAATGGAATGGTCCTCCCATGTTCTCAGCAGGCAAGCCTGGTTGGGCCCCAAGTGGATTTTACTTGGGAAGCTTGGGCTTAGTTGGGCTTGGGCTGAGGTTGGTATTGTCATCAGGTCCCAATTGGGCCCCAACTGGGCTTGACAGAAAGATGGGAGGCATGCTGTAAACTCTTTGGGGCCAAGGTGGGACACAGTGGGGCTTTATTGGGTTAAGTTAGCCCAATTGGGGCCTAATGAAAGCCCACTGACAAAACTGATTGGGCCCCAATCGGGAACCCAATTTGGCCCCAAAAGGGACCCAATATGGTGTCTTGGCAGGGATAATTAAGTTTCTGTAGACAGGTCACTTGGTGCTTTTCAAATAGTACCATGCACTGTACCCTAGAGATTTTGCCCAGGATACAGTCCTGGGGTAAGCCTACTTAAGTCAAAATATTTCATGTAGGTGTTTCTTCAGGATTTCTAGAAGGTTAGGAAATTAACCACTCTAATGTCATTTTGAGAACCACACTCCTTTGACCAAAAGAGTGGATTGGAAACTGTTCGGCAAAGTTCAAACTAAATGGTTCAAGATTTGCCCTGAAAAATTTTGACAGATGTTTCACCATCTCCCTTTTGATTGTTATAAAACAGTTTATTTTTTTCCTGTATATTCCTATATTTCTGGAGAAAAAATCCTATAAATATTTTTCCAAAAATTCCTTTATACCCTGTTGGGAGCCCTGCCTGTGTAGTTAACACTCTTGGTACTGTATACCCATCTAATATTTTACTTTACCTGCCCACCACTATGCTGCTTTGCTATTAAAACAAGCTTAATTTTGATATCCACAGAGAAGTGTCTTACTGTGTATAGACTAAAGGCTGCCAAGTATGTCATATATCATATACACAATGTCACAAAATGTTGATATTCAAAGGGTAAGAGCAGTTGTCCCAAACTTATTTTTAAACTACTGTACATCCAGATTGCACAAATTTTGTTTATCTCACTTCCAAGTATCCTTTGTGATATTTCAGGACTTACAACATAGCATATGCTCAGTAAAGCAATGAGTTTTCTCTTTAAAATTTCATAATGTAGCTAGTGAGGAAAATATTGACTCATAGGAGGCAGCCCACTACTGTCCTCCAAATTGGAGTGACTGTATTTTCTGTTTTAAGTGGAAAGGGAATCTGATAGAATCCAGTATTGAAGGGAAAATCTACAATGCTACATATATATATATATATATTTATATATATATATGTATATATCCTTTTCATATCCTTTTATATATATATATATATATATATATATAAGGCTAATTCCCACCTTAGGGGGAAATTGTTATATCTGTGCGTACTTAGGGCGAAAAAATAACAATGAAATACATAAGAAAAAGTGTTCGCCCTAACGTCCAAAAATATAAACAACGTTATTTCAATGGCCAGCCATCCGTTCGTGTAAACAGCTAGGTGTCCGTAAATTTGACAACTTTGAAGTAATTGCATCTACTTTGTAAATCTAGGAGGGCGCCCTTGTCCGTTTACGTATTCCTATAGAAAAAGTGTATAGAAACGTAAAGGCAAAACTTATATTTCGCCCCAAAATTTTTTTCCCCCTAAGGTCGACTTTTCAACAACAACTTTCCCCCTAAGTGCCGAATTAGTGAAATATATATATATATATATATATATATATATATATATATATATATATATATATATAGTAGGTCGAAGTATGGTAAATCGAATGTTGAATGAATAGGTCGAAAGGAGTGTTAAAGTTCGATTTTGAAATTGAAATTATTCCCAATATTATTTCAATTTCAAAATCGAACTTTAACACTCCTTTTGACCTATATATATATATATATCAAATGTTAATACCAACAAAGACGAGAGGAATTGTAAAGCAGTTAAGTGTGAATGTGTTGGTCAATGTCTATATTGCCCCCCCCCCCCTTTTTTACTTAAAATGCAGAAGGAAGTGGTAGGTAGGGTGTTACCCACTGTTAGGGATTCTGGCTGTGTTATTGGTTTTTGCCAGATGGTCATTGCAGCCAATAATGGAATACAAAGGCAATTGGGATGTAATTATTGGGGTGCAATCTTAGATCCCCAAAACCAAAGTTTACGTTATATTCAAACATAACTTCAAAGGTGAAAGTTGGGTAAAACTGTACAAAAAACATCTGTCATAGATCGGTGCCTGTCTTCCAGCCTCCCCACTGTATTTGTCTGCCAGTCAATCTTTTCCCCTTTCTGATTTTCTGCCTTTCTCTACACAACAATGTAAAGACTTTTAAAGACTTCAGAAGGATCAGTAAGTGTGAATGGTATGTGGTTCTGCATCAGAATGTTCAATGCAAACATGATGAATTACTGTTAGACCAAAATGTTGACAAATTTTGCAGTGTGAAGGAGCAATTGCAAAACAGAAAAAATCAGGGACACTTATTAAAATACTTATACTTACTTTGAAGAAAGCTTTGTTCTAGTAGTATGATAGTGTCATTGGCACAGTGATGTTACAGTATTCCTCTTTTCCTTTTTTTTTGAGATTAGGGTGAAGAAGGGATTGAACTATAATACAATAGCATACACAAAAACTGTAACTATATATGGTGATGTCCAGTTGCCCAAAATTAAGGCATACAGATATCTTGAACACTTCAAATGTGCATTTCAGATGTTAAATAAAACAAGGTTTAAAAAGAAATCAAAAGGCAGTCAGAGTAAAAATAGGACACCCAGGTAGTGTCAAGGAGAGACTGTGACCACAGTCACTGTGTGCAGGGCAATTGTAATATACATGATTTTAGTTAATTAAAGCAGTTACAGTATGTCAAGTTGTGATTTTCTCCTACATGAGCAGTAAATCTTAAATTTTGGCAAAGAATCATTTGAACTTTTTTCATTGACTGTGACTTGTCCTTACATAACAATGAATAGCCTAATGATGTCACATAACACTGTGTTAAATGGAAGCAATTCATATGCAAATATCTTTTAGAGTGAGGTCCACACTAACTGGTAAGTATAGAATTGACATTGCAGGTGTGATGTTTTTTGATAATGTCCACATTTGTTTGCTGTAACAGTACATGAATGCTAGCATGCCGTTCGTCATACAACTCACAACAACACTATTCACCAAAAAGTATACAGTATGCAGTGTTCCTATATGTAAAAGTGTATATTATCTTGGCGTTCACATAACATGTAACATAAATTTGAATGGTTTTGTGTGCAATACATTTGCTAATGACGTTAACAGACAACAATAGATTTACATGGATAGGGAACATGTTGATATTAGGAAATGAAGTCATAAGAATTGTTTTGAGGTTTAATTTCAATGTTATTCTGGGGCCTAAGGGTATTACAAAGCTTCACATTTTCTGGGCAAATGCGGCTTTTCAGATTTGATAAGTGAGTGAATGGAAGGAATAAAATAGATCACTCCTAAAAAGTTTGTTGCAACTTGTTATGATTTGATACATTGTTGACAGAAAGATTTGGGTAATAACCCAAACAGAAAAGTGTGTAAAAAGTCCTACAGTACTTGTTGTTTTTGAACCAGCTGTCCATGAATACAGTTAAAGGTTTGTTTCTGAAATCAGCTGATGTTGCTATGTGGATTATACCAGTGTCTTTTATCCATATTGTTTCTAAAATGCAGAGGAATTCTAAATAAATCACATAATTTTTGTAATGCCCAATAGAAACACCCAGTGTCGAAGAAGAAGATGAAATAGAAGAAGTGATGCCAGTGTGGAAAGAGACAGAGAGGAAGATGGCAGGAAATCAAAGAAAAGGGAAGACTTGGAAAGTACAGGTACTGTACTTTCATGTAAATTAACAATTTGCATACATAAATTTATATAAAACAATTGTGCTTGATCTCATTTTAGTGCTTTATGCTGGAGGGGCTGAAAATTGTCTCCCAATTCTCTTGACACAGAGTTTGCCAGTTTTATGTAGAATTTTTATCGGCACGATAAAAAAATCTCAGAAAACAATGGGTTGCCTCATTGGCCCATTTGGTTTTACACTTTTTGGGAGGGCAGATTCGTCTTTGAAAATCTCAAATTTATGTTAAAACTGTAATAAAACTTGAGTATTTTAAAAAAGAAGTTGACCAATAATCCAAATTTTTAATATGCTCTTCAACTAAAGCACCATGTTTTCAAATTTATATCACAAGAAGGCAAACATTTCCATGCCAATAAATTTATGTGCAGCATTCTTTTAATAAGCAACATGACACCTCCCTTTGTGGACTGTTGTTTGCACCCATCCCACCACATTCTCCCCCTCCTCATCCAGCAGAAACTTGCATCATCCATTTCATTTATCAGAAGATCGTAGCTCTAGTCAGTTTTACAATTTCTATACCTAGAGAATCATTATATTCTCTTTTATTTACAGTACCATCGAGTGGCATGGACATCTCAAGAAAAGAAAGCATTGTGGGAAGCCTTTGGTCAATTCATCAAAAGCAAAACTGTTCCAAGAAAAGCTGACATTGAAAGAGTGATGAGCAAATCCACTGAATTTGATAGGAGATCTTGGAAAAATGTGAAAGATGCTGTGAGAAATATCATTGCCAAATCAGGGGAGCATTAAGATTTTCTAAGTTGTGGTGTCAGAATTGTTTCATTGCCCAAGACTTGACATTTCAGCAGACCTTCAATGAAAAAACAAAGAAAAAATTATTCTGAGGATTGAAAGAGGGTTACTAACATTATTTCACTATAATAACTGTATACTACCATCTACATGTTCAATCAGGTTTCACAGTAACACAGACAGTCCATATCAAAGATGTCAGGTTAAAGACTTCATTGCTAAGAATAGAAGCTTTATGCATAGAGCTAATACTTTGACATGAGATAAAACTTCTTAATTAAATCTCTTTGATTATGATGTCACCAAAATTGTTAAACTATTGAACATCACAAATCTCTTTCCTTTGTACTTCACCCAGGGTCCGGTAAGTTTTAGGAACTAGCACATTGTTTCATGTTGTCTCCTACATCTTGAGGTGCATCTTGTTGGTTTTTGTCTATCACTTCAACATTGCCAGTCATTCTAATTACAAAATAATTTGCCCCTTCTGTATGGAATTGTTGCTTATTAATGAAGGGTTTCTTTAATTTCCTTGTAAAATGCCAAAGATGTACCATATACATACCCTTGACAATATGTAAAATAATGCACTCTTTTTTATTTCACTTCCATTTAAATGATATAGTGTAGGATCATAGCTAATCAGACAATTTAGGTATGGTACTTAGCTAGGGCTTTTTGTAAGTGGAGGGTAACAATAAGTTGGTGAACATTTAGTGTGAAAAAGTTTTGCAAAAAAAAAAAAAAGTTTTAACCTGTCCAGATTGCTAGAAATGGGCTTCTGTGGCTTATAAGTTTACTGCATATATCACATATTTATGTTGTCCATGAATGAAGTGGTTTCATAATTGGAAACCTTGCCTAAACTTAGGTGGGAGTTTTCATCAGTGGTGAACACCCATGAGTTTTAACTTGTGGCAGAGGGGGACTGTTTTAAGTCAACTTTCATCTCATATTGAACGTAATAACTGCTCAGACCCATTTCAGTCCGCCTATTGCCCTGGTTTTAGTACAGAGTCGGCTGTGCTTAAGGTTAAAAGTGATATTCTCTCTGCTCTCGACAATAGGAAATGTGTTTTATTGGTATTACTTGATCTGTATGCAGCGTTCAACACAGTCGACCATGAGTTATTACTACACAAGTTGGACACAGAGTTCAATGTACGTGGAACAGTGCTCGATTGGTTTAAATCGTACTTAGGGCACCGGTCACAGACCATCTACATATCCCAGACTAGCTCCCGTACCCATGTGCTCGGCCATGGGGTACCTCAAGAGTCAATTCTGGGTGATAATACTGTTAGCACAAAGTCTGCTGTAATCTTGGTGTGTATATGAATTGTCATCTATCCATGGATTATCATGTAAATTATCTGTGTAAAACTACTATGTACCACATTAGACATTAATAGGCCTTCATAATTATCTTGATAAGTCAGCCACCGAGAAACTTATTCATGCAGTCATTTCCAGCCGCCTTGATTATGCTAACTCTTTACTGTTCGGTGTATGCTCCAATCATTTCTCTAGGCTTCAAACTATCCAGAATACTGCTGCTAGAATTGTCCTCAGGGCAAACCATCACTCTCACATTACTCTGCTTTTGAATGAGCTACACTGGTTGCCTGTTAAACAGCGCATGAACTACAAATTACTCCTCCTAGCCTTTCAAGGTCTTAAACTTGGCACACCAGCCTATATATCTGATGTCATACATCCTACAACTAGGATTAGATCCTCCTGATTGTGCTATCTTTTCAAGTTAAACATTCCGGCTTCTGGTACTAAGACCTTTGGGGATCGTACTTTCCACCACGCGGCGCCCTGCCTTTGGAATTCGCTTCCGCTAAAGCTCAGGTCTTTAGATTCTCTTGACCAGTTTAAACGGTCCCTCAAAACCTTCCTTTTCTTGCAGTGTTTCTAACTTCTCTACTTTTTCAGCATCTGCAAAGTGCATTGAGCGTTGTTTTTCTCTGGATTCTGCGCTATATGAGACTTGTTATTATTAATTATGGGGAAAACCAAAGCAGATCACTGCTATCAATTGGCAAGAAGCAGCCCAGAAAATTTTGGGTCACAAACTCCCACTAGATTTCTGGAAATAATCCTTCTCAATAATAGCAAGTAACCTCCAGGTGGATTTTCTTGGATGGAAAAATACCCTTGTACTTAACATTGAGAATATAAAAATACGGTTTTATCTGTTCCAAATTAATACACAAAAGTCTAATCAAACTTGTACACTTTCTGATTGCTAGTGTGACAGGGGAAGTGCAGTTTGTCCTTAACTCCTACTTTTGTTGCAGACTGTGACTTGAATTCATTTTCATTTAACAAAAAAATGGTTTGGATATGAAGTGTAAATTGTGAATCCCAGACAAAAGATTTAAATACACCTTGGGTCTAATTATCAGTATACATGATTTTCTCCTCAGCTTATCTGAGACTAATTGGATTGGTACAATTTTTCAGCCAAAGTTTTTTCTCCAATTCAGATGGTAGTGCCATGCTTTATTGTTCTTTTAGTTCTACCTGTAGTACAAAATTGTCATTTTTTTTTGGGTCCCCCATCTCATTGGTCCCCCATTTAGCATAATTCGTCTCATTAGTCCCCCAGGTTAGGGTTAGGGTTTAGGATTTAGGGTTAAGGGACCAATATGCAGGGGACTATTGAGACAGGTCTAATGAGATGGGGGACTATAGACATTATCCCATAACTACTGTATCATTCTCAAAAGATTCATTACTGTATATTTTCTTTTTTCATGTTATTATTTCTAAATTTTCATTTTAGTCTCAATGTGAAAATAAACTGAGCCCACAGGTTGAAATAAGGAACTCTAACAATTCTGTAGCTTTGTAGATTCATAAGAATCTTGAAATACTGTACAGAGAGAAGTTTGTAGCCAGTGCAAGTAGCACCTCATCGTGCCATATTCAAATTGTTGAATGTGCAATCATTAAAAAGACAGGTAAATGAATATTTCCATTGAACTGCCAGATATATTGTCTAAAGCCACCTCAATTCTCTCCTGAGTGACTGTTGTTAGGTTAGTTCCGTGAATTCATTTGTATTGAAAGAAGATCATGGGCCTCAAAAAGCAAGTTCCTTTATTACACTTTTCTTGTTCATAATTGCAATCCCCATCACTTGCTAAATAATGATGGGGGTAAATATTTACATAGAACAGCTAGAAATAGTTATGTTGAATTGAATGAAGTTCCTTTATGTTTATGCTGTCAAACTTTCTTTGTTTAAATAGTAGTTGTATCAAGGCATTTAAACAATAGAGGACACCTCTTTATCCTCTCATTTTAACTACTTCAGTTAATTTTTTAATATTTTACCCAGTTGATCAAATGTTCCAGAAAGTTTTTTTTTTTTTTGTTTATTGTTACTGTTGTTGGAGTGTTTTACACTGTATATGAGATGTGAAATTTTCAAATAAAATGTTTATGACGGTAACCAATCTCATTCCTTTGTTTTCTCTTGACTGCAAAGCTGGTTTAGCATTATTTAAGATTTGTTTTGTTTAACAAAAAAAGCAAATCCTGCATATGTGGAGCTAATCATACAGTACTTTGTGTAAGCAATTTAAGCCAGCAGAGAGAGCTCCTTGCCCTTTTCCCTGATCCACACCTAAATCATCGTACCTTTTCCCTCTCAACAAAAAGTAGATTTGTTAGAAACCGGGTCAGGTTTCAGTTTGTGGATCTCATTTCCATCATGGAAATGAAGAAGTCCACTTGTGTGTGTGTGTTTGGGGGGAAGGCCACATGTGGCTGCTAGGAACAAATGTCCACTAGTGCTTGCTACACTCAGATGTCCACCTGTGGTTATTACACTCAGATGTCCACCTGAAGTTGCAACACTCAGATGTCCACCTGTGGTTCCAACACTCAGATGTCCACCTGTGGTTCCTACACTTAGGTGTCCACATCAAGATATCACACCCAGAAAGTCCACTTATGATTGTTACACTGAGATGTCCACTTCTGGCTGTTACCCTTTAATGTCAACATAGTACTGTTACCATGTAAAGTCCACATACATTTGTTCTTACTTAACCAACTTTTCAGGTGTAAGTCCACTTAAACCAGGTTGTATAATCGCTAATAATTAAAATAGTAAGGTACTTTTAGTATTAAAAGTAGAGTGTATAGCATGAGTATGCTTCACATAATTACTGTGAAAAATTTTGGGACTTCTCCTTCATGGGAAGCAGAAGTCCACCTAGGTAGGTTCTGTGACAGAGTCCACCTAAAGTGGCGCATGCTTGTATGCGTGTGTGTGTGTGACGCCTGCTTGTAAACACGATATCTCAAGAACGGTAACCCCCAGGGATCTCAAACTTGGCATGTAGATTGTCCACATTGAGTAGATGGTCCCTATTTTTTTTGGTAGAGGTCAAATGTCATTTGGGGTCACCAGAGGCCAAAATGTAAATACCTTGGAAATTGCTTGTAAACACGATATCTCCAGAAGGAAAAATGTGAGCAATCTCATACTTACCTTGCTGATTGTCCATATTGAGTAGATGGTCCCTATTGTTTTTGATGGAGGTCAAAGGTCATTTGGGGTCACCAGAGGGAAAAAGGTCAAAACCTTGTAAACACTGTATCTCAAGAAGGGTAAATGTGAGGGATCTCATACATAGCAGGTGGATTGCCCATATTAATTAGATGATCACAATTATTTTTGGTGGAGGTCAAAGGTCATTTGGGGTCATCAGAGATGAAAAGCTCAAAAACTTGTAAACACCATATGTCAAGAAAGGTAACTGCCAGGAATCTCATATTTACTAAGTGGATTGTCCATACTGAGTAGATGACCCCTATTGTTTTTATTGGATGTCAAAGGTCATTTGGGGTCATCAGAGTTCAAAACATCTAAACCTTGCAAACACTATATCTCAAAAGAGTATATAACTGTTGAAGTTAATATCCATGAGTGGTTAGGGTGAAAGGGTAAGAATAATTTGGTATGTGTAATGTAATAGGCATAGGGTATATAATTTTTTTGGAACAGTTTATTAACTTCACTATGTAAATTCTTTAGTGAGGTAATTTTGAAAATGCATTTGTAAAGTACTGAAGCAAACTCATAGGAAGAAGGTCTAAGGTGCACAAAAAGGCACATCACATGGTAGTTACTGTACAGTATGTTGATTCTGGCATGAAATTGTGCCCTGTTATTACATTAAGTTCCAAGTATTAATACATGAAAAAGTGGGCAGAGCAAAATATAAAATCTTAAAAGGCAAAATCTCCTCATCAGGCTGGCATACATGCTTCAATGCTCATGGGTTTGCTGATTTTGCAGCCACAAGTAAATAGATTTTCATGAAACTGATGTGGAACATGTGAGTTTAAACAGTCTGTATATAAGGGTCATTTAGGGACATAGTCTGAAAATATTAGAAGATGCTTCTGTGCACACTAAGTAGATGACTGATATGGAACTTCAAAAGTATAAACTTTGAACAGAGAGTACTCTGTGTGATGCACAAGAATCTCTTTTATAACATACCTACATTGCTTTTTCAATAACCTTAAAGAAAACCTGAAGAAAACATTAAATTTAGTGGCAAAAAGTGCTAATATTTGACAAACCTTGTGCCTACTGTCCTCATGAGGACATGTGCATGCAAGCATGCATTAATTGGAAGTGGGAATTGATTAATGAGATATACCACAGTTAGTTAGTTTTACAAAAAAGAACCTAATTTACACTGATCATTTGGTATCAAATACCCTTCAGCGCACATGAACTGTCATTGCCTAATAGAGTGAATCAAATTGTGACTGGCCCATTCTTTGCCATTTGGTCACAGTTATCTTGCCCAATTTTTCAGTTGACTGCCAGTTATCCCCACAGTGTCCTGAAGGATTACCTCATACAAACACACAGCTCAATTGACTTAAGCTTTTTACTGTATAAGTGGTGTTAATTGACTCTTATAAACCCTCTGAAGAAAGCTTATTTTTATCTCAGTACATAACCATGACACCCCATTGTTTGTATATACTCCTATTTCCTGCCATTCCCTGCAGGCATTCAGTACTCTTTTTGTGGTCAAAATGTCAGACTTCCATTAAAGTCACACCTCTGCTAAATCCAGCATAAAATAACTGTCCACATTATCTTGTCTCATCTGACCACAAATAAAAGTTGTTTGCCTAGCCATTGTCTGGAGATGGAGAAGTTCATGTACACTGATCAAGTTTCTAAACTGAAAGTCTTCTTAGAAATACTGTAGATTGACACCCTTCAGAAATTAGTGTCCTTTACATAGAAGCTGGTGGAATTGAACAAAAGGTGTGTTTGTATAAGGAATTTTGTTGAACAAACTTTAAACATTGGTGTCTGTCTAGATTGGTGTTTCTGCTTTACAGTTTCAATATGCTCTACAGTGATTATTTGTCACTTAGTTTCATTCTAGAATTTGTTTTAAATTTTTGATAGCATAAAATGTATCAGCATACTACTTGCCTCATCTCTGCTTATATCTGGATAACTGCACCAAAAAAGTAACCCCTGTGCGAAGGATTATGTAGCTATGTCAAATATCATCATCGAGTGGGAATTCTTGTCTCACATTTCATTTTTATCCATGTCACTATCCCCCCCCCCCCAAAAAAAAAAAAAGAAAAAAGTGTACCATAAAGCTTAATGCATAGAACCATTGCTTCAAGATTACCCTTTATGACACTTTTCAAAAGTATTAAGATTTTATTTTGCATTGCTGCTGTCATTTAAAAGTAGTTCAGGTAATAAGAGCAAGCATAATGTTGTATACTGTGTATCAAACAAGGAAAACTTGTACTGTATGGTATGCTGTACACCTACAGTATAAGTAGCCATAGGCGAATTAAAAGTCTTGTTAAATTATGATGGATTAATAGGGATATCTGCTTTTGTTAATTTGCAAAGGATACCATAGACAATGGGTGGGGCATTTCCCCCATAAAGCAAGAATTGCTGTCAGTAATAGCCAAGGTTACACATCTCTATTCAGATGTCTCTTTAGGCTTGGTCTCACATACCCCCCAACACCCAGTGTTAACTCGTGTTTACAATCAGACAAAACCACAGGCTAACCCCGTGTTTTCCAGTCTGTGTTCTCACGTACCCAGTGTTTCGTTGATTGGATAGTGTTACCATAGTAACGAGACCAAATATGTCACACACCGATTACAGCAAAATGTAAGAAAATACCTGTCATCAGTGCTATAAATACCTGTGACCTTGCTTGATTAAAACAAACACGATGTTTAAAACTGCTTAACCCTGCGATTTGAGGTGGATTGAAATTTAAACACTTAACCCGCGTTCCCACGTTACTCGAGCGTGAGGTAATACAGTGTTACCTCGAGGGCGGGGTATGTGAGAACACAGTATTTGATCCAATGCTTGTAGGAGAGTGTGTCGATGAGGGCTTGTTTAAACACTAACCTCAATGCAGACTTTTCGAAACATAGAGGCATCGGAACATAGAGACTTCAGAATGGAGAGCTGTCCCCATTGACCAAACTTTTGATAAAAATGGTTTCAAAATACCGCTTTATCAAGTAATGAGACAGTTTTCTGGAATATTAAAGCTGTGTGAGAAATTCCTCTTGTGTGTGGAGATCAAGGGTTTGAGGTGACAGTCAGATCAAACTTTGTAGACATAATAATTTTAGGGGGATAACTGTGAGGGATCTCATACCATGGTGGAAGTACTTCCATACTCATTCTGTACTAAGCTTAATTTTGAATTACTCATGTTGATGGACGTGTTGGTAAGGTGATCACTATTTTTTTTAAGGGGTCAAAAGGTCATTTTTGGTCACATGAGGTCAAAAAGTTTGGACCCTACTAGTATTATATCTCAATTAAGTAGGATAATTGTATGGGATCTCATGCATGTCATGTTTGTTTCCATGTTTGCTATGATATATCATACGGCAAGGAATCACTAAGCCTGTTGGCTTTCTAGTTGTAATTTGCCTAACAGGTATGGGAAGTTTCTTCATCAAGTTTTTTTTCTATTTCTGGTTAAAGACATTGCAGTTGCCATGGAGATAAGATAACTATGACTGGATTTATTTAGAGGAGATACAAGATTTACCATGGCTGAAATATAGCAATTCAAGTGAAAAAAAAAAACTGAAATGAAAATCTCTTCTATTCCTAAAAGTAAGTCCCACCTTTTCTGTGGATATCTGTAGTTACACAAGAACAGGTTACAAAATAATTACACTGATGCTGCACATTGATGGATAAAATTATGGGCTTGTTACTTATGATCCTTCCCATCATTCTTTGCATGTGTGGATTATCTAAACCTTTCATGGAAAAAATTTTCTTGTGAGACAAAATTCTGATGTATGAAAAAAAGGATTTATATTTTAGGGTAAAGACTGAGCCTTTCAACATGTAGGAGCAATCAATAAAATATGCTAGGTGTGTGAATAATTTTAATAGAACGAAGCCTTTGAAGTGTTGAGTGTAGCTTTATTTGAGGTACCACTATGTATGAAATATTTATTTTCTCTCTTCAAAACAATATCATGTTACCATGGAAACATTGTCATATGTTCAGTGTTTTAACAGTAATTTCCTCAAAATTGTTGTGGAAGTATACAAATTTGATATTTTGCATTTTTGATTCATTGCCGTAGGCAGGCAAAGAATCAATGTGATGGTGATGTCATGAGGCTGTAAACAATACCTTGCCGGGTACAAGCCACTCACGAGAGCTGAAGCCTCGCACATCTTTCCTCACTCACACGGAGCTCGCAACTGGCGTAGCTACCCGAAAATTTGGACACTGCAATGAGCTCTGTCACGTGATGTGCAAGAGCCTGCCCTCGCTCGCGGCATTCACGTGCCACATGACTTAAGCGGCTAAAGGGGAATTCCAACCATTTCCTTACGGGGCACAGTTCTGTGTGCCCCATAAGGCATTGAATACGGGTATGTCCTGTGTATGTGTGTGTGTGACGCTTTGGCTTGTAAACACGATATCTCAAGAAGGGTAAGCATGACTGATCTCATATTTGGTTTGTGGGTTGGCCATATTACATAGATGATCCCTACTGTTTTTGGTGGAGGTCAAAGGTCATTTGGGGTCACGAGAGGTCAAAAGTTCAAAACCTTATAAACACAATATCTCAAGAAAGGTAAACATGTCTATACTCATATTTAGTGTTTGGATTGGTCATATTGAGTAGATGAACCCTATAGATTTTCGTGGAGGTCAAAGGTCATTTGGGGTCACGAGAGGTCAATTGGAAAATTCCTTAGAAATTGCTTGTAAACATGGTATCTCAAGAAGGGTAAGAATGACTTATCTCATATTTAGTGTGTGGGTTAGCCATATTGAGTAGATGATTCCTATCATTTTTGGTGGAGGTCAAATGTCACTTTGGTTCACAAGGGGTCCAAGTCTCAATATCATATGTACACAAATTTCCCATGGTTGGAGTATTGGATACTGAAAAATTTCACATATAGTATGTGGATATGATATCTAGAGCAGAACCCTAGTTCTAGGTGGTCAAAGGTAATGGGGGATCTCAATGATTGAAGCTTGGATGCCTAGCACGTATACATTGTGGGTACAATACGAAGCACTGTCAATTTGAAAAACATTATGGAGCACTGTCAATTTGAAAAAAAAAAGATAGGCTTAAATTTCAGCGGCAAGGAATCACTAAGCCTTTTGGCTTTCTGGTTAAGGAGTAGGGTTCTGATAAAGGAGACGGGGTGGGTAGATGCCCCTTCCTCTTTTTCATCAAAAAGGATCTGAGAGAAGATTCATTTTTTCATTCTTCCAATCTTCATTGTCTCCTGTTTTGGGTGTGAAATTGTTTACAACATCTTCAGTGTGGATGTATTTTAATTTTGCCCTTAATACATACTTTGGCTGTGGAATTTTATTTACAAAAAAAATCAATTCACATATCGTATATTTAGAAAATATATAACATTTAACTATACTTTTATGTGAAAGAAATATGGTAAATAATAATAAATTAATAAAAATATGTTAAATATGGAAAATGATAAGTTAATTGTTATACACAAAGAATAAGAAATGGTGATAAAACAAACTGAGTTAATTCATTTCCTAATTTCTGTAGAGCAACGTCTTTCCTGCAGTTTTTTACTCAGAATTTTGGCATTTACAGAAACTTGACTTGGAGAAGTAGTTACAAAACCTATAAGTATGGTAAATCTTGTTTTCGTTTAAGATGTCTAACTTTGTAAAGAAAAGTTCTTGTGCAGAACATTTATTTGAAGGTCAAGAAAAAAGGAATAAGTGAAAGTAAAATCATAACTGGAAGGAAAGTTGAGTGTCTCAACTCTCAACCAGAAATCCATACTATGAAGAAGAATTGGGAAACTTTCATTAGCAAAATAAAATGTTATATAAAAGCCAAAAAATGGGTGTTTTCCTTTTTTTTTTTAAATCTTGTCAAATAAGAAGTATATTTCTAATTTGAATTTTTATTTGTGTCATGCATTAGTTGATAATACTAGAGCAGTTTGATCTCAGTGCTGGGGTTAGTTAGGTAGATGGACTTTTACAGCCCAGTTTTTACCCTATTGGTTCAAGTCAAGCCGGCCACGGCCTTTTTCGAGGTGTGGCTCACTGGCTTATTTTCCATACTCCATTGCTTATGCGGAGCATCACGCAGAACGGCAGTAGGTTCCATTTTTAGAGTCTTTGGTATGACTTGACCTGAGAATAGACCCGGGTCTCCCGCATGAGAGGCAGATGCTCTTACCGTTAGACCAAACATGCGGTCTCAGTGATGGTGATCTTTGCACATAATACTTTTGTTTAAAGGTAGTGTGACATGTCAGCAAAATGACCTGACTTCACTTGGTAGTTACGGAGTGGCCTTTTCTAAGAAAAAATCCGTTAGAATTATTTCAATATCTCTAAAGGTTCTCTAGATATACCTCTTCAAACTTAATAGTGTTTCTGAAACAATGAGTTTTGCTTGTGCAAAAACAGTGATGTGGAGTGTTGTAGAGTGTTGACCTCTCATTTGTTAACCTTTTATTAATTAAATCTTAATTACTCATCAGATAGTTATGGTTTGGTAATTGACACTGGTCATTTTCAAGAACACAATTTCAACTTTCCCAAAAAAAACCCATAGGACATAATTAAGTTACAATTGTCCATGAAATGAAGATTGTAAAACAAAGGATAACATTAGCCGTATATGGCATGTCCCTCTCATGACATCAAAAAATTTGCTCTGTAAAATGGTCAATTTTGATGGAAATTGCAGCTATTTTCTTGTTTTTTTTTAATGCTTTTTACATGGAATGTCCAATTTTGTCATTTTCATGTCACATGACCTTTAAAGGTAAACAATCATCACCCATGACTTCTACCTACTCTGCCCTTTTTGGTTTCGATGAAAAGAGAAACCTATGCATTCATGATGGCGTGTGTGTGTATGTATGTGTGTAGGTGCGTGTGTGTGTGTGTGTTTGTGTATGTGTGTATGTGTGTCAATTTCAAACTTGATATGTTGATGCGTTATGATGTAAGGAAGAACCCTATTGATTTTGGTGGAGGTCAAAGGTCATTTGGGGTCACATGGGGTCAAAACCCCGAAATCCTTGTTTACATGATATCTCATGGTAGAAAACTTGAATCAATTTCATACCTGATATGTTGATGCGTTATGATGTAAGATAGAACCCGATGTATTTTCGTGGAGGTCAAAGGTCATTTGGGGTCACATGGGGTCAAAACCTGAAATCCTTGTTTACGTGATACATTATGGTAGGAAACTTGGATTCACTTCAATCTTGATAGACTGATGCGTTATGATGTAAGAAAGAACCCAATTTATTTTCGTGAAGGTCAAAGGTCATTTGGGGTCACATGGGGTCAAAACCTGAAATCCTTGTTTACATGATACATTATGGTAGGAAACTTGGATTCATTTCAATCTTGATAGGCTGATGCGTTATGATGTAAGAAAGAACCCGATTTATTTTCGTGGAGGTCAAAGGTCATTTGGGGTCACACCCCGAAATCCTGGTTTACACTATATCTCAAGGTAGGAAACTGATTCATTTCAAACTTGATATGTTGATGTGTTATGATGTAAGAAATAACCCAATAAATTTTGGTGGAGGTCAAAGGTCATTTGGGGTCACATGGGGTCAAACTCCGAACTTCTTGTTTACACTATATCTCAAGGTAGGAAGCTTGGATTGATTTCAAACTTGATACGTTAATGCGTTATGATGGGAGGAAGAACCCTATTGATTTTGGTCGAGGTCAAAGGTCATTTGGGGTCATAGGGGTCAAACTCAGAAAACCTTGTTTAGGATAGCTCAAGGTATGAAAGGTGGATGGATTTCAAAATTAGTATGTAAATGAATTATGGTGAGAAGATGGTCTGTATAAGGCTATTTTTTGTGGAGGTGAAAGGACATCTGGGGTCATGATCGGTCAAACTTTGAAAAACTTGTCAAAATGGGATATCTCAAGGTAGGAAACTTGGATGGATTTCCCAATTAGTATGTGGATGTGTTATGGTGAGTTGAAAGTACTGTACCTGTTGTTTTTGGTGGAGGGCAATGGTCATCTGGTATCACCTGGCATCAAACTCTGAAAACCTTGTTTGCAGAATATCTTAAGGCACAGTATGAAAGAAAAACCAGTCACTTACAGGTGGAGACAAAGGCTATTTTGGGTCACCAGTTGTTACAAGAAATGTAGCATTTTATTGAAAAGAGCATGTATGTATCATCGAAACCTCAATGCATTTTTGCATTCTGGTTATATACCCCACTCCTAACAATTGAATGTGCTTCACGTTTGAGTTTGAGAATTCAAACTTTGCTGTTTTAATTCTTCTTGTCTTGATGTAGCAATTCAATTCAATTTTTCGAACTTTATATCAACTGATATATGTGACGCAACACAATGCACAAATAGGATACCATGGATTAAAAGAATAACTTTCAGGGATGGGATCTAGTTTATAACTAATTCAGGGATGGGAACTAGTTTATAACTAATTTCAGTTGAGGAATCCAAAGAAGCTTTGAGAAGTTTACAAAACAAGACACGTGATACGAATGAAAGGAAAAAGAATACAATTTGAAAACGGCATGAGCAGATTTTTCGAGAGAGAATTTGCAATGAGAAAATGCTTCAAATGACTTTTGAAACAATTAAGGGAGGGCATCTATTTCTAATTCAATTGAGGAACCCATTAAAGATCTTTGAATAAAGTGATACATTTAACAAAACTTGGACGATAAAAGCAGGGTATTACAATGAAAGTAGTACTTCCTATCCTAATTTGATAATTACAAATATATCTCCGAAAGAAATTATGTAAGTTGAATGGGAGGGGGGGGGGGGGGCACCATTGATGTATGCGTACGTGAAAACCGCGAGTTTGTGGAATTTGAACCATATGCGTAGATGACTTATGCGCGTATCTGATTAGGTGACCATTCAACTGTCTGCAATTTGTTGATGTTGGCTTGTTATTCCTCAAAAGGTTGGCCTACTTTTTGCATTGTGACTTCATATCCAAAAGTTTTATGACCCGAGGGGACACTACATGCACAGCACAGCAACATTTTTTAAGTGAGTTTCAGCTTTGAATTGAGTTGGGTAGAAACGTGTGTGTGTGTTGGGGGGGGGGGGGCGACTAGTCTCGTGGACTTGTCAAATAGGCCTATTTCTAAGTCGCCTGTGTACAAACTAAATCAACGATGGATGCAGAAAGCCAAAAGAAAGGTAGGGTATTGAGCTAAAAAAAGTAAAGAACCTTTGAAGACTAGATTGAATTAACGGTTGTTTACTTCCATGTAGATTAGCAGTTCGTTGGAGTTATTGCTGGAAGATTTAAAAACTATGTTTCAAAGAACTTTTTTGTCCTGGAGAGGAAGCGTTAGAACGAACTTTGCGATTCTTCAGTGAATGATTCAGATATAAGATACTGACATACTGACGGTAGGAAGAGTGAGATACGCTAACATACATGAAGAAAATGGTAATTCATTTATCTCTTGTCCAGACGCGTAGCAAGGATTGTGTCATGGGGAGGGGTGGTGTCATGGGGGTTTGGGGCACGACATGAGGGAAAACTCTAAGGATAGAGAGGAAAAAACCGTTATTTTTAGGTGTTTTCTGCAGTGCACGGTTGGGTCATGAGGGGCTTCCACCCCCCCCCCCTCCCCCATGGCTACCTCACTCACTCTTGGGTTTTGTAAAGTTTTGCAGGGGTAGGGGCGAATATGAGCTTGGTATGATCTTTAAGATCTATGAAAATGTGCCAGAAAACATTATTTGAGAATGTATCTAAACATTTAAAAACGACGAGAAAGCATTTTAAACCAAAGGGGGTTGGGTGAATGTGGAGTAAATACCCCATTTCGCTATAAAATGATTTGAGCCAAAAAAGCATCATTTTATTGGCCTTTGGTATTCCTTTTGGTTCTTTGCGGTTTATGTTAACCTTTCATATTGTTTTGCCCCGTCGTTTTGAAGTGATCCAGACGTTGTAAAGACAGTATGATTGTAACGTTGTTTGCTAGGATACATTATTCATGGAGGATGTAACATACAAAGGCAAAAATTAAATTTCTGTCGATTTTACGCTTCGGTATTGAAAACATCTGTGTGCCAGTGATCACAAACAGTAATAAAGGCTTCTCGACCTTTTGACTGAGATCATGTGTAATATTTGTTCTTTTCATCCAGTCTGGAATAAAAGCACGCGTGACATGATCATGGTCTGAAGGCATTGAGATTGGTCAGTCGCTTACAGTGATATCCTTTTGAGGACGAAGCTCTCATGGAAGCAGAGCTCCCTCGGGAGTAAACTGTTGATTTAGACGAACAGTTCTTTGCCAGAGAGTCGGGTGGACTTTAGAATAAGTGATATAACGAAAATATTTTGCTACTTATTCGCATTCGCGCTGTTAGTATCATAGCAATAAACACTCAAGTCCTCAATCACACGGAAATGGAAATGAGATAAGTACTACAGGGGCACGGTATAATGCACCGTAATTAACAAAAATAAGATGCTTTCTTATTCTGTCAAAATAGACGGTAAAATATATACATTACGTCCCTTTTTAAGATGAAATTTAAGCTCAGCAACGTAATTGGTCGAATTAACCTTGAAGTGGAATGGAGAAGCCACGGTCAAAGGACTTGACTGTTTTTAATTTGTTCTTGAGAGTTTTACCTTCAATGTACACGTAATGAATACATCGATTTCACGAGTTTCGTATTTTTGTTTAATCGATCTTGAAATTTATCTTTTTAGAGAGGCTAGTGTATCCTGATGCATAGATATGTCAGGGCAGGCTAAGTGAGGTGAGATACAAAGGACCTTAGCCTGCGGGGGGGGGGGGGGAGGCGTAGAGCCCGCCGGCTCACAGCCAGGGTTGCGTGTTTGAGGAAGTGTCAAGGTGCAAAATTTCTACCGGCTAAATGTTTCCACTGCGTTGAGGGGCAACTTGGCCAGTTTCAGGCAGTACGAATCAAATAAATAAATGTATTATGCTATGCTATTATTTAAAATATTTCATCTAGAAATCGGGTTCTCTCTTTCATGAAATTTTACCGTGACTGTGATGCTTTTTCGTTTGTCGGGCAAAGTTTAAATATCATTCGCGCACCCTCTGGATTTGTCTGTGTAGTTAAAACATACCAGATTGTGCACTAGGACACATCCCCAAATTCGTCGGGATAAATATATGTCCTAAAATTTTGAGTTTACATGAAAAATTTGGTGACATCAACCTCCATAACATAAAGAGTAATCGTAAGTGTGGTTTTGTGGGGTGGTTTTGTGGGGTGGTCTGTGTCCAAACTGCCTTTCTGGTGCCTTTTGGACCTTAAAGAATTTTAAAGGTGTATATGCTCATGTTTGAGATTATGGGGGAACAGATCATTCAAGAGTGCAAAGAAAGGCATGTTTCTGCCTTCCTCTTCATTTATTAGCCATGTTTAATCAAATTTGAAACATTTAACTGATGACAAGGGAGTAGATTCCCCTTGTGATTGGCAAACGCTTTTTGGGAAACTGAAGATGCTTGGGTGCAGTCTGAATGCAACTTTTGTGAAATAAATCATTTCTAATGCAACATTTCGATACGCCTGTTCCACCACATTCGTCACGATTCTGTTTAAATTATGAACATGTTTTCTAACGAGCCATGGGTTTATTTTGATTATATTCTATCATAAATGGTTCTCTTACTCTCAAAATTCTCGTGTGCTCCGCGCGCTTTACACTAATTACCTCAATTTTGTCCTTTAATCATTACCTTCTGGTAATAACTTTCGGAGGCCCGACAGCAAAAGTTAAAAGCTTTTACTACTTGCAAAGTGCACACGAATGACTTTGTCACATCGTGCGCTATATTAAGTCTAATCTATATATATATATATATATAACATACATACATATATATATATATATATATATATATATATATATATATATATATATATATATATATATATATATATATATATATATATATATATATATATATATATATATATATATATATATATATATATATATAGGATTGCATCAGATGGCTTCATTTTGCATCTAGAACATCAAATTTAACAAAAATTTCACAAAGAGAAGAGGAGTTTGAAAAATCCTCTCTCGCAACTAGAACACAAAACGTTTTGCATGTGCTTGTTGTACCCAAGAGGTACCCAATATTGAAGAAGTTACACGACCAGGTATGCACTGCGATAGCCTTTCTTTAATATGCACCCGTTTCATAAAGTTATACACTCTGTCAGACTTAAAGAAATTTCCTCCAGACTCGTGCGAAAAAAATCTGGCTATACACTGTTCCACAAGGTGTTTCTTGATTGGTTATTGTCATTGTATTTTTATTTTATCGATGGTATTCCTTGTTAGGGTAAGGGATTAGAATGGGAATTAGGACTACTGTTAGCTAGTTAGGAAGTGCGCATCAAAATTTTTGGTCATATTTTTCGGTCAAGTCAGTTTAGTTCCCCTAAATCGATTTAGACGCATACGGCTAAGCTAAGATATTTACATCTTTTTCTCATAGGGTAGGTCGCGCCGTCCTCTCCCCGTACACCCCTACCCCAGACCGGTAATCAGGTCAGGTCCTGCAGTTGGCTACCCCAGATGAAAGTGTCTGGTTACGCCAGTGTTTTCCATGGTGCCATAGGTTGTTGTTGTTGTTACCTGTAGGACCTGTAAAAGATAAACTATGTCATTTTTCGAAAGCAACACGGTGGCCTGTCCAAAGTGAAAATTTTCATTTTCTTCATGCAGAAAGTCCTGCCCATTGTTTCATGAAAAAATTATCATCGTAGCTGACCAAAATAATGGTAGAAACTCTATGTTCCCTTCTTGTCATTGTAATCCTGAATAAAAAAACTTACCGCAAACTTGTTTTTAACTCCCTATCCAAGGTATGGAGTCCGGGACGAAGTAAATACAGAGATCTTTAAGGAGGTGATCTCCCTAATTTCTTCTGTAAATAAGGTTAAGGTTGCAATATTTATACATATATTTAGGAAAATAGAGTCAATTTTTGGCACGAGTTTTTTACTTTTTTACATTAGCATCTGGGATGCCCTTTTGAATGAGATGTTTATCGTGAAAGTATCTTAGCTGGTAATCTGATGAGAAGGACGAACACGAGAAATTGCGGCCATCTAGTTGGAATTTTAATCTGAATTTAATCCATACCCTAAGTGTAGCATATAATTAATATACTTAATGAAATTAGCTAGTTCATAACATAAGCTACATTCTAATACTTGGCTTGTCCCTCAACGTCCGTTCGCTACTGTATAATAGTGAGCTTTAGATTGCACGACGCGGACCTCATCTACAACGCAGTGACGTCACTCGGGTGTTGCCCCTGAAAATTTATGACATGGTGTAGCGTTGTACCATGTTGCGCTCGAAATGGCATAAAAACTTTTCATTTATCATCGCATAAATTGATAGCCTCCTGGTGCTGCCAATGACCGGAAGATCTTTTTTGTTCACTTACTTGGAATGTTTTATAATACATACCCGCACAAATACCGTTGAACTTTTATTCCTATGGCAGTAAAAATCTTAAGCTGTCCGTTTGACTTACACAATGATCTGTTACGTAATCAAATTCTTTTTAGAACATCACATGATCTGTGACTGGTGTTTGGCACTTTGATTTGTTAGTTTAGAGCAGGTTTTTGAACCTGGAATTATTTAATATCAGGTTGTCATAAAGATTTGCACCGCTTCGGCAGAACATGAAACCATAAAATCTCCTTGGTCGAAAAAAATGATCATTTTGGTGAGTTTGCCACCTTTTTCTTGGAAATTCGTCAATATTTAATTCTTTACTGGTTTCTGGACTAGTAGAAGTCAAGTTCTTGTTCAAATCGGCGACATAATTATTCTCCTCTTTTAGTATTTTGAGTTGAAGCGAGTTGACGGTATATTAGCTGTGGAAGCAGGGAGTTGAATAAGATCTTATAGACGAATCTATGGGCGGGGTCCATCAGTCTTAATTTAAGTTTGTTTTTTTTTTGGGGGGGGGGGTTGCCAGCACGACAAATGGCGGCAAACAACCCAAACCCCATAATAAGCATGTAAGTTTAGGTTTTTAGAACTGAATTCGACTATTCGTGGTACAGGTAGACAAAATATGGACTCCACAAATGGCCGCCAAATATCAAGATCATTTAGCAACCTGATCGTGTATAACACCTCCCTGATAGAAGTGGATAGCATAGTCATGGAAGTTGATGCTCGTGGGTAGCATAGTCATCTTGAGGGATTGATCTTGTGCTTTCATTACAATAAAACCTTGTCCGAATGGCAGTTACATAGGATTGTGGGATAGGGTTCAGATTTACTCTGACAATCGATCTACACTCCAAAACTTCATCTCATAATTTTTGCAATTGCGCATTGGAAATGGTATATTATACTCATTCTACCTATGACCTGTGAAACCAGAAAACACAGATGCAGTACGGTAATATAATTACTGCTACCGCTACTAGCCTACTGCTACTACTCACCACCACCACTGTCACCACCGCCACCACCACAACTACTATACTGCAAATGCTACTATCACTCTCACTTCTTGAAATATTTGGAAGAAGGAGCTTGTCAATCCTGACCAAAATATTTGAACATATGTTTCTTCAGGGACTTAAGGCGGTGGCAAGACTGGAATGCGATGGCATTCGGGTTAAAATTGGAAACATCGAATTGTACAGGCTACCCAAAATCCAGACTTGAGAAATTATGTGTTTTAAAGGTTTGAAAGTGAATCGCATACATACAACTCCGATGGCTTTCTCCCTTGATGAAATATAAGATGACAAATGTTTTCGGTTTTTGTCAGATAAAATGTACCACTACCTTTAGATTCTCATGCTTTCAATAAATAACAATTCCTAATATTGACAAAGAATAATGTACAAGCTTTCATTGTTCTAATGAGTAATTTGTGCAACCGAAACACTATCTGAGCAGAGCGCCACCATCCTTAGCGCGGAGCGTACAGGGTACAGAAACTTTTGAAATGTCGCGACCACTCAGACAGCCGTGTGACCGTAACATGTACCAGGCTCGTAACTAGAAACAATGCAGTTGTTATTTTAAGCTATTTTATGCAATAATATTTTCACTTCAGTGAGGGAAAACAGAAACTTGCTAACTTGATCAGAAAATAACCGGTACCAGGTAAAATGTAGTACTATGATTAGATAAAATGGTCTTGTACCTTTCAGATAAAATGTAGTAACTATGGTAAGATAAAATGATCTTGTATCTTTTAGATAAAATGTAGTGACTATGATGAGATAAAATGGTCTTGCACCGTCTACATAAAATGTACTGACTATGATAACATAAAATGGTCTTGACTTTTTAGATAAAATAAAGTGACTATGACTAGATAAAATGGTGTTGTACCTTTTCAGGGGAAACCTGTACCAAACTTCTCAACGGAACTGAAAACAACTGTTTTGCCTCTATTGCGATTCTTGGCTGAATTCAATTGCAAGATCCAGTGAATTATTGAAATTTTCTGTGTGACTGCCCGAAATCCCGACAATTCATTATTTTACGTTCAACGCCTTTTGCAAATTTGTCAATTTGAATTGAGTAAGACTATGGGTTGATGCAGTAAAGCTTACGAACAGTAGCGTTCTTGGGGCTTCCCGAACTGTGTAGCGAATGTTTGTAATCATGCTGATTTTCCATGAAAAAATTACAGCTATCATTCACTTTTTCGGCAATATCTTTTAGAAGCTTTCTGTGTAATGAAAACCGTGCCGGTTTTTAAATATTTAAATCACTGCCCTAATTTCTCCCAAACCCTTCCCAAATTTTACTTCTTGTGGAAATTTGAATCCTCTGTTCCCACCGCGTTACACCTATTGACAGTCATGACTTTAGGCCCAAATGACATCATAATTAATTGCTCAATTGACCTTTTTTATTTGAGTGAATAAGCTTCTACATTTTATTTCTCAGCTCAAAAAATTTCTGTGGAGTGACTTGGGACTGTTTTTCCAATTTAAGACTTGAAGTAGGCCTAACCCTTAAATCTTATTTCTTACTAAACAGTGATTCATCGATCAGTTCTTCAACATTTAAGCTTGTATTTTGCTTCCAAAACAACACTGTTAAGGAAGGAGTATTTTCAAAGTGAAAAAGGGCCACTCTCGACTGCCTGATGCTTCCTAAAGAAACGGTACGTCCCGAAACGAAAACAAATGCATGTGTAACTTGTTGACACGATATTACAGATTCAGATAGACTAAGTTGTAACAAAACTACACTGATTTAAACAGCGATGTAAGCGAGAAACAAGTAACACTATAGACGAATCAGGACAGATTGTGATGGTCTGATTTTGGTCGGCCATTACTGGGGTCCATCACCTTTTATCTTTAAATTTCTTTCCTTACCTGTTCCATGGATGGTTGTACACTCAAGTGTATCTTAATTGTCTAAACTTCACTGAATATAAAGATTTGAAATTCACGTAGACAATAAATGAAGACGATTAAAGACTGATGGACCCCACTAATGGCTGCCTACAGTCACTAAAAACAAGCGCTAATCGGATTCGTCTTTACCTTCTTCTCTCCTTAACATAGAATCAATGTAAGTTTAAATGCAGTATCTACTTTTTTCACGTTTATGGTAACGTGCCAATTATATACTACAAAAATCCTTTCTTGTCGATTCATTCTTGTTTATTGAACTATTTATCGTTTTATAATGCTGGAAATCTATCTCTTCAAATATGTGAACACGCATGAATTATTCCCATATTTACGAAATTTGAATAACAATCATATTATTTGGTTGTAAGGAGTCAGTTGTTGAGAGTGATGTTTTACTTTTTGTTTTCAAATTTGACGGGAACAGATAACTTATAGGGAAAACATGCATTTGATGTCACAGAGCAAAAACGGATCCCTCGTTTTGAAGGAAACGCGCATCACTGCAAGTTTATTACAAAAAAGAAAAAACTGCGGATGATCTGATTCGGTGATTCGGCCACTGCCTGCGGCCACGTGCTCCATGCATTGTTTTCCTCCAAACATGACGTCAGTGTGACGTCAGTGTATGAGATTCAAATACACAGTCAAGTAGCTGTAAGTTGCCTTACAATTCCCTGGTGAAATGTAATGGAAATATATTTTCATTAAACGCATTAAATGTAAAATATCTCAAAGCGTCATGAGAAAAATAAATAGGAACAAGAGTAAATAAGGAACTAAAATTATCAAACCAGTAGTGTAAAAATGAGTGAAAGCGTAATTTTTCTTTTGATCAAAACAACGAAGCACACTGCACATACGAGGTATACTTCTCACGCACACTTAGAAAAGAATACTCGTGCACACCCAACCCGACAAATAATTCGTCCATATTTACTGGTAGAAGATGCAATCGTTGCGTTTTGTCGTTCTTTTAGAGTCAGATAGGCGTGGACCAAAACTTGTTGTCACCGTACAACGAATTCGAATCCGATTCCGGTCCAATTTTTCGTGAGTTTTTAAAATCTTCTCCAACTTTGGTCAGAAAGAGTCAATAATTTGCCGACCTGTGTTACACTTAATATATAATTTGTAACAGAGGCCTATGGAAATGAAATGTTGACTGATTTTTCGCCACGTGAGCTAACGACCTCCAGTGGTTTGTTGGTTCTGTAAGAAAATGGTCGCATGAGTGATTGCCCTGACGATTACGTTATTTGGGCGACACCACAATGGGTCTACCAATCAAACCAATCGAAAACTAACATTAGTAAATGTCAAAAACACACCAATTTTAGTGATTTGTAATATATACTCTGACGCTTCTCGGTCTTTTTGGCTAAGATCATGTGTAGTGTCTGTTTTTTCATCCAGTCTGGAATGGAACCCCACATGGCAGACCAATGATGTAAATGGTCTGAGGGCCGTGAGGTTGGTGAAGTGTTGTCCTTCAAAGGATGGATAACTTCTTCGGGAGGTAGTTTAAAGTTTGGCTTCGCCGAACTGCTCTTTGCCAAAGGGTAGGGGAGACTTAAAAAATGTATACTCTGGGGTTAATGTTCATTGTATGACTTGTTTTAATACTATAATGTAAAAATTGTGGTATTTAAAGGTAAAGAGCAGTCCCCCAGTCTAATTTGGAGAAACAGCCAAATAGCACGATTTTCGTCTTATTCCTCTTCAGAGTATCATTCATTACATTGTATGGTTAAACTATTGCATATTCAAGGTAAAGCAAGCAATTACTTCCAGTAAATTTCAAATTTGAAGAGGAAAAATGTTATCACATGACTCCCAACACCCAATCATGAAACTAGACAGTCTACTACACTACTGCAATTAGGGATGACTGCTCCTGCCCTTTAAACGCGATGGACACTAAAAAGTATATACACTTACACGGCAATATACTTATACGAATTCGATTGTTCATCCGGGTTTTCGTTAAAAACTGATCACACCAATCAGCCCATTAATTTATCATAGTATGGTCACGAGGGAACTCATTATGCTCTACTCTGCTGGAGTGAAATTGTAATTACTGGACTTCGTTCACTCGTGCGCAATGGGGTATGGCACACCCTCACTCCAACAGGTAAAAGGGCCGTGGATGACTCTCTCTTTATGTACCGTATATATATATATATATAATATATAATATATATAAATATACATATATATATATTTATATATATATATATATATATATATATATATATATATATATATATATATATATATATATATATATATATATATATATATATATATATATATATATATATATAGAAGTATTGGTGTGACATTGCGACTTTCTGACATAGAAATTGAAGGAAGATGATAAGTAGCGGAAAAAGTCGCAAGTATATATATATATATGTATATGTATATATATATATATATATATATATATATATATATATATATATATATATATATATATATATATATATATATATATATATATATATATATATATATATATATACATATATATATATATATATATATATATATGTATATGTATATATACCACTAGATTGAACAATAGGGGAAAATTTGTATATCTTGTTACATTTAGGCGAAATGAAAAACAATAAAATACATAACCATATATTTCGCCTTTAAGGAAAAACAAATACATGTACGTAAATTCAATAGTCCATTAGTTGTACGTGTTAACAGGTAGGCGTCCGTAATTTGGTCAACACTGAAGTGATTAGGTATATTACGTACCCCCATATGTATTTTACTATACACTAAAGTATTCCCATTAAAACTGTGTGAAAACGTAAAGGGGAACGTAAATCCCCCCCCCCCCCCCCCCATATCAAATCAGATCGAGGGTAGTAGAAGTTGGGGCCTAAAATTCCAACAAACCAGACCAAACCAAATACAGTTGTCATGAAAAAAGTGGCGTTTTCCTGACTGACGGTCGTCATCTTTCACGTAACCAATGTGCCTATACTTGTTATAGCGGCCTTGCAATCACTTGATGTATAAACACAAATAATGTAACGTCACCAGTAAATGGTGTTTTTTCTCTTGCTTCCTTTGAGGTAGAAACTTGGAAAATGCAATTCGAATAACCCATCATATTTATTCAGGAATAGCTATTTTCTACCACGCGACAATATCATATTTTTTTATGTTTTGTTATATTCAGAAAGGATTAACTCCCAGCTTTAAAATTTCCTTTGTAACAGTTTTGCTCAAACCCATCTTCAAAAGTACTTGTAAAACAAAGATGAGCTTTTTAAGAGTTCACTGAATTGTCTAAGTGTTTTGCGAACAGCACTTTGCCTTTCAAGGTCGCAAGGTTAAGAAGCATCTTTTGATAGAACCATGCTAGCATGATTATACACCGAGGCACTAAGCGTATTGGCTAAATTGTGTGACAATATTGGACAAAGAGAACGCATATGAATGACGAATAGCTATGGCCAAATTGCATTGGGTAGTGACTCTAATTGTTTTTTATTTCTCATATATTTTTCAATTTATACATCAGTAACACCCTTATACGAAGAGTGTATGGAGTTCCCTTCATGATAGATGGTGTAAGTGCGCGTTAAGGCTTATCAATATTGTCGTTTGCTATGGTTTTTTGAAAAACTTTTAACTTGCTAAAGTGGATCAGTTCGGTATCGCCAGAATGTGCTAGAAAATGTATTTTTTCTAGAAAATGCAATAAATAAATGCTCTTCCAATCATACGTGTATTTTTCTTAAATATTGCAGCACCTCGTCAAATTACCCAAGTGACATGCAAACTAGCGGCCATCTTGGCGAGGCAAAATTTGTTAAAATAGTAACAACCATGTTTTCACGTGATAATCTGTTCATATGTATGGGATCTCCGTAGTAGCAACCCATGGGAGATGTTGCATGATTATCGCAATTCATTCTGAGTAGTTTATAATATAATGTACATAATTTTGAACCGATATTAAAAATTAACTCAAGTTACAATTTTCCATATTTGGAGAGCCTTTGTATGGGAGCCTTAAAGGCCCAATTGTCTCACCCCAAACAGTACCAATCCTCCTAACCTTCCTACTTACGACCCTCCTACAATTGTATGAAATTCATCCTCATCCAGACACAGTCTCAGTTTATTGCTTAAAGGTGAGTATAGAAAAGCTCAATGTGTATAATCCAAACACTCTCAGCACAGTTCATGCTATGTAATATAAGCTTTGGTACTTTGCATTGTTTGAATCAGCAGTCAATCAAAGAGCTGAGTCAGTTGAGAGTTTCTGTTACCCCATACAAGAAGTGTAGTTTGGGGTGAGAGGATTGCCCCTTTAAGGCAAAGACAATATACCGAAGTAATCAGGGTAACCAGCAGTCGCCCGAAAAGGTAATTCCAGTTTTGGCGGATTTTCTTCCAAAGAACTTCAATTGTTTTCAATTTTTTCATAAAACTCGATTTTTCACCCCCCCCCCCTCTTACTTGCCAAAAATCTTTCCCTTTTCATCTTTTTGGCGACTTATTGTCCCTGTCAGCAGGTCAGTATTCCAGGTCATTGATCCTTCACCCGTAAGGGAAGTTGGTCCCCTGTTGCAGGTGCAATCAAGGCCCAGCGTAAATTAAAATTATCATCCAAGGTCCTTAGGGGTTACAATTTCTACCCGCTTGTAACTCTTTTAAGGTCAAGAGCAGGCGCCAAACTTATTTTGAAGCAACAGCTAAATATCAAAATTTTCTTCTTATTTCTCTTCAAAGTATCTTTCATAATATCGTTAGGGTTCAATATTTGCATATTCAGAGTAAATCAAGCAGTATACGGGAAATTTCACATTTGAAGAGAAAAAATGTTGTCACATGACTCTCAACAGCCAGTCATGAAATAAGACAGTCTACTACATTACGTCAAGTTGGGGCGAGTGCTCCAGAAACACTTTACCTTCAGTACAACGAGATTTAAAGGAACATTTGCGTAAATTATACCTTCTTTGATTCTTCGAATTTGATAAGTCAGTGAGTGGTTCATAAGTAAATTACCTGTACATATTTACTCCAACGTTAATTTACCTCGCCATTCCACATTGGCGCCAGCCAGTAATGAACGACCCACTTAGACGGATACTTTGCTAAAAAGACTGGTATTCTTTAGTTGAGAGTTTTCTTTACAGTATTCTTCGGATGTGAGTGTAACTTCTGCAGCGATGAATGCAAAGATGATCAAATAAAGTTATTAAGTGAACACATGGTATGGATACGAAAGACTGATCAGCTGATTCTCGTCACCCCCAAAACTACATTTTGGGGTAAAGACGAACCCTATAAGCGCGTATGTTTAGGGACTATAGGCAGCCGTTAGTGGGGTCCATCAGCCTAAAATAGCCTTCATTTACAGTTCACATGAATTGCAAACCCTCATATTGTGTGAAATTGAGGAAATCAAGATAAAATTTATTGTGCAACCATTCATGATACAGGTAAGCATGCAAGGAAATTGAAAGTTTAAAGGTAATGGACCTCAGTTATGTCCGACTAAAATCAGACCATCACTTGACTGCTCGGATTCGTCTAGAGAGAAGACCAAAATTTTCAATTGGTTCTGCTCATTGATTGAAACTGATTAATAAAATATGCACAGGAGCTCATATTACACAGAGTGCACAGAGAGGGCTTTAATCTCACATAATGGTTGGAGAGCTGGACGTAAGATTAAATTTGGAAGAATTGAAATTTTCTGGGGCGAGATGATTGGCTCCTATGCTTAATCAGCAATCAATTTCAACGACAATTGGGCATGAGTGCCAATGGTCTCTATAGTGTAACACCGATATGGCAAGAAACCCATTATTGTTAAAAATTTCTGTAGATTTACAGAACCATAAATAAAGAAATACAAAAAGAAAACGGAAAAGTGTTGTCAATTTGTTAAAAAAGAGACAGCACTTTTTCCATATCCGCTTTTTATTTCTTTATTTTTTGTTCTGTAAATCTACAACATGTCTGTGACATTTTGAACAGTGATGTTAATTATTACCCAGACCGATATTTCAGTTCTCATTAAAGGCCGATATCGATCCAATACAGGAAAGTTTTGGATCAAAAGCATGCTACTGCCGTACTAACCGGGACGGCACAATGGGCGTCGTTTCATTTTCACTGCTTAATAAGCTGTAAAATTGAGTTAAAAAATTATTGGTTAGGATATACTGGCACTTTTTCACCAAACTAATACAGAATGTAAATATTGAATAAATGTCCGATACCGACAGATGATATACCGATAATCGGGAACACTTGATTAGACATTGTGATCCGCCTGCTCAAAATCCCACAAGGAATGGAACTAAGTAGCCATGTTGACACCGTAAAACTATTGTGTGTAATCGATGTAAAAAAGATATCCCCAGCTTGTTTGTGACACTCCAAGAAAAACCCTCCCTCCAGCTAACAGGGATAAACCGTGTAGTTCTTATTGTTTGGCATGACCTCGGCCCTTCCCATTAGCTCAAATGCTGTAGAATGATGACAAGGTTTTTTTTTTCTTTTTATTTCGGGGAGGAATAACTTACATTCTACATCCAATAAAGTGACAGTATGGAATTACGGATCTAAATTTCATTTTTCACTTTCAAGTCTGGTTTGAACGATTTTTTCATTCATTCTAAAAGACTGATTTTTCACTCTGAAGGTTTTAGATGGTATTAAGTTTTAATTCATCATGAGAAGGGCAGTCAAACTAAATTGCTGGTTCATATAATCCCGTCTCATCGTCCAATACGCCAAGGTGTTACCTGAGTACTCTGTTTTGCTTGACGGTCTGATTTACGGCAACATTTTCCATACACTTTATTCGAGTAATTGACCAACGATTTATAATCTCGTCAGGACATATAAACCTTTCCTAAATAGAAGCTTCACAGCTCCTAGACTAGAGGTACAGGGTATAATTTCTCATTTTAACAAAAATCCCTTTCAATAAATGTAAAGGCTATTAAATCTTAGCGGGGAGCTTTGAATCCTGACTCAATTACACTATATGTGAATTTCCCTTCCGCATCTCTCTTCCATTTGTCTCAAGATGTATAGCATGCCTCTTTTTAGTGAAGTATGTCTCCGTTTTCAGTCATGCACTCTGCTATATAGAAAAATCCGAACAGTGAAGGCATTGATGGCCTGATTTAGTCGTCCATAACTGGGGTCCGTCAGCTTTAAAGCGGCTCATTAAGTTGGGTTCATGAAATTCAACAATTTTTTTTCCAAACCTACTGAGTTTTCTTCACATAACAATGACAAATGGTTAAACTAAGACAATCCCCATATCATACACACAAATAACTGTTTTATGAGTGAGTGCCTAACGGTTCGAGTCGGTTTTCAAAAATTCGTGACCAGACACTTTTTCAAATAATGTACAAAACCGTTACAAGTCAGGACACAACAAAAGTCAAAATTTTAGCGTTTTCTGCGACTTTTGGACTTTAAACTTGACTTGTTATGCTAACTATAAGCATTGTTATGTGATAGTGAACCTTTGAGACTCTCATTAAGTTGTCGATATCAACTCAATGAGCCTCTTTAATCTTTCAAACTTTTTGTTTACCTTTTCCACGTATGGTTGCTCACTGCAATATCTCCTGATTTCCTCACCTTCACTGAATATGAGGGTTCAGAATTGCATGTAGACAATAAATTTAGGCGATGTAAGGTTGATGGACCCCACCTATGGCCGACTTCACTAGTTATTCATGTTTGTGTAAAGACTGTCCCGTTTTTTCAGTCAAGCACCCTGCTGTTTATACTGCAGTTATCCACAAACGATGAACAGGGGCGATAATCTCTTTTATACCTGATTTTACAAGGATCGTTGACAGCTCTAAGGGGCTCGTAGCAGTAGTTTTTAACGAGATAATTACTCACAAATTACTTTTCCTTGAAACGTGGACAAGAAACTTTTTTTATTTTGTCAAAATTCTTACCGGGTGCGTGAACTTAATTAAGTTTTGGCTTGAGATAAAGCGCTCGTTTTTTTTTTATTTCAGGAATGGAAATAGAGCGGAGGAGAGACGACTTGAAATTCCCTTATTATTAAGTCATCTTTAAAGTGTACCTCAAGTCCAAAAATTTACAAAATATATGTTAAAGACCATGAAAAATGAATTATAAAAGTCCAACTCCCATCTTCATAGAACATTCCTGAGCTGATAAATTGTTAAAATTTATCACTCAACTTAAAATGGTATGTTGCGCAATAATTTGTCATGTCATTTTTGTACTACTCAAATCACAATCTTTGTATTTCTTTGTTTTTCTGGAAGTTACTGCATATATGGCTAATATTTTCTTTTGTGTTTACAAAACAGTCCACCTCTTCGGGTATCAATTTCAGTAACAGACTTAATTGGGGTTTTTATTTTCAATGGAGAAGAATTTTATTAGCAAGGAGCAAGTTCGGTAATTCGTTTTGGTGGCTGTGCACTTGCGCACATCCTCTAAATTGTTGGGATGAACAAACAAATCCCTTACCTACGTAAACGTATCTCAAACATTGAGTTTATATGAAAATTCCGGGAAATCATTCTTTCTTAATCCATCCATCACACAGGGAGGATTCTTACATGTGGTTTGGTGTGGTGAATTACGTCTAAATTGACTTTTTGTGTAAAAATTTGCATATTAATTTGCCGTAAACTAGGGCTGAGACCCTTATTTTCGTTCGAGTTGGTGAGACAATTGGTGCTGTGTGATGAAGGCGAAAACAAGGGAACGACGTATACAATATGCGCTGAGCTCGGTTTGTAAATGTCACTCTGTGTCACAATGGAGTCCATGTGGCAACGAATTACCAAACTCGCTTATTGGACGTTTTGCCAGTAAGTACAAATCGTAGTGTAAGCGAGACACGAAATTGCAAGTCCCAAATATATTATGTACTTTTCTAAAAAAAGCCCTGGATAATGCATAATGAACATCTTCTACACAATTGTAACAAACCCTCATGGCAGTTAAACAGGGCACTGTAACAATTTGCAACACAGGTGAATAAACGCTCATTGGATAGCCTCTATCCTACTCGTATGTGCAAATGGGAAAGAGTACACTTAACCTTCTGACCCAGCGGAAGTGGTGAATTCCTCATCTCGTTTATTCTCTTGACCTTTCTTTAGATCTCAATATAACATGGGTCTGTCAGTCTTGACCCCACTTTGATCGTTAATTAAGTGACACTCGATCATTTTCATCAGCTTAGCTGATATTTTGTGGGGCAATGGAACTAATTTGTCAATGCAGTAGTTTCATAAGTCACAAGAAGTGGATTTGTGTATGTATATAAGACCATTGTTGCTTATTTCAGCTCCTCAAGTTGTCCACCCAACGTGTTTCACATACTCAGGGTTCCAATCGCTCTCGACATGCTGCTATATTGAATAGGACGTTTTAGCGGAGCCCATGTTACCAGAGAAAAAGGCGTTTTCTCGGCGCCTTTCTCGGTGAAGCTTGTCTCTGTAGGTTCGGCAGTTAACCCGTTAAAACCAAACTTGTTGCTCTATTAAGCAAATAGTCCTTCAAGGGGACAAACACCTTTAACTTGATTGATCTCAAGATACCTGAACAGGAAGTTCCCTAACAGATTCTGGATTATTGACAGCTTGAGATGGCTAAAACTTGCTCATTTCATGGATGTACATGGAAATTCGGTTGCGCACTGGACCGGTGTCCGGTGTTCAAATTAAAGAGAAATTTTATGAAAGGGGATATGGAATAGATAATTTATTTAAATATTTCAATACATTAGTTTCAGAAATGACTGGAACTGACTACCTTTTGAGCCGAATCTAATCGAATTTTAAAGAGATATCCTCTTGAGTGCCCCTCTTGCGTTAATACGTGAGCCTAGTTTCTGGTTTGTGTACTTGTTATAAGTTATGCAGTGTCAGTCGGTGTTGCTATTATTATTCCTGTCTACTTAGTAATTTCATTTACTTTTTCTTACTTTGTTTTGTTCTTTAAAGAATTTTTTTTAATGCATTTTGTTGTATCACTTCCATTTTTTTTTATATATTAGGACTTTTGGAATTTTAAGTCTTTGAGGTGAAACGGAGAATAAATGGAACTGAAACTGTAACTGAATCTTAAAGAGGGGTTTTAGAGTTATAGTTCACTGTCCCATTTTGATTTTGCAAAGCTGAAACATCAGAATGTGTCACTAGCGTAGCCAGCGGGGGGGGGGCAGAGTGCCCCCCCCCCCCCACACAGAAATTTTGGGGACGCGATGGGCGATGTTGAAAAAATGAAGGGGAGCCAAAAAAATAAAAAGAAAATAAAAAAAATAAACGGCAAGAGGAGGGAGGGGATCGGCGGGGGGCTCTTAGTCGTTACGATAAAGTATGCAGTCCCCGACGGCGACTAGTCTCCCCGATGGTTTACCTGTTTTTTATGCTCTCAAGGGACAATAAAAAGAACCCCAAATTTTCCGCGCGCTACGCGCGCTGTAGATTCACTCCAGTTTTTTCAATACTTCCATTCCACATGTCTAGAAAGTGTAAATCCTCTCAACCTTACCAGGTTACTGGTAGGCAGAGTACACAGGTTATGTAGAGGTCGTAAATTTTATCCCATATCACAAAGCCTAGTTGCTGTTCTCTTGTGTGTGTCATGCGATAGGTCAGATGGTGAGCCACTCACGGAGCATGGTTTGGCTATTTTATCGGGTATTCCAGGTGGTTTCGACACAATGTATGTTATCCCCGATACGGTCTACAACCCCTACAGTTTCTATTTTTTTTCTTTTTGTTCTTAATGATTACATAGGCTATGTTATTTTTGTGAGCCCACCAAAAATTTCGCGCGCTTTGCAATTTCACGATTCAGATTCAAAAGAACACTAACTCGGCTTTTGAAATATTAAGTAACATTGTGCAAAGTGTGCCCAAGGCTGCAATGACGTGGGATAGTAAGGCTCCTTCATACCACCCCCTCGACATAGGGGCTGTCGGAACTTGTGGTCGCTGGCATGGCCCGCCCCCTGTCGGGGATAACCTGTCGCCTCATGGTCGGTTTAGTTACTTTGGCTTTCACAAAAGTTATTTTTGCGATAAAACCCAAAATGTTCGGTACGCTTTGCACACTCTTCCTCAGTTCAGTTACCTAGAGCTAATAAAGTACAAACTCTTCCCATCTTTTCATGTAAATTAATAAGTAGAATAAATGGATTAATGTTCATGTCGGGAATTTCATCTCATTTCGCTAAACTTAGTTAATTATCTCTTGTGTCAGTCGTGCGGTACGGACTCGAAGAAGAAATTACAATGTAATCTGTGTCCGATAGGGCCCAAATGCCGGGACAATTTATTGACCTGTATAAGATTTAAATAAGTACAGATTCTTTTTAGTGTAGACTAACCCCAAAAATATTTCCCCCCTTTTCCACGGTTAAATCAGTGCGGAAATATCTTTCTCTAGCATATACAAATTTGATGTCGTATATGGCTCGCAATGACAGGTATAGTGCACAGGTTTCCTTCAAACCTCCCTCACCAACTCATCGACGGCATCCTGGATGTCGGGGCTTGGGTCGCTACCCACCCTGCCCCTCCCCCGTTCGGAGAGTGCCCCTTCGTCGGGCAAATCCTGGCGCCAAGCCTGGAGGGAAGACACATTGTTCCAGTTACAACTTGTATATGTGTAATGAAGCAATGAACTAGAAATGGAAGCTGCATTTTTTGGAGAGCGGCAACTATTTTGGAGGGACTGTCAATTTCACTAGGAGGACGTGTCGGCCCTCTAAAACCCCCTGTGGAGAACACTGGAATCTAGTATAAAAAGAACAAAATATAGCACCATATTGCATCTAAGCTCTTCGAGACAGCAAAACATTCCAAAAGGGGAAGGTGACACCCAGGGAGACAGGCCCGTGGTCAGGGGGTTCAGGGGGTTCGCACTTAGTCCCGCCCATACCTAATTTTTCTTATTTTTCATTTTTTTTTATTTAAATGGAGTTTTGGCGTTTTTCAGGGCAAAACGTCAATTCCGCTGGTTAAGCCAAATAAATGTAAGCCTTATGAGTAGCTGTTTTGTTCCAGTGCGACACAATTCCCTAGGACCCCATTGACTCGTACCGAGTAACCCTCTTACAGTCACACACTAACCCTGCTAACTCTCGAGGGAATAAGGAAAACATTGATACAAGACTGAAAATGTCCAAAAATTCCAACTTAGGTGTTCACCAGATCCCTCAATTTTGATGTAAAATTGCAAAATCTCCCTGGGGGCAGGAGGGGGAGAACCACACCCTCTCCCCGTTCGGTCGCTCGGCTCCTCACTTGGGCGCTTCGCTCCCTCAAGAAACTGCCACACCCCAGTGGCGGCGATGAAAAATGAAAAAGTTTGGGCTAAAGGTATGTTCAGCCCCTCAATATTTGTCAAGTGCTCCAATTAAGAAGCGGGGAGAATTTCGAAGTTGGGCTGAACATATTCTTGCTTAATACACTCGGGAAGTGCCGTTTCCGGCCATCTGAGGGGTTTGTAAAACCAAAAATTTCCTGGTACGCTCCGCGCCAATCGATGTTAGAGCTCCGCTTAGAAACATGTATTAACAATTTTCATAGATTGATTTTTTTTTTGCATTAATTGAGAAATATCAGAAATGAGATCCATATTTCTAGGCTGGGAACATGCAGCATAAAACACTCGAGAAGTGCCGTTTCCTGCCACCTGAGGGGTTTCTAAAACCAAAAAATTTTATTGTACGCTCCGCGCCAACTGATTGTGGCGCTCCGCTTAGATAGTCCCGTCGGTCAAGATTGGGGACGATGAGTCAACTTTGCCCCCCTTCCCACAAGAAAATCCTGGCTACGCCCCTGGAATGTGTTCTTTACTATTCATCTACCTCAGTCCGCACCAACTGGCTCAGCCATGTTTAGCGGTCGCTCTCAACACGAAAGCAGTGCAGAGTACCCTGCGCCACTCTTGGGAAGCAAAACATTCAAGACGTTACTCCAACGGTCGTTTCACAGGGTTGTTGTAATAGCAGTTCCTTCACGCCTATGTCCTGTTATGTTCACCTTCGAGAAAGATCTGGGTGTTGTAATTACTGGGGATTTAAAGTCATCAAGACAGTGTGCAGTCACTGCTGCAAAGGCTAATAGAGTGCTTGGATTGATCAAGAGGAATTTCATCAATTTTAGTGATGATATTGTACTTAATTTGTATAATTAGTTGGTAAGACCCCATCTTGACTATGCCGCTCAGGCTTGGAACCCCTTTTATGAAAAGGACAAGTTTCTTTTAGAGCAAGTTCAGAGAAGGGCCACTTGCCTTATACCCGAGGTGAGGAATTTACCTTATCATGCTGGGCTTAAACATCTTGGGCTTATCACTTTGGAGCTGAGAAGGATTTGGGGGACATGCTCCAGGCTTACAAGTTTCTCTCTGAAAGAAATCCCCTTTTGTTTCGTAGTTATTTAAGGGTTCAAAGTAATTCTCGCGTTCGTGGGCATTGTAAAAAACTGGAAAGCCTTTTGCAAGACTTGACATTTTAAGTTTAGTTTCTCCCATGGAGTTGTCAACGTGTAGAATTCTCTCCCAGATTGGGTAGTTAACTCCCCCTCAGTTCACTGCTCTTAGGTTAACATTGAAAATTTCCTCCATGACTGTGGTAGAATCTGACTGTTTTGAGCTGTTGTCTAGGTTTGGTTGTTTCACTTTTGATTAGGTTTTGGACTTCAGGGCATCTTATAGGGCCTTGGCCCTTCTTTGCCCTTCAACCTGTTATGTTTTGTTGTTCAAGAGCCTTTTCAAACGTTTTCTCGCGAAGTGCGCCAAAATTTAGTTTGGTCTTATTTGGGGTCAATTCATCACAGCCTCCTAAACAAGTTTGGGTTGCTATACCATGGATTTTATTCACACACTGCAAAAACTAAAGGCACGAAAATATCGTGACTAAATTCCTAATATATCTCTCTCTGAAGGAAAAACCATCTTGACCTCGGACATTTGCATTGATTTTTCACTACCAGTATTATTTCCGACGAATTCACCTCAGTTACAATGTCTCCTTTTTTCTCTTTATTTCTAGCTACTTCAAGGCGGAGGCTACTTTTTTAAACTAATTTCTTCTTTCTGGTCAATCGAGAAAATAGCGTACTTTGAGAAGAAACCTCGTGTATATTGGCATTTAATTACCCTTCACTTGCTTGCGATGCAGTCGGTTTAAAATGCAATTTTGATGAAGTCTACTTAGTCAATACGTCCATCAAAATAATGCATCTTTTAGGTACAAGTTAACCTTCTCTTTCATCTGTTACAGACAATCCGTCGTTTAAAAAACGTCATTGTTAAGATTAACTTTGCCTCTAATTGAAAGGACTGGCAAGAGGAGAACCTCATTTGTACTTTAAGAGGGAATTGAGGCAGTGGTGCGTTAAGCCTAAAAAGTCTTGCTTCCTAAGAGGATTAGGATATTTCGACCAGTTACGTTCCTATACCTGTATACGTAAGAAAGGACAAGGTGTTAAAACAGCTGGTTCATGCGGAACTATGCTAGCAATGGATATCAAGCTGTTCTGAAGGGAAAACATCTTAAAGGCAATATTGTGTTACGCCATTAGCCTGTCGGCAGGCAAACTATCAACAAAATCACCACAACATAACTGAAAGATCTTGGTTCTGTTATTTCAAGTCTTGTGACTCTGTAGGCCCACAGACTCTTGATGCTATTTTTTTCAAGTTTTTCTAATGATGCAGAAGGTGGATCCGGTATCATTTGAAAAGTCATTACAAGTTACGTCGGAAGTACATACCATTGAGCAGAGAGCACAACATAGACCAAGGACATTCCCGTGATCTTTCGCAAATTCCCTTGCTCTGGAAGGTACATTCGTTACAACCGTGGGGCAAAGAACTTACATAGCCTACCCATTTTTAATTTGTTTGAAAGAGAAAGATATTTCTGGAAAATTCCTGGTGAGTAATACTGAGTATTTGCTTAGTATGTTGGCGTTGATTTGACGCTTCAGTGTTTCATGGAGAGAAATTTTGCCAAGTTAGTAAGCTCATTCACTTGACATCTAGTCTAAGTACAAATTATGAATTAGACCCAAAATGGCGTAGTTCGAAACATTTTGCTTGTTTCTGCTCAAGGTACCTATTTCATGTGGTTCTAAGTCAGGGGTGACGCAAGGCAGGGCAGGGCTCACTGCTCAGTCACTGCCGTTTTGAGGGACCCCTTCCATCGTCTGGGATTTTCCGCATTTTTGGAGAATTAACTAGGAATTTGGATAAAGCATGCACATGCAGTCCCACCTGGCGACCATCCGGTTAACTTCTGCTTTTTCTTAAAAATGAAATTTTGGCAGACAAATAATTCACAACGTGCTGTGGAGGTACCGAGTGTTTTAGAAGTTTTTTATTTAGTTCCGTTACACCCTTTCATATGGCTAACCTAAGCAGAAAGGGGTCCGTTAGTTTCCGCCCTAAGTAGTTTCCGCCCGTTTCTTTCCGCCCCTAAAAATCTTCGGGCGAAATACTATAACACACACATTTTCCTTTGGAGCCTTACAAATATAAAGTTACTGAAGGTAGAGACTACTTGGTTTTACTTGATTATGGTCGGGTCGGTAGTTTTGCATAGGACAAGGAGGGCCGGTGGGAAGTCACGTCTGGATCATGATGGTTTAAGAAATAATTTCCCAGTAGTGTGTTGTACTGTTACTTTTTAAACAGAGATGAAAAGAAAATCCCTTCTACTCAGGAACAAATTTCAAATTTTTGGCATATTTTGAAGAGGAAGATCATTATTCATCCAACTTTATTCGTGAGACTATTTTTTTTTATTATGAAATAAATGAAACTTTTTACCTTTTTGACCATAAGGGTAACAAAGTTAGCGCCAGCAACAGGGGGCGCCGATGCCCGTCCCCGTATTGGAATTGGAAATTCCAATTCGTCGGGTAGTTTTGAGCGGAAAGTAATGTTTGAACTTACATATGTTAAAAATAGCTGTTAACTTCAAATTTCAAATCCAAGGACAAGAAAAGTGAAATTTGTGGATAGGCCTAAAACTTTTTCAGTATCCTCATGGAAAAGAATAAATTGTATGACTTTTTTTCTAAACGGCAAGTCTAATCACGGACTCGTATCTTGTTACATACAAGTAGCCTGCTTGTCTATAGGTGTGCTTATGCTGAATGTGGGAACAATTGTTCACAGCACTGAATACCGTATACCTGTACGTAAGTATGTATTAGTATAATGAAGTCTACAGTGAGAATGTTGCTTGGAAAGATGTCATCATGGCAGTAACGGGTGTCGCATTGAATAGTAAAAGACATCGATGAAGTTTGAAACTTTAAGGAAAAGATGATGGAATATTCGTTTGACAAAAGTACCACCGATATCACATACCATTCCATAACTTTCTGCCTCCCAAGAAGATGTTTAAGAGGGGCGGAAAACACCGTTTTTGAGGGGCAGAAAGTAGCGAGGGCGGAAACTAACTGTAACCGACTTGATCCGTAGGATATGTACATTAAGCAATTTGTAGAAATCTTTTGTAGCCAATAAGAATGATACTGCTAATATTAAGAAGAGTAGTTTCTTTAATTAGGAACCCATATTTTCCATAAAAGACCCCAAATTTTCCTGCCTCTCTCATAAAAAATCGAACTTTGTCCAATTTCTTTGACATAAAACTCAGAAATGTCAACCTTTGTCGTAATTTTACCTTCCCCATGTTTGACAACTCATCACCTTTGGATTCGAGGGATCAGAACTGGCTCTCGCCGGGGAGTTCAGCCCCCTCCCCGAATTTCGGGGCTCTTGGTTATTGGCTCATGGGAATTAAGTCCCCTTCTATTGTAGGACAGGCTGGTGCCACTCCTTTAAGAAAAAGAATGCATTCAGTCTACGACTTTTGGGTCAATATTGAACTTTTCTCTGTCTTCTGAGGAAAGATTTCTAACATATAAAATAATGAAATCATTTTAACACTTTGAGATTAAAGGCATTAGTTAGCTAAGTTGTTTTTACTTCAAGTCCTCGATTTCTTGTAACTGTATACTTTGTCTGCATTGACCAAATCAGAATTCTTAAAAATGAAATCCCATATTTAAGAGATGGTCACTTACATCAGAGTATTAAATTCTTAAAAATTAAGAGAACGAAAGTTTCTCCAAAAATGGCCGAAAATGCCCCTCAAATGACATTTCAAGTGAAAACCTCTATTATAACAACCCTTATGAAATGCAGATCTGACCTGCATTGCTACCTGTATTTGAAATGTACTACATAATCCTTTTTAGACCCCTTACTGTAAGCTACGGTCACACTACAACGAATTCGGATCGGATCCCGATCAGATTTTACGGGTTTTTGTTAAAAATCTTCTCAATGTTTTGTCGGAAAGAGCCAATGAATTGCCAACCTGTGTAAATATGTGAGTTGTATCCCTGGATTATGAAAATTCAATTTATGCTTATTATTTTGTGACGTCACATTGATGGACAGATTTTATCGGATTATACTGTCCGATAAAAAAAATTAATAAATTAATGTCGGTGTGACGTCATAAAAGTCAGTTGGTATTTTATTTTCATGGGCATTAGATGCAAATCACATATTAATACTTGTTGGAGAATTTTTGTTTTTTTGGCTCTTTCAGACCAGAAATGGAAAACATTTTCACAAACACCCGAAAAATCTGATCGGAATCCGATCCGGATTAGTTGAAGCGTGACCGCGGCTATAAAGGCCAAAGACTGATTCTCTGAAGCAACCTTTTGGGTCACGCAAGCATGACGGCAGCCGAAATTGCATGACGTATCGGTCCACACTAACCACACGCTGGGTAGCGTCTGATTTGTACGTTCACCTAGTCGACTGCTACGAGGTCACGTTAATTTTAGCCTCTGCGCATGTGTCACATGGTCTCCCTTGTCCACTAGCCAAATTGAGAACGTGTCCACCGCGGTTTTGCCGTTCGTCCCAAATTGCATCGAACGTTCACATGTGTGACGTCACAGAATTTCTGGAAATGGATAAAGTGGCAATAATGCATGTTAGTTTCCCGCCTTATGATCTGTTTCGCACAAATGTGATCACCTTTTACCTTAAATGTATATGAGAATGATGGTTCATTGGGGAATGTGGTTTATTTGGTCCTTTTCTTGCAACTTCAATAGGTGGAGAGGTGAACATATGTTGATATTATTGTTCATTTCTCCATGAAAACAAACCAACATGTTGTAGACATGCACTTACACCGCAGAAGGAATTAAGAAAAAAAATGTAAATAACTGTAAATTCCCCATTTAAATACGACTCGTCTGCGTCGACCAGTGCACTGGGAGATCGAAACGAGCTTGTAACAGTCGACGTACGTAGAGTAAGCAGTTGAAGAGTTCACTCACGACACGCTGAATGGCTAGGACTAGTGCCCGCAGGTAGCCAGGAGCTCCCTGGTTCACGTTTACTCAATCGAAAGCTCGGTACTGTGGTTGTCGTACGGTGCAACCGCCCCGTCAAATTATTCTTAAAAAAATAAAATTTAATAATTTTATCTGCCAAAACAGAAAGATGGTAGTTCTCTCATCTGTCACTTAAAATGTTTAAAACCAAATATTCTTGAGCCAAGATATAAGATGTTGAAGTTTATTCACTCAAATTAAAATTGTACATTGCGCAATAATTTGTGATGTCATAATCTCACCCGCCTGCGAAAAGGCAAAAATCTAAAAGATTGCCTTGTAAAAGCAAGGCTTGAGAGTACGGAAAAGTAAAAAGGTAAAAGATACTTTCCTTATTGCTCTATTACTAGAAGCAAGAATATTTCAACCAAGGTCGCGCACGACGGCCTGCTACTGATGAAGCTGCGCCATTCATAGTGAATGAGCAAGACAGCAGAAACCGGTCTAGCTTGGTCATAAGAACCAACTTTAAAAATATTCACACCCGACAAAAAAATAAAAGTCAACAAATCTTTCGCATGAAATCACGATCGATGATTTCGGGCCTTTCCTAAAAAATGTGCAAGGTTCACCGACTGATTGTAACGTCAGATAGTGGCACCGCCTACCCTTCTCTTACTCATCTGTCGCTTAAAATGTTTAAAACCAAATATTCTTGAGCCAAGATATAAGATGTTGAAGTTTATTCACTCAAATTAAAATTGTACATTGCGCAATAATTTGTGATGTCATTGTATTTGTATTTCTGAAAGTTCCTGCACCTTTTACCAAGGTGTGATAGCACTCTTACCCTTATGGGGTGATGCAATCAATTAAGCCCTCTCTGTGCAACATGCTACGCTAGCAAATAAGAAGTGTTCCAGGTAATTAAAACATTTTGAATTTTAAAGGAGAATAAAGCAGGTAATTTGAGTTTGTCAACAATAAAGTCACAAATTATTGCGCAATGGACTAATATTTTTAAGTGAATAACTTCCACACTTTATACCTCAGCTCAGGAATGTCGCATGAAGATGGGAGTTGGGCTGTTAGAATACATTTGTCATGCTCTTTAATATTTATCTTCAAATTTTTGACTTGAGGTACACTTTAAATCAAATCAGCCCAGTGAGCAATGGTTTTTGATCAATTAATGTTCTTCTTGTACAACTCACATTACCTGGTTTCCTTTTGCCTCTGAAATTGATATTTCTCTTGTGACTAGTGAGAACGTAGTTTTATATTTCCGAATGGCGTAGTTGCTTCCTGAAAATCAAAGCCTGTAATTGAAGTACAATTTCACTGTACAAAAATGACGTCACAAATTATTACCCCATCTTAAAATTTACATGAGCGGGTAAACTTCAACATTTCATATCTCAGCTCAGTGAAATCATGTTCAGATGTGAGCTGAACCATTTGGGTTTATTTTTCTCACTTTGTCATATATGCTTTTTAAGATGACCTGTGGTAGCATGAAAATGCAATAAAAATTATGCCGGAATCTGGATGACGTCACAGAGTACCCTTGTTTTAACTTCGATTGCGAACTGTTTCGATGCACCTTCGATAATGTGAACATTTCATCTACGCTATTGCTGATCGCTAGTGTATAGAATCGGTTCGTAACTGAAGATAACACGAGGATGTTCTGTGACGTCATCCAGAATCCGGCATATTTTTATTGCATTTTTATGAGACCACATATCATCTCTAAAATTTAAAAATTTAGATTTACGTCAAGTGTTCCCCATAACTCCTCAGGTAGTTGAAGGGGAACTCTAATTTGCGATCACTAAATGCTTAGGTAATATTTATTCGTTCGGTGAAAATATTGATGACAGATTAGTAGCCAGGAAAATGTCCGGTCGTGTTAAGTTACGATTCGACGTCGCTCAGAAATCTTTCGAGACCAGATACATTAGTTTAGGGGCGGGGTATATTTGTTCGAAGGACTTTGAACAACGACTTTGAAAAAAGACCTTGACGTTTAAATGGTTTGATAATTTATCAATATCCATCTTACAGCGAAAGGTGGAAAGTATCTGCACAAATTGAAAGTAGGTCAGTTTTATTTGATTTTGCAAACAATGGTAAACAAATACAATTATGATTTCCCCCAAGCGTAACAGTTTTTAAAAACTAAATTGAAAGCATCGGCAAATTTGTGTAATTTATTCAATGTGAAAGAGCCTACATGTAATAAAAGCTTGTCATAGCAACAAAAACACCAAACCCAATTTTGTATCAATTGTACAATTTTTTACAGGAAAACCTATCTAAATTGTGACGCTAGCTATCAATACTTAATGGTATGGTTGAAAATAATAATGACAATTTTTACAGAATGCCCAAAACAAGATGTAAACAGTAAACTTTTGTACATTCTGCATGAAATTGCGAAGACACTATGACATGAGGGTTTGTGCGATGGAGCGTTGAGGTGTCTAAGGGTCCATACGTAGTTTTGTATTAGACTAAGAAATGCAGCCTTTTTAAATAATCATAAAAAATCAACTTTTCTCAATAAAAACCTATTTTTAAAGTTTTGACCGTTTAGTCCAATCCATTTTTCTGAATGAGTACAGAAAATCAAAAGCTCTTTAACAAATGCCCAAAAGTCTTATAAATGGAAGCGAATTTCTGTGCTTTTCGTCGGCAGTTGCTGACCACCCCTTCCCCCCGCAGTGAGCTCTCCCACCGGCCGAGCAAATCCCCGCGCCACCAACTGTAGACAAACCGTTCGTGACAGAAATAAATGGAAGATTCGTCAAAACAATCGTTTAAAGAGATTTTATTTCAGTCAAAGAACTGTCATCATCAGAAAAATTCGGAATTTTATTCGTTAATTGCAAAGTGTCAAAGATTGCCTCATTTTGAGTACATTTTACACTGGACCTCAATCTACCAGTCAAAGGTGTGAGTTGTTCCTCAGGTAATACCATCAATCAAAAACGGATTTGATTTTCAAAGATCAATGAAAAAAAATTTCTAATTTCATGAAATTTTGGAATCATTTTTCCAAGTTAGACGGCTTTTCGAGGTCTGATTGGGGCAATTAGAATATTTCTACAATTTAAAGAAAAGGGAATTCAGAATAATGCTTTGATTTCATTGGGACGAGCTCGTTTTTGTTTATTTCAAAGTAAGTCTTTAATGACGTCACAAATTATTTGCCAATATTACTGGAACATTAAAGTTCTCAAAAATACGTTTCAGGTGACAAAAACTATTACGTTGTGGGCGAAAGGACCTATTTGAGTAATATGAAAACGAACGACTTGTACTTAAAAGGGTCAGTTAATAGACAGTCCGTAAAATTGCATGTTCTGTTTTGGGGATTGTGATGGCGTACTTTAATATTCGTAGCTCACTTGAAGAGATGAGTATGGTCGGTGCGTGAAGATGAATATGGTTAACTGTACTAAAATCTTATTCAGTGACACGAATCTGGGTTGCTAATGCCTATTAATTTCATTGATTTTTTCTTATTTCGTGAAGATAATGCAATACTTGTAGAAACCTAAGCTACAGTACCCGTTTCCCGAGAAATACAGTAACTACTGCCTTGTTTGTATCTGAATCTCTCAACCTTTAAAGGGTTAATCCTCTCACCCAGATATGCAAATTTTGTAGTAGTTCACAGAAATTTTCAATTGGCACAGCCATTCGATTGACAGCTACAGAAGCTCAAAAAGTACAGAGTACTGAAGCTCATATTACAAAGCATGTTTTGATTACACATTGGGGTCTTGTATATAAACCCTGAAACAATAAAACTGGGATTGTGCTTGGATCTGGATGAAGTTTAGACAGTTGTGGATAGGGCTTAAAACATACCTCAAGTCAAAACATTAAAAGAGCATAAAAATTTCTAACGGTCCAACTCACATCTTTGTATGACATTCTTGAACCCAGATATAAAATTTTGAATTTTATTCACTTAAAACAAATTAGTCCACTGCGCAATAATTTGTGACTTTCTTGTTGTACACCTCACATGCCTGCTTTAAATTAAAAATGTTTTTATGACTTTGGACACTTCCTGTTTGCTTGCATAGCATGTTGCACAAAGAGAGCTTAATTAATTATATCATCCATGAGAGTAAGAGTGCTATCACACCTTGGTACAAGTTGCAGTAACTTTAAGATAAACAAAGAAATACAAAAATTGCAATTTGAGTAGTACAGCAATGACATCACATATTATTTCGCAATATACCATTTTAATTTGAGTGAATAAATTTCAGCATCTGATATCTTGGCCCAGGAATGTCCTATGAAGATGGGAGATGGAGATATATATATATATATATTTGATTTCTTTTTTAACTTGAGGTGCTCTTTAAAGAGCCAAGCCTCTCACCCTAAACTACAATTTTGGTACAGGGGTATCAAAATTTTCAATTGGCTCAGCTCTTTGATTGACAGCTAATTCAAACAATGCAGACTAGCAGTGCAAGCTTACATTACACAGCATGAACGATACTGAGGGTGTTTTGATTATATAAATTGAGTAACTTCTTTTCTCACCTTGAAGCAATAAACTGAGATTGTATCTGGATGAGCATTCATTTCAGACAATTGTGGGAGGGGCTTAAGTAAGAAGGTTAGGAGAATTGGTACTGTTTGGGGTGAGAGAACTGGGCCTTTAAGTAATTAGGTTAGGAGAATTGGAAATATTTGGCATGAGAAGATCAGGCGTCTTTTGAAGCAACACATGACCCTGAAACATTCTTCTCATTTCTCTTCCAAAAAGCTTTCATGATACTTCAGGATTTGAATATTGCATATCTAACGTACTGTGCTGTAAATCAATAATTTACTGCTCGTAAAATTTAACAATGCAGTGAGAAAAATATTGACACATGATTCCCTAAGGCCATCCTTGAAATAGACGATTACTACATATTGGGGTCGCTGTAATTTGCTTTCAGTGTGGAAGTTCAAGTTGATTCTTTTGAATATGTCATTTCATGTACGGTTAAATCTTGAGACATATTTATTTTAAACGCTGTTTACGATATCTTGTGGGATGGTCATGAAATTGTTTTAAATCTTGTCTCAAGTTTTAATGGTCAAAGCAGTCCCCTAAAGCAGAACAATTGAATGTACTCCCTGGATAAATTTGTACCGTCATCATCTTTATAATGAAAAAGTCTGTTGTCCTGCGTATGATTTGATTTAACTGTATGCTCACTTAGCCTCACTATCAAAAGTAACCTTAAAATTTTATTTTCTCTTCTTTTAGTAAATGCCAACTATAATTTGACAAAATGGACGGAGAAACACACCACCACCACGCTGTCACTGAATCTCACCACCATTTAAGTTCAATGGATCATGCTGTTACCGTAGTTACACACGAGCCATCTATGTCACATGACATGTCACATGGTATGTCGCATGGTATGTCACATGGCACGTCACATAGTATGTCACATGACAATATGGACTTGTCTCATGACAATATGGATTTGCCTCATGACAACATGGCCAGCCACGGGGAACATAATGGTCACCATGACAACCATAATACGGAAGACCACGCCTTTCACCTTGAGACTTTGCTAAACTTTGGAAATTCCAGTTCCCCGTCTCCATGTCAGGAGGCCTTATGTGTCGTGGAACAGGTGATAGTAGTGATATTGCCATTTTTAATCATCTTTGGAAATATCCTGACAATTTCTGTCCTATCCAAGACCAAAGCTTTTAGAAATTGTCATGGATACTTTCTCATGTCCCTCGCGGTTGCGGATCTTTTAATGGGACCAGTGTCATTACTAGCCATTGTTCCCATGTTCATAAATTATTGGCCTTATGGTATATCAATCTGTTTCCTGTCGGCCTACGTAGGAGAAGTCTGCATGAAAGTATCGCTTCTGATGTTACTGCTCTTAAGTATCGAGAGGTACATCGCGATATGTCACCCTTTTTATTACACACGACTCGTCACCAAGCGAAAAACTATTGGTCTGATTGCATTATGCTGGGCTTTCTGTAACATTTTGTACATCGTAACCATACCAACCGAAATAATTTGCTTCACCTATGAAAAGGACAAGCGCATGTGCACGGTGACGTATTTCTTACACCCTCAATACGTCATCGGTATCATACTAACATTCATGATACCATCTATGGTTGTGGTTACCTTCACAACAGCTCGTTGCTCGTATCAGATCTTTCAGAGTCAAGTACGAGACAGAAATCACGAGAAAAAGGATTCGAAAAATAAAGAAACGTATGGAGAAATGCGAGTGCACTCGAAGAAAAATGTTCGTGTCTTCAAAGTCCTTATCGTGGTATTGGTGGCGTTTTATTCTTGCTGGTTGCCGTACGTGGTGATACATATATATGCGTATCTGAACGGTAACTCCTGGGATCTCAATCATGCGGTAGAATTCTTCTCATTTTGGCTCGCCGTGACCAACAGTTGCTTGAATCCGATAATATATTTCGGAATGAATAAAACGTTCAAAAGATCGGCTGTGATTATGTTCAGGAAATTCCTCTCGAGAGTCACGTGCCACAAAATCAAGACTCCTGGTGAGGGCACAGAAAGTTCTTCGTCGCAACTTCCGGTTGTTTCAGCAACGTGCGCAATGATACTGAATCCCAAAGCTGCTCAGATGACGTCAAACGGATTCGAGAACATTGCATTTCGGGAAGGAATTGATTAGCTGCAAATTTTGTCAATAATACACACTTACTCCCAAAAGAGTGTACATATGCAGTGACTATTTCTTATAACAACCAGATTCACCTCAAATAGAGTGACAGTTCAGTCAAAAAGGAACGATAGCATACTTCACACACAAGGGATGAAATACTGCTATGTTAAGGGTTTATTTTTGGTTTTCTCCGATTGAAATTTACGCAATAACATTGGTTGGCAACCGAACACACTTTTTTGGAGTAACTTTCCCTCATTTGGTTTATTATGAAGTTACTGAGCTATGATTCAATGTGTACTGTACAGAAACCTAGACGTCAAGAGTTATGTGCTCCACAAATGCTCTCCTTTCTAATGGCTATACATTCAGGAACAATTATGGGAAAAATTGCATTCTCTTCTTATTCACTGTACATCGCCCTGTTTTTCCAATAAACGAATTTGATCATCATTGGATGCAGCTTATTGTGGAAAACATGAGGGGTAACGAAACCTCAATCCCAACACCTACTTTGAGGCAGATTACAAAATATGTATTGAAATCAAATGACGTCATGAGAGTCGCCACAATACAAAGTTTTTCCTAATGTTTGCGATTAGTTTAAAGAATAATAAGGGTTTGAGAAAGTCAAATTTTGTAAGGCGTTTTGTGTGCACAGTAACATTATACAGTGTGATGTCTATGGTACAGGTAAGCGAGGAAATTGAAAGATTAAAATGGCCGACCTATAAAATCAGACCATCACTTCCTGTCCAGATTCGTCTATACTCAAAAAGGAAACGAAAGGGAAGGAGATGTTCGAATGTGGGGCAACTACATCCCTTTAACATTTATGTCACATGAAACCAGACGAATTGTTTTGTCTGAAAATGTTCTAGCAGTTATCTTGTTAAGGCTGAATTCGTTCCACTGGTGGCAACTTTGTTGGTCACGTGATCCTTTTTTGAGAAGTCCGCTGTGAAACTACCATGCAGTGATGTAAGGTCATTGTACATATTGTACATTGAAACATTTAATTTTTTATTATTTTCATTTACTTAAGTGATTGGAATAAGTAGGAAGAGTTTACTACAGGGGCTATGTATTTACGTCACGGATTCGTTATGCTGGAGAACGCTTACTCACACAACTTTGTGTAGTAGAGTACCATATGCTCCACACAGCGTACGTTATGGCGTGCATGTGCATATGATGTCACAAAACAAAAAGTACGGCCTCCTTTCGGCAAAACAAAGCAACACCGACAAATGCAGACATTTGATTTTCAACCAGTCGAATACGCACATCTTCTGCTATACGTGCAAGGCAAATTCTTATGCATGCGGCCACGTGTTCCATTTTTTTGCCCCAAGGATGACGTCACTGTGTCGTCAATGCATAAGATCTATTATACATTGACGTTACATTGACGTCATCTTTTGAGGAAAAATAAAGATGAAGTGGCTGCACGAGTCAGAATATGTCCCACTCGATACTACGCGTATATTCAATTGGTTGACGAATCAGATACCTGGAATTGGTGTAACTTCCAAAAGGTGATGGCGTACTTTTTGTTCTTTTGACATCATGTACCTGTATAAGGTTTATACGCGTATTGTATACATTCATCTGGTAGGGTGTTGAGTGTTGTCTACTAGCGTTAAACTTACATATGCCCCATCCTTCCTTCAAGGAAAATTATGACGTCATATATAGAGACTCTTTAGTAATTGTATTTGTTAATTATGTAAATTGCAATGATGCACATGCATAATTTTTTCACCGATTTGAAGTTTTCATAGTTTGTAAACGTTCATGTTTGCATTTTGTGATGTAAGTATTCAAATTTATCTGGTGCTATACATTGTGTATATAAAGCTTATAACGGTACTCCTTTACTACTGTATACTCAATTGACATATCTTGTCTAGCTTACATATGTCTCGGCATAATATTACGAATCCCATCATTCGAGTGATAGTCTGATTGATTTATAAGTCGGGCATAACTGGGGTTCGTCAGCTTTAATTTTTCAAATTCTTTCCTTACCTGTATCGCAGATGGTTTCATACTAAACTACCTCTTGATTTCCCCAATTTCACGGAATATTATTGGTCAGAATTGCATTTAGTCCATAAAATTATGACGATTTAAATCTGATGGACCCCACTAATGGCCGATTTTCCTAGCTGCTCGGGTTCGTCTGTTTACGCAATATTGTTATCGTACTCAATGAGAAAAAGTGTATGGCAGCATTTTCAAATTTATGAAGGTCAAGATAAAGATATTTGCATGAAAATAAGAAGGATGTGTCCAAATTTATTGTATAGTACATAAACTTACTTTGCATCAAGACGCACGAGGTCGAGTGGAGAGGACGAGGGTTATCGGGTCCCTCCAAACCTCAAAAAAAAGTTTGCAGTTTTAAAATTCATGGCAATACCTGTTTGTCACCTGCGATTAACTGCAGTTGTTTGTGCATGCGCACATAATGTATATCAAGTTTTTAATTATGTAAATAGTTAAATCTAGCTCGCGCATGCGAATTTGCAGCTCCATTCACTGTAAGTCCTGCCGCCCAGAAAGAATGTCATACCCTCATAATGGTTAACATTGAACATGAGGCATCAAGCACATAAGGTAGAACATAGATGTGCAAATATGATGAGTCAAATTAGTACACTGTAATTAAACATTTTCGAATAATTGTTGTTTATGTTTGTACATGTTATGGTCATATATTGATTATTTGTCGGGCTATATCACACGAATGGCTCAATCTATCTGTCCAAGATAGCTAAGGTGTTCATAAAGGTTTATTCTTCAAAACAGTAAACCCAGTTTCACTCAATATCCTTCAAATATTGATAGGCCTACATGGTAATTTATAATTAATACTTCTGTGTCATGCGTAAAAATGACCTCAGTATGCAAAAGTATGACCTCCAGAAATTGATTTGCCTAATGTGGTTGAAGACTCGTAGTGTATTTTTCTATCAACCTTCACATCAAAGACACTTGTGAAATTAGTCAGGCTCGAGGGATATATTTTGGAATTTAAATTTCTCTAACTGAAAATGTTTTAATTACTAGGTAAACTGTAAATAAACGACAGTAAGCTTAACTAGTCTACACAACAAATTGAAAGGAATCATAAACGTTGTACATTTTTGTTTTCAAAAAGGTGAGTTTTAAATTAGTCCTTAACCTTGCTACATTTTATTGACGAATTGGTAAGAGGAGGTCATTCCCCAAAATATGTAGCTCGCGTACCGTCGGCGGATTTAGTAGTCGATTAGAAACCCTGCCTGAAAAGATATATAGGTCAGGATTACAGGCCCCGAGGCCTCTTTCTCCTGATTTATGTATCTTATGGGACATAGATGTTATTGGTTAATTGCCACATGGTTTTCATTTATAAATACTCAAAGGTACTTTAAAATGATTCTATCACGTATATCAAAGGAGATTAATTGTGTAAAATTTGATTGATATGTGAGATTTTTCTCTGGCGTGTGATAAGTATATGCTTCGGTAATTTGAACTTTGGAGTTAGAATTCAGGGCATCCATAGAGAACGCTGTTTCAATAATCGAGTTAAAGGCATACTCTGGTGGTTTTTCATCCGGGACTGGCGCCAGGGTATTTTGATAGGAGTTGAGTGTTCATTTTTTGTTCCCCCTTCTTTTTCTCCCCTTTTCACAATTTCTTTTGAATACAGGGAGCGGTCGCCCCCTGCTCCCTGGCGCCTGCCCTGATCTCATAAGAAAGGAACAAATATTTCAGACCATATCTTCCAAACTCATCCTTTTCATATCTCATGATATTTCGATTAAAGATGGGTCAAACTTTTGCTGAAAATACAGTAATCCATTTCTCACCAAGGTCACAGGCTGTTATGTGAAGTGGGTTCATTGCCTCAGATCCATTTTGTTTCATTTATTAAAGGAACTAACAATTTAATAAGTCTCGGTGTGTGAGTGTGGGCCGTGGATGCATGGTAAGGTAATCAATGAATCCATTCGCGTTCCCCAAACATGTACAAACAGGTTCGTAAACACCGAGGGAGGGAGAACTTGTTCCCTCCCCATATTTTCCAACAATATGGTCTTGCACTTAAGAATAAAATACAATTATTATTCCTCTTACCTTCAAGATTATTCTCGCAATTTTGTTTTTCTTATTTTAAGCGCCATTTTGTGTATTCCTTGGGCCCCTCCCCCAGGACGACAGAATTCTCTCACACCTAGCTACGGACCCGGCTCAGAGATTATTAAGCTTGAAAAAATACCTTTTTCATATGCCACTGAGGGATTGAGGCAGTGAAGGAGGAACGCCCTGAAAAAAATGGAGGAAGACCCCTTGAATGTGGCTCATTCATTTGGTTCATTTCCTTAAAATTTTAATCACGGCAATTATATTTAATTCATACATTTCTTCAAAAATGAAAAAAGAGAAACGTACCTAGTACCCCATGAAACGAACCCTGGCCCACACACTCAGCGAACTGAAAATTTTTACATGAAAGGCAATAAACATTCGCCACATAATTTGCTGAGAAAATCAGCAAACTTTTTCAAATACTCTTATATTCAAGGATAGAGGACAAGGGTTAAGGGGATGAGGAAAACTGGCTGTACCACCAAAGGGGGACATGCGGGGATTTTTCCCCTCAGGTAGAGGAGCGTTTCATTTTTCTCTACGCTGGGAAAAAAATCGCCCCAATATTTCTTCTTTGCACCTTTTACCCTAATTTTGATATTATGGCCCGCCACTTGAGGAAAAATATGTTTCTCTTTTTCTAAATAGGTCATGCATAATCTGTTGGTTCAGACTTTTAGATGAGGCCATTTTGGTCTCCTTTATCTGGTCACTGTGGCCCTTTTTCAGCCGCTTCAATAATTAGCCTCACTCAAGAGATTTACTTCGCTGTCTGGTTTATTGATATCTGACCTCCGTAGATGATTTGAGCATAAGTTTTACCAAGGTTAATTCAGAGAGTTACTCTCCCTGGCAAAAAAAAAAAAAATTCTCACAAGGTTAAAAGGAGTCACCCCTAAATTAATACACACTTTAAAATCAAGAGTTAATTTGCTACTGCTTCTTTGAATCTCCATTAGAACTTCCCCCAAATGAGAAACCTTTCATTCTTTATGAAGTCCCCCACAGTGATCACTCTTAAAAAAGAGTGATCATTGCAGGCACTCGTAGAAGAGTGAATTTTTCCTCTTCTTGGAGTGAATTTCACTCCTTTTGAAGTGAATTTCACAATTCATGGAGTGAATTAACACTCTAAAGGAGTGGATTAAGTCTTTCTTCTCTAGTAGAGAATGACTGAGTTTTCTCTTAGATTTTGAGTGTAGCAGGTACGCCCAATTCAAATTTGGAGACCAGCATTTCCCCCCTTCACAAAACGATACGAAATAAAAGCCAGACTAGCTCTATGAACTTGTTTTTGCTTTGCGTGCCGGAGAAAATAATATGTTTAGTCATTTTTTTAACAACGTCATGCATGTGTTGTTCAGACCCGTGTTTTAATTTCGATAAAAGCATTTTGTAACTTGGTCAAGTTCATACATATGACTGATAAATTTCTCTAGAGTACTGAATTTTCGAGATTTAGATTGACTAATTTGGTTAAAATGTATGACAACCTACTTCATATTGAAGGTCAACAAATAAAATTGGGACAAGAGTATTGAAATAAAGATAGTGTTTGTTTATACGCCATACTCATTTTGACGTTCAGATAGGCAGTAGACCTAAAATGAAATGAAAAACATGATCACAAGATAATCACATGACGATAATATGTAAAGATAGTTTTCATAGAGGTCATAGAAGTGGAGTATCTCAGTCATGTTTGAGGGCAAATCCCGGTATGTAATTCACAGGCTTGCCCTCAAACAGGGCAGTTGATATTCCTTAGTTGTGACGTCACTGACAACTCTCCATAAAATTATGGCGGAATGCAATGTAATAAGATATATATGCTCAGGTTGCAAGTCCCTTCAAAATTATTTTGTCGCAGGTCTTCTTCCCAAGTCGATGAAATATTTTTGAGCAAATTAAGAGATAAGGCATTAACGTTTTTAAAGTATTTACTCGACTCGGCATGGAAGTACTACTTCCATGGGGTAGTACTTCCATGCCGAGCTAGTACTTCCATGGACTCGGACATAAAACTGCATGCAAGCGGCCAACATCGTTCTTTGGTCACCATCCTGGGGGAGGGGTTGGGGAGGCGTTGTGAAGGGGCCTGCTTTGAGAAATTTTTGAATGTTGAAGTATTCTCAGATGAAATCTGTTGCAATATTCACCTGTTTTAAAATTATTTCTTTTTTTCATTACTAGTCTTTCAATAAATATATCTTATACCTTTATTCCTGAGTGAGGATGTACCTGAGTGAATCAATAAATTCAAAGAATTTCATTACAAGTTTCTTTTTTCCGATTTTGATCGGATGGTCATGGCCTTTGACTTCCCCTGGGTACGTTAATTTACCACCATGAAGATAAAAGTCTACATGAGGACGTTCCTTTAATACACATGGCCGTAACATGATCGGTCTTCTTCATTCTTGTTAGAATGTAAATTAAAAACATCACATCCAATGCGGAAGAGGTTGCATTACTTATGAATAACCTTAATTGAGAGTATTTGTAATTTTACGGAGAAATCGTTATACTATTTACAAATCCGATTACCAAATGACCCTGAAATATGTGGCCATTTTGGAGGTCCATCTTCTCACATCTTTGGTATATCTGTACTATGATTGTGTTAAATGCAAAATCTGAACATAATCTGCTTATAGTAGGTTTTTGGAGTAATCGTAGATGTTTATTAGACTTTGCAAAGTCTCTCCTGGCGATATCATTCTCCCACCAATGTTTAAAATGTTTTTATCCAAGCCGATTAGCCATTATAACTCTTCAAAATCTTACGCCCTCTGTTTGTGGCCGCCCTGTATCCACGTCCGCCAGAGAAAATGAACGCAGAAAGGGGGAGTAAACGAGAAGAGCAATGATTACGGGTCTTAATTAAAGAGGGAGTGAAATTTGATTTTGTAAAGATGATTTGAGTAGACTCTGCAGAGTCTAAGCTGTTTATAGAATCGGTAATTAAAACAAGCCTGAGGCCTACTAGAATTAAGACCGGCCGATCCTGCCACTTTTATCGATCACTTGACTACCGGATTCGTCTTTGCTCAAAGCATTTAAAATGTATTTACTCAATCTCAAAAATCATTCAAGTAATAACAAGATGTAAAACAGAAAGCGTCATCTTCCCGGGTGTAGGATTTGCCTGTCAATTACAGGCTTTTAACTGTGTTTGGATTAGTACAAGATTCCGTAGATTTTCAAAAACCCCTTTTATTTCCCTCTTCAATTTTATTTGAGTTGATTTTACTTATCAAATTTGTTCTATAACCTGTAACAACGTTTCTTGCCTCGTTATCTGGTATTTAAACCGTTGTCGATAAGAAATGTCAATGAATCCAATTTAGTAATGATTTGCATGTTAGGTCATGTGTTCAAAGGGTAATGACAAACGTAACATTAGGTCCACTAAATGCTCAGATTTCAAGCCCCTTCAAAATTTGTCGTTGGTTTTCCATCCCATCACATTCGTTGGTTGATGAAATATTTTCGACAAATCAAGAATTTTTTATTTAAATATACCAAAGGAAGTTGCGACCCAACCCTACGATTCACATCGTTGATGGAATCTTTCAGGTTTTTACTTTAAATATTGATTTAACAAAAATTTCAAGTACTTTCTATCGCTTTGACATGCACTATATATATTCTTGTCCTTCACCTGAAAATAAATTTAAACCAGGGACAGTTTTGAGCGAATTTTCTCTTTTATTAATAAATCCGCTATAATTCAATGTTGGAAGAAATCTTTACAAGCGTTACCATAGAAATTCCTAAAAAATGAATATTTTCTTGGTTATTTTGTAATGCATTTTCTTGTACGGCTTTGGAAGAAACTTCATCATGCTATGGTAGCCAATAAGTCCGTTTGATTTTGAAAGATCGAAAACTGTTCTTCAAGTATTCACTTCATTGACTAAAATATAGAGAAAAAAAAGTGTTGTCACTTTCCTCGTTGTTGAGCTGAATGGTTGAGTGTGAACACATAGTCCTACGGAGGGTGGAGGTGGGAGGGGAGATGAGTGCATAAGTAGACCCAGCTCAAGTCAAGAGAAAATCGTCTTGTTCTCAGGGAATAATATTGGCGGAATCTTCTAGACTATAAAGGGTTTTTCGTCGAGCGCTTTCAAAAATCCTAAATCTATACTACCCGGCCGTCATCGGCGAAGACAGACTTTTGTCTTAGGGTGTCCAACTACAGACTTAGAGCTCCATCCTGGAGAAGGGATTTAAAAGAAAGGGATTTAAGGCGAGGTGTCTGTTCTGAAACCAGCTCGAGTTAAGGGATGCTTGCCTTATTTCCCGGGAATAGAATAATATTCCCCCAATCTCTCAGACGATTAAGGGTCTTCTTGACTAGCCGAATTGGTTCGCTCCAGCCACACTATGGCTCTTGTGTCTGCAAGCACCACTGACAAAGTCAGGGTGGTTGTGTTGGGGTGACCAACACAGAATTTAATCGCCATCTTGGGGAGGGGTTTAAGGGGAGGGGCGTGTTTCAAGAAATTTTTAGAGTATTTGAAGTGCACCCTCGGATGCAGTTTGATGCAACATTGAGCACGATTTGAAGTCTTTCAAGTTTCATTACAATTCTTTTTCAGAATTCGATCTGGACACATGCCCCCATGATCTTCCCCTGGTTACGTTACTTGCTACCGGGATGTCCTCCCTGAAAACGTTCCTCTAAGGTCTGAGACAGTGACCGGGTCGGTTTTGTTTATTCTTTTAGTATTTAAATTAAAAACGTCACTTTCAATGAAAACTAGATTGTATTACTTTTGAATAACTTTATTTATAGCCAGGACAGTGTTTTTGATCAAAGTAATGCACATTCCCCACCCCCTCCTCCCCTTCCCCGCCTCCTCTCGTCCGCACAAATCCATGAGAGCAACTGAATTGTAAGTGTTTGTAATGTTAACGAGGAGTTTATAAACTATAGTTCTCTGGAAAACATTGAACTGTCACCCCCATAATGGATATTTGATCATTGCTATTTTGGCCCATGTGTCGTAAATATACACAATCCCGGCGCATACCAAGTGATCCTGAGATTAATCGGTCAATTTGGAGGTCCAAAACTTTGCATATTTTTTGCATATCTGTAAAATAATGATTTAACCTACTTACTATGGGATTTGAAATTGTTTGTAGCCATCTATGATATCGGTTATCAATATAAGCAGGCCTACTAACTGAAATAATAATAATAAAAAAAAAATGATCGATCAGTTAACTTTAACCATCACCTGGCTACCGGATTCGTCTCTAGGCCTGCTAGAAGCATTTGAAATGAAAGAGGGGTAGTAGTTACTAAATTCAAATCCTATTCAATTATTTAATAGATGTGGAACAGAAATGGTCATTTTCCGGTGTAGCAGTTGCCTGTCAATTACAGACTTTTAACTGCGGACCTGTTTTTAAAAAGATCAGTACAAGTCTCCGTAGATTTTCAAAAAACTCATTTATTTCACTCTTCAATTTTATTTTAGTTGATTTTACTTATCAAATATCATTCTAGAACCCATAACAATGTTTCTGGCATTATTATGGGGTATTTACACCGATGCAGATAAGAAATATCAATGAATCAAATTAAGCAACGTTTTGCATGTTAGGTCTATCTGTTCAAAGGGTACTGACAAACTTAACATTAGGTCCACTAAATGCTCAGATTTCAAAATTTGCGGCAGGTCTCCTTCCCATCTCGTTAAAAAAAATGATGCAGTATTTTCGGCAAATTAAGAGATATTCATTAAAATGTACCGAAGGTCATTGCGCCCCATCTCAATGATTAACACTGTTGATGGAATCATTCAGCTTTAGGCTTTATATTTCATTTAAAAGATAATTTCAAGTACTTTCTATCGCTTTGACATACACTTTCTTTATTTCCTGGGAAAATCCTCTTCCTACCCCCTGTTATAAATTTAAGTCAAAAAATATTTTGAACCAAACTTATCTTTTCTTAATAAATCTGTTTTAATTTAATGTTGTAAGAAACTCCTAGCAAGCGTTTCCTCAGAGATTTCAAAAATGCATGTTTTTTGGATATTTTGTAAAACATGTTTTCCTTGAGGCGTTGGAAGAAACTGCATTTTGCTACGGTAGCCAATAAGTTCGTTTGGTTTAGAAAGCTTAAATATTAACGTGACTCCGACTCCGTGGTAGCTCCATGCTCCGACATACTGTAAAATAATAGTGTTGACACTTCTCCCGTTTTTGAGCCAAATGATTGCAAATATTAAGTCGCGCGGGGAGAAGGAGGTGGGGGGGGGGGGGGGGGGGTATAACCAGTTCAAGTCGAGAGAAAACTTTCCTCTTTTCCCAAGAATAGTATTTGTTGAATCTTTGGGACCGTAAAGAGTTTTCGGCGAGCGCCCCCAAATTCCTGCATCTACCACCGCCTATGGCCAAGGCAAGATTATTTTGTCTTAGGGTGGCCAACTGCAAAGATAGTTCGTTATTCTGGGAGGGCTTTTAAGGGAATTCAATTGAGGGGTCTGTTCTTTTACCAGCTCGAGTCAATCGATGGTCTCCTTATATCTCTAAAATAATATTTCCTGCATCTTTCAGACTATAAATTGTCTTCTCGACGAGCCGAATCGGTCCACCGACTCTAAGGCCCTTCCATATACCAGCACCACTGTGCAAAGTCAGGGTAGCTCTATTAGGGCGGTCAATGGAGTGTAATCGTCATACTGGGGGAGGGGTTTAAGGAGAGGTCTGTTTCGAGAGTTTTTAGAATATTGAAGTACTCTCAAGTTGTTTGGGTCAATACAAGACTCCGTAGATTTTCAAAAATCCCTTATATTTCACGCTTTAACCATATCTGAGTTGGTTTTACATATCAGATGTGTTCTGGAACCTATAAAAATGTTTCTTGCTACCTTATCGGGTTTTCTAACCGTTTCAGATAAGAAATATCAATAAACCAAATTTGGCAATGATTTGCATGTTAGGTTTATCTGTTCAAAGGGTACTGACAAACGTAACATTAGGTCCAATAAATGCGCAGATTTCAAGCCCATTCAAAATTTGTCGCAGGTCTTCTTCACATCACGTTAGAGAGATGGTGAAATATTTTCGAAAATTCAAGAGATTTTCATTAAAATGTACCGAAGGTCCTTCCGCCCCATCTCTACGATTCGCACCGTTCATGGAATCTTTCACATTTTTACTTCAAATATTATATAAAAGAAAATTTCAAGTACTTTCTATCGCTTTGACATGCTTTTTCTTTAATTCCTGGGGAAATCCTCGTCCTGCCCCTGAAAATAAATTAAATCTGGGAAAATTTTGAACCAAACTTCTCCTTTCTTATTAAATCTGTTATAATTTAATGTTGAAAGAAATCTTAAAAAGCGTTTCCTTAGAAATTTCCAAAAACAATGTTTTCTTGGTTATTTTGTAAAACAGTTTCTCATAAGGCTTTGAGAGAAACTTCATCCTGCTACGGTAGCCAATAAGTCCGTTCCGTTTTGCCAGATCGAAAATTATCCTCAATTAAAGCCTTAGCTTGACTCGGGCTTAAAATAATAGTGTTGACAGTATTCTGAGCAGAATGATGGTAAATATAAAGTTGCACGAAGGGAGGGGGGGGGGGGGGATTGGGAGATTCAGAAGGAAAGCTAGCGTAAGTCAAGGGAAAAACTGTTATAATATTTGTCAAATTTTTTAGACGATGAAAGTTTTTCCGGCCAGCGCTCCAAGGCTCTTATTTCTAACACCGCCCCCTGAAGAAGGTAAGATTTATGTCATAGGGTGGCTAACTGCATAGCTTGATTGTAATCCTGGGGAAGAGATTTAAAGCAACGGGTTAAAAGGAAGGGTATGTTCTGGGACCAGTTTGAGTCAAGGGAAACTTACGTTATTTACCTAGAATAATTTCCCCCAATCTTCCAACACAGACAATGAAGGGTCCTCTCTTTGAGCTTAACGGTTCAGCCACTCTAAGACCCTTCAATCTACGGGCGCCACTGGCGAAGGCAATGTATTTGTATATATTTATTTGTATGATAGTTTGATCGCTAACCTCGAATAACGTCAGTGTTTTAAGGGGGGTGTCTGTCCTGAGACCAGAACGATGAACCTTGCAGGCGGAAAAGCGTCTTCTCGGCGAGTCGGAACGGTTCAATCGTGCTCAGACTCCCCCATCTTTCACCGCCACTGGCAAAGACAGTATTTTCCTTAGGGTGGCCAAGTGCACACGCAAGTCTGGGTACCAAGAAATCTAGGGATTTTTCGGTCATTACGAGGGTCCGTCTTCTTATTTCTTTCGTCTACCGTTACCATGATCAGATGACTGTAATCCATTCACCACCTGATGAACTTGTGGATAGCATGTAGACGCTAGGGTATTGGTAATCAAAGTGAGCATTAAAATCGAGGCTGATTGACCCCTTAAATTGGTTATAGGTTAAAGGCTGGGTGTACTACACATATTATGATTTAATCTGTTAAACAGCTGGTTAAGAGTTGAATTGAACACAGTATTTTCTGTATTATATAGAAGAGGAGCGGCGGACGGAATAAATGTTGGGGCAGCAAGACTTTATAAGTGGAGCAACACCATTATTGACGCGAAGCGTACATGAAATTTTCTGGCATTACAAACCTCCCAGGATGCCGAAAACGGCACTTCCAGAGTGTTCTATACAGCTACCTGCATTTTATACCTCAACCCAGTCTTCGAATGTATGAAGCTCTGATGTTTGTAATTTTTCATCCCCGCCCGCTTCTAAATTCTCCCAACGGCCACAACTTCTTGCAGCCGCCATTTGCGAATTTTGCAAATATTCTGAACATGCCTTTAGCTCCTGATATTTTTCATTGGAACTGAGGCCACCAAGCCTCCTCCCCTCTCCACCGTTGCTGATAAAGAAAGGACCGGTAGCTTTAGGTCGGTTAGTAAAGTTTAACTGTGTGACGACATATCACACATCTGATAACACGTATTTTAAAGAGGCTCATTGAGTTGATATCGATAACTGAATGAGAGTCTCAAAGGGTCACTACCACATAACAATGCTTAAAGTTAGCATTGCAAGTCAATTTTCAAGTCCAAAAGTCACAGAAAACGTTAAATTTTGAATTTTCCAGTGTTCTGACTTGTAACGGTTTTGTACATAGTTTGAAAAAGTGTCTGGTCACGAATTTTTGAAAACGGACTTGAACCGTTAATTACTCACTCATAACACAGTTATTTGTATGTAGGGTATGGGGATTGTCTAAGTTTGACCATTTGTCATTGGTATGTGAAGAAAATTTAACAGGTTTGGAAAAATGTGTTCAATTACATGAACCAACTCAATGAGCCGCTTTAAGTTCAAATACTGTTCCCTTTGGTCGCCTCTAACAACGGGTGAGAAATAACGTGGGCATATCACCCAGCCCATAGAGGACAAAAGAGGCTAGGTACAAACTGCCTTCAGAGAATTTTATATGGGAGGATTGTCTTAAAGGAAATATTGCGTTTAAAATACATTCACATTAACCCTTCAATCATTGGAAAGTGCTCTTTCTGTGGAAAAGGCTATAAGGCATCACCTCTGTTCAAAGATGAAACAACACAATTAGAGTTGCGGATTTTGCAGACGTCGACTTTTGAAAGGTTAAGGACAACAAAATAACCTCGTGGAACGTCATCTTTTTTGTGGAAGGCTTTATGGAAGGCTACCCCGCTGCCTCATTTTAAATTGGGATCAATCTGTTCATTCTGTTTCAATAAATAATGGCTTGGAAATATAGTAATTTATTTAAAATAATCACAAAATTTCCCTCCAACTGTTTAAGATAAAAGGTTGACTGTATTACATTGTAACTTATTGACAGAGTGGATGAATAACTCTGGGTCACATGTTTCGTGGGTATTTTTTCGACATATTTGAGTTACACGTATTGATCCCATACATTGACGTCAGATGACGTCATTCTTGGGACAAACTTAAGCGCGAGAAGTAGACTCATGGGCTTATCTCACAAAAACAAGTTGTCTGCTTTTGCATTGGTGTAAACTGCACCGCCACACGCTTACCTCAACCCCGCCTCCTGTGGCAACACATGCACACGCAATGTCTATGGAAGGAAGATATCGTCGTTTCAAGTAAGAGTACAAAATTTCTGACTAAGAAATGATTTCTGACGTTAACAAATTTTAATCATTGATTTTAAAATAATATTTTTAATTCTTTCATTTTACGGTGATATCCAGAATGAATGTTAGACAAGTTTACAAAACGTTTAGAATTACAGAACGATTGCAAAAACTCCATTATTTACATATATTTATGTACAATAGATTGCATATTAGATTTAGTAAGATATAAAATATTTACTTCATCTTAAAAAAAAAAAATATCAATAAAAATGAACTGTAGGCAACCACAGTCCCTGGAGTGTGACAGTTCTGAATACTAGCAATAATCAAAAGGTTAAAAAATATGAACACCCGGATCTGGTGATTTCAGGGAAAGAAGAGAAAAGAGATGTTGTATGAATACGAAGATGATCCAAGAAAAAGAAAACCGACCATGAATGAATTATTCAAACCCTCCTTCTGTAGATAAATCTGATGCCATCTTTCTCCTACACCGACAATTAACCTCTTTCAAATCTTTTAAAAGAGTCCATTCCGTCCTCGTCACAGTTTTATTTTCTGATAATAAGTTAGTTCAACTCTTTTCGAATACTGGGCATTTGTTGTTCAGCTGCGCATCAGGCAAAAAAGTTTATATGTATAATTAATGTAGGAAGGTAAATGAATCCGAATAGTCTAACTCGCCCTAACGGAATAATAAAATCTTATTCATTCATACACAACACAATATTTTTATCTAAAAGCCGAAAACATGTTTTTGTGAATAATTAAATTAAAACAGCACCGGCCCGAGGTAAATATATTAATCAAAGAGAGTGTCTACCCCTTCACCGTGAGTTTCCTGATCTTTATCCAATCAAAATAAATATGGATTATTTCTAAGTATGAGCTCATTGGATGAATCTTATGGAAGTTGCATTACTTGAATATTTGAAAGTTTGCGTCAACAAATTATTCTTTTGCAACAATTAGCGATATTTCTATCGGTTATATAGTTTGAAGGGAAACATGGCGTTTGTTTTACACTAAAATTCATCGTTTTAAAACTTTTTCTAACGTTCTCCCGACCCTCTGGAAAAGGGCCGTTTGGCGAAACCAACTGACTTTAAACTGCTTCCCGAAGAAGCTATATAGTCCACTGAAGGACAACACTTGACCAGCCTCACGGTCCTCAGACCACTTACATCACTGGTCTGTCATGTATGGCTCTATTCTAGACTGGATGAAAAGAACAGATACTAAACATGATCTTAGCCAAAAAGTCTGGAATCTTTTTAAACTTGTAGTTATTGATACAGAGTGAAAGGTTATTAAGAGCAAGTCTCTATGCTAGCCGTCTTTTCAAGGAATACGTTTCCCACAAATAGATATCCAGACATTTGTTTCTTATAAATAATTTGTTCAACTCAACTTTCAAATTTTTACACGATGCAACTTCCACGAATCTTCCTATACATATGTTTTGAGGACATAGAAGCAGTTACTGGAATTCATTGTTAAGACTAGATTGTGTTACACGCATTACAAATACAATATTTTACTTTAAATATTCAGTCTTTTATTTAAGCACCGCACTGGCAGGTTGGTTAGATGGAGTTTTACGGTCCAATTTCTAACCAATCCGGGCTTAAATCGAGCCGGCCACAGCCCTTTTACCCAGTTGTGGCACACTGGCTTGTTTTCCCTGCCCCAATGCTTATGCTGAGCACCAATTACATTGGTTTAAAAACATAATTTTGTTCTCTGAGAAAAAAGTTGACGCAACATTTCTCTCTGTGGTCTATATGTTTCAGACAAGCAGCACACCATATGAAATGATAACACGTGATTTCACCTCGTAGTTCGTACAACGTAACGACACAACATCGCTGAACTAGATTTAACGTTTGACGCATAAACCGGAACTAAGTAAGAGCACAAATAATGTAAATTTTTACAACAATACCTTTTCTAAAGTATATAGATTAATTTTCATTCTTTTTAGTAGAGGTAAAGAATTGTTTTCATTTTTTGTACACTCTTTAAGACTTTCATTTAGGAATACGACTGCATAAGGAATATGAAATATAAGCTGCTACGAAGGCAAGTGCATGGGTGTAAAAAAGCAACTGCATGTTGCACACAAATTCGTATACTAGCCCACACGTAGGTGTTTTTGAAAGGCAAGTACCAAGGCATACAACATATAGTACTGTGTAGTTCTGCTTTTTCCTACCAGTGTACTCACCGATGACATAATGACACGTTCTCTTTAGCTGATTTCATAAAAGTGTTATGTTAACTTCGTTTCATTTGATAAGAAAATACGTGTAAATTTTAATTAGGACAATTTGTTTCACAAAAACCAGGAAAACTCATATTAGCTCGCAGAGGAAAAAGGGAATCGTTTGCGCTATACATGAGGTACTCGTTTTTCATCCTCTTTCAACCATGGATTCGAACTTGAAGAAGGCGACCCTTTGTATTTCAAAGGCATCCGGTTGAATACGTTGGCGAATGTTTGCAGTTCATGGTCAATGCGCTCGAAATAAAAGTGACGTTTAGTCAATATGAGGTGTCAATGATGAATTAAACGAAAATTCTATTTTGGGATCATCCTCGTCAGCAGTGAGATCAATTAAATCTTCTTCTCCTTCTTGTGCTCCTTCCAAGGCATAACTTTCGTTCCTGTTGAAACATTGACAAAGAAATTATTATCTAAAGGTCTAAAGCTCTCATCGTAAGAAGTTCCAATTCTCCTAACACCCTACTCACTCAAGCCCATCCCGTAAATGTTTTATATTCATCCTCATCCAGATACAATCTCAGATTTTTTTTTTGCTTCAGGGTGAGTAAACAAGACTCCAATGTGTAATCAAATCATTCTCAGTATCTCAGTAAAGTATCATGTTGTTTAATAAGAGCTTAAAAGAATAGTTCAAAGTCGAGAAACAAACATGGGAAATGAATGAAACATTTACCAGAATGCTTAGAATATACTTCCCTATAACATATCAAACATGAATTTGGCTCTGGACTATTTTTAGTACTTTAAGCATTACGTTTTTTTCATTACGAATAAGTACTTTGATTTTTTGAACTTGCTGTCAATCAAAGAGCTGTGCCAATTGAGAATTTCTGTGGACTACTGCAAAAATGGTAGCTTAGGGTGAGGATATTAACCCTTTAAAAGGGCATATTGCGTTGATAGCGATATCTTTACTGATACTTTTAATCGATAGAAAGATAAATCAATATCTTTAATCTTATATAAATTTAAATGGGAAATATTGCGTCGATATCGATATCTTAATGACAGCGATATCTTAATCGATATAGTTAATCGACAAAAAGATAAACCGATATCTTTAATCTTACATTAATTAATGGGATATATTGCGTCGATATCGACATGACAATGCTACCAATAAGCGTAAGAAGTAAAGTATCACTTCAAATGGTTATGCACAAAGTAACAATTTTGAACTTCTTTGAAACCCGGCTTGTAACGGCTGTGTAAAAATTTTGAAAGAGTGTCTGGTCACAAAGTTCTGAAAACCAAATTGAATAGTTCATTTTTCACTCATAGAACAGCAATCTGTATGTATTTTGAATATAGGGGTTGTCTACGTTTGACAATTTTTCAATAGAATGAGGAGGAAACTTTACAGATTTGAAAAATTTTGGTGAATTTCATGAACCAGCTTAACATGCCGCTTTACCTTTGGTCCACTTTAGCATATCATTTCCGAAGTCTGAAGAGAAACTTTTATTCCAATCGATTGAGTGAACAAGTAAAAGTGAATGATACCACTGTTTTGACAAGGGGGACCAAGATGCCAGCCCCCTTAGCGGAAAGCTTCCAGTTTCGACGGTGTGTCCTAATTTTTCAATAAAGCAGTGAGGTGTTTGATCTTAACACCTCCCTGGACCAAGTTTAGGCAATTAGTGACCACGACTTTTTACTTGAGTTCATTTTCAAGAAGGCCATATTTTTTTCAAAAAAGCCCCAGATTTTTGGCCAGCATTTACGTTTTACGATCGGTTTCCTCCTGAAAACCTGTTGCCTTTTTGAGACGTGTGTTTGCTGCCAATCCACCGTCGAGTTTCCCGTTTTTCCTCTACTACCTGATATGCGCCATTACGTATGATTTTCTCTCCTAATGTGAAAGGGTGAAAATCTATTTTGATGACTCTGTACTGTGACTACTCTTTCAACGAGTGGAAATCGACCGAGTTTCCACTCTGGTTGGTGTGTTAAATTACTCTCGACGAGTAAAAATATCACTCGACGAAGAGTCGAATATCCTCAAAACAGGGAGTGATCACTTCAGTCGGTCTGTTTGGTAAGTTTTCACTCTTTTACATTTGGAACTTGTTTTGTGCCTTCAGTTCAATGAAAAGAAGGGTTTAAGGTCACAACAGAATTTGGTGTTGAAGAGGTACTTGGTTTGTGCATTTTGGTGAAATTTCCATTGAAATCTGACGTGTAATTCTCAAGATATGAGTACATTAAGTTTTCCCTTTTTCAACAAAAAGTGAACTTGAAGCAAGCACGTATGACATCACATCCCCGCATTGGTGCACAGTCTTATGTTTTACTTTAAACTTGATTTTCTCCTCTACAATCCCATGTTATTAAATTGTGATTGATTGTGATGTAATTGTCATGAGAACTTTTCAAATTTTTCATCCCCACAGGGAGGTCCTACTACTATTAACTTCAAGGTCAACACAACAGTCTGATAAAACAGAGGGAAACAAAGCATTCCTTGGGAATGTAAGGAAGTAATGTAAGCTCTGCGACCCTCAAACTCACTTTGGAACATAAATCTACTGACTTTATTTACCGATATCTCGAGAAATACATGTCTTATTTCAATGGAAATTTCGCCACACGGTGAAGACTTGGTTCCTCTTTCACATATGAAAATTCACTTTCTGCTTAACTTCCCCTTGAAAAGTGTCCAGTTCTTTGCAACCCTCCCGTTAAACCCTAGAATTACCGCGCAAAAGTTTCATTTAAGATTGACCTTATTTTGAATCTACCATGCAACTGTCCTAAGACGATAAGAAATTTTCATAAAAGGGAGCCTTGATAGGGGCCTGGATTCTGCTTTAGTATGAAATATATGGAACGCCAAAGAGGCCACGATATTACGACGTCTGTTCGTGTAACCTACTATATGCCCAAAACACTTTGTTGGATCCTATAAAGTATGTAATATTGTTCATTACCATAGATAGCCTTCTTCCCCCATGTCATCCATGTAGTATTGTCTGTAGCGACCCAATGTTTTCTTTCGCCTACACCGAGTCAGCACGCAAGCTACCGCAATACCGAATATGAAACCACCGGCAACCGCTATACAGACAATCATGATGGTCTGGTTGAAGTAATGCTCACAGTTGTCGCCAAAGTAGGAACCGTTTTCAACTGGATGACAGCTAAAGAAAATCAAAGTAAAAGGCACTATTTTCGAATTCAACTGAGGCCGTGAACTGGTGACTTTCCCGCGTTTTTTTTTTCTATGGTACAGATAGATCAAACTTTTGTCTACTTATCTTTCTACAGGAAAAAAATCAAGACGCGGTGAATTCACCAGTTTGCGACCTTAATGGAACGCCGCATATGAATATGAATGACGTCATGACATGTTTGTGGTGTGAATATCAATTGAATTATGCGATGTTACGGTTTATTAACAAATATATTCATACATGTGACAGGTTCAGAGTTCATAAATAATTTATTTAGTCTAATCGTAGTAGCAACATGGCTGCCAAATAGTTAGCATGACGTGTGCACGTTTTAGATGTTGCAACTTCAAATTATTACACACTCCATTATTCCTAGTACATTTAAGGTAAAAAAGATGCCAATATAATGCAAATTTAAAAGAAATAACGATATTTTTCAAACACAATAAATAACGAGGAAAGATTTTGTACAAAATATTATCATGAGAAAACCCGGCTCTTGGCTAAGATTTTGCTTGTGTTGAACTGTTACAGTTAGTTTCTGTGTTCTTTCTGGTCAGTTTTGTTAAAGATTAGTCGCTATTCTTTTCAGTCAGCCAAGAACCACTGAGAGACCCTTGATGGAAAGACCTGAAGGATGACCTTTTGGGGACGCACAACGTACGGGAAGGGAGTATGACGTGCGGTTTCAGCGGTTATAGCAATTTTACTGAAGTGAAATGTATTTCACTTAAGTGGAATTCAATGGAATTCCGCTTAAGTGGAATACATTTCACTTAAGGTGAAATGCATTTCACTTAAGTGGAATTCAATGAAATTCCGCTTAAGTGGAATACATTTCACTTAAGTGGAATTGAATTCCACTTAATCGAAATTGCGAGGTAACTTTTAAAACGGCTTCCCATAAGGGAGTAGTTTGTTGGTAACGCCGCTTGGCTCTAGGCCACAGATTCAATGGGACTTTCGCAATTTTACTATCAGGGGAAACAGCATAGCCTATACCAAAACATTTTCCTCTAGTTAAATGCGGATTATTTGAACTTTTGGCATGGATCTAAGACTACACTATTTGTTGGATCACGGGCAAAATCGGAATTGTTAATTTCACTTTTGCTACTAAACGATTGTCAATTATATTCCACACTAGGATGAATACGATATATTTCTGCACATCGGTACTAAAAAGATCACTTTTTCTTATGTCAAATTGAAAAGATATTTATCCAACAAAAATGAGTACTTTTCTTTCTTAAAAGCTTATTAACGACTTACCTGCATTTTGCTGCTGCGCCTTCATCCTGAGAGCAGTCGCCCCTTGATGAGCAAAATGATGGGTTGGCTTCGCACGGAGATATGCAGTAAACATAACCCTCTCTACACTCTGCTATTAAGACATCACAGTCCACATTGAAATTGCACAAGTTGGTGTGATCTGTGTTTGATGAAATATGAAAGACAGTAAAGCATAATGACGTAGAAGGGCGGGATGAGGTACTTGAGCCCCACCTTCGGGTCAGAAATGTGATGTAGCGGAAGTGTGAATCAGCCGCTCTAGAGTCAAGGTCGGAAACCCCTTGCTTGTTCTCTTTTTTCGTAGGTAAAGTATGACAAAAATTTGCAGCGGCAATATTTCTTTCTAATTGGCTTAGATTACATCTAGGGTTGTCAAATATATTCAACAATTTTCCAAAGGTGTCATCTTTATTCTCTCAAATGTGTCAAACGTGTGCCTCAAATATTGCACAAAATCGCATCGAAGGTTCCTCAAATATTCAAAAACATTCTAAAGGGCCCTTTTTTACCCTTAATGCCAAACGTTTGCCGTATTTCTCTCAAATATTTGCTCCCATGCAATGAAGAGTTGCTTCCTATCATAAAGCAAGTGCAACAAACGTAGTTTAATCGGGAGGGTGTTAAGAACTTCACCTTGCTATAGACTCCGAAAACTTGATGCTACAAAAGCGTGGAGACTTTTATCTGTAAATCTAGAGCTAGGGACCACCAAAGCAAAGTTTAGTGACACGGACCATGTCTTCAGAGGAACTCTCACCTCCATACCAAACCCGTAGCCAGACAAGTCACCTAAAAATGTGAAAATTTTGATAAGGGAGGAGCTATCTTCCAGAACAGAGGCGGGAAATCTTGAAATGTATTAAGCCATTGGTACCTCTAAAGAGGGCTTTTTGAGGAAGGGGGGGGGGGGGGCTCAAGGGACTTCTTTCATTGGCACCTTAGCTATGACCATTTGCATTGCAATGATAATTCGGGCTTTTTCAAGGTTAAGTCCCATGTTCGTATGAGTGGGTGGTTCTAAAAGTTTCGAAATTGTAAGGTGATGTATGGTTTTATAATCACCACTGCTTCGCCGCTGTAAAAGTTAAGGGTCATCTGTCCCTGCCTTTGAGCAAACAGCTCGAACAGAATATTTCCCATTACACGCGGCAATGTATCAGCTAGTTGGTTAGATGAAGAAGTTTACAGCTAAGTTTTTAACCAGTACGGGAGTAAGTACCATTTTAAAAGCCTTCGGTATGAACCGGCTAGGAGTTGAACTCCAGGCCTACCGACTGCAAGTCGCGGATGCTCTTACCACTTGACCTCGCAGTCGGTATCGGGTGAGAATGTGTGGAAAGTTGCAAAAGTATTAAAGATAATTAACAATACAACCAGGTTAACGAACGAATGTCCAGTCTATGTAAGGAAGATAGGAAACTTCATCCTAACGTCCCTGGGGCTTATTGGTATGTACTGACAATCTTATGGGTGCTTGGAATATAAGGACTTTAAATGCCATCTGTTGCTCACCGAAAAGGTCACAAAATCGCAAACTGACCTTAAAGGGAAATGCTGCGTTTAAAATGCTCCAACATAGTATTAAAAGGAAAAAGCTTCAGTCATTACCAAAACACTCGGTCTCAACAATAAACCCCAGCGATATCTTCATCTCCTCAAAATATTATGCCCAAGAAGGGTTACGGAAGTTGCATCTTTTGAAATGTTGAAAGTTTAGGCGAACAAGTTATTCTTAAGCAACAAACAACGAAATTTCTATCTGAAGGAAACTTATTTCTTGAAAAGAAGGCTACCACGATGCTTTATTTTTTAACTATTTATCACTCTTTTGCCAAGAAATATTTGTTTTAAAAGGACAAAATTTCCTTGTAAAACAAACGCAACATTTCCCTTTAACTATTTTGAACTCAATTAAAACAGGAAAATAATCTGAGATGTCCTCACATCGTGCTATTCCTATTGACGAAAATTTGAACACAAAGTTGCTTTTAAGATTTTATCATGAATCAAGTAGCTGTTTAGTGCAGCATATAGCTTCTCTTCAATGCGCTATGAGTACACACAACGGGGAATTACTCCCTGAATACAGCAAGGACCCTGCCACCTTGTGATTGTACAAAGGAACAATTACTTTTGCATTGTGACATCATTTGCATAAGTCCCATTGATCTGAAACGCCCCAGTTCCTCTATAGACGAATCCGGACAGAAAGTGATGGTCTAATTTCAGTCGGCCATAGCTGGGGTCTATCACCTTTTAATCCTCAATTTTCTTGCTTACCTGTATCATGGATGGTGGTACACTAAATTTTATCTTGATTCATTCAATTTCACTGAATATGAGTGTTTAAAATCATGTAGACAAAAAATGAAGACGATTTAAGGCTGATGGACCCCACTGATAGCTGCCTACAGTCACTAAACACAGCGCCCGATCGGATTCGTCTATAGAAGTCATGTACTGAAGTCACTGCGTTGCGCATCTCTCCATTTCGCCATCCAGGCATCCACCGTACAACAATTGTTATTAAGGTGTTGTTGTGCGACATCTCATATTCATGTTCAGTATGTCAAATTGAAACGAGCTTACGTTTCGTGCATGACCTCTATATGCGAAGTTAACGTCGTGCAGCGTACTCCATTGTTTGCACCCAAATGAGTTAGCGTGACGTCAGTACATAAGGTCTATATGAAGATGTGCCTGATTAGCTCCCACCGAGCGTCTCTCACCTTTAGGTTGTTTGCAATTGTTGCACGTTGATACAGTCAAATTGCCCAGTTGACCATCAGCGACACCAGGACCGATTGAGCTGTCATAGACTTCTTGAGCTGACAAATCCCTCTCTTCGGGTTTCATTTCGTTGTACTTGTAAATAACATTGTGTTCAACAATAATGCTCCCATCTCTGTAAGAGAAATGACAGCAAGTGTGATTCGTCAATGTATCCCTAACGAAATGTAATACATAATTAAAAGGAAGTGTTCTGTCTTTTAGTCAAGTGTCAACTGTGGACTCCAAACATGTCGTCACTTTCAACCGAAATCCTCCCTACCGAAGGGGAAAAACAAAGGGAATTATAGCATTAAAAGAAGGGTTTACGGTCACACTGGATTTAATATGTTACCGTGGTACTGATTCTAAGCATTTTGGTGAAATTTGCATTGAAATCCGATGTGTGGTTCTCACGATATGAGCACGTAAAAGTTTTCACATTTTAAATTAAAAGTTAACTTGAAGCAAGCACATATGACATCATATCCCCACATTAGTGTTCAGTCTTTTGTTTTCTAAATAATCACATATCATTAAAATATTATTGCATAAGTAGCATCAGAACTTTACAAACTTTTCATTCCCCAAAGGAAGGTCCTAATTGACTTCAAGGTCAACACAACAGTCTTATAAACAAATGGAAGCAAAGCATTTCTTGTCAACAGGTCAATGTGAGGAAGTGATATAATCTCTGCTGCCCTCACTTTGGAACACAAATCTACTGACTTCATTTACTGTTATCTTGAGAAATATTTGTCCCATTTGAATGGAACGCTCACCACATTGTATAGATTTGGTTCCTCTTTTACATATTAGAATTAATTTTTTGCTTTAATGGCCAACCTCTCACCCCAAACTACAATTTTGGTATGGGGTACCAAAATTTTCAATTGGCTCAGCTCTTTGATTGACAGCTGATTTGAACAATGCAGAGAACCAACGCTTATATTACACAGCATGAACGGTATTGAGAGTGATTTGATTATATAAATTGAGTTTTTCTATACTCACCTGGAAGCAATAAACTGAGATTGTATCTGGATGAAGATGAATTTCAGACAATTGTGGGAGGGGCTTAAGTAAGAAGTTAAGAAGAATTGCTACTGTTTAGGGTGAGAGAACTGGGCCTTTTAACTTCTGCTTTAATAATCATTGATAATAAACCTAGCGTAACTGTTAAGGAATGAAGTATGGGTTCGTCTGCTCTTTAGATATTGAGGATGGTGTTCCATTGGCTACAAAATACCTAAAGCCCCTTCCAAACTATGCGACGCGACTCATTCCAACAAAACTGTCTTGTCCTGGTGGGCGACCGACGACTAACTAGTTTTAAGAACACAGTGTCCACATTATACGACAAGTCGCAGGTTCATGAAGCGATTCACGCAGAATTGTAACGTTTAACATACTCTTTATTTGTTACGTTGACGAGAAATAAATGTGTCCTGTCCATTTCTATTAACTGAACTTCGCGGACTTCATTCCAGAAGTTCGTCATTGTTGTCAGTTGCACGTTTCAGTTTCATGCGACTTACCATGTTCGGTCGCATGAAACTGGGTTGCGCGTCTGCTTGCAACTGATTTGCAAAGCATTCCACACTTTGCAACGAGTCTGAACAATCTCGTTGCAATGCGTTGCGTCGCATCGAGTCGCATAGTGTGGACGTGGAATTAGAGAGTTTTTGTCGGAAGATGAAGATGTGTTGGAAATATGTAAATGGCTAGACTGACGTGTGCTGTGCCAGTGTAGAAGAAAATTTAGAGTTTAAGTCGGAAAATGGTATAAATGTGAACGAGACGACATATAAATTTTTAACGCCGTGTAACTGAAAAATGCCTGGGTAAATTTTTCATGGTATATTTCAAATTTTACAACCAAATATCATGCCGTGTTCACGAACTTACCTTAGATTAGTTACTTCTACTTTAAAGAATCCCTCAATGTTTTTGTAGTATTCTGTAAACTGCAAGAAAAAAAGCAAACAATCTTGAAATGAGCCTACGGATGTAAGCACAAGTCAGATGCGGTAATTAGGCCCTGGGTGGTGGTCTTGTTACACAGCGAGAAAAAAAGTGAATCACTATTCTGGATCCGAGTCACTTTGTGTGACTCTGGAGACAAATTGACCCAGTTTTAGGATAATGACTCACTTTTCACTTCCTCTGTACTGGAAATTGTGCGTACCCAGTTAGTTTCAATACAAGGGCGAAAGATGGGAATTATCGCGGTCCTAGGGTGTAGGGTGAGGGTTACTGAAAAAACCTCCTACCGAATGCATGGTTAAGTGGTTTGAGTATCAGACTTGCACGGTAGGGAGGTTGGGAGTTCAAGTCCTGGCCGAGCCACACCGACGACTTAAAAACGGAACCTACTGCTGTATGCTTGGTGCTCAGCAAAACCAATGGAGTAGGGAAAACAAGCCAATGAGCCACAACTGAAAAAATGCCGTGGACAGCTCGACTTGAACCAATTTTGGAAACTGGGCCGTAAAACTCCATCTAATTATATAATGGACTAATAGCACCTCCTTGGAGAGGTATAAGGGGAGGTTTTCCCATCCCCTTTGAAAAATTTTGGCTTTTGAAAGAGGGTGGAGATATCATTGAAATTAAACAAGCCAGTGACCTACAACTGGAAAAAGGCCTTGACCAGTTCAAATTAAACTAATTCATTAGAAACTGTACCGTAAACTTCACCTAACTAACTCACAAACTGACTATCATTGAAATTTCAAATGAAGGTGTATCGGACACTTTTTGGGCCTTTGCATTAATTTACATGTTACTGCATACGGACAGCGCTTTTATTGCATACTCGCCTAGCTGTATCCGTCCCCAACTGAGACAAATGTGTCCACGTATAGGCGCTGGTCATTGCGTTACTCTAAAAGATACCCTAAAGTTGAATCAACTCGTTTCTGTTTAAATCAACTGCTTTTATGCTCGATATTTTATTTGTTTCAGGATAAGTTCTTTTCCAGTACTATTTGAAACAAACAAATATTTATCAATTTTTGAGGGACGTCTTTTATTATTTTAACCAGTTATTGAAGGAGAATGGACATTTGGTGGGGGAACTCCCTGCACCATCATATTCCTTCCTGTAGAGGTCATGCACATGACGTCATCGCGTTTCAATATGGCATACTGGATGGTAGTGATCATGCGCAGTACATGTGTTACCGATAAGCGAGAATGACAGCACCTCAGTAACAATCATCATTGTACAAAGAACGCCTGGATGGCAAAACAGAGAGAAACACAATTCAGTGACGTGGTGCATGACATCTATTCTATTGGTTAAGATTATTTTTAAAATTCCGTATCTGGCAGTGTTTCGAATAGCAACCCTGGATATATACGCTGTGTACTCGGCTACATTCAATTGGACAGGGCTGAAACGAGCATTGCACGCAATGAGACGTACATCTGGGTAATATTAGGTTAGTGAGAGTGAAAAATTGGGAAGGGGAAGTATTGTTAGATTTTTCAAACAATGGCAAAATTGCAGTGCATACTTATAAGAAAACGCAGCAAGATCACAACTAGTAACGACATGAGGCAAACGTAATTCTTACAAGTCGGAAAAACTTCCTGGTGAGAAAAGATCACTGCATGAACATACTGAAAAATGGATTCCACATCGTTCATAAACAGATTGCAATATTTAACAGGGCCATGTTTACGATCTCTCCCCTCCCTATGGGTTGGGGTTATAGAATATGATCACGGTATTCCCCGCCTGCCGTATGATGTGACTAAATGGGGGGACTTGAATCTGTTTATAACGCGTTCTTTAAACCCAACTTCATCTTGCAACGTATGTGAACTTCATAATACATTCGTCCTGTTGTGTCGTTAAACATACAGCTATACTGACAGCGCAAGGAACCTGCAGGGTCAGCTAGTTTATCCCCTTCGTGCCGTCCCTAGACGACAGGAAGTGTTGGCAGCCATTAGTGGGGTCCTTCAGACTTAAATCGTATTAATTTTATTGACAGATATCCAAACGCTCGAGCTGAGTGAAATTGGGGGAATTTTGTAGTGTCGGTGCAATTACCCACGACAGAATGAAGCAAAGAATTTGAAAGATTAAAGCTGATGGACCCCAGTCATGCCCGACAAAATCATACTATCACTTGGCGATCCGGATTTGTCTATGGAGTGCAAGCTTCCACGTGACGTCACAAACTAGTATGCCACTTTCACAATCGGGCAAAAAAAGAGAACAACAAAAATTTTGTGCAACAGTCACATGTGGGTCGTTAACTGCTCCTAAATTAGCTAAAGTATCTAGCGTACTAAACTAGACTTGCCCGTCAAAAGGGGCAGGGCTTGCGACGTCAGTGAAAGCATCTTGTAAAGACATTGTCTTCATTAGAGTTATGTAATAAAATGATATTATGGTTACTAACCAAAAGCGGACATCAAAGGAAATATACCGACTAAGGTGACCATCCTACCAACCCCTCTAGCCATGCAAGTGGGTCCCCACATGATAGGCGCGTAGTCAAGATTGTGCCATGGAGAGCTGTTTGAAGTGAGGCCGCGGTGAGGAGTCTAAGCCGGGTAGAGGGTCTGGAGAAACACTGCATTTTAAGTTTCCAGATGGTAAATGGTTCAAAGTTGTGTCTCAAACGTAATAATTCTATGGTGGTCACCATTACCATTTTAACACTATTTTTCAAGCTTAGGTCAAGGGGAGGAGGCAAAATACCCTCCTCTGCTACGAGTCTGCCACTAGACATCACTAGAGCCAAGGAAATCTGACTTTTCCGTCCATGCTATTGAATGCATTGCCTGACTGTTGACTGAGTCGGGGAAGGTTACCGGTTACAACATACCGCTAACCGGCGGTTCTTACCTCTTCTTTCACTTTGCTGATGAACGTTTCACACGATTTATTGTTTGCAGGATTACAGCCATGGCTACTCACTTCGGAGACAGCAATCTCAATCCCGATTGTCTTTACAGCATCTGTGTAAGAACAAAGAGGCACGTGTTTCCCTCATTTTCAAACACAAATTATTTAAAGAGGCCCATTAAGTTGATATCGATAACTTAATAAGAGTCTCAAAGGGTAACTACCACATAACAATGCTTCAAGTTAGCATAACACGTCAAGTTTCAATTTCAAAAGTCACAGAAAACGTAAATTTTGAATTTTTTAGTGTCCTGACATGTAATGGTTTTGTACATAATTTGAAAAAGTGTCTGGTCACGAATTTTTGAAAACCGTCTTGAACCGTTAATTACTCACTCATATAACAGTTATTTGTTTGTAGGGTATTGTCTAAGTTTGACCATTTGTCATTGATATGTTCAGGAAACTTAACAGGTTTGGACAAATTTATTGAATTTCATGAACCAACTCAATGAGCCGCTTTAAGGGGTGTCTGAATTGACTATCTACGTTAATCACTCATATTTGACTAATTTGTGATGATATCTGACTAATTTGGGAGTGATGGACTAAAGAATATCAGTCAAAACTTAGTCAAGGAGGCTTAATATTGCTAGAGGCTTTCTCAACTGAGTCAAATATTAGTCAATATTGTTGACTAACGTGATTGATCTATTTAGGCACTGTTTGAATTATTTGTGTTCATAGCGTACTACTTAGCAAAAATAAAGCTTTATGACCAAATTCTGTCGAAATACAAAAGAACGTTGAACTCAATCTAAGTAGCTAACTAACTAACCCTCAATGTGAACGGTTATGGTTAGGAGTGAAACTGGAAAGTGCGACTGACGTCTGTGGAAGTGGAAACGTTGACTTCATTTTACATCTAGACTCCATGAGGAAAAGCCAAAAAAAATTCCTGTGGACCCGACTGACTCCTCTATTTAGACACTTCCCTATATAGGACGGCTTAAATGATGCAGTGGTGCGTTCTGTCCTCTTAAAAATGTTTATCTCCAAATTGACGTTGCGTAACATTCTGCAAGAAGTCTATGAATCCGACAGTATTGTTGTACAAGTATCTTCCAGGATGCGCTAGAATATTCACATTTAACTTGATACTTGATTGAATAAACTCGAATAAACACAAAAATCTCTGATAAGGATATTTTTCACGCACGTATCAAAATTGGAATGCTTACTTATGCTTGAGTGAATGTGTGCCTAAAGAGCTTGACTGAATTTAATAACCTTATTTGGAACTAATAAGTAGCTTTTCTTGTTCAAGACGTTTACTCTCCACTCGTATCCCCTCTTCCTTAGTATAGGACGTCCTTCAGACAATTTCCGTCGCATAAAGAAATCAGTTGACGCCCTCTTATTTTCATTAACCCTGTATCGGTATAGGCCTGTTATCCATTAAAACCGAGCCTAAAAATCTAATTACCTTTCGAATCTAATAGATATTTCTTCCTACAGCTTAAGAGTTTCAACGGGATAAAACTGCAAACCCTCTGAGGGTGTTACTGTTAACAGAAGAGGGAATTTTACCATCTGATTCAATGTTTGCCAGCTTTGGTGCAGGATAGTTCGGCAGGGTGGTCGGTTTTGGTGAAGTGCCAGTTGATCTGCTTATTAGAATGGGGGATGACGTCATCAGTCTTGGTGGAGATCGGGAGGTACTTTCTCGTGTTTTCGGCGATGTCGGATTCATAGTAGTATTAGCTGGAGTAGAAGTGCTAGGCGTAGTCGTAGATCCTGTCGGTGTTCCAGGTTTCGTGTTTGTCGTCATATTGTCCTTTGGTGTTTTCGGCGATGTCGGATTCATAGTAGTACTAACTGAAGTAGGAGTGCTAATCGTAGTCGTTGATCCTGTCGGTGTCCCAGGTTTCGTGTTTGTCGTCATATTGTCCTTTGGTGTTTTCGGCGATGTCGTAATCATAGTAGTATTAGCTGAAGTAGGAGTGCTAGGCGTAGTCGTTGATCCTGTCAGTGTTCCAGGTTTCGTGTTTGTCGTCATATTGTCCTTTGGTGTTTTCGGCGATGTCGGATTCATAGTAGTACTAACTGAAGTAGGAGTGCTAATCGTAGTCGTAGATTCTGTCGGTGTTCCAGGTTTCGTGTTTGTCGCCGTGTTGTCCTTTGGTGTTTTCGGTGATGTCGGATTCAAAGTAGTATAAACTGAAGTAGGAGTGCTAGGCGTAGTCGTTGATCCTGTCAGTGTTCCAGGTTTCGTGTTTGTCGTCATGTTGTCCTCTGGTGTTTTCGGCGATGACGTACTCATAGTAGTTTTAGCTGAAGTAGGAGTGCTAGGCGTTGTCGTTGATCCTGTCAGTGTTCCAGGTTTCGTGTTTGTCGTCGTGTTGTCCTCTGGTGTTTTCGGCGATGTCGCACTCATAGTAGTTTTAGCTGAAGTAGGAGTGCTAGGCGTTGTCGTTGATCCTGTCGGTGTTCCAGGTTTCGTGTTTGTCGTCTTTGTGTCCTCTGGTGTTTTCGGCGATGACGTACTCATAGTAGTATTAGCTGAAGTAGGAGAGCTAGGCGTTGTCGTTGATCCTGTCGGTGTTCCAGGTTTCGTGCTTGTCGTCGTGTTGTCCTCTGGTGTTTTCGGCGATGTCGTACTCATAGTAGTTTTAGCTGAAGTAGGAGTGCTAGGCGTTGTCGTTGATCCTGTCGGTGTTCCAGGTTTCGTGTTTGTCGTCTTTGTGTCCTCTGGTGTTTTCGGCGATGACGTACTCATAGTAGTATTAGCTGAAGTAGGAGAGCTAGGCGTTGTCGTTGATCCTATCGGTGTTCCAGGTTTCGTGCTTGTCGTCGTGTTGTCCTCTGGTGTTTTCGGCGATGTCGTACTCATAGTAGTTTTAGCTGAAGTAGGAGTGCTAGGCGTTGTCGTTGATCCTGTCGGTGTTCCAGGTTTCGTGCTTGTCGTCGTGTTGTCCTCTGGTGTTTTCGGCGATGTCGTACTCATAGTAGTTTTAGCTGAAGTAGGAGTGCTAGGCGTTGTCGTTGATCCTGTCGGTGTTCCAGGTTTCGTGTTTGTCGTCGCGTCGTCCTCTGGTGTTTTCGGCGATGTCGTTCTCATGTTACTTTTTGGAGGGGTAGAATTGCTTGATGGCGACGCCTCAGTTGATGTCGTTGCTGCGACAGAAACAGTAGTGATTGTTTGCTTGGTACTTGCCGCAGAGAGCGGAGTGACATACTGTGACGTCGATCGCTTGGTTCGAAGTGAGGTTGGAATATCATCATTTTTTGTTGTATACTTGGGTGGTAGCGTAGTAGGACGGCGCGTGTCTGTTGTAGCACTGGTAGTAACGGCACTCCGTGTATTATATGGTACGGTTGTTGATAAAGCGTTGGCGCTACCTGTGCAAATACAAAGCAAAAACACAAAAACAACCATGTTTTATAACCAGAATGCAAAAATGCATTGAGGTTTTGATGATACATACAGTGCATGTTCTTTTCCAAAAATGCTGCATTTATGGTAACACCTAGTAACCCAAAGTGACCCTTGACTCCACCGGCAAGTAACTGGTTTTTTATTTTAACCATAACACTTCTACATTCAACAAGCCAAATTTCATGCCGTGCCTTAAGATATTCTGCATACAAGGTTTTCAGAGTTTGTTGCCAGGTGATACCAGAAAACCATTGACCTCCACCAAAAAAACAACAGGGAATTTCAACTCACCATAACATATACACATACTAATTTTGAAATCCATCCAAGTTGCCTACCTTGAGATATCCCATTGGCAGAGTTTTCAAAGTTTGACCTTTGGTGACCCCAGATGACCTTCCACCTCTACAAAAAACCATACAGACCATCTTCTCATCATAACGCATCCACATAATACTTATGAAATTCATGCAAGTTTGCACCTTGAGCATCCCTATTAACAAAGTTTCCAGTGTGACCTCTGGTGACTCCAAATGACCTTCAACCTCCATCAAGGACTACAGATGCTATCTTCCTACCATCACACATCCGCATTCTAATGTTGAACTCTATCTAACTTCCCTACCTTGAAATACAAAGTAGAAAAGATTTTCAAGGTTTGACCTTGGATAACCCCAGGTGAACTTTGACCTCTACCAAATTTAATAGGGTCCACTCTTCCATCATAATTCATCAACAAACCAAGTTTGAAAACAATCCAAACCTTCTACCATATTAGATATCATGCAAACAAGGTTTTCAGAGTTTAGCCCCCTGTGACCCCAAACAACCTTTGCTCACTACCAAAATTAATAGGATTCTCTCTCACACTATAATGCATCAACATACCAAGTTTGAGTTTAATCCAAGTTTTCTACCTTGAAATATCATGCAAACAAGGTTTTCGAAGTTTGACCGCATGTTACCCCAGATGACCTTTGACCTCTACCGAAATTCAAAGAACTATTCCTCACACCTAACAGCATCGTCATATCAAGTTTGAAATTAATGCAAGTTTCTTACCTTGAAATATTGTGTAAACAAGGTTTTCGGATTTTGATCCCCTGTGACCCCAAATGACCTTTGACCTCTACCAAAATCGATACGGTTCTTCTTCACATCATATTGCAACAACATATCAAGTTTGAAATCAATCCAAGCTTCATACCTTCAGACATTGTGTGAACAAGGTTTTCGGGGTTTGAACCCCCCATGATCCTAAATGACCTTTGAACTTGACCAAAACCCCATATGATCCCTTCTCTTGATATGAGACATCTATTTACCAAGTTTGAAAACTTCCAGACATTTCTACCTTCAGATACTGTGTTAATGAGTTAAATGTAAAGTGTTTTGAGTCCTTTGACATTTCTACATTGAGATACTGTACTCTGTTAAATGTAAGGTGTTTTAAGTCCTTGGACACCCATGTTCCCAAATGACCTTTAAACTCTTCGAAAACTGATACTGTTCTCTCTCTTGATATGGGACATCTATTTACCAAGTTTGAAAACTTCCAGACATTTCTACCTTCAGATACTGTGTTAATAAGTTAAATGTACAGTGTTTTGAGTCCATTGACATCTGTGACCCCAAATGACCTTTAAACTTGACGAAAACTGATACCGTTCTTTCTCTTGATATGGGACATCTATGTACCAGGTCTGAATACTTTCAAACATTCCTACCTTGCCATATCGTATTAATGAGTGAAATGTAAAGTGTTTCTAGACCTTTGACCCCTGTGGCCCCAGGTGACCTTTGAAATCCACCAAAAACGATAGGGTTCCTCCTCTTTATGTGGGACATCTAAGTTCCAAGTTTGAAAACTGTCAGACATTCCTATCTTGAGATATCGTGTTAACGAGTTAGTTGTGTTAAATGTAAAGTGTTTCGAGTTTTTGACCCCTGTGACCCCAGATGACCTTTGAACTCAACCAAAAATGATAGGGTTTTTCCTCTTAATATGAAGCATCTATGTACTAAGTTTGAAAACTCAGTGACATTCCTATCTTGAGGTATCGTGTTAACAAGCAAAGTGTCACAAACAAACAAAAAAACAAACAAACACACACACACACACACACAAACGTCATAATGAATGCATTGTTTTTATTTATCATCGAAACCCACCAAAAAATAAAATACGGTGCTTTTGACCCAAACTTAAAGTTTATCAATGTTGACTTCATCTGACAGTTTTGTACACGGTCTTCTTACACAGTAAAACATTGCTGTAACTTTTTACAGAAATATACGCTACTTTCAGTAGAATACTGCAGTCGTTTCTTTACTGTAATTTACTGAAATCAGTGAGCAACAACATGTTGATATACTTCTTGTTGATTGTCTCAGTCTTGCTACAGTACTTCACTGTACGTTAAACGCGTACATATATCGCCTGTACACGTATCCTATGGGTAAGCGTATGCATATTTGGCGCAAAGAGTATTTAGTGCTCATGAATATGAATGTTCAGTTTCTCTTGTGTGAAACAGTAAATTATTGAGTGGTTAATTGTTTACGTAATTCCTTCGCTTAATGTTTAACTGTAGTTTGATTGTAAAATAAACAGGCTTATTGATCTCAACCACCGATAAGTTTGATTGCACTCCAAAGTTAAAATGAGTAATGAGTAGTAATGAGTAGTTCTTGTCATATAACCGGGATGTCTGCTGTTAAAAATATTTAAGCTGCTCTAACTACACAAGAGAACCATAACGTCATGAAAGATTTTAATCAATCTTCGCTTCTCGGCCTTTTGGCTCAGTTTATGTGGTATATTTGTTCTTTTCATCCAGTCAAGAATGGAGCCATGCATATATGACAGACCTGTGATGTTAATGGTCTGAGGGTTGTGAGGTTGGTCAAGTGTTGTCCTTTAGATTAATAGCTTCTTCGGGAAGCAGTTAATAATTTGGTTTCGCCGGACGACCCTTTGTCAGAGGGTCGGGAGGACTTTAGAAAAAGTTTCACTAGATGGAAATGATCAAAGGCGCTCGTTGCGTTACCGAAACGCGAGCACAACAGCACCTTAGTAGCAATTGTTGTAAAATGGACGCCTGGATTGAAGAACAGGGAGATGCGCGATGCAGTGATATAGATGCCTAAGCCCTGTTGGAGAGAACCATTGCTTTAGGAAAGATTTTGCTCAATCTTTATTTGATTGCACTTGCAAATGAGGACTGTGGATGGGTCAGCCATCACCATTCACTGCGTCCATCTTCCTTAAACGTAATGTGACATATCACCTAAATGACCTGACTTCATATGGCAGCTACGGGCGAAGTGAACTTTTGAAGGGTAAAATCCGTGGGAACTATTTAAATATCTTTTACGTCCCTCAAGATAAACCCCTTCAAAGTTCGAACGTTTCTAAAGCAACTAATTGTTGCTTATGTAAAGACAATGATGTGGAAAGTTGCACGTGTATTAATTATCTCTTAATAAGGCATCAGAAAGTGTATGGATTGTTAATTGATACTGATGATTTTCAAAAACACAATTTAAACTTCCAAAATAAAATCATTAGCGCAAACTAATGTTACAACTGTCCTTGAAATGAATGAAGATGGTTAAAAACAAAGGATAACGTTAGTAAGTATTAGTAGCATAGAAGGTCCGGATTTACATTATTGGACCAGGGAGTTGCAACAGATGGAGTTCTGACTTTCAATTCTTCCTTGAATCCAACTAGTTAGATTAACGGTAAACTACGTAATAAACCTACTGTACTGCCCGAGGGTACGTTAGCATATCAATGTGTCATTGCTCTCACTCCTGTCCGCTCTGAGTATTACGTAATAGTGTTATTCTTGCAGGGAGTAACCCTGTGCTGTACGTGGGTCTGTTTGTAGTGGTATATAGTAATGTATAAATCAGTACAGCAGTCAATGGCAGCTTACTTAGTACCATGGTATCTGTATATTATGTGCACCTGACTGTGTAGTTTGTTGACAGTTTTTGTGTAGCGACGATATAACTTTTAAGCAGGCATTTGCATTCGTACAACTAAAACTCCATGTGTTATGTTTTGATCCGTGTCTTACAGGAATACCTAAGGAAATATTATTCACTCTAACCTACGGTAATCCAAAATTTTTTTTAAAAGAGACTGATTTCTTCCCAAAGAGCTAGGAAGAAATTTGGAGTCGGACATGATAAAGTCGGGTCATGCAAACCAGGTGCAAACCGATGCGAACTTTCTCAGCTTTATTGGCTTGTAACTCATTTTGTTACCGTTTGGATACATCTAAGAAAGTCTGGGGAAAAAGGAATTTTTAAAAGTGAAAATGTTTGCTAGTTGGAAAAATGTAAGTACAAAGCTCTTTTTTCATCTATACACTAAGAATGAGGTCTTTTGCCGAATATCTAACGAACAAAAATGACCGATTATAACGCCAATAGAGCATCAGATGGCTCCCGATCAAAGTGTAAAATGGCGTATCCATGGTAAAAACTCTGAAAAGCTCGAAAAAAGCTATATTTTGATAGCTATTTTTGAAACTTTGGTCGCCGGTGTTCGCGATCGCGAATACGCCAGTACTGTTCAGTAGTGTGTAAGCTATCGTTTGAACATGGTCTAGTTATGCGATTTGATGCGCAATGTCACGAAAATCCCTCTTTTCGGGAGCGAAAAATTTCGAATTGTGAACCTTTATTTGGTATCAACATATCCTCTTCGGTCTGCAATAGAATTACAATGGAAAATCCGATTAAAATGCGGTTTTTTGCATGAATTAGAGGAAATCGTTAGCAATTACTGCACATGTGTTTATTCTATGCATATGCATCCCCTACCTTTTGTGCATGTGTATTCTGATAGAGACAGATTCAGCACCACAGATATCACTTAAGCTAGTCTAAGTATTACGTAATGGTTAAAACCTTTGTTGGCGGCTACTAGTTACACTCCAAAGTGAAGTTTTAGGTCCCAGGGGGCTGTGTGGTGACTGAGGATTGTAAAGACTTTAGAAAAGCAGTTGATGGGGGGTTAAGTAGTGTCTGAGTGATGTAAGCGATAAAAAAGGAAGTCAGAACTCCATCTGTTGCAACTCCCTGATTAGACATTCTTCTATCATTTCTTTTTGCGTCAAGCCAGGGAGCTGGGAGACAACTGGTCCAGCCTTGTACTTTCAAGAAATAGGGTTGAGAGGAGAGGTCGAAACGAAACATCCCCTTTTCGCACCATGAGCAACTCCTAAAGTTCAAATTAAAACTGGCATACTGTACTAACTGTAAGGAAATGTCTAACACGCACTACAATTCTGCATATTTGCAAGCAAATGCAGTTCTAGTTATTTATATACTATTCACCATAAAGTGAACACGAAATTTTCACGGTCTAGTTGGCAAGCGCCCTCATTTATAAAATAAACTGAAAATAACGCTAACGTCTTGAGAAAAACTAGATCTGACGACGTAAAGTACTTCAATGGACGGTAGCACTATGATCTGCTCGCTCAACAAGGAATGGTTCCTCTAAATAAGCAAGAAGGTCATCAGATTTGGGGGATATGAACATTCGCTTATCATCCAAGTAGTCGGAATGAAGAAAGCATTCCAACATTTGCAACAACTTGTGTTGCAAAATTTCAGTTTACATTGAAATTACGCTGTCTTCATCCATCACATACGAAAGCATTTTAAGTGCTGTTTTGTTTTAAGTTTTCTGTAGCAAATTGCCTTCTGGTGTAAAAAAACACTGAATTTGAATCCGCCGTTAAGAAGGCCTATTTTGGGTTGGTCGGGTTAGACACTAACTCCCTGCTTAGCGTAATGTTTTATACACGTTCTACATGAAAACGAGAGGGCGCACTACACTACGAGCTGAGCTCGCTTAGTTACGTGCATCCCACATTGTGAGTACACTATGAGCTGAGCTCGCTTTGTTACGTGTATCCCACATTGTGAGTACACTATGGGCTGAGCTTGCTTTGTTACGTGTATCCCACATTGTGAGTACACTATGAGCTGAACTCGCTTTGTCACGTGTATCCCACATCGTGAGTACACTATGAGCTGATATCGCTTTGTTACGTGTATCCCACATTGTAAGTACACTATGAGCTGACCTCGCTTTGTTACGTGTATCCCACATTGTGAATACACTATGAGCTGAGATCGCTTTGTTACGTGTATCCCACATTGTGAGTACACTATGAGCTGAGCTGAGTTCGCTTTGTTACGTGCATCCCACATTGTGAGTACACTATGAGCTGAGCTCGCTTTGTTACGTGTATCCCACATTGTGAGTACACTATGGGCTGAGCTTGCTTTGTTACGTGTATCCCACATTGTGAGTACACTATGAGCTGAACTCGCTTTGTCACGTGTATCCCACATCGTGAGTACACTATGAGCTGATATCGCTTTGTTACGTGTATCCCACATTGTAAGTACACGATGAGCTGACCTCGCTTTGTTACGTGTATCCCACATTGTGAATACACTATGAGCTGAGATCGCTTTGTTACGTGTATCCCACATTGTGAGTACACTATGAGCTGAGCTGAGTTCGCTTTGTTACGTGCATCCCACATTGTGAGTACACTATGAGCTGAGCTCGCTTTGTTACGTGTATCCCACATTGTTCATTGTTTATTGTTATTTATTTCAACTGTACTACATACAAACGTACATTCATTATCATTATTATTATGATACAATACGTAATAATATTTAAAAGAAACGTGAGTATGAAGACAGTAGAAAAGGAACCAGATGAAGCTTGCAAGCTTTTCTAGTCTGGCCCTAATAACTGAGATGTTCTTAATTGCTTACACAACTAGAAAATATAAATACGGATATGACTCCTATAACATTTACATGATTGTATATAAAGAATTGCTGCTAGTTTGATGCTTACTTTTAGCCAGATTTTTAATTATCATTATTTATTTGATTATTTATATATTTTTTAGCCAGGTAAAATTAATTATCCACATACAATAACAAGAAAGATTTCTTTAAGTACTTCTTGAAATAGATTAAGGTTAGGGGCATTTTTTATGCTAATGTCAAGAGAGTTCCAGAGAGATACCCCGCTACTTCTCACGTGAGAGTGCGCAAACATTGTCCTAGTATATGGCTGGAGAAGATTATCTCTTCTTCGTGTTGGATAGTTGTGATGACAACTATTAAGGTTGAAAAAGGAATGGAAATCAGGAGGGAGTTGACCGCTGTTGTGCCTATACAAAAGAACGCCTAACTGGTAATTGTAGGGTTAGAATATTATAATGGTGAAAAAGTGGAAGAGAATGAGTGTATGGTGAAGCTTTTGATATAGTTCGTACAGCCCTCTTTTGAAGAATAAAAACCTTGTTTGAATATGTTGGCAAGGCATTACCCCATCATAAAATACTATAAGTAAGGTGTGGCAAAATTAATGCATTATAGATAGTTAATAAGGAACAACTAGGAATATAATGTTTTAGTCTATTCATAACACCGACGATTTTAGAAACGGATTTAGTGACGTTGTGAATGTGATCCTGCCATGTAAGTTTATTATCAATTGTAACCCCTAAAAACTTAGTAGAATTTTCACTACTTATGATGGTGTTCTTAAAATTTATAGTAAAACGTGCAGTGTCACCTTTCATGTTATTAAAAACCAATAATTTAGTTTTACTTATATTTAAAGATAACTTGTTTGACGCTAACCATTCAGAAACATTTTTTAACTCTGAAAATACAACTTGGAGGGCTCGATTGACATCAGGATTATGATAATAAACAGTTGTGTCATCGGCAAATAATATAAACTTCAGTAATTTTGACGACTTATACATATCATTGATATATAATATAAAAAGAAGAGGTCCCAGTATTGAACCTTGCGGAACGCCGATATTAATATTATTTAGATTAGAGTTCTTCCCTTTAAAACAGACAAATTGTTTACGATTAGAAAGATAACTTTTAAACCAATCAAATGCCACACCCCGTATTCCATACCTGTACAATTTGTTCAATAAAATTTCATGATTTATATTATCAAAAGCTTTAGATAAATAGATAAATAAGGCCACGGTGCTGACTCTATTATCTAGGTTACACACTATATCATCAACAAACTTTAAAGCAGCCATATATGTGGAGTGATCCTTCCGAAATCCATACTGCCCGGAATATAATAGGTTATTCTTATTTATAAAAGCTGATAATCTATTGTATGTAAGTCTTTCAAAAATTTTAGAAATAGCAGGCAGAACTGAAACAGGGCGGTAACTAGATACAGCTTCAGCTCCACCAGATTTATAAATTGGAATGACCTTTGCAATTTTAAGTTCATTCGGGAAAACACCTTCAGAAAAAGATAAATTCAAAATATGAGTAAGAGGATCAATAATATGGCCATGTATCTGTTTTAAAATATCATTGGTAAGGCCATCATACCCTGGGGATTTCCCACTTTGAAGTTTTCATGACTCACTGGGTGTAAAATAAAGGTATCTAAAACACTAATATCATTGAGATAACAATTGTAGTTATAGTACGTTACATCTATTTTAGAAGCTAGATTTTCGCCAACAGACTGACAGATGTGAAGAAATTATTTAAATCATTAGCAAAATTTTGCATGTTATTCGAATCATCATTTGTATGTAAATCCTCAATTCCAGTCGCATTAGTGATGCCACCCCCTCTGTTCAGTATCCCATTAATACCAGACCAAATCTTCTTACTGTTACTTTTATTTTTACTAAAGTACTCATAGTAATACGATTTCTTGGCATTTCGAATTACCGCGGTTAATCTGTTCTTAAAATTGCGATAATGCAGTAAATTCTGTTCCGTGGGGCTTCGCTTATACGCACAATACAATACAATTTTCTTGGGAATGGACTTTAAAATAACAAAGGTAATCCAAGAGAGTACACTGTGAGCTGAGCTCGCTTTGCTACGTGTATCCCACATTGTGGGTACACTATGAGCTGAGATCGCTTTGCTACGTGTATCCCACATTGTGGGTACACTATGAGCTGAGCTCGCTTTGCTACGTGTATCCCACATTGTGAGTACACTATGAGCTGAGATCGCTTTGTTACGTGTATCCCACATTGTGGGTACACTATATGAGCTGAGCTCGCTTTGTTACGTGTATCCCACATTGTGGGTACACTATGAGCTGAGCTCGCTTTGTCACGTGTATCTCACATCGTGAGTACACTATGAGCTGAGCTCGCTTTGTTACGTGTATCCCACATTGTGAGTACACTATATAAGCTGAGCTCGCTTTGTTACGTGTATCCCACATTGTGGGTACACTATGAGCTGAGCTCGCTTTGTTACGTGTATCCCACATTGTGAGTACACTATGAGCTGAGCTCGCTTTGTTACGTGTATCCCACATTGTGAGTACACTATATGAGCTGAGATCGCTTTGTTACGTGTATCCCACATTGTGGGTACACTATGAGCTGAGCTCGCTTTGTTACGTGTATCCCACATTGTGAGTACACTATGAGCTGAGCTCGCTTTGTTACGTGTATCCCACATTGTGAGTACACTATATGAGCTGAGCTCGCTTTGTTACGTGTATCCCACATTGTGGGTACACTATGAGCTGAGCTCGCTTTGTTACGTGTATCCCACATTGTGGGTACACTATGAGCTGAGCTCGTTTTGTTACGTGTATCCCACATTGTGAGTACACTATGAGCTGAGATCGCTTTGTTACGTGTATCCCACATTGTGAGTACACTATGAGCTGAGCTCGCTTTGTTACGTGTATCCCACATTTTAAGTACACTATATGAGCTGAGCTCGCTTTGTTACGTGTATCCCACATTGTGGGTACACTATGAGCTGAGCTCGCTTTGTCACGTGTATCCCACATTGTGAGTACACTATGAGCTGAGCTCGCTTTGTTACGTGTATCCCACATAGTGAGTACACTATATGAGCTGAGCTCGCTTTGTTACGTGTATCCCACATTGTGGGTACACTATGAGCTGAGCTCGCTTTGTTACGTGTATCCCACATTGTGAGTACACTATGAGCTGAGCTCGCTTTGTTACGTGTATCCCACATTGTGAGTACACTATATGAGCTGAGCTCGCTTTGTTACGTGTATCCCACATTGTGGGTACACTATGAGCTGAGCTCTCTTTGTTACGTGTATCCCACATCGTGAGTACACTATGAGCTGAGCTCGCTTTGTTACGTGTATCCCACATTGTGAGTACACTAATGAGCTGAGCTCGCTTTGTTACGTGTATCCCACATTGTGGGTACACTATGAGCTGAGCTCGCTTTGTTACGTGTATCCCACATTGTGAGTACACTATGAGCTGAGCTCGCTTTGTTACGTGTATCCCACATTGTGAGTACACTATGAGCTGAGCTCGCTTTTTTACGTGTATCCCACATTGTGAGTACACTAATGAGCTGAGCTCGCTTTGTTACGTGTATCCCACATTGTGGGTACACTATGAGCTGAGCTCGCTTTGTTACGTGTATCCCACATTGTGAGTACACTATGAGCTGAGATCGCTTTGTTACGTGTATCCCACATTGTGAATACACTATGAGCTGAGCTCGCTTTGTTACGTGCATCCCACATTTGGAGTACACTATGAGCTGAGCTCGCTTTGTTACGTGTATCGCACATTGTGAGTACACTATGAGCTGAGCTCGCTTTGTCACGTGTATCCCACTGTGTGCCACAATTCCAAGCGGCAACCATTTACCGACCTCGCTCCTAATATAAAATTAATTTTGTTACTTACTTTTTAATTTAGTGAGAATAAATCTTTTCTTCACTTTTTGTTTTCCAAAGTTTTGTTCAAAGACATATATAACGGTAGTTATAGCCAATGGCAAATGAGGGTATACTTGAGAGAGCTTGTTGATTTTTGAAACAAAGTTGGGGTCATGACGTACTTCCTATTGCCTTTACAGGTGATATGCGGTCACCCTAACTTATGTAGCGTAATAGAGTGTCCTATTTCGTGATTGGCTCCTGAGAGTCTTGTGACAACTCAAACATGAAATTTATTAGGAGCCGCGCTGCTTGGTTTACCTTATCATGCAACATGAAAGTCCTAACTATAACACGGTGTTTCCCGGCCTTTTCAGCACAGCTCCCCTTTGGTCAATTGGTTTTGTTTAAACGTCACCTACAGATCATCAAACAAGAAACAATTAGAAAATGCTATTAATTTGTTTTAATTTCCTTCATAACCGTGACAACTTGAACAAAAGCATACCACAATTAAAAAAATCTACATAATTGGCTGTTTTTATACAGTATTGTGTCCCGGCTTTTCTGGTATGCTTTTGCAGGACCACTAGGTGGACAATTCATTACTTGACATTTGTCCTTTGTCTGGCGAGAAACCTATGCACATATATTGAACTGAACATCAGAGGTTTGTCCACACTCTCCCCTCCCATCAGAAAAATTTCGCAAAACACTTCGATTATTTGAAGTCCTGTTAGTTTTTAATGTTTTGACTGAAGAATTTGTCCATCTCATTTCCTGTTAACGCTCCTACCGCCCTTACCGCTAACCTTGGCGCCTTCAAACGCCCACAGGAGGAGGTATCGCCCCTTCTACTACAGATAGTTTTAAGAGAAATATGAAGAAAATTGTGAGATTTGGCTGTTGCTTCAAAACTAGTTTGGGGCGACCGATCTTGGCATTAAAATCTCCAAGTCAGCAAGTGGTTCAATGATTGCTGGCTAATGACGTACTGTATCTGCACACATAGTATTGATTTGAGCATGCATTAACTGTCTTAATCTTCTACGTGCCGTATAATATTCATTATTCTTTGTGATCAATCTCTTATTTGTTAGTTCAAAGTGTAAGTTTAACCTTCAAGTTCACAATAAATAATTTATGACTGTGCAAAAGACAATCGACCAATTATGCAAACGCTTGCTGTCGGTTTGCACTCTGCTATTTTTTCTCTAACAGAATTTTGCACCTCTGTAAGATTGGGAATTTGACGTTTGTGTATGCAATTTCCGCAATTATTTTTACTCACCTTTGGCTCAGTGTATATCTATAAATTTTATGATATTTATCTAGCTAATTAATATTTAACAAAATTAGAGACCATTCTTCGCATCTGAACCCTGTGTCTAAGTCGGAAGTCATTCAAGTGTACCTCAAGTCAAAAAATTCAAAATTTTATATTAAATTGCATGAAATATGAATTCTAACAGTCCAACTCCCATCTTCATGGGGCATTCCTGCGCTGAGATGTAAAATGCTGAAGTTAATTCACTCAACTTCAAATGGTATATTGCGCAATAATTTGTGATGTCATTGTTGTACAACTCAAATAACAATCTTTGTATTTCTTTGTTTTTCTGAAAGTTACTGCACCTTGTACCTGGGTGTGTTAGCACTCTTACTAATATGGGGTGATGTAATTAATTAAACCATCTCTCTGCAACATGCTATGCAAGCAAACAGGAAGTGTCCAAGGTCATAAAAACATTTTTAATTTTTAAAGCAAACCATACCAGGTTCTGTGAGTTGTACAACAAGAAAATCACATATTATTGCGTAACGGACCAATTTGTTTTAAGTGAATAAACTTCAACATATTATATCTCAGCTCAGGAAGACGGGAGTTGGACTGTTAATTGATTATTTTCAAGTACAGTTCTGTCCCATTTTAGGGTTATAATTAGTTAAACTATTATTGTTTGTGAATGAGCATGGCTAAAAAACCCCGGGTCTATCTATTAAAAGGAAATAATGCACTTTTGAGGGTACTCCCTGGATGCCATCGGGCGCAGCCATTAAAGGTTCCGATCGTGTATTGCCCCGGGCGTCCTAATTCACGTTTCATCGTCATTTAACCTTCAAATTACTCAATACATTATTCTATTGAGGATGCACGGTACAGTATGGATTCTTAATGTTAATACTTATGTCGTGAGTCTCACTTCTGGACAATTCCATTGATCTATTCAATGACTCACTCATCATAATGTTCATGTTAGAGGAGTACTTTACTCTAAGCATTTATGGTGAAATTTATTGCATTGAAATTGTGTATTTCTCAAGATATAAGCCAGTCAAGTTGTCATATTCTCAACAAAAAGCACATATGACATCATATCCTCCATTTATGCACAGTTTTTTCTGCTTTCTTTAAACTTTACAGCCTATTGTCTCATCAACAATCCCATGTTATCAGAAAGTTATTGCATAAGTAGCATGGGAACTAAAATGTTTTTTTTTTCTTAAACTTTAACTTCAAGCATTCGAACAGATGGCGCTGTATCAGAAATCATACAACACCTCACAGTGGCGTAGCTAGACTTTTTGCCAAGGAAGGTGGTGGTGGGGGGAAGCTCCCAATTTTCCGATTTTTCTACTAAAGTGTGAACAGTACCGTATTAGGAAAATTTGAGGAGCGTTGAGCGAGCCAAACATTTGGCTTCTTTGAACAAATATTTGTAAATATGGAGCTGGTATTGCTGAAAATAGTTCAGATTTTGGGTGCCCTGTAAGAAAATGTGAAAATTTTGGAGACTATTGAAGAATCTGCGTTTCCTATTAGCATGTATCTGAGATAGTATGTCGACTGAAGATCATTGATTTTACCTAATGTTATCTAAGGGGTGTTGATTGAGGCTTCCTGGCAACATTCCAAAAAGGTTTTTGAAACTTTGTCGCCTTTTTAGACAAAATAATTCAAAATTAAAAGCCTATGTTGAAGAAACTTTAGGGAAACGGCACTGTAGCGGCTCGGAAGAGTTTACCATTTAACTGATTTATGAGCAGCGGCTTACTGTATTAGAGATTGCAATTCAATCGGGGCCAGGAAATTTTTGTTTTCAAGTGAATAATTACACATATGGAGACTTTATTGTAAAAAATCCGGAATTTAATAGAAGGAAAATTAGGGGAAAAGGACTGTAGTTGACATTCCATGCAGATTATTAAGTATGTTCGAATAGTGTGTAAAAGTGGACATCAAATATTGAATAGTTTTACTTGTAGCTGATAAAATTCAAGGTTATTGCGGGCTACCGTCACTTTTGTGTTTTCAGAGTATTGCAGACAGAAACCTGCATAATTAAAATACAAGGCATGCGGTTAAGAGTATAAATCGTTATCGACCTTAAGCTGTTATGCAGTTTCCGTTATAACTCTGGTTTTCTTTTCAGCCCGTCTAAAACCGATCCACGCATGATAGACCTATATACTGCAAAGTTTTATTAATGGAGCGAATGATCCAGGAAATTTTAAGTTAACCATAAGGGAACGTAGCTATTTTGGGGATCACCATCCCACCTCCTCGGATTAATTAAATCACTTAAACAAGGCTTAAATTTTCATGTTTCAAGTTCCTCATGAAGGGATGGGGATATTGAAACAACCCCCTTGTGAAAAGAGCTTCCTTTGAAATCATACTATAATGACCATTTCCACGTTGACAAAAAAAGGGCATGAATTTCTGGAACCATGTGAGGCCAATACCGCATACTTGCACACAGATGGGTTACATGCCCAAGTCTGCAAAGGGTATATATTTAACTGAATGCGCATAAATATAGTCATCTTTGTACGAGGATAATGTATAAAGTGTGTACTTCGAGATCATTGGTTCACAGCTACTTTTAATACATACACTGTGTATGACAAAGCTTATTTCAGTTGGGTACAGATCTTAGATTTGTGACCGTTATTGCGCAATCTTTACACCCTCAGCACTCGCGGTGAAATGCATTCTGGGAGACCGTACTTGAGCTATAGCCTACGCAGAGCGAGAACGGACACCCTTCAAAAATGTCAATAATTCTTATTCAAGGTCTTACGTAATTGAGCATTTTTGGCAATTGAAGAAAATAAAAAGTTAAATATTCGAAAGAAACTCGTTTTAGTAGATAGCGGTTGTCAGGGGGTGAACTTTGGCTAGAACCTTCGCAATAAATTTTCCGAGAAAACCGAAGAAGCGAGAGCTCACTATGAAATTAAAAACTGCACATTTTCCGTCTTCAAGTTGAGAATATGGTGAAATATCATTTAAAAGAAAGAGAACAAGTAATATTTCCAAAATATAGTGGTGCTAAAGATGCTATAAAGAACTCTGTCTTTGTTCTGCTTCATCTACAGTATTCATTATATGTACATACTCCCGCATCACTTACGTATGTGCACTCCAGATGCATGGCATTGAGTTGGATCTTGTATCGCAGTACTGCAATATGCTAGGTACCATCATGCATTGCGTTTCAAGACGGCTGAAGTAGTAACATGTGTACTACAAAGAAATTCGTAGCATAAACAAAGCAGGATTGACCGTTTTCAGGAAAATTGGAATAATTTATCAACGAAACTTTGTGGGAAAGTATATTTTGTGATCAAGTTTGACATTTGGTACCGTAATTGTTGGGCAGCTTCGGGATGATTTCGGGACAAATTCGTGACCGTTCGCCAACCGTCACTAAAACTTGACCTAAAATGTCCCGGTGATTCTTGCGCCTTTACGGTAGCCGATAATTTCGCCGTGAAATCGATGATATGATAACTTGAGAAGTTACTAAGTTTAATAGTTTTTTTTGTAAGTCATTGAAAGCATACAAAATAAAACAGCCATTCATTTTTCCAAGTGTACATTTCCATAAGAGGCTAAAATTCAAAATTGTATGACGTCATCTGAGCTTAATATATTTTGGTGACCCCGAGGTCAGTTTCCCAACTGATTTGGGATTGACTTCTTCATTCTTTATTCGCAAACAGGGGGGACAAACTAGCGTTCTGCGCCTAGTGGTGCCGCATATCGAAAAGTTTTGTACAAAAACGATTATTTGCCACACAAACGCGATTTACGACAAAATTAAAGATCCAAATAAAACCAACTCTTTTCCTCTTGCTACCTATGCCATGGAGCTACCAGAAGCGCGTTTAGCCATTTCGATATATTTGTGGCTAGAAGTATTGATCCTTTAAATTATGTAAATTTGGGGTGAAAAGCGCATTTTTGCGTATAGACATCACTTCCCTTAGATAAATGATTTACAACAAAATTAAAGGGTGTGCCCGTTCAAAAAAGTATTCACTGGGTGTGTAATAGAACGAACATCACAAATCCAATTTAGCCAGACCTTAAAAAACAACCCCGAGTACTACATTAAGGGAAAACCCTAACAATACACCATGCGACCACACACTTTAACGCATTTGTGAGGTTTATGATCGAAACTTTTCATTATGGGGAGAGGACTAACTGAAATGCCGGAAAATCTGGATCGTACACGAAAGCCTAATAACATTAAATTGTTGCACAATCGAGGAAATACTGGGAAATAAGTAAAAGCTCCAGATTCTACGAAAAAGACGATCAGAGAGCCTGCTTAAAGGGACACTCCTCTCACCCCAAACTACACTTCTAGTACAGGGTAGCAGAAACTCTCAATTGGTTCAGCTTTTTGATTGACTGCTAATTTAAACAATGCAGAGTACCAAAACTTATATTACACAGGACGAACTGTTCTGATAGTGTTTTGATTACACACATTGAGCTTCCTATATTCACCCTGAAGCAATAAAATGAGATTGTGTCTGGATGAGGGTGAATTTCAGACAATTGTGGGCAGGCTTGGGGCGATTACATCTCAATGTAATCGATTACGATTGCGATTACTTCATATCTAACGATTGTGATTATGATTACGATTACAGCTAAAATTAAGTAATTGATTACGATTGCGATTACATTGCAATGTAATCATGATTACAATCGTGGTTACATTTTCTTTCTACATAAACAATGTAGTAGGCAAAACAATCCAGTGCCCACAACTGGAAAAAAAGGCCATGGACATTGCTCCAGATAAGCTCGGACAGAGCCAAATCCCCCCAAAGTAGAGATTATTGAACCCATGCACTTCTCACTCACTTTAAGCTGGAACATCCAAAAAAAGAGGGACAATTAAATTTTGTCATTCCAACAAAAAAAAACAAGAACTGAAAAAATTGTTTAGTAACTTTACTTCTTTGTTCAATTCAACTTCAATGTTATCATAAATGGGACCATGATTGCGATTACTTTGCCAGTGTAATCGATTACGATTGCAATTACTTTGCCATTTTCACAAAAGTAATCGATTGCGATTACAACTACTTCAAAATGTGTAATCGATTGCAATCGATTACGACATGATTACGATTGCCCCAAGCCTGATTGTGGGAGGGGCTTAATTAAGAAGGTGAGGAGAATTGATACTGTTTGGGATGAGAGAATTGGGCCTTTAATTCCCCATATTTGTGTGCATGCACCCTTTAATTTAGTCAACATGCCGTGTAATATGAGCTGCAGTGGTCTGTGCACACTTTTGAACTTGCTGTCAATAAGGATAGTTTAGTGTGAGAGTTGACTGCCTTTTACTCCGTCGTGTAACAGGCATATATAGGCAATGATGTCTGTGCCATAAGTTGCAGCCAGTCACGGTAAACAGTTTAACGGGACAAGCTTAGGACAAACGAGAGAGTGAATAAGGCTTAGGCCTACATACCTGTCAAGGTTACTAGATATCCACAGACAGTCAGAATAGCTATTGCACAAATCCGTGTATTGCAAAGGTCCGACATCTTGGATGCCAACAGTATGTAAACGACTTCAGTTGTAGGAAGTCCCGTTTTTGTACTTCGGCTTTAGGAATATGCTACTCAGCCTGGCTCATGACTGCTGACTATACTCAGGATGATACAACCGAGCCGCTCACCCGTGAAAATCCAACACAGTTTATTTATTCAAACAGAACCTTGCAAGACAATTTGAACAGAAGAACTGTTGTAATTGTTTCGCCAAATTCAGCGTGCGATCTGTTTAACAGTACTTCATAAATTCTACCAGATCGCTAAAAGTAGTCGCTTGTGCATTTATGCAGGGGATGTTTGCTAACCTAAAGGTCGATTGGGTGCTCTTTTCATAGATCTAACCGAAACTCTCGTGCGCTTCTCTGAACTTTGTCTTACTGTTCATACTTCCTTGGCTTCGACTGGTTAGTGCCTATCGCGATCAAAAATTTCTGACTTTGGCACTTCTGCAGGAAACCCATGATATTTGACCTCTGATACCATAAAAGTTCTGCAAGTGCACACATTACAAACGCACACTCCGGTTCCAGTTCGTGGAATCTTGACAGTCATACAACTCATGTCATTTTCATAATTTTCATAAGTTTCATAAGTATTTCTTGTCAGTGTGATAGACGGTATAGTCTTCAGTGGCGTAGGGCAGGGGCGATTGCCACGCTGGCTCTTAAAGGTAAAAAATTCGGAAATTTGCCATATAAGATACCAGTTAAGTTAACTACATTGCGGTTTTCCCAACAAATAGGAACATACAAAATTCCGAATTTTTCCCAATAAAACTCTATATTTGTAATAATTTCTTTAAAAAGGCACGATTTTCGGCGCGCTTCGCGCTCCCAAATTGCGATCTCTACTGCACAAAGTGCCCTCTCATAGTCTAGGGAACTTTTCCGAGACGTTATGTAGTGCCGTTTTCTCAGTTATTTTTTCAATATAGGCTCTTAATTTTGAAATATTTTGTCTAAAAGTCAACAAAGTTTCGGAAAATTTTTAAATGTCGTCGGGAAGCCTCAATTAGCGGGCCTTAGAGAGCATGCAGCGATCTTTAGTCGCCATCTCCATTTAATCTCAGATATATGTTAACAGGAAACGCAGATTCTCCAATAATCACCCAAATATTCTCAAAGCTCCATATTAACAAACATTTGTTTAAAAGAACCGATATTTTTGACGCGCTCCCCGTCAGCCCGTGCGGAAAATTAAATCCCAAATACATGTTCGAAAAATCGGAAATGTGGGTGCTTGACGCCCTTGGAAGGCCCAGCTACAACTCTGGTCGTCTTCTGGAAATACTGCGGGGGAGGAAGGGCATGGCCGAACGGGACGGGACGACAGCCCCCCTTTTGGCCAATACCTAGTTGAATCGGGCAGAATTCGTTGCCTCCGTCGCGGGCAGAGCCTAAGAAAGGGGTCGGTTTTTCAGTCGGACAAAAAGTCACCGCTCCCACCTTCGAGAGAAAGAGTGCCTTACGGCTGTGGGGGAGGGGGACTTAATAATGTTTTCTCATCGCTTTAACTTTAAAAATGATTGACAAACGGAGTAAGGGGGGGGGGAAGGGACGAGCGGAGGGCTGGTGAATATGTGTAGACCAGATTACACTTTTTCAAAGAACTTAACCACATGACGTCACTATACAGCGGATACCCACTCTCCGGTTGAGGCAAGCGTGCATCACTGCCATTACCACAACAAATACAGGCATTTATCGTGCATCGTTGATTAGGCATGAGAGCATTCTTGCATATGCAAAAGCAAAAGCCTGCCCAGATTAAATCTTGACCATAAGAGTCCGGGTCGACGGAACTAATATTAAAGAGGGGCGCTGAGCGCCAGCAAGACTATCACAGCGGAACGCCGCTATCAGTTGGCGCGGAGAGTACAAGAATTTTTTTTACAAAAATCCCAGGTGGCGAGAAACGCCACTTCCCACTAAGCTGTACTCACTTCCATGTGGATGCTGAACGTACTTTTACTAGCTTATTACTTTTTCAGCAAAGGCTGAGCCCCCCACCCCCCACCCACTTGGCTTCGTCGCCGCTGATAACAGTAGGCTTACTGCTAATTTTGTAGAACTAGTAGCTAGGCCTTATTCGTTTCAATCAACACGTTCGACCTTTTAACAAGTGTGGCCTATCAAAGGCACTTATGTCTCAAAGATAGCATCAAACAGTGGTCACAGTGCAGAAACCATTCGCTGTACCAGGGAGCTGCTATTTGATAAAAGTACGCACAACTGCACAATTCATGCAAGGGTGATTCAGTATAACGGGGTCAACCTGTGGCATTTGGGTAAAATTTCCAGAAAAGCTTATTATAAGTGGTACCCTTTTCATATTCTACACCAATTATTCTTAACAGCTTTTTTGGCTCAAAATGGATTTTTTTTTAGTTCCACCACGTACACCAGACACTTGACACATATTTTAGAAATAGCCTTATAATAACAATATTGTTGAAATCCCCTTAAAATGAGCTATTAACCCCCCCCCCCAAAAAAAAAAAAAAAAAAAAAAAACTGGTCTTTGTAAGACCCTAAATCTAAAATAAGTTTTTAAGTTGTATTTTTAGGAAGCATTGAAGTAGTACTTTGCATGGAATCAGGATCAGGCGCGTAGCCAGGATTGTGCCATGGAGGGGAGGGGGTGTCATGGGGGAATTTGGGGCACAACATGAGGGAAGAGTCTAAGGATAGAGAGGAAAACAGCTATTTAAGGTGCTTTTGCATAGCAAGGTTGTGTCATGGAGTTGGGGGGGGTCCTGCCCCCCCCCCCGTGGCTACGCCACTGCATGGAATATTTGAATTAATGAACTTAAACTTATTAGTTTGCTTAAAATGGACTTGCATCGGGAACAGAGTACAAATTCGATGTGTTAGACAACCTGTCAAATTTTAGTGTCTCAATGCAAAGGTGGGTTACTTATTTAAGGCCTACAACAATTTTACTTGAAATAAAGTGTCTTTATGTATTTTGAAGTGCATACAGTACGATAGTCATTAAAAATGCGAAGTTCAATTTAAACAACTATGCAGTCAAGTTAGTTATGAGAAGAAAGTTTCACCGACGTTCATAGGAACACCGAGGGTTACAAAACGATGTCCCGTTTTTAAAGGGAAATATTGTGTTTAAAATGCTCCAACAAAAAGTACAAAGAAAATGGCTCAGACACTATCCAACAATTCAGTCTTAGTCATAAACCCCAGCAATAGCTACATCTCTTCAAAATACTATGCGCAAGAAGAGCCATGGACGTTACATCATTTGGAATGTTAAAAGTTTGGGTGAACACAGTGGCGGAGCTAGGGATTTCGGTCAGAGGGGGCGAAAAAGGTCTGCAGGGGCGCTTTGAAGGAGTTAATACCCCGGGTCTCAGCACGATCGAAGTCACGGCTTTTCAGACTTTCCATTTGAAGTCCCGCACCTGGTAGAAGACTTCTATCAAAACATGTTTACATTTTCTATCCATGGGCCTCCGCAGAAGAAACTTGGGGAGTTTCTTTTAGAGGGTAAAGCTCCTCGCCACCATGAGCTGGCGCGGAGCGCAAGAAAATTTCGGCCCAAAATGCCTCTCAGATCGCTGGAAATGGCATTTCTAAAGCTTATTTATCGTATATAAATAGGGGAAACACCGAGGAAACTGTTAAGAGATGTTCATGTTAATTTTCTTCGTCCTTTTCTTTATGTTTTCTTCGTTATTTTCCATGGGAGGGCAAGTTCCCCCCCTTTCCCCTACCTGCGGACTCCCATGTTTCCATCCCTCTCATTCACACTATAGTACTGAGGCGGTCATTATATTTTGTGTTATTGTCAGGTCTCGATTTAAGATTTTAATGTAATATTGGGCTTCTTTGAGAAGATTAAGATTAAACCTGCTAGAGCTAAATAGTAAGCAATTTTACAAGGGGACAATGTCATGGAAATTAATCATCATTCGGTGCATATTTTTGGCATCTGGAAATCAAGATAAGTACACGAAGAAACATTACTTGACGTAGTTTACATCATGTGACCACTCTGAAATAGCCATTAATTAGGTACTTTGAAAGAAATAGCTTAGACAAAAGGTCCTCTTGGCTCTCTAGATACCGAATTATATTAAATAAAAGTAGCCTAAACCTAGACTTATTAGATGCAATTTTCTGGCTTTTGAGACCCCGACAGTACAGAAATAAGTATTTTCATGGGTGTCAGAAATAGCCTACATGAGAATGGTCACTTGAAGAAAAGCAAAATAGAAACTGCTTTTTAAAGCCCTTAATCATTACCACTATAATAACAGTTTATTTTATTGAAACATCAATTTTCTCTTCGAATGATTTTGAAAAATGGTTTAGAAGCTATTTTGGTATCTTTATAAACCTTTTTTATTGTCTATGCTGACAATTATCCCCGACAACAACAGGACTATTTGCGCGCTACAATTATTGTTGCGCCCTTTCAAACATCTTTTATTGGCCGGGAGGGTGAGCGGCAACATTCATCAGTGCAACATTCATTAGTGCGTATATAGCATACGTTTCGGCAAAACCCAACCCTATATTACAGATGACCCTTTTCATCAGAATAAAATGCAGATAGTATAGTTACTTATCTAGTGGCTGTTTGAGCATTTTGTTATCTGGACCTTGAAACAACACTATTAATTTATTTCTTTTGCCAATAATGGTGCAAGAGCAAAGTATGTTCAAAACCTAAAAAGGGCGCCGACAGACGATTTTGGTCCGTCGGGGGGGGGGGGGACCGCCCCTCCTGACTATATGGCAGCTCCGCCACTGGGTGAACATATCATTTTTGAGCAACAAACAACTGAATTTCTATTTTGGGGAAAGTTATTCAAAAAAAAGGCTACCATACTGCCTTAATTTTGAAAATCTATCACCCTGTGTCAACAAATATTACTTTTAAAAGGATGAATTTTTCTTGCAAAAGAAACGCTATCCTTCCCTTTAAAGAGAACGTTTTCCACAAGCTCAACATAATCTCCCCGCTTTTATGCATGGCTACTCCATAAAGGAAATAAATATGCACATAACACGCCTTTAGTTTCCCGTTTTCATTGGGAGTACAATATGTTTTTGGCGTATAATATCATAACGAGCTGTGACAATGGCTGTTGACGCTTTTTCCGAAGTTCTCCCGACTCTCTGGCGAAGAGAATTTCGGCGGAAAGGAACTTAAGACTTTAAAATTTTAAAATTCTTGACTTGAAGTACTCTTTTACAGCCTCAGAGCCGTATTAAATGAATCTTAGAGTTCCTATATATTTCTACATAGGAACTCCAATAAACCTATAGAAAGACCGCCCTCCATTTCCCCAATCAAGCGGCAAGAAGTTGGAGTTCTGTTCTGAAACTTTTGATGGAAAAGCCGACTAAATAAGCTGTATCCAAGAGTGAATTGAAGTCACGGACTTATAAACATGGACACAGTGTGTAACGTAGGCCTATACGTCCTATCCGTAGATGGTCGCCACCGGCTGGGAAAAAAGGCGCACCAAGATGACCGCGGTGAAGCTATAAATTGTCTGATTTGACGAAAACAAATATTTTAGGCAAAAGTTAAACTTGAATTGGAAACAATATCATATTCCTGCAATACGTGAAGTGATTTTGACCTTACCCTGCCATATTTCAAAAATATTTCAACTTTCTTGCAAAATGTGGTTATACACTTGAGCAAGTCCAAACTTTCACACAAAACCCATAGCAGACGGCCATTTTGGCGTGCTTTTTCTCACACGTACGGTAGCGACAATGTACAGTGCAGTATGCTCTGTCCATGTATAGGAAGTCCGTGATTGAAGTATACTTTCAGGCATGATGGGCTAAAGCCGGTGGGGGGAAAAAGTTGAGCGTGCTTGTGGAGTTCGTGATGAGTCATGTGGTCTGAGGTCCCGGTGTCACTAATTTTATTGTTCTTTGTATGAATCAAACGTTTGTGGAGTTAAGTGTTTACAGGAAATGAAACTTTCTCTAGATGCAGAACTCCAAGAAAAATATTACACGGTTGGTATTTCGCGTATCAGGCTGTGTTACCCGTGGCAGCCCTTTTAAGTTTGACATCATATCATGATGCGTTTAAATATCATTCGCTCTATGCTGACTCTTGATGGTTTATGTGGATGACCGCGAGGATCAAAACTGACAGAATCCTTTCCTAAATTGGACCTGAAACCAGAATGCAAAAATGCATTGAGGTTTCGATGATTCATAAATTTTTCATTTCAAATAATGCCATCATGCACCGTTAATCTTCTCACTCAAATGTTATACTAGCATGTTCAAAAAACCATTTTGTTATTTCAGATGACCTTTGACCTCCATAAAGGACATACATAGATAGACAGACCAACACACAGACAGGCAGACAAACAGGCAGCTATCTTGAAAAATAACATTTTAAAGGGTTTACAACTTTTACCCCTGGAGACCCCAGATGACTTTTCATCTCTGCCCAAAACAAGAGGAACCATCTCCTGACCATAATGCATCCACTTTCCCAAATAGGAAACGTATCCAAGCTTCCTAAACATATGATATCACGTTAACAAGGTTTTCAGACTTTGACCATCGGTGACCCCAGATGACTTTTGACCTCCACTAAAAGAAATGGGGACCATCTCCTAACCATAACACATCCACATAACAAATATGAACTTCATCCAACTTTCCATACTTGAGATATCACAATAAGGAGATTTTCAGACTTTGATTCCTTGTGACCTCAGATGACCTTTGACCTTCACCAAAAATAAAAGGGTTCTCCCTTACATCATAATGCATCAACATATCAAGTTTAATATCAATCCAAATTTCCTACCTTGAGATATCGTGTAAACAAGGATTTCGGGGTTTGACAAAATGTGACCCCAAATGACCTTTGACCTTCACCAAAACTGATAGGTTTTCTTCCTCACCTCATAACACATCAACATATCAAGTTTGAAATCAATCCATGTTTCCTACCTTGAGATGTCGTGTAAACAAGGATTTCAGGGTTTGACAAAATGTGACCCCAAATGACCTTTGACCTTCACCAAAACAGATAGGGTTCTTCCTCACCTCATAACACATCAACATATCAAGTTAGAAATGAAACCATGTTTCCTGCCATGAGATGTTGTGCAAACAAGGATTTCGGGGTTTGACCCCATGTGACCCCAAATGACCTCTCACCGCCAAGAAAATTTAAAGGGGTTCTTCCTTGCATCAAAACACATCAACATGTCAAGTTTGAAATTACTCCAAGTTTTGTATCTTGAGATATCGTGCAAACAAGGATTTCGGGGTTTGACCTCATGTGACCCCAAATGACCTCTGACCGCCAGCAAAATTAATAGGGTTCTTCCTTGCATCATAACACATCAATGTATCAAGTTTGAAATGAATCCAAGTTTCCCACCATGAGATATTGTATAAACAAGGATTTCGGGGTTTGACCCCATGTGACCCCAAATGACCTCTGACCGCCAACAAAATTTATAGGGTTCTTCCTTGTATCATAACACATCAACATGTCAAGTTTGAAATTATTCCAAGTTTCGTATCTTGAGATATCGTGTAAACAAGGATTTGGGGGTTTGACCCCATGTGACCCCAAATGACCTTTGACCTCCACCAAAATCAATAGGGTTCTTCCTTACATCATAAAGCATCAACACATCAAGTTTGGAATTAATCCAAGTTTTCTATCTTGAGTTATCGTGTAAACAAAGATTTCGGGGTTTGACCCCCTGTGACCCCAGATGACCTTTGACCTCCACTAAAATCAATAGGGTTCTTCCTTACATCATAACACATCCACGCATCAAGTTTGAAATTACTCCAAGTTTCCTATCTTGAGATATCGTGTAAACAAGGATTTGGGGGTTTGACCCCCTGTGACCCCAGATGACCTTTGACCTCCACCAAAATCAATAGGGTTCTTCCTCTCAGTATGGGGTATCTGTGTACCAAGTTTGAGAATTGTCAGATTTTCCCTTCTCAAGATATCGTGTAAACAAGCAAAGTGTCACAAACACACACACACACATATACACATACACACGCACATACACACATACATACACACGCACGCCATCATGAATGCATAGGTTTCTCTTTTCATCGAAACCAAAAATGGAAACCCGGTCCCCGTTTTAAGTTTTAAATAGCCCATTAGTGCTAAATGATGTCTCCGTGAAGATGTCTATTGAAATAAAGAAAATATGGGATCAGTCCCCAATGAGATAGTGCCTTTTTCCGTCCGCATTTGCAGATACGCGTGTGTATCACGTTACGTACACGATTGCCTGTGGAGAATCCCATACACAGCTACAATCATGTAGATAAATACCGATTGAAAACAAAGATATTATAAACATAGATACCAAACTTAAAATGGCGCGGTGACTCCTCACGGAGGCCGATTCGGAGGGGCCGAAGTGCTGATCACTGATCAGTCGTTTTGAAAGCTAACAGTTAATTGATATCTTTTCGTAGTATAAATACGTGTGATTGTAAAACATTGCAATTCTTGCAAACACAGTTCTTTTATAAATTACACTTACATGAAACACTTTTAGGCTTCTTCGTCGGCTTTCTACCTATTGTAAGTAAGAACATCTGAACAAAGACCTATTTCCAAATAGAAATTGCAATGAACTGTGGGATAGAGTTTTGGGTGTACGTCAATTTTAACCACAGTAAAATGCCATTGACAAAAATGACAAACACCAAAACTCTATCCCACAATCCTTTGTAATTGCTATTTGGAAATAGGTCTATTAACGCACAACGACTGATTTGAAGTTCACTGGCTTACCGATTGACCAGTTTCTATGGTATCTTTACAAGCGCACATCCATACACGCGTTTACATTCTTACGCGCTTACAATGAAAAACCAACTACTGGGTTCATTTTCCCAGCACACAGAAGTGCGCGTCTCTTTTACTCCGAACTATACACAGAGAAAAGTAGTTTGCGCGTATATAATTCGTTTTGAAAATGCACGCATGCTGACATCTCGTCACAATGGATTTTTCCGTCACGTATCCATAGTTATGCACGCAGATCGCCGGTAGAACTGTGCGCATGTCAAATGAACACTTCCGCCCCTCCGATCGAGCCTCCATGAGGAGTCAGCGCGTCTAACAGTGTAGGGATAATTTATGACACCATGTCGACATCCTTTGCTTAGCAAGTCGACATGGTGAGGTAATTTATGTTACCATGTCGACATCCTTTGCTTAGCAAGTCGACATGGTGAGATAATTTCAACTAAGTACGTCTATGTATATGCACTCAGTATCCGACACTGCATGCCGCATGTTAGCCAGGGTGCATTTCGTGATCGTACGCCGGGATTTTCTGTGTGCATATACAAGGCAAAGCAATCCGTAGGTGTGCGTATATACGTACAGTAAACATGACTGTGATGCATACACGGACATCATACATTGGCAATGCGCGCACATGTATATATTGTGCACTAAATGCACTCTGGCATGCGGACAGCCCACACGTGGCTCCAGGGGGAGGGGGGGGGGGGTTACGGCCAGATCAACAATAAAACATACGGGAAATAAGCAGTGCAACTCACTCACTTCGATGCTTTCTCTTAAGTCAGCTGCCCCCCTTTTGGAATGTCTGGATCCGCGCCTGGGGCAACTGGCTATACATAGACATATATAGTTGAAATTATCCCACCATGTCGACTTCCTGAGCAAAAGATGTCAACATGGTGACATAAATTATCTCACCATGTCGACTTCCTAAGCAAAAGATGTCGACATGGTGTCATAAATTATCTCACCATGCCGACTTCCTAAATTAGGATGTTGATATGGCAACATAAATTATATCACCATGTCGATTTCCTAAATTAGGATGTTGACATGGTAAGATAAATCATCTCACCATGTCGACTTCCTAAGTAAAAGATGTCGACATGGTGTCATAAATTATCTCACCATGCCGACTTCCTAAATTAGGATGTTGACATGGCAACATAAATTATATCACCATGTCGACTTCCTAAATTAGGATGTTGACATGGCAACATAAATTATATCACCATGTCGACTTCCTAAATGAGGATGTTGACATGGTAAGATAAATTATCTCACCATGTCGACTTCCTAAGCAAAAGATGTCGACATGGTGTCATAAATTATCTCACCATGTCGACTTCCTAAATTAGGATGTTGACATGGCAACATAAATTATATCACCATGTCGACTTCCTAAATTAGGATGTTGACATGGCAACATAAATTATATCACCATGTCGACTTCCTAAATGAGGATGTTGACATGGTAAGATAAATTATCTCACCATGTCGACTTCCTAACCAAAAGATGTCGACATGGTGTCATAAATTATCTCACCATGCCGACTTCCTAAATTAGGATGTTGACATGGCAACATAAATTATATCACCATGTCGACTTCCTAAATTAGGATGTTGACATGGCAACATAAATTATATCACCATGTCGACTTCCTAAATGAGCATGTTGACATGGTAAGATAAATTATCTCACCATGTCGACTTCCTAAGCAAAAGATGTCGACATGGTGACATAAATTATCTCACCATGTCGACTTCCTAAGCAAAAGATGTCGACATGGTGTCAAAAATTATCTCACCATGCCGACTTCCTAAATTAGGATGTTGACATGGTAACATAAATTATCTCACAATGTCATCTTCCTAAGCAAAGGATGTCGACATGGTAAGATAAATTATCTCACCATGTCGACTTCTTGAGGAAAAGATGACAACTTGGTAGGATAAATTATATCGCCATCATGACATGCAGACTGGCACTTTAGGAGCTCCGTAGAATTTGGTATCTACGTTTGTAATATCTTTGATTGAAAATATAATGAGCGCCTTCCTTTTCTGTTGTACCAAGGGACGTCATTTGCTATCAGCAAACAAACTACTAGACCATTCTACAGCCCGTTCCCGGTTGAAAGGTTAAAATAAAAGTGTCCCCGTTTGACGGCGTTTACAAGTATGTGTGTGCTAATTACACATTTGGGCCTCGGTATGCTCACCGTCACCAGGATATGGTCTGAGGCAATAAAGTAGGATTGTGTATGAGGTTTAGACAGTTGTGGGAGGAGCTAGAATTACGTAGGTTGGGAAAATTTGCACTACCTGGGTGACGCCTCCCTCTAAGTTTTTGAGCTTAATTGTACATCAATTTAATTTGTAATGTCCTGTAATTTTCTTAATAATATTCATGTATGAGACAGGATGCCATGTCCTTCAAGTCAGATAGCTGACAAGACAAACACGTCACATAAAAAGGAAGCGCGTGCGCAAAAGTCCCTTTGACGGTAAATACCGGTATTTACTGCCTTACTTGATTTGCAATTTGATAAGATTGGTCAGTTGGTATTGACACGTATTATAACAGCAGAAGATAAAATATATCTCCCTCGCTGAAATTCTCAGACATCGATTTTCTAGCACTATCCTTTCTGAAAACAACCATGTTTCGTTTGGTACGGCTGTTTCCGCTGCTGTTTATAGGTGTGTTTTGTAACGAAGTACCCGACGGTAGCTCATGTGGAAGCCAGCTAACTTGCCCCACATTCTGGACCCCTTGGAGAAACTACTGCTACAGGTTTGGAGTTTATGAGATTAAATTATATGTAGCGTTTTGAGTAGTAGAAAGTCAAATAAGCTCCTTGTTTATCCATAAATTGGTTTTGTTAAGACATTTTCTCATTTTAATAAATTACACTATATAACTTGTATAGCACAATCACATCTTTTTTGGCACCTTACCAAATAAAATGTATATTAGCAAACTGTTTACAACGTTTAAAAGTTATTCAATACACAAAATCACCTCTTAACTTTAGTGTAGTCTGCGGTCAGTGCTTGTCCAGCCCTTGTAACTTTTTTTGAGGGGGGGGGTGAGGGTGGGGGTGGGACTACTAGCTTAGGCCTTTGTTTCCGTCGGGGAATGGGGAATTTTTCGGGGATTAAGACCTCCACTCAGTTCACGTTGTACTGAATGGTTCTGAAGATTTGTTTCTAGACAGATAGAAAGGGGACAAAGGGATCGGGGAAACGGACCCAGTCGGTTAAAAAGAAGAGGAAATTGGGGGTGGGGGAGGAAGATCAAAGAGAATAAACTAGGAAAGAATATGAATGAAAAGGAAAGGAGAAAAGAAAGAAGGAGAGAATATTACTAGGGAAAGAAAGCAGAAGAAAAGGTATGAAAATCTTTGATGGATGTTAGGGAGGGGGAACTGGAATGCATAAGGCTGTAGACAACCGGCAAAACTGTCAAAACAAGTGAAACGCAAAAATATTTTGTCTGGGGAATTGCTTCTCATAAAGGGCCAAAAGTTATCTACAACGGTGTGACGAATATGAGCTCGAGTTAAGTAATTGAAACTCATACTGCAGTCATAGGAGTCAGGTGACTAATGGATATTTATGACTTGTTAAGCACCACCGATTGCTTTCTTTCCACATTCGTGTGCGCTGGTCAGATTGGATCTCAACGACGACTTTGTTGATTTAAGAGTGCTGGGTATAAGTGCATGTCTTTACGTAATGTGAAATTTAGCGCGTGCCTCCGTCTAAAGTTAGTTTGGTAGATGGAGTTTTACGTCAAACTGTCAAAAGAATTTCCAGATTTCTAAGGCGGTGATTCGGATTCGAACAAGTTTCGTTAAAAGTAAAGAACTGCCCAAACTTATTTTGAAGCAACAGCTAATTTTCATAACTTTCGTCTTATTTCTCTTCAAAGTATCTCCCATCATGTGTTATGATTTCAGTATTGCAAACCAACCAGTTACTTGTAGTAAATTTCACATTTGAAGAGAAAAAATGTTGTCGCACGACTCACAACAGCCAATCATGAAACAGGATAGTCTACTACTCTACTTCAAGTTGGGGTGACTGCTTTTGCCGTTTAAGGATCTGATCAATATGATGCGTGGGTTCATGCTCATGGATGTCACCCATGTTCTACCACAAATAATTCCAACCAAACTATCAAAATTTCCCTCGCTCCTACGTTCATATTTCTAAAACGGATTTGTTCAAAATAATAGGGATGCGGATTTGTAACTTTACTACCAACGCATATTTTACCATGCTCATATTTCGCAAATTTTCTCGGTTTCCGCTCCATGCGTAACTCTTATCAGTAATATTGTGCACAAAATAATTCTGTAGACAGTACTCTTCAAAATACTTTAAGGTTGCAACCAAATATTTCCAGAGTTCCGTTACACGTACACGCAGAGAGAGGGTTCATAAGTTTGTTATCGCTCAATACCCTCTGTGTTTCATATGTCGATAGATCACTTCAGCGCATCCCCTCTGTAAAAAAACATATATATATATATGGAACAACATATCGAACAAAATATGAACATATTAAAAGAAGGGTTTTAGTTCATATCAAGTTTGGATATGTTAGAGGGGTTCTTATTTTAAGAATTTCGGTGAATTTGCATTTAAATCCAATGCGTTAAGATATGAGCAAGTAGTGTTGTTACATTTTCAACAAAAAGTGAACTGGAAGCAAGAAAATATGACGTCATGTTCCGACATAAATAAACTGTCTTTTGAATTTCTTGCAATTTACAACCAACTTTCTCCTCTAAATTATCCTTATTAGAATATGATTGCATAAACCCCATGAGAACTTTAAGAACTTTGCATTCGACTTAAGGAGGCCATGTTCCTTTTAACTTCAAGATCAACACAACAGTCTAAAAAACAAAGGGAAACAAAGCATTTCTTGGCAATGAGAGGAAGTGATATAACCTCTGCTGCCCTCAAGTCACTTTGGAACCGACAAATCTAGTAGGTTCATTTACTAATATCTCGAGAAATACATGTCCGGTTTGAACAAAAGTTTCACCACAATGTGGGGATTTGGTTCCTGTTTAACATATCACAGTCAAAGTTTTATATAAAGCTCTCCTTCAAAGACCGCTGCTTAAGAAGTGCTTTAGAGCATGTTTGCTGAGTTTGGCGCTAGATATCTACAAATATTCTTCAATTCAAAGGGACATTCAATTGGAAAATTCTGTATAGAATTGATTGGATCCGGTTGAAAAAGTGAATTTATTCCAATATTTGATTAGAGTACCTATCCAGTGCCCTTCTGCTGATAGCATCCCCTTTAATTTGAAGAGACCTTTTTGCAGAATATATGCCATCGAAAATTGATTGACTATTTGAGAACGGTATGAAGATATGAATAGTTAACACAAAAATATCGTGGATAAAATTCAATATTCACCGGTTGCCCGATGTAATGGTTGAACGGCATCTCAATTGGTAAAATTCCATTAACTTCTAGGGCTGTCACGTCCGGTTCGAGTCCAGTTTTAGTTCGACTGGGAATTGGCCAGGAATGAAAGGTCCTAGAATCGGAATTTTGCCACCTTCAATGAGCTCCATCTTGACTTGGAATAGGAACCTTCCAGTCCTGTTAAAAATGATGAGTTTTATAGGTGGTACTGACATATATAGGCGTCGATCTGTACTAAATATGGAATGGGGAACAGGGTCACTTCGTTCAAAAATTTACTGCGTAAAAATCTATATCAATGGGTGACTTTTCAAAAAGTGGTGGGGGCCATGACCCCCCTCCCCAAAACCGACACCCAAGGTTACTGACGGCCACAGTTACATTGTTATTGGTTTATAACTCAGCATAAGAACTGTTCCCATATTCAGCTTAACAACAGGGTATTAGGGCAAGAAACCAAACAGCCTGTCATATTTAAAATTTATTAATGTAAAAAACGTCTTTTTGTATCAAATACTATTATGGGCAGATTGGAGCAGGGAGTTGCAACTCCCTGATGGGAGCTAGGTGGACTCAAGTACAGTCCTGCTAATTTTCTAATGTTCCGACTAATACAAAATAATATTGAAAGACAAACGAAATTCACCAGTTTCAAAGGTGGAAGGACAAACGACAGTAAAGAGGATACATGCTATCCTGCTAGAAAAACTTAATGGGTCACCACCTGCTAATTTTGTAATGTTCCGACTAATACAAAATAATATTGAAAGACAAACGAAATTCACCAGTTTCAAAGGTGGAAGGACAAACGACAGTAAAGAGGATACATGCTATCCTGCTAGAAAAACTTAATGGGTCACCACCATCAGTTCGCGCGTAACGTACAGAAAATTTTGAAAAAAAAATGCCAAATGGCATTTCCCGAGCTTGTAAGCAGAATGTGGTAAACGGACCCTGACTCCGCCTTGACCACTTTTACGGTTTTTGAACTTTATACAATCGCTATACTGAAACTGTAGGAAATTGAATTTCAGGAAAAAAGTGACTATTTTCCTTTCCCTTTTTAAATTGTATTTCGTCCGTGGACATTTTTTCCATAATAGCCTTTTTTGCTCTGTTGGTATAACCTGCAGTATGGCGGGAAAATTTCGCCACCAAAATGATTCGTGATTGTATTTCCGAATCTACTCTATCATATTTTTCTCAGTATACCATGGAATTGGTAATGAGCGAGTTTATTGACCAAATTTAATCACCTCGGCCGTAAACATGAGCTATATTTTCTGCTGGTCGAAAGCGTCAGTGCTAGAAATATTTTTGGGGTACCCATTTCAGGACGGTTTTCTTTTCCTGTCCCGCTTTGGTACCACCTGGTTATATATCGTGACATTTCCCTGTGCTGTAAATTTGGTGAAAACCCCTGTTGGGAGTTTGGAAAGGACAAACTGATGTGTGAATTTTCACGTTGTTACATTTTGCGCAAAAAATGGTACATTTTGGATGAAGTTGTTACATTTTGAGGAGTTGTTACAAATTGTTCGTATCAGAGCTGGCTCGAGTTATTTAGCTGAGGTTTTCGTCTCAGCTTCTAAACAATATGTTTAAGTCAGGGCGGGCACTACCCCTTTTCCATTTGCGGCTTACTGGCTTGGTTTCCACACTGGGAGCTGACTCGAAAGGTTATAATCTTGGACAAAACTCGTTGGGACACCCTGCTTCCTTGCCAGTGTTGACCACTGTAGTGCTATTAACGGTACAAAGTCACTCTTTTCGACGCAACATTGAGAGGGAGCGGGAGTTTCATGTTTTCCAACTGACCGAGATTTACGAATATTATGAAAAAGTTTCCCAATAGTTTTGACCAAGATAGTAGAATTTGTCCGGGCATGGGGTAAGGGTATGGTACCACGGTCAACGGTCACTGGAGTCACTGACACCGGCCGCGGGACTTCAGAAATAGCTATGACGTTGGCAAACGAGGTAATGACTTATAGGATTCTTGTTTCTGTATACAACTACAACCTGTAATTCAATAGTTATATGACTGTATCACAATATCTCATGAACATGAGTTGAAGAAACTTGAAGGTAGCTCAACTGAAATACAACCACTATGAGGGATCAAATGCAAGTTAAGAATGAAATTCAATGCAAGGAGATTTGTGTTTCCTTATCGCGCTTGGGTCAAACGAATTGAAATCTAAACCTTAGGCTCTCAAATTACAACGACAATCTGTATGCCCTTCACCTTTTTAATAAACTTAATTAGGGCATACTAGGTTATCCTGCCTTGTGAAGGTTAGATAATCTCACCTGGGTTGTAAGTTGTTCGCGCTCGGAGGCTAAATGTTCCATAATGTTTCTGTCATGGCTGCCGTCCCGGGGACTCATGTCCCCAAGAGATTTCTTCTCCCCACTGGAAATTTTAAAGTATTTGAGAATCCTAAGGTATAATTTGGTGCAATAGCTTTTCTTATCTTGAGGGACATTACTACAATCATTTTGATTATTTTCATAGGGAGACAGTTAAGGGGAGTCTCGTCCTTGAACTGAGGGGGCAGAGTCATATTTCGGCTGGACACATTTTTAATTGGGGCAATAATAACGACCCCGTTTCTGCCCATTGCCTACATGGTCCGACACTACACTCTAAAAAATATTCAAACGATTTTGTTTAAAAATTAGGATACTCACGAAAATGAGTATTTCTACTCGAAATAAGTGAGTACTTCAACTCAATTTGTGTAAAATTTTGCACAAATTCAGCAATTTGTGTAAAATTTTGCACAAATTCAGTTGAAGTACTCACTTATTTCGAGTAGAAATACTCATTTTCGTGAGTATCCTAATTTTTAGACAAAATCGTTTAAATATTTTTTAGAGTGTAGTCTTGTTGCTATTATGATGAGGCAAATGAATAGGGGATATTCAGTATCGGCGCCAGAATGTGGCGGGGGGAGGGATCTAAGGGCAAAGAATAATGTTAAGGTAAAAAATTTCTGGCGCAGGGCGAAACCGAGCCAAAAACGCCCGTTTCTTGGGGTGGGGGGTCCAGTGGGAAAGCCCCCGGAAGCTCTGAGATCTCTGGATGAAAAATTAATAATAATAAGTAAGCGAGTTCGGTTATTTGTTGCTGCCTGGAATTTCAGGAACAATATGTGATGCACAAACCGATATCAGCACATAGTGAACAGCGTTGGCCTTTGTGCTTCGTACAGTGCGTGCATATAAAGTGCTTTCAATTAAGTCACAAGCTTCGCCCCTTTTGACGGGCAAAATCTAGTCCAGTACGCATTTAGTGTAGCGAACAGAGGAGCAGCTGACGACCCACGTGTGTCTGTTACATTGAAACACTCTTGATTTTTGCCGGGCAGTGGGCGTGGCTTAACAATTGTGACGTAAGGTGAAAGCACTCTATAGCTCTAAGCATAAATCGAAGGGTCTGACTCAAGCGAATGAAAATAGGTGCAGCAAACCTGCTTTACATCAGATTGTCGAATAAAAATGAAAAATTATCATTTTCAAGAAAACTTCATTGTTTTAACATGTGTTGTAAGTGCGGAAACGTTTTCTTCATCCCGACGATTTGGAAGATGTGCGCATGTGCATAGCCCAAAATCGATTTGACGAACTCATTTATCATCAAAAAATTCTGCCCCTTTAAAAGTGGACGTAATGACTTGGCCGATGTCATCACTTGGCCGATTTTTGAACAATAGAAACCGGCAAACAACAATAGGTGCCCACTGGACCATGTTATGTCTAACAATGTAGCTTTTGTTAGTTGTTCAACAAGCAAGGATTTCAAGGATACGATAAGTTTGTCTAAGTTTCAAGGGAGCTAAATCTGTAATGATTCTATTCATTTATGTTCTAAAACTTCGAATTAATTGTTTTGATCCCATTTGTTCTGACGTTTGCAGTTCTGCGAGCTTATTCATAAGCGCAACCTGCTGTATAATGCGTTACATATGCATTGGCTGAATGACGTGGTTTTGACAAGAGCTGCAATCTGAAACTGTGTGTATACATTAAGACCCATACATCAGTGTATATTTCGCAGTGGCGTAGCTACTGGGGGGGGCAGGGGGGCAAGTTGCCCCCCCCCCCTGGAAAAATTTTTGGGGAAATTTGTTGAAAATGGGGAAATTTGATGAATCTTCTTATTATTACAAAAATTTCTCAAAACTTTTGGTAGAATAAGAAATTGTGAGACATTTCTCATACATAATTCGTATTTTCATGCAACAAATTAACTCAGATTTCGTCGGTGTCGCATGAACCGGCCCAATTTGCGTTCCACAGAAAAGTCTTCTCCGCGTAGCAGATTGAATGTTCTCTTGTGCTTGTATACGCACGGGGTTATGATCAGTGCATTTCAGTGCACAGGAAGCTGTTATTCAGGTGATACTTTGGGAATTCAGTAAAAGGATGTGAAAACTGACAAGTCATTACCGTAGACCCCGAGGTTGTTATGTTCTTCTACAAGCTAGCATTTTACTCTGTGTACATAATGATGGATGGGGCTGAAACATTCCATGGCCAACGATAAACTAGAAATTAGAATTAGCGGGATCCGTTGGCACACTTAGATTTTGTTACTTAGCCTAATCCTTGGAGGCTTGCAAGCTAGTTCGGGAAAATAGCTTTCTGCTCACTTTGAGTGTAACAATAAATGGACAATGAGTACCTTGTAGCCTACTACACTTAACAGACTGCTTTTCTAACAGGATATCCTGTGTGATCGAGCCACTATTAGGCCTCCTTAGTGGCGTGCGAAGGGGAGACCATTGGGCCACCCCCCCCCCCCCCCACAGATGCCATTTTTTCCTTGTTCTTAAAAATACGTAGTCTAACTTTATTAACACAGATTTTACTTCAAAAGATAGCATATGTGGCACCAGATTGCTTATAAGGACACCCAATTTTCAGAAATTGTCAAAGGGGAAGGATTGTCCCTGCAAGGTCTTTCAGTGATGCTAACTTTTTTTTAATTCCTACAAATAGACCTAGGCAACTTCTGTCAAATTCCAATTTTTACTTAAAAAGGTAGACTCTGTTTTCCACTGGTGGCATAAATAAAAAAGACTACATGTTTAGATTCTTTTTACAAGCATAAGTACGCTATTTTGACCATCTGAGGGGTCTGATTTTTCGAAATTTTCTTTACGCTCCGCGCCAACCAATGGTGGCGCTTCGCTCGGTCTTTTGGGCAAAATTACATTTTTGGGGTAAAATTAGCTCTTAACTCTCTGATCACTTTGCAGATGGCAAACATATATTGAAGTGAGCATTTTATTTCAAACGACAAAAGAAGAAAGCGACTGGCTAGATTCTTCGTATTAGCCTGGAAAATGCTATTTCCGGCCATCTAAGGGGTCTGATTTTTCCAAATTTTCTCTACGCTCCGCGCCAACCAATGGTGGCGCTCCGCTTAGATAATCTTTATGACAAAATAACATTTTGTGGCCAAGAAAAACCACAAATACCGATCAATGCTCTCTTATTTTGACTCCTAAAAGTGTGCAAATTTAATGACAAGTTTTTCTTCGCAAGGTAGCATAAAATGGCATAAGGAAATGCATGTCAAGGCACAAAAGTTTCAGTTTAGTATTCTCATGAACCACCACGATTCAACTTTTAACACTGTTTCTGTCAAAGTCGAAAATCTTGCACCATTTTGCATCTAGGCTCCTTGAAAACGTCAAAAAATTTCCGGACACCCCTCCCCTTGGACCATACTGCATGCCCCTCCCCCTTCAGAGAAATCCTGCGTACGCCACTGCGTTAGTACATACAAATAAACCAGATATTGTTTACCAAAATAATATACGTTGATATTTCCGATTGCTCTATGTTTTACTTTAAGATTAAAATGCAGGTAATATTACAAAATGGCATGGTAATGTTGTTATACTTGTAAGTTTGCATGTTTTATATGAAATACATACACATTGACCGGGAAAAGTTTTGGGGAAATTTCATACCTTTGCCCCCCCCCCCCCCCCCCCCTGGAAAAAATCCTAGCTACGCCACTGATATTTCGGCTCACTAATTCAAGGATACGAAAAAGCGACTCTAACATTTTGGCTGCATCGAAAACATCTCCTTGATCTAGATCAATACTGTCGAACTTTTGTACTCATTGCAGTTTCAACTTTGCTTAAGTATTTAAATATAGGTTGCATATTTTTTCTTCATAGGTATTTTGGAGAAGAGGTATCTTGGTACGATGCACTCAACACATGCCGTATGTTTAGTACCGAAGAAAATTTGCGAGGTTTCGCGGATCTGGTTTCAATACACTCACAGGATGAACAAGACTTCGTTTACCATTACTGGCGAACTTTGCGAGAGAGTGACGTGAGTCTCAGAAGAACATGCATTCGCATCATGGCAGAAATGTCTTTAAAGCGGCTCATTGAGTTGGTTCATGAAGTTCAACACATTTTTCCAGACCTGTTAAGGTTTCTTCACATACCAATGACAAATGGTCAAACTTAGACAATCCCCATATCTTACATATAAATAACTGTTTCATGATTGGGTATACTTAACGGGTTATATTCGACTGTCAGAAATTCGTGACCAGACACTTGCAAATTATGCACAAAACCATTACAAGTCAGGACACCACAAAACTTTTTTTTTAAAACTTTTTCAGTAACTATTGGATATGAAACTTGACTGATCATGCTAATTGTAAGCATTTTCTGTACCCTTAGACACTTTCATTAAGTTATTCTTATCATCTCAATGAGACTCTTTAAAGAACAAAGGCTGTCGCCCAAATTTATTTTGAAACAACAACCATATCCCACAGATTTCTTCGTGTATTATGCTTCCAAGTATCCTTCATGAGTTCTTGTATAAATTTCATAATTAAATGTAACAACGTATTGCTTGACTCTCAAGAGCTAATCATGAAATACGGCAGACTACTTCACTAATGCAAACTAAGGTGACTGCATTGTCCCTTCAATTATATCCTACATGACGTTACATATAATCTTTACATTGCCCTACTCCACAGCATAAGCAATGGGGTAGGGAAAACAAGCCAGTGAGCCACAACTGGAAAAAAGGCCGTGGCCGGCTCGACTCGACTTGAACCAACAAGCGAGTTCGGTAATTCGTTGTCGCATGGAATTGTGGGACACAGGGTGGGATATGACAAACCGAGCTCAGTTTTCTTCAGTACTTGATACAACACCGTCTAAGTGTCTAGCCATGTCGAACGGAAACAGGAATCGCAGTGCTACTTAACGTCAGATTAAAAAGCAAATTTTTACACCAAAAAAACAAAACAAAAAACAAACAATTAAGAACACTATCCACTGCATGAAACCACACTTGAGATAACTCCTTACGTTATGGATGGATTAAGAAAGAATGATTTCACCCAATTTTCATGGAATAGGCCTACGTGTTGTAGGTGCGGAATTGGTCTGTTTATCCCGACGATTTGTACGCTGTGCGCATGTGCGTAGCCACCAAAACGAATTACAGAACTGGCTTATTGGTTGGAAACTGGGCCGTAAAACTACATCTACCTAACTAACTCCATTGCCCTGTGTGTGTTCATTGTTAGGCCATGGAGGTGGCTCCATGGTTAGTTTTGGAATGTGAACGGACAAGAATGTTTCTGTTTCTACACATTTGCTAGTGGCGTAGCCAGAGGGGCAAGGACATGGGCGTAACTCAAGGTGGGACATGGGGTTTCTAACTACCCCATCTCACAAAAATGTGACTCTGACGGGGCAAAATATAATTTTTCAGGACTAAAATGCAAAAAAGAGGTATATTATGCAACTTTTATGGAAAAAAAAAGGAAGAAAAGGCGCTACAATCTCTGGCGGTTATAGCAAACATTATTTCCCTCAGCCTCACTTCATAGTCTTGCGAAACATTTTGCAAGATATGGTGGAAAATTGGAAATGATTGCAATATTTGGGCAAGAGTTTACAAAAAAAAAATGTTCAAAATAAAGACTGTTTAGATTCTATTGTCATACAACTTCAATCCTGCCATTTCCGGCTGTCTGAGGTACTGATTTTTTTAAATTTCCAGTGCCCTCCGCGCCATCTCATGATGGCGTTTCGCTTTGATACTAGACCCGCCAAGTCAGAATTCTGCACACCCCACAAACTTATGCAATCCCCATCAATAAGAGAACTCTGGCTAAGTCAGTTGGGGCAAAGCTAACAGGACGGAGTGAAACATGAACTGACAGCATTCAATGAATGAGAACAGTTTTTACATCATAAAAGTCAAGAAACTTTGACTGATTTCTCAGGGGAAAAAACTTTCACCCCATTAATATTCTATGAGTTACCCACTAGGGCAAGTAGGGCTATCCTCTCCTCTATAAAATAATTAAAAAAAAGTAATAAAAAATACAATTGACATCCAATGATGCTAAATATTGCACCAGATTGCATCTGGGAGTGTTTAAATATTCAAAAATTCTCTAAAGGGAGGGTTAGTCAGTCAGTCAGTCAGTCAGTCAGTCAGTCAGTCAGTCAGTCAGTCAGTCAGTTAGAGTTTTATGGCCCAATTTCCAACCTATTGATTTAATTCGAGCCTGCCTGGCCTTTTTCCAGTTGTGGTTCTCTGGCTTGTTTTCCCTGCTCTATTGCTTATGCGGAGCATCACGCACAACGGCAGTGGGTGCTTTTTTGGGTCTTTGGTATGACTCGACCTGGAAATTGAACTCGGGCCTTCCGGTGAATGGCGGATGCTCTACCGTTAGACCCCCTCTCTAAAGGGAGGAGGAACTACCCCTTCCCCTAGACCCCTCCTCAAGGCCGACGACCAGGTCCTTTGATATACCAGTCTGCCAGTCTAAACAAATATCTGGCAACGCCGGTGACAAGCACCACTAGGAAAATGCCAGTGATGTCGATTTGTTGTCAACCTAGGCCTATCTCGACAAATTGTCGTGATATCGAGCAAATAAAACTCTTCAACTCGACAAATTGCTGCAGATTTCCAACTTATCCCAACACTATAATTGAACATCTCCCACGACCTCTTATGACCATCGCAAAAGTTGTACAACTGTTACCAGGATCATTCATAAAATAGGCTTACGGCTAACGGACCTTATATGCATGACGGCCAGCTAAGTCAGTTTGGAGGCAAAACAAGAAAGCACATTCCACGCGTTCTGACCTTACGTTCACTTCACTTAGAAGATAGCACCCTCATCAGGCCAGCTGTCTTAGGTCCCCTCCATGGGGGCTATTTTGTGCTCCGTGACGTCATATGCACAATGTGGTCATATTTTTTCATTTTTTATGTTCCTACAGACAAGGAATTACAAGCCCGGGTTGTGGATTGGCTTAAATGACATAGACGAAAACGGTGCTCACGTCTGGACAGACCATACCCCCGTAAATTATGTCAACTTCGATGCTGGTCAGGAGGCCACAGCGGATCAAACTCTTTACTTTATTTGGGACTGGGATGGCGCTCTCCAGCCTCCACACGGCAAGTGGCATGACGTATACGACAGTCCAGATTGGTACTACAAGTTCATGTGTAAAATGGCGGCTCAACCATCTCCATGTGTAGACCAGTAACCCGGTGAACATAATTTGTATTGAGATTTATTACACCTATATGAGCACGTTCTGTTCTAAACTTGGTCACAGTGACTAAAGTTGGTCAAAGTTGCTAAGATTGCCACTACTAAGGAATGATTTGGTAAAAATATTGGGTGTTGAAAAAGAAGTCAGGTCTGGTTGAGGGGTAAAAAGCATTTCTTTGTTTCGTTTAAAAAATCGTAATATGTCCAGATGATAGAGAAATGAAACTTAACTGCATCTTCGAACTTTAACTAAATCTTTCCTAGGGCTCTTTTGGACACCGTCTATATCAAGATATCTCAGTGTAGATTTTTTAAGCCTATATGTAGGCCTACTTTCTGCGAGTAGACCCTTGCGACCGGTGAGGTGGTCAAATGGTGACTTTTACTCTTTTCGGTCATATTGAGCATTCAGACGTGGACGAATGTTTTATCATCTATTTGTAACTAAAACGAATCAATTCCCTTATGAAATTATTCATTTTAATCAAGCACTGTAATTGTTTTCGAAAAAATCCCAACTTTCAACTCTCACTCAATATACCGATACGTAAAACTGTGTGTCATCACTGGAATAATAAATGCAAACTTACTACCCCACACAGCGGACCACCCTCCAGCCCTACAATTACACCCGTGATAACCACACTTCATGTATTAAGTGTTTTAATGTCAGTCCGTAATATTGATAGCCTGACCTCTCTAGTCATGGAAGATTTTCCTGGGAGCATGTTCAGCCAACAGACCTTTTAGTTGGAAGACTCATGATCCCAAGGATACCGCGCATTCAACTCTCCGGCTACAACTCAACAAAGCTGGGGCTATACTCGTCGCAAGTTAGTAACTACAAGGTTTTAACACTTGCGTCGTAGTTCAGTTGGGTATTATGCTAGCCGTACATGAATCTGACCAGATCCACACAAATACGATAGGTCTATGTAAGAAGAGTAAAATGGCGGACAACGATTAGTAGCGTTTGAAATGGGGAGGGGTGGTTCCCCCACTGAAAATGAAGTTGGTGAAGATGTAAAATCAGCTAGTCGTGGTTACCCTCTGAAATTGAACATGAAGCTGTATGTCTGAATGAGGTCCAGGGGGTTCGAAAAAACCCTCACCAAAATAGTTCGGCTTCCTATACGCCCATTTGCCGAAACGTATGGTTCTTTATTTATGTCCCATATGGCCACGTAATCAAAAGTCCTTGAAACTCATAGTACACAGACTTCTTGCTAAATAGGCCCAGAGCATGTGACAGGAGATGCTAACAAAGTTTGGTCCATTTATTGGATGGTGTAAATTTAACCGTCGGGGGAACTTTGTAGGGGTTTCACAACACCTTTCCGAACGGAAATGTTGTTAGATTTGCCATTTTTGTAATGACATGTCATATTACTTCCTTTTGACTTAGTTTGGTCCATGTAAGAGATGGGGTGGATTCAACCATATGGGGAAGGGCTCTTTGTGGGTGTCTAGCAACACCTTTCCGAACGGAAATGTTGTTAGATTTGCCATTTTTGTAATGACATGTCATATTACTTCCTTTTACTTAGTTTGGTCCATGTAAGAGATGGGGTGGATTCAACCATATGGGGAGGGGCACTTTGTGGGTGTCTAGCAACACCTTTCCGACCGAAAATGTTGTTAGACCTGCCATTTTTGTAATGACATGTCATATTACTTCCTTTTGACTTAGTTTGGTCCATGTAAGAGATGGGGTGGATTCAACCATATGGGGAGGGGCACTTTGTGGGTGTCTAGCAACACCTTTCCGACCGAAAATGTTGTTAGATTTGCCATTTTTGTAATGACATGCCATATTACTTCCTTTTGACTTAGTTTGGTCCATGTAAGAGATGGGGTGGATTCAACCATATGGGGAGGGGCACTTTGTGGGTGTCTAGCAACACCTTTCCGACCGAAAATGTTGTTAGACTTGCCATTTATGTAATGACATGTCATATTACTTCCTTTTGACTTAGTTTGGTCAATGTAAGAGATGGGGTGGATTCAACCATATGGGGAGGGGCACTTTGTGGGTGTCTAGCAACACCTTTCCGACCGAAAATGTTGTTAGATTTGCCATTTTTGTAATGACATGTCATATTACTTCCTTTTGACTTAGTTTGGTTCATGCAAGAGATGGGGTGGATTCAACCATATGGGGAGGGGCACTTTGTGGGTGTCTAGCAACACCTTTCCGACCGAATATGTTGTTAGATTTGCCTTTTTGTAATGAAGTGTCATACTACCTCCTTTTGACTAAGTTTGGTCCTTGTAAGAGATCGGGTGAACTCAACCGTCCATGGGGTTTTCAGGGGGTCTGGGGTCTAGACCCAGCTGCTGGGGTCAATCTTACACTCTTTTGTGAATGACTTAGATGGCCTAAGTAACTTCAAGGGGTCAAACCATCTGTAAGTTATAGGGTGAAATCTTCTGTCACAGGCTCCCGGACCAAAAGGGGCAAAGGGAACATGACAAAAACGGAGGGCTGCCAGTTGCCCGAATAAAGATATTTTGCCCAAATCCAAGAATGATGGACATTCAGGGTGTAGCTAGACTTTAATAAAAAATAAAAATAGGTTTCATAGGAACCTCTACTTTACTTGCACCCCTACAGTAGCAAAGAAAGAGCCAGCGTCAAAGTGTCCAATTTTTCTTCCACAGTTCAAAAACCTCCAAATATCAAATATTTGTTAAGAGAAAGCCAACAATTTGTCAATTTCGTTTAAAGAGCCTTCTACCTATCGTATCTTAATCTCAATCCTATCTTATGATAAAGTATGTAAGTCTATAATTCTAACAAACTTTAGACGATTTACTTACTTTGCCAGTATGAATGGCAAATTCATCACAAAAAATCTCCTTCCACCAAAAACTTATTTACGATAAGAGGCTTCTACTCCCCCAATATAAGCTATAGATATTAAAATACCTCATAAAAAGGCAAACTTTGCCTCCACTTTGTTAGGGTTTCGACTTGCTAACATGGTATTATCCCCATATGGTCAAATTCTGGTACCATACCTGGCCTTAACCACTCGATGCATGTGATTTCAGCACTTGCCGGTCAATACCAGTGGGTTAAATGTTCCACTTAAAGTTGTGGAAATCGACCAGTTGTAAGCTGAAAAGCTGCTGTTATGGTCCTGTGAAACATTGCAAACGTTGCAGTTATGATCTTGTTCTTACAATACTACAACGAGAAGGTTTATTTTAGTCAATGTTCAGTATATAGTGACACCTCTTTAAGGATTCCTGCCTACAGATAGCGTGGGCCATCCTGTAATTACTTGTGCCCTTTGACTAACACATTACATCATGCTATTTCCCTGCCCGTATCTCATTGTAGAAGTTCAGAAAATGAACATACCACCTCTGCTTAAAACTCACAATAAAACCCCAAATATCCACAGTAACTAATACCCACAATTATGCTTAACAAATACCCACAATAAAACCCACAAATATCCACAATAATATCCTTAAATACCCACTGTAATACCCACAAATTCCCACAATAATATCCACAAATACCCACAGTCATACCCACAATAATATCCATAGAACAAAATAATAGGTTGCAGTACAAACTGACAAATGACTCTTAAAAAGGTCGAATGGTTTTTAATGTTACAGTCAGCCAGTATTTCAACTGACTTTCTACAACAACCCAAACAAAAAGTGAAGCAAGTAATATTCTAAAAACAAGTTCTCGGCCCAAAGATATTTTAGGGAATTTATATTTGTTAGCCAGGTTTTCCGATGTGTAAAAGCTGCTTTTCTTGAAATAGAGACCAATAAGTATAAAGCAGTCTATGTATACAGGTAGTTGAAACATTGGCCGTTTCTTGGGCATATACGCAGCAAACTTTAAAGATCTTATATTTTATCCGGATAGCCTGGACTTTGCTTATGAAAAACGCCCTCCGCCATAACCTTCTATGGTGCTTCATTCTGGGCCTGATGTGATTAGTGATTTGACCGACAATTACCTCAAAGAAATTCCACTCTAAAAATAAGAATCAGAAGAGTGAAAGCTCTAAAGTTACTTCAAAGGAGAGGAAATCCACTCCAAGAAGGGTGAAATTAAACGCAACAGGAAAACTGTAGTTTTACTCTTGATGGAGTACCCACATGAACCACTTGCAAAAAAGTGATCCCGGAGGCCCTCGTTTAAAGCGTGAATTTCGCTCTTCTTCGAGTGAGAACACTGTTCTTGGAGTGAAATAACACTCTTATGGGGGTGAATTCTCACTTTTCACCCCATTAGGAGTGTCAAAGTTCATTCTTTAATTTTCAGAGTGTAGACAAAGGTGAGTATTGCACTCTTAAAATTTAAATTTAACCAGGTTGAGTAATCTATTTACTCCAACACAATTCTGGTTAAATGTCAACGAAAATCCTGGTTAAACGAACACAGATTCTGGTTAAAACAACTTGGATTTGAGTTAGTTTAACCAGGATTTGCTTTAAAATTTAACCAGGATTGTGTTGGAGTAAATAGAACACCGATCTTGTTAAAATTTTAACCCCGGTATTTTAAGCGTGCTCGGGTGAACAAGCCTTGAAGAAGAAAGGGAAATACAATGCCCGTTACCAACAGAGAAAGGTAATGAAGAACGAAATAAAGTTTTTAATTTCAAATGCAGTCCATGTCGAGCATATCCCGATTCCTAGACCTGGTACCCATTCCGGGAAAATTCGGGCCCGACGAAGAACGGACTCGACACCAGAATCAAATTCACTCCATGGATTTCACTATTCTTGGAGTGAATTACCACTCCAATGGAGTGACTTCACACTTTTCACTCTATAAGAGAGTACTAAGTTTACTCTTTGCTTTTTAGAGTGTAGCGACTGCATGGTGAGGATTAGGTGGCCAAAATTGTGTCCTTTATTCGCACCAATTTAATCCTAACCACCTTTCCACAGACAATTGGTTAATCTACAACATTTCGGATAAGATAAATCGTTGAAAATAGACAATACAACTTCTGACAAAAGTATTTTGCAGGCATTATTTTCAGCACTGACGGCGATGATATCACTTAAGAGAATAAATCGCCTAAAATAAGTTTTGAAAAGTCAGCAAATGCTTGATAGTCCCTCTCGTTCCCAGCCTACCTATGATGTTGTTTTGAAAAATAACTAGATGATTTATAGAATTAATTCTTGTACACATGACGTTGTGATCGTTACTAGTCTTTGGAATGGTGGAGGTTTGCACACTGCTGAAATAATGTCGAAGATAAGGTACTCTAAATCTCGTCGTTTTATTCGCACGTGTGCTCCAAGCCTCATACCTGCATTCACACTAGAGCCTTTGTACTCAAAATACACTTGCTACAAGAATAGAAGATGTCAGAATGTCAGAACCCAGTATGACAGGAGACAGAGTTGGTGCAGGACCAAAGACAAGAATGATGTAGTGAGGAAAATCCCCTTCCCCCATTTCATGTTGCCATTGACTAATAGGTCTGGTCCTCACCCCCAAGTAGTTCCAATTCCCCTAACCTACTTTTTTAAGCTCCTCCCACAACTGTCTGAAATTCATCCTCATCCAGACACAATCGCAGTTTACTGCTTCAGGGTGAGTATACCAGACCCAATGTGTAAAGAAAACATTCGAAGTACATGCCACGTCACGCACTGTGTAATATGAGTTTCTGTAAACTGAATTTTTTGAACAAGCTGTCAGTCAAAGAGCTGGGCCGATTGAGATTCTGTGGACTACTACAAAATTGTTGTTTGGGATGAGAGGATTAACCCCTTACCACATTTTCCCCATCACCAGACTAGAAAAATCCTTCTGGAAGCCACCGCCGATAATTCGTGTGAATACGGGCTTGTTCATGTATGTAAGTGAAAAGTTGTCCGGTTCCTAGTAAGTGTGCCAAAAGAAATCACAGAGACGAGGTTCATTAAGCAGTGTTTCTATTATCTGTTATTTTTAACACCAAACGGCAAAAATAAGTCAAACAATGTCAAAATTTAGAAGCTTAAATGTAACCCCCGATCCGGGTTGTGTGAACTTTGTGAACAAGAACTACCGTAAAATGGGGGAACTTCGGCTTTCTGGATAACATGGCACCTAGGTTAACTCATATTTTAAATTGACAAATGTAGCATTCAAATCGGATACTCTGACGTGTTTTTGGTATTACATGTTAGAGAATAACCTAAACCTCATCGCTAGAGGGGTTTTTAGAATATTTTGCGACATTTGGGAAATTTGTGAGCTAATCTTTGCTTGATATCCTGAGAAATGACGTCATTTTGAGTGAGTGTTTCTAGGAAGCCCCCGGACAAGTCATACCATATTTTGACTCTTTGTGCCTTCCATGAAATTCCACAGACATCAATAGCACCAACCAGCGACATGTGACACAAACTTAGAATATCATTTTGGTAAAAAAATATCAGCATTCGAGGAGACAGTATCAGTTTTATAACAGTAAGCTAGTTAAGTCACTTGGTTGCCATGGTAACTATCGCATATGCCATGCAGTTTTGTGTTGAAATTTTGATCAAAATCGGTGGTGATTACTGTCAAAATGTTAGGATAAACAGATAAAGCAACACCTTGTATAGGTTACATCTGTGTGGTATCTGAGAAAGGCTATAGGTTTTAGGGAATGAGTGGGGATCGGTTGTGGACAGATGTGGACAAATGTACTCACCCAAAAACAAATCCGAAGTCCGTGTAAATAATCACTCTGGCTAAATCCGTGGTCAAGTATCCAGTCCGGGTCGATATCCAAATATAATGTAAAATGTGAAGTAATCGAATGCAATTAATACGAAACTTTCAACTCTTACTCTCCTGTCGTGAACCACGTGGCTTTGGTAAGGTAGAGATAAAAGCGAGTTCTCCTTGAAGTAGTTGAACGGGTATTCACTCGGCGATGCTAAATATAAATTACGAACACCGATAAGAATGTTCAAACTTCGGGAAAAAGTCGAATACTTATTGTCGTCAATAATTACGGGAATATGTAAATCTCAAATAGGACGGAGGTTCATGCCTAGTCGCTGAGAAGTCGAGGAGCGAGTGCGTACTGAATCCTTTGTTCCCCCCAGCACGTGAATTCGAAGGCTCATGGTGATGCAGACTTAGTCATGGGTGAAACAAAGGGATTCGCTAAAATTTGGCCCATCTCTTTTCCAAGAAATTTCGCCGGTAAAGAGAGGGCGGTCTTCCAAAGTGGACTTCTGGATGAAGCCGCTACAAGGTCCATATGAATCAGGAATGAGTAGACTTATACACCAATTCGAATGACCTATGTGTTGGGCCTATGCTGTCATCACGAGATACGAAATGCAACCAATGCAATATGCATAGGGATTTTTAAATACAAGTTGTGCCAGGGAGTAACTGCAGGAATATCCCACCAAAATTTGAGGAGAGGGTTTAAGATTGAAAAAGTCCATTTCATTTATTTGTTTCAGCACTCAAGTATAATTATACAATGATGAGTGGGAAGGGGGAGGGTAGGTTAGTTAGTTATTTAGTTAGATGAAGTTTTATGGCCCAGTTTCCAACCTTTTGGTTCAAGTCGAGCCGGCCACGGCCTTTTTTCCAGTTGTGGTTCACTGTCTTGTTTTCCCTACTCCATTGGTTTATAAGGAGCATCACGTGCAACGGCAGTAGCTGGTTCCATTTTTAGAGTCTTTGGTATGACTCGACCTGGAAACAGAAACCGGGCCTTCCGCGTGAGAGGCGGATGCTCTTACCGTTAGACCAAACACGCGGTCTGGGGGAGGAATAGGGGCACGGTAAGTTGATATGTTACACACCTGCCAATGTTACCCCAAACAGTCCGGGGTCATTTGGCAACCTTCCATAGATTACTATAGCCCAGGGTATATAATATAAAATTGATAGACATACTCATTAGCTGAAAGTTAATTGGTTTATAGCACTAAGTTTCAGTTATTTTTCCTTCGTTGTTAGAAGCACATCACAACATCGAAGAACCTGCCAAAGTTCCGCCGTTTTAGGACACATGGTCGTTGAATGCAAAATAATTTTTGTTACATGAAAGATTAGCAGGATTTTAATATGTTACACCGTGTATTGAATATCATCTCTAAAAGTTGAAGCCGTCATTATGTTTCTTGTTTTGAACACCTTGGTCTTGTACTACGGTTTATATATAAAGATTCCTATCGAGCAGGATTCTATATGTATAGGGTTCACTAAATATTGCCTGGTGAAGATGGCAGCGCCGCCATCTTGCACATGAACTTGAAGTACCAGCCCGAAATATCGGTTACATCATGCCATTTGCCGTGCGGTTGCCAGGTCGCGTCTTTCCAGTCCCACATCACATGAAGACGATCTCTGGTGGATCCTTGTCCTCTGTCAAAGTTGGTGTAATTAACTTCTGAATGGTCTGTCCAGACTTGGACACCGTTTATATCGAGACCAGTTAAACCGATCCATAATCCTGGCTTGTAGCTTCTCGTCTGGGAGAAAATGAAGTAGAATTACTCGTATAATAGAAATATATAAATCCCATCCATCACTTTCCACAAAGATGATTTTAGTTTCCTTACACTAAAAAAGTACAATAACTTGGAGGAAAAACAAAAAGAAACAAAGAGAGACTACCTCAACAAAGACGACATGCTTACCGGCCCAATAAAGAGCAGCATATCAATTTGTTTGTTTCTGAAGTGCATGTAGTGTGTGTGTTAAGCTGCGGTCAAACTACAACGAATTCTGATCGGATTCCGATCCGATTTTTTCGGGTTTTTCTTAAAATTTTCTCGATCTCTGGTAGGAAAGAGCCACACATTTGCCAACATGTGCAAATATATAAGTTGTACCTCAGGACTATGAAAATTAAAGTTATACTACTTATTTCGTGACGTCACATCGATAGACACATTTTGTCGGACTCTGGTGTCCTATAAAAAATGTATGTCAGTGTGACGTTACGAAAAGTGGGTTGGCATTTTATTTTCATAGACATCAGATGCAAATCTCATATTAAAACTGGTTTAAAATTTTTGGCTCTTTCCGGCTAAAGATGGAGAAGATTTTAACAAAAACCCGAAAAATCGAATCGGAATCCAATCCGAATTCGTTGTAGTGTGACCGCGGCTTAGCGTCCCCCACGCAACGAAAACTCGCTCTGAGGAAAAGAAATCGGTTACTAAGTTCCGATCGTCAGTGCTCTGTTCCTTACAAAAATTGCAATAATGTCCATTCAGTTTTACGTGAGACTATGTCTCATCTTTCGAATGAAATCAAAATAGACCCACAATATTCAATTTTTACATAGGGAACAGCCGAACAAGACAGATTTCGAAGGCATCTTTTGCATAGCAAGCAATATCAATGAACTTTGACCTACTGCATGCTGTTGTACAGACAAGCACGGATCGTCGAGGTAGTACTTCCATGGTTCAAGCATCGCTCAGTTGGTTATACGGAAACTTTCCAATGGCAACCTTTGTGTCCAAATTTTCAACACCCCCAGTAGGCCAAAATACGTACAAACAGCCACATATATGAATATGCATAAGTCTTTCACCAGTGAAATGACGCCTGCGACTTTGTAATGCCCCGGTCACACTACGAAAAAACGTGTCTGCGACTGTACTGCGACTCGTGGAATTGCAGTTGGCATGCAACTGCTTCCAACTAGTGCCGTCTACAATCGCGGCGGGAGAGTGACGCAGACAGTACTGCAACTTGGCTGTGTTGTACTGCGATTAACTGCGAATGGTCTGCCAACCAGTACGTGCAACGATTTGCAAAACGTGCCGCGCTATGTTGCGTCGATCGGTGAACGACGGCGAATGCGCGCAACACGGTCGGAGCCTGAGCTGCGAATGGGGCATGCAACGTATGCAGATTGTTTTGCGATGTACTGCTACTATCGGCGCTTGTTTGCAGTCAGTCATACCCACAAGTGTATAAAAACCAGACCGCTTCGGGAAGCAGCCAGTAAAATCCAACGGAACGGAAAACATCAATAACATCGCCATAGGACCATGGATATCGATAATATAGATCCGTACATTGATGCAGCTAGAGAAGACGCAGAAAATAGATTTCTACAAGGTGGCATACTGGGATTTCACGTAGGCTGGGGGACTGGCCGGGTTTGTATCGAGAGTAGGCTGTGTAGTGGGAGGAGGCTGACTTTTGGAGGCATCGATGATTTCTGGCGTCTCCGTCGCAGGGGGAACAATAGTCTCCTGGCTGTTGTCGGACCCACTGGTTTTCCTCCGTTGTTTCGATTGTTTTGGCAGCATCATGGATTATTTCAACGAACAACAGTACAACTAGAAACACTGACGTGTGGTGGCTGTTGTATGAATAGATGAAATCCGTGTGAACAGTCGCCGCGCTGCGTCGTGCTGCAAACGCGTTGAGACTTGTTTGCAGCCGGTTTCAATCAGGCGCGGTAGAGAATAGGTTGGGCGGAACTGGCGAATACTAGTTTGCAGTAGCTGCTGCATCCGTCGTTTTGCGCGTGTTCGCAGTGAGTTCGCAGTGAGCACGCAGGCAGCGCTTGGACCAGTTTTTAGGGAGGTAAAATATGTTCTTCGTACTGCGCTTGTTGGCGAATGCTCGCAGGACAGCGCCGTACGACGCAGCATGGCGCCGCAAAGTATGAGACTGTTGCAGCCCGTCGTTTTGTTGCTAGTTTAGACACAGATCGTGTTGAGAATGTTCGGTGATAAGCGCAGTAGATCGCAGCATTGTTGCAGCACATCGGCGAAGAGAATGCAACCAGTTGCAAGGTATTTCTAGTTGCAAACAGTTGCTTCATGTGCTCCGAGGCGCACTGGAGCACATGAAGGAACTAACAACTCGTCTGCAACCCATGCAACTAGTCGCAAACTCAATGCAACTCGACGCAGTCCGTGCGGAGATGAAACAAACATTTTCAAAATGACCCAGTTGCAAGCAGTCGCAGTACGCGATTTGCTGTAGTATGACCTGTGAGCTCCTATCGATACATACAATATTTCAACAAAAAAAATAAAAGGTGGAAAACCTTACACCAGATTGCTTATGAAGGGGATATCTCCTACCATTATACCCTCCCAGACCCGGCTATCACACAACATACTTCAGAGATATCGTGGCTAACTGACCACTGGGTGGGAGTAGGTCAGTAAGGATTGGGCAGAGTCCTAGGCCGGCTTACGTTGAAAATGTGCTGATTTCATTATTCTAAACATGTATTGTTTATTTTCAGAAAGCTACTAGTTTACTTTTTTGTGCATGAAAATCCAAGAGAAGATAAATCACACAGGCTAATTCTAACGCTATATTTCAGATTTTTTCGCCTTTTATGTACATAATTTTCAAAGGCGGCAGTTAATGGCACTAGCTCCTAGCAGATCGCAAATCCCTGCCGTGGGATGATAACTCGAACTTCTTCAATTGACTTCACATGTAAAACTCCCCTCACGCCTTTAATAAAAGTTTTTTATTTTATTTCGGGGAGTGGATAAATTTTTAGATCACTTAGTGTATCGGATGTTCAATTTCCTGAAATCTGGGACCCTGGCATTTTGGGGGGGGGGGGGGGAACGGGGTACGATGATACACTCGTACTGCTCTATAGGCCAAGGTAATGTGCTACAAACTCTTCAGGAGGCCACACACATATTTTCATTTCTCTCTTCTCCTAAAAAGACCTACTTCCGTCGCCTAAGATCGTGCCGATATTATTTCTGAAGACTTACATCACTTTCTCGCAAAGTTCGCCAGTAGTGGTAAACGAAGTCTTGTTCATCCTGTGAGTGTATTGAGACCAGATCTGCGAAACCTCGCAAATTTTCTTCAGTACTAAACATACGACAAGTGTTCAGTGCATCGTACCAAGATACTTCTTCTCCAAAATACCTAAGTGAAACGAAAATGATGTCATGAGATTTGAGAACACCATGATCACTTTGCGTTGTATACATGACACTTTCGTAGCCATGCAGACAAACAGAGAAATAAGGTGACAAAAAATTTCTATGGAGAAAAATATTTTTCCCCTAGGGACCAGGAGGAGGTGTAAATACCAAAGAAAAAAAGAAAAAAAAAAGCAATGTAATATTTAACTGATGGATGAATGTGTTAGTAGCGCCTTCGCCTTGTCTCACCGCATTTCCGGGGCGATGCGCACTGTTTAACAAGAAATTTCCTAACTGGCTAACGTAACCCTAATCCTTAAACTAATCCCTAACCCGAACAAGGAATACAATCGATACAATACAATGGCAACAGCCAGTCAAGAAACACCATAATTGTTAAACTGTGCGCATCTACCCGATTTCTGCGGTCTTGATGCTAAGTCTTTGTATGTATGTATGCAAAAACGGCTGGGAAGTGGAACATAGGCGTAAGGGGGTAATTTTCTATGAGGGGGCAAGAGGAATTTTTTGCCCGAATTATGTCACCATCTATCATGTTTGCCCATGTTTTGCCCGAATGGACCAGCTGCTTTTGCCCGAATTGGGAGGGCGAGTGCCCCCCCCCCCCTGCACCCCGCCCGTGCGCCTATGAAGTGGGATGATTTGTTAATTCAAAAGGTGAACTATAAATTCAACTCCTGATTAATATCATTTATGGGAGGTAAATTTCAAACAGACACAATGGCTCTGACGGTGACGAGGGGTGCCCGACGCCACTCGCCGTATTATTTTGTTGGCATGTCGCTAATACGCCTGAAAATGAGAAAAGTGTTGAATGAAAAAGCTACTTGTGAGTTAGTACGTCCCTTAAAACGTGTTTAAGAATTAGACACCTTTCTAAACACTTCCCGCCCCCATTTTGTAAATATGTTCAGATGCTAAACACGCCGATCTTATTCCTAAACATTTACTTAAACATTTTAAAAAACACGTTTAGCTGCTAAACATTCAGTGTTTAATTGCGAAACACGATTTAGAGGGTACACTATCTCGTACATTTACCCAACCATTACTCTTTGGTCCGTTTGGAACTATTGCTTTGCATTTTGTTTGCTTCATTTTTTGCAATGATATTTTACTATGGGGAAATGATATGCACCAAACGTCCTGTTTCATGATTGGCTGCTGAGGGTCATGTGACAAAAATCGTTCTCTCTAAATGTGAAATTTACTAGAAGTGTATTGCTTGTTTTACAGTAAACATGCAAAATTTAAGTTTCCTGAGGGAGGGGGGATTCTCAATTGGTGATTACGTCATCCGTGGGGACAAATATGGAACACGCGTAAAAATTCGCCCTGTACTTGTATCACACTTTGCGCGTATTCGACTGTTTGACAAGTCAGCTGCCTGCATTGGTTTGTTTTGCCCCCGAAGGAAGGCGTACTTTCTGCTCTTGGACATTATATGCATAAGTTCTATTGACGAATCCGGAGATCAAGTGATGGTCTGATTTCAGTCGGCCATTAACTGGGGTCTATCACCTTTCAGTCTTTCAATTTTCTTGCTTGCATGTATGATGAATGGTTTTACAGTAAATTGTGTCTTCATTCCTTCAATTTCACTGAATATGAGGGTTTGAAGTTCATTTAGACAATAAATGAAGACTAATGGCTGCCTACAGTCACTAAACAACTTGAAAAGCACTGATCGGATTCGTCTATAGAAGTTTTTCATATGAATGTGTACACACCGCGCATATCACAGCAGGGTGGCCCCAGGATTTGCCCGACGGGGGAGGGGGGAAACTCCGCGACAGGGGGACCAGCATTTCAAAGCCCCGAAAAATGTGCCATGAGTTCCGAGCGCCGAAATTTTGGGCTTTCTTTTCAACAAATATTTAAAAATCCGGTGCTTTTTTGAAGAAAATTTTAAATTTTTGGAAGAGATTTGGCTTTTTTAAAGACCATTAACAGAATCAGGTTGGCTGTTGAAGAAGTAGGCCCTTCATATAATTAAAATCCAAAACGTTGTATAAACGCCTAAAATTCGTTTGGGGTTATGCATTTTATTGCAGGCCTACATACTATGCTCTTAGACGAAACTTCTTTTTTGTGCCATCTGTTATTGACATATTGTATGGACGAAACTGGAACTTCAATTTGCAGAGAAACGTTTTACCTTGAACATAAATTTGAAGATAATGAGTTTATATTAAAGAAACTTCGGAATTTAGAGAAAGAAAATGTAGCTTTTTGGTACGGTGACATTGTTTTCACTTGAAATAAATAAGCAAAATGATCAGAAACGACTTTTAATATTGATACAAAACGGAAAACCATGGACAAGCCTTTCAATGTTCTGTTCAGTAAATTGTTCAATTGAAACCCAATCCAAACGTACGCCAACACTGGTTGGCGCGGAGCGTACAGAAAATTTTGAAAAATTGGACCCTTCAGACAGCCAGAAATGGCATTTCTCAGGTTTTTGACTAGGTACGAAGCAATCGTTATTTTGAGCTTTCGTTGGCAATAAAAATGTCACTCCAATAGAAAGAAAATCAGCAACTTGCTAAGTGATCAGAAAAATTACCACATAAAATGTACCACTACCATTGAATGAAATGGTTTTTGTACCTTTTGGGGGAAAACCTTGCAACGGACTTGAAAACATTCTGTTTTTTACTCAGTTGCGACTCTTGGCTTAGTTCAAGATCTACAGAATTAATGAAAATGTCTACTACAGTTTGTGACTGCCCGAACTCCGGACTATAACTGATTTTTCTTCTAACACCTTTTGAAAAAATGTCAGGTCCCCTAGAACAGCCTCCAATGCATATGGCAGAAAATGTGAAGAAAAAAATAAGTTAGTTGAAGATGAGAATTGATAAATTGCAGTTTTAATTGAAGATCAACCTGCCCAATTTCATAAGCCATTAATCAAGACTGTAGTTGGTTTAAGTTTCATATTTTGTCGTACTGTGAAAATGGAAAATCTTTTTACTTTCTTTAGAGAATGTTTAAAAATCTGTAGATTATATTGAAAAAATCAGATTTTTGTAAGAAAATTAAGGAATTTTGTTTGGGCACATTTGTGGTATCCCAACCTAAAAGTGAACTTTCTTATGGAGATCTCAACAATTTTATTGATTTAACCAATGCATGTTGCACGAAAGGTTTGGGAATTCCTGTTATATATGATAACTAGAAAGACAAAAGGCTTAGTGATTTCTTGCCATCAAATACCTTACCTGCTTTCAAATTGACAGTGTTTGATATAGTTTTCTTTACATTTTAGGCACAGAATTTTCTCAATTTAACCACTGGTGACCTCAAATGACCTTTGACCTCTATGAAAAACAAAAGACTTCTTTCTCTCAACATGACAAGTCTATATACCAAATATGAAGAGTATCAGTCAACCTTATCTGGAGATATCGTGTTTACAAGCCATTTTCGGTGTTTTGGCAATTTTACCGCTGGTGACCTCAAATGACCTTTGACCTCTACCAAAAGCAATAAGATTCTTCCTCTCAACATGGCAAATCTATATACCAAATATGAAAAGTGTCGGTCATTCCTGTCTCAAGATATCCCGATTACAAGGTTTTCGGTCTTTGATCTCTGGTGACCTCAAATGACCTTTGACCTCTTCCAAAACAATGGGCTCCTTCCTCTCAACATGGCAAATCTATATACCCAAATATGAAAAGTGTCGGTCATTCCTACCTCAAGATATCGCGGTTACAAGGTTTTCGGTCTTTGATCTCTGGTGACCTCAAATGACCTTTGACCTCCACTAAAAACAATAGGGGACTTTCTCTCAACATGGCAAATGTATATACCAAATATGAAAAGTGTCGGTCATTCCTAACTCAAGATTTTGCGATTACAAGGTTTTCGGTATTTGATCTCTGGTGACCTCAAATGGCCTTTGACCTCTTCCAAAAACGATAAGCTCTTTTCTCTTAACATGGCAAATCTAAATACCAAATATGAAAAGTGTCGGCCATTCCTAACTCAAGATATCGCGGTTACAAGGTTTCGGACCCTCTTCGATCTCGATCTCTGGTGACCTCAAATGACTTTTGACCTCCACCAAAAACAGTAGGGTTTTTCCTCTCACCATGGCAAATTTATATACGAAATATGAAAAGTGTCATTCATTCCTATCTCAAGATATCGCGATTACAAGGACCGTCACAAACACGCATACACACACACATACACGCACACACACACGACATCACCATCACATAGATTCCTTGCCTGCCTTTGGAAAGGAATCAAAAATGAGTCAAATGTACATCACTATAATATTTTAATGCATTACATTCACCAAAAAGTTTTTGTTGCTATAGCAACATGCTAAATCTTACTGGTTTGTTAAAACTGTATTGTTCGGGTGTGTTGAAATGTCTGTTTTGAAAAGAACACTGAAAGACTTAAATTTAACCACACAGTTGCACTAGGACAACAATTAATTCCGTCCCTCGCACAAACGGGCATTGAAACTACATTTTACTTGGCCTAGCAGAATTCCGTCCATGTCACAATTCTGACCCTCACACTAAATTCCGTCCCTCGTTAAAACTTTGGCCACCGATAACAACCCTTTAATTTTTTTTTATTTGAACATTCCCAACAGGGGTTAAATACGCTTATATTTGATACTTTGGAGATTTCCACTAATATAATATAAATTTTTCCAACAAAAAAACAAACTTTTTGTGTAAAAAACCGAGTGAGGGAATTGAGACTCAATTTTGCCTGTTTTACTCTATTTTTGCAAACGAATTTTGGAAACATTTACATACAAATAAATGTGTTTAGATATGGACATCATAAAACAGAAACCTAAATTTACCGTACCTCATTCATTGTAATAAATTGTTGGGAAAATTTAATCAAATTACGTCCCTAGCACAAGGTAAGCTGCATTTTGCATTTTAAACTTGTTCGTATCAGTAATTATGCAAATGTTCCAATTTTTTTTGCAGATTTAGTAAAGTCATTTAGTACTCTAATAGCCCAAATGTAAAGCCTGCCCATTGGAGTCATTTTAATTTAGAGGTTTGATGATGACCATTTTTAGCTTTCACCCATATTTTCAGAAAGGAACCAGCAAAAATAACCGAGCAAAAGCAAACAGTTCTGTACAGTGACACCATACGTCAATCGTGTTAAAAAATCTCAAAATTTACGGAGGGGAGGGAAACCCTCCCTTCAACTGTTCAATCGTCTCTCCAGGAAATCGACGGATCGTCGCTCTCTTTGCTTTGCAACCTGTTCATAACACTGAATCGATACATCAATGAGATTATCAATGAATAAGAACATCGCAAAGCCTTCAGCTTCTTGTAATACTTTCTTCTCCAAGCCGGCACTGAAAACTCCCTGCTATGATACTCCATTACACGCGCAAACCCGACTGGCCGAAGCTAGATCATGACGTAAGTGACAGGAATTAAATGTGCATTTAGCTTTCATGAAAAATGATGATAATACCAAACTCTTTTCCTCCACTAAACTATGAAGTTGAAAAGAAGATCTTTTTACAGAACATGGATGGTTGCGAAAAAACACCGCCACTTCTTTGGGGATAGCTTCCTCGATTAACTTAGCAGAGCGTACATGTCATAAGTTTGAAAGATAGCATAGCATTGTTTATTGACTGTACCGTATGGTATTTTGACAAATTAATGATAAAGATGTAATTCCTTTTAGAATGAAATGAAATTATTTTCAATTTTTTTATTCCACCAAAACAATTACATTTCTTGAAAATTTATGCAATTTAACATCCCGGAATTAAATCAGTTTTTCACTAAAAAGTAAATGGGCCAGGACACAGTAATTTATTCAGTCAAAGCGTAATCACCAAAAACCATGCACCCTTGCATCATGGGAGTCAATCTGTACTCAAAAGTGCGCTGTCAAATAACTGCATGTAAAATAACAGTAAAAAAATACCTAGGAATCCCAGGTATATCTGCAGCAAGGATTCACATATATTTCTTTGTTTTTGTTACTGATAACTAAAAGTGGGTGTAGAGTGTAAAGTGTGGTGTAGAGGGGCATGGCTGCTTCCGTCAAAAATTTACTTTGTAAAATTATGAAGTTAACGGATGTATTTTTTAAAAGTGGGGGCGTCCCCCTCCCTCCGAATCAACCCCCATGTCTAGCATTCCTAACCGTATTTGAGGCTGACTGCACAACTTCTTTCCAAAACTTTAAATAGTACCAACCTGTAACAGTGGTTCCTCCATAAGGTCCAGAAAGTTGGACACGTTAGCTGGCATTCACACAAACTGTCGGCTTCCGAGCTGCTACTTAACATGATCAACACAAGTACTAAGGAGGTTTTGAGCCGATTAAACATGGTTGCACATTCGGAAGGTGTAGCAGGCAAAGAACGGACAGTACTAATCGCATGGATGTCTTACGACGTGAGTAAACTGGTGGAGTTTCAGTGACTGCATGTGCCACGGTGAAGTTTCGGACAGATATGTTTGATACTTAGCATACGTGGTGATATAAGTAGTTTTGTCTCTTCAACGGGTAACCTTTGACCCCTTGAAGTCACTCATGAGTATTTATGTTGTGTTACGAGACGTGGTGAAATAAAGTGAAATCAAGGGATATCGAAAAGCACAAATCTCGATCTATTGCGCAAAGCCGCGGACTTCCTATACATGGACAGGGCACACTTTACTGTACGTTGTCGCTACCGTACGTGTGAGAAAAGGCGCAACAAGATAACCGTCTGCTATGGTTTTGTGTGAAAGTTTGGACTTGCTCAAGTATATCCCCATGTTATGCGAGAAAGTTCATATATTTTTGAAATATAGCAAGGTAAGGTCAAAATCACTTCACCTATTGCAGCAATATGATATTTTTCCATTCACGTTTAACTTTTGTTTAAAATATTACGGAGTCATCGTCAGATCAGACGATTTATAGCTTCACGGCGGCCAGCTTGGTGCGCTTTTTTCCAAGCTAGTGACGACCATCTACGGATAGGACGTACACGTTACATGCTCTGTTCATGAATACAAGTCCGTGCGCGAGACAAATACCACTATCTATAGTCGATGATATACGTGACAACTGGCCAACCTTCAGATCTTGATTGAACCTGTTGCAGTGCCGCTCTTTAAATCTTCAAAAGTTTTCATTGACCAATCACGATATAAACTTTTTATGTCAAAGATTGGAAAATACCTTATGCAAATGACGTCTCACACACCCACCCCCACCCCCCACAACAGACGACTAGCGTTCATCTAAAGCGTGGTGTTCATCTAAAACATCGCCGATTCCTTTTTGCAACTTATTCGAGTCAGTGTTTTTCGAAGTTAAACCTAAATTATGTAAATTTAAGAACATTAATTTCACTAATGTAACGTATGTAGCACCAGATTGCATTTAATTATTCAAAAATTTCCAGGGACACCCCCTCACCTTAGAACCCACCTCTATGATGGCGATCACAATACTCACTGGCCTCCGTGACACATATCCTGGCTACGGCAGTTGCAAAAAGGAATCGGTGATGTTTTCATTTGCTAGATCAATGGACAGATTTGAAGGCTTAAAGGTGTACAGTATGCAGTGCGCAAAATCTTGCCATCAAAATCATCTTGTGTCATATTTCTCGATTACCATAACACTAGCAGCCTTTGAAAGTCGACTGGGACGTATTCGGGCAGTCTAATGATCACAATTTTGCAGTCTTCAATATGTTTCTCCATAAGGTGTGAAACGTGCTAATTAGTTAGCCTGCAGTGCCGTGGACACGAAATTCGGTAAAAATGGAGGTCCAAGCTATCTTTCGTTCAACTATGATTTGTAGAATGCGCAAACAAACTCATTTTACAATGATTACCTGACTTTGGAGTAACCATATCATGTCAATTTTATATGGTAATTTTCTGATCACTTGGTATAAATGCCCGGTAATTGACGTTACAGCCATGTCGAAAGTCACGCGCACACACACACACCCCTATACCTGTATACACAAAAGGCCGGATGGCGGGACGTTGAGGCGATTTCCGTGCCATCAGGGTGGTTCCATCACTATCTTTCCTCTCACTCTAAAAAGAACATGAGTGAAATTTCACTCGTTGGAAGAGTGAAGGTTATTATCAAGTTTACTGCAAAAGAGTGGCAATTTACTCCAAGAAGAGTGAAATTCACCCCAAAGAGCAAAGTTTCACTCTTGATTCCATGAGTATCTTTCCTCTAACTCTTAAAATAACAAAAGTGAAAATTCGCTCGTTGGAAGTCTGAAGGTTGTAAAGGTTACACTCTTGATGGAGTGCCTACGGGGACCACTCTTAAAAACCGTGAACCCTACAGGGCCCACTCTTAAAAAGAGTGATCCTTTGAGGCACTCGTTAAAGAGTGAATTTTCACTCTTCTTGGAGTGAATTTCAATATTGGTGGAGTGAATTTACTTATCCTTGGAGTGAATTGACACCCCAATGGAGTGACTTCACTTTTTCACTCTAATAGTGAGTGAATAAGTTAACTCTTTGCTTTTAGAGTGGAGTGACTGCATGACGAGGATTTCGTGGCCAAAAGTGGGCCGTGGGCTGCTTCGAAAATTGTAAGTGTTTGGGTCAGAGGATTAACCCTTTAACACATTTTCCCCATCACCAGAGAAAAATTCGTCTGGAAGCCACCGCCGGTGATTTTGTGTGAATAGGGGCTTTTTTATGTGTGTTTGTGGGATGTTGCCGGTTCCAAATAAGTCTTCCAAAACAAATCACAGAGACGAGGTTCAGTTAAGCAGTATTTCTGTTATTGGCTACAAGATTTATCATTCCTTGACCTGTTCCACGTCAGCATCCATGCAAACTGGTGGCAGGCTAGTATATCACTTTGCATCGAATTTGTAACATATGTCAAGGAATGTTGAATGAACACTGCCGGACTCCAATCACTTTTTACCTCAATAGTTTGCGTCTTGAAATTATCTTTTAACATCAAATGGGAAAAATATGCCTTGTGCATTGACGACACACTGGCGTCATCCGTGGGGCAAAACAATGGAACACGTGGCCGCCGGTGTAAGAATTCGCCCGGCAGATGTAGCAGACTGTGCGCGTATTCGACTGATTGACAAATCAGCTGTCTACATTTGTCTGTGTTGGTTTGTCCCCCCCCCCCCCCCCTCGCCCCAAAGGAGCAGGTATTTTCCTCTCTGTGACATCATATGCACAAGGTCTATGAGTCAAACAATGTCAAAATCTAGGAGCTTAAATGTAACACACGATTCGGATTGTGCTAATTTTTTGAACAAGAACTACCGTAAAATGGAGAACTTTGGCTTCCTGGGTAACATTGGCAGCTAGGTTAACTCATATTTCAAAGTGACAAATGTAGCATTAACATCAGATACTGTGGCATGTTGTTGGTATTATTTCTTAGAGAATGATCTAAACCTTATCACTAGAAGGAGTTTTAAATGACGTTATTTTGAGTCAGTGTTTCCAGGAAGCCCCCTGGTCAAACTATACCATATTTTGACTCTTTGCGCGTTTCATGCAATTCCACAGACATCAAAGGCAACAACCAGCGACATTTGACACAAACGTAGAATATCATTTTGGTAGAAAATATCAGCATTCGAGGAGACAGTACCAGTTTTATAACAGTAAGCGAGTTAAGTCACTTAGTTGCCATGGTAACCATCGCATATGCCATGCAGTTTTGTGTTGAAATTTTGATCAAAATTGGAGGTGATTGCTGTCAAAACGTTCCTAGGATAAAGCAGCAACACTGGTTTTCGAGGTACGCTAGGTCCACATGAATCAGGGATGAGTAGACTTCTATACCAATTATGCTGTCCATCACGTGATGCGAAAGACAACCAATGCAATATGCATGTGGATCTTTAACTGAAAGATTATCAGGGAGTAACTGCAGGAATATCCCACCAAATTTAAGAAGAGGGTTTGAGATTGAAAAATTGCCAGGGACCCATGTTGTTAGGTGGGAGGGGCATGTTAGTTAGTTTGATGAAGATTTACGGCTCAGTATCCAAACTACTGGTTCAAGTAGAGCCGGCCACGGCCTTTTTTCCAGTTGTGGCTCCCTGGCTTATTTTCCCTACTACATTGCTATGTGGGGAGTATCACGCACAACGGCAGTAGGTTCCATTTTTAGACTCTTTGGTATGACTCGACCTGGGAATAGAACCCGGACCTTCCGCGTGAGAGGCGCATGCTCTTACCGTTAGACCAAACACGCGGTCTGGGGGCAGGGTAGGGGCAATGTAAGTGATATGTTACATGCCTGCCAAGTTACCCCACTGCAGCCCGGGGTCATTTTGCAATCTTCCGTTGATTACTATAGCCCAGGGTATATATGAAATTGATAGACGTACTCATTAAGTGGAATTTAATTGGTTTATAGCACTAAGTTTCAGCGGTTATTTTCCCCTCGCTGTTAGAAGCACATCACAACATAAAAGAACCTGCCAAAGTTTCCCCATTTTACGGTACATTGTCGTTGAATGCGAGATAATTTTTGTTACATGAAAGATTATCAGATAGGATCGTTTCAAAAATTTTAATACGTAATGAAGTGTGTTGAAGATATTTCTCTCAAGTTGAAGCCGCTATTATTTTTTTTTTTGTTTTGAAAACCGTGGTCTTGTACTACGGTTTATATATAAATATTCTTATAGAGCAAGATTCTTTATGAAAAAGTTTCACTACATATTGCCTGGTGAAGATGGCAGCGCCGCCATCTTGCACATGAACTTATAGTACCAGCTGGGACTATCGGTTACATCGTGCCATTTGCCGTGCGGTTGCCAGGTCGCGTCTTGCCAGTCCCACATGAAGTAAAGATGATCTCCGGTGGATTCTTGTCCTCTGTCAAAGTTGGTGTAATTAACATCTGAATGGTCTGTCCAGACGTGGACACCGTTTACGTCGGCATCATTTAAACCGATCCACAATCCTGGCTTGTAACTTCTCGTCTGGGAGAAAATGAAGTAGGATTACTCGTAGAAATATATAAATCCCATCCATTTGATTAGATCACATTCCACAAAGATGATTTTATTTTCCTTACACTTACTGAGGTACAATAACTTGGAAGAAAAACAAGAGAAACAAAGAGAGACTACCTCAACAAAGACGACATGCTTACCGGCCCAATAAAGAGCAGACTACATGAGATTTTAAAACGTCTGGAATCCCTATCGCCACTTGTTGAAATTGTTCAAAAAAATATAAAAAGTACCTAAACACTATATCAGTGCTTCAGCGTCGCTAGCAGGGACGTAGCCAGGGAAACATGGGCTGATGTCTCTTCTCATTAATGCCATGTTTTTAATGAGCTCCTAACGATACATACAATATTTCAAAAAAGAAAAATGGAAAGTGGAAAACATTACACCAGATTGCTTATAAAAGGGAGATCTCCCACCATACCCTCCCTACACCCGGCTATCACACAACATACTTCAGAGATATCTTGGCTAAGTGACCACTGGGTGGGAATGATATGTCATGAGGGAGTAAACAGAGTCCCTGGGAATGATATGTCATGAAGGAGTAAACAGAGTCCCAGCTGGCTTACTTTGAAAATGTGCTGATTTCATTTTTCTAAACATGTATGGTATTGTTTATTTTAAGAAAGTTACTAGTTTCCTTTTTGTGCATGAAAATCCAAGAGAAGATAAATCAACTAATTCTAGTCAAAGGCGTAGGAGGGGTGAGGGTGGGGGCGAGAGCCCCCAGTGGAAAATGAGGGGGCGGAAGCATGCTTTCGCCCCCCCCCCCGCTTCCCGGGTCAGAAAACCCCTCTTTTATTTTTTCAAATTCACAAAAAGGAGAAATTTCCGGCGCGCTTCGCGAGTCGCAAAATGCAATATAAAATGCATTGCCTCTAGCTTATAAATCAGTTCGGTAAACTTTTCCGAGCTCTGGAAATGACAAAGTAGGACATTTACCTTGTGTAACACCACATCATCAAGAGACACCGGCAACCATATTGCTATTTTTGTAAATTGTCTTTCATAGAAATCCAAATATTCTTCAATAAAAGCTCTTAAATTTGAAATATTTTGTCTAAAAAGGACAACAAAGTTTGGGAAACTTTTGAAACGTCATAGGAGAGTGTCAGTTCGTAGGCCTTAGATAACATATGCAGCAACAACGATTCAGTCGTTGTGCAATCTAGTTTCAGTAGTTTATAGAAGTAGTTTATAGTTTGGTTTCGCCGAACTGCTCTTAGTCTTTAGTAAAAGCAGTCATTCTCAGATTTGCCACCGACTTATGATGAAAGCGCAGATTCCTCAGTAATCCCCCAACTATTTAAATTTCCTTCCAGAAAACCCCAAATCCAAAGCTTTCTGGAATACAAGCTCCATATCTACATATATTTGTTTAAAGGGGGCAAAAATTTCATCTCGCCTAGCGCGTCGCAATGCGTCCCTGATACAATGGTGATCACACTTGAAGGAAAAATCGGAAAACTTAGCTACTACTTACAAGTCCGAGACATGCAATTTTCGGCTGTGTGAGGGCTTACGATTTTTCAAAATTTTCTTTACGCTTCGCGCCAACTGAAGAAAGTCTTTTCCGCAAGACTTCATATTCCATGAAGGGAACCATTGGCCTACTCAAACCTCTCGTACGCACCTATCATCAGATACCTTTCAATCCTGTCAGTTGATAGTCTGTGTAGATGGATTTTTTAGTTATTGAAGTGCCAAAATGTTATCAACATTCAATGATGCAGAGCAGTGACATAGCTACAGGGGCAGGGGGGAACTGTAACCTGGCTCGAAAAAATGAAAAAATCGAAAATTTGCCATTTGAGACACAAGTCAAATACAGTGCGGTTCTCCCAACTTTTCCCTCATAAAATTCCGTATTCTTCATAATAAAAGCTCCATATATGTTATTATTAGTTTTAAAGGGGCAAATTTTTCCGCGCGCTTTGCGCGCCCTCAATTGCAACCCATAATGCAGTAAGTGACAGCTCATAAAGCAGTCATTGCTAAACTTTTCCAAGCGGCTAAAGTGTCGTTTCCCTACTAAATTCTCTCAATATATGCTTTTAGCTTTTAAATATTTTGTCTAAAAAGGCAATAAAGTTTAGGGAGCTTAATTTTTGAATGTCGTAGAGCAGCCTCAATCCGCACTCTTTAGATAACATTATGTAACAACAACGATCTTCAGTGGACATGCTATCTCAGATATATGCTAACAGAAAACCCACATTCTTCGATATTCCCCCAAATATTCAAATTTTCTTACATGAACCCTAAATCTAAACTATTTTCTACAAAACAAGCTCCATATTTACAAATGGTTGAAAGGACCCAAATTTTCGGAGCGCTCCGAGGGCCGCAAATTACGTTCTTAATATAGTAATGTTCATATTTAAGAAAAAAAAACAGACTTAAAAAATGTTCTTGCTCGTAGGAAAAGCAAAAAAATTATCATCAAAAAGGTATCTTTTGGTCAATGTGGTATGGTGAGGTTCATGGTCCAAAATCGTTCCGCCCCACTTTCATTTTGCTTCCTAGAGCACTGATTCTATGCTATATTGCAGATCTATTTGCCTTTTATATACATAATTTTCAAAGGCGGCGGTTAATTGGCACTAGCTCCTAATTGATCGCAAAATTCCTGTCTTAGGATGTTAACTCGAACTTCTTCAATTGACTTTATAGGTAAAACTCTCCTCACCCACTCACGCCTGTAATGAAAAGTTTTTATTTTATTTCAGGAAAGTGGGTAAATTTTTAGGTCACTTAGTGTATCGGAGTTTCAATATTCCTGAAATCTGCGACCCTGGCATTTTAGGACACCAGTTTGAGGGTACGATGATACACTCGTACTGCTCTAAAGGCCAAGGTAATATGCGGCAAAATCTTCAAGTGGCCTCACATATTATTTTCATTTTTTTCTTCTCCTAAAAAGACCTACTTCCGTCGCCTAAGATCATGCCGATATTGTTTCTGAAGACTCACATCAATTTCTCGCAAAGTTCGCCAGTAGTGGTAAACGAAGTCTTGTTCATCCTGTGAGTGTATTGAGACCAGATCTGCGAAACCTCGCAAATTTTCTTCAGTACTAAACATACGACAAGTGTTCAGTGCATCGTACCAAGATACTTCTTCTCCAAAATACCTAAGTAAAACGAAAATGATGCCATGAGATTTAAGAACACCATGCTCACTATGCGTTATATACATTACACTTTTGAAGCCATGCAGACAAGTAGGGTGACGAAAAAGTTTCTATGGGGCAAAGATACTTTTCCTTCGGGGACCTGGGACCGGGGAGGAGGTGGAAATACCAAAATTGTATTCCAGGCTACAACAATGTAATTTTTACCTTCTAGAGGAATAATTTCCCAGGGCCTTTGCCTTGTCTCACTTGCTTATAGATACGGGATACTTAATCTGTGTAGGTGTATTCATCAACGGCCCCGAGCACTGGAAGTGGAATGGTTTCTATCTTTCAGAGGCGAACTAATCAACTCCTGAATAATACCATTTATGGAAAGTAAATTTCCAAACAGCAATATTGGCTCTAACGGTGGCGAGTGGCGTCCGATATGCCTAAAAAATAATGCCGTAGAAAAGTACTGACTGAAAAAGGGATTTCTATCTCACACATTTACGCAACGATTATTCTTTTGCTATGTCTGGAACTCTTGCTTGAAAAAAATGAGGTGAGTTGTCGGATAAATCTTCTTCCAAATAGCCATTACAACGGATTGTGGGATAGACTTTTGGTATGCTTCATTTTTTGCAATGATATTTTACTGTCGGGAAAAAATATACCAAACGTCTGTTCCACAATCCTTTGTAGTTACTATTGTAAAATATGTATTTTGTGGAAACTGCACGGTACCCGCATGTAGGTATGTATGGCACTGTAGTACTTTCATGGATTTAAATTAGAGTTGGTCACCGTGCAAACGATTCCAACGCGGCCTTCTACAAGGAGAAGAAAATAGGTTACACAACCTTAATGAAATTTTAACTGAAAGACACTCACTTATCACCCCAAAGAAGCCCCCTTTACCTTCCCTATGGGAGAGGGGAATTCTTAAGTTGATGAAGTCCTGCGCTTTGGTCAACGTTTATTGGAAAGATACACAGCACCTGACATTACACAACACGCGCAGAGACTGTTCAAATTACTCGTAAGGGCCTCATACTTTCACCATCAAGCATTGGAGTGCTTTCAATGACGTCACAAGCCCCGTCCCGCGGCAAAAACTATTTATGGTGTAGCTAGCTGAGAAGCAACTGACGACCCACTTGTGTGTGTTGCAGTAAAACACTTGATTTTTGCCCGGTAATTGTGACGTCACGTAGAAGCACACTATAAACTAAGTTTGTGTCTGTAGAATGAGAAGATAAAGACAGTTGTGGGAGGGGCTAGAAGTGACTAGACTTGAGTTGAAAGAACAGAAACTTCTGGAGGGATGAAAAGATTTGCCCTAGTGTAGGCCCATCAAGTATAGTTTTTCCAGCTTCATCGCGGAAGCATCTTGAAATGTATTTTTTTATTTACCTAAGCTAGAAGTAATGGTCATTAAAATGTAATTTTCTTATGCACTCATTAGAGCGCAATCCATTCTATTAGAAGATAGGTGTCCCCAAAACTTTGTCCCGCGGAGCGGACTCGGTTTGTTCGGCCCCTCTTTAAGGCTTCGCTTACCAACTCCATTTGGTGGGGATATGACTGAACAAGGAATATGTCCCAGTCTGCTACACAGGCAAACAACTCTGCCGTGGACGCTTCGTTCCTAATTCCAGAGGAGTAGCATGAGTTTCAAAAGTGTGTTTCAAACCAGAGAGCGGTGGAAACTCCTTGGTCAAACCATATTCATACGTGAATATATTAGTTCTGCTCAAAACTTTGAAAAATCGCGAGCTTTCGTTTGCAATAAACGTTCACTTCGACCAAAATGCAAAATTGCAAAGTAATGACTAGAAAAATCGAAAAATCCCGGACAAAATGCAACTGCACGAGAACAGACATTTTGGGTGAGGAGAGGGGGACTCGGCTCATCATCCCCATTCTTGATCGTGATCATGGGAAAGGGTATAAAGAAAGGGTTCTCCTTCTCCCACTCCTTTTGGGAAGTTTGTGCTAAGGAGGGCTTAGATGCAAAAGGATGTCATATTTTACTTCTTTTTTGCGAGATTTGGGCAACATTTTTTACTTTGTCCCCCAGTTTCGACGCCCATTCCACATAGGTGATTAGCCTCGGTACCCACAGATCTTGCCACTGGGGCATCTGGACCCAACTTTCAAAAGCATTTACACTTCCAGAGCTGTGGCTTTGTTGCTAGTTGGTCAAACTATCGTTCGAGAATTCATTCACCTAAAAAATGTCGGGAATGTACCTACATGGTTCTTTGTCCCTCAGTTCTCTATAAAAGTGAACGTTTTCAGCACTTAAAGGCATATTTTCATCATCCCAAACAGTTCCAATTCTCCCAACCTACTTACTTCTAGCCCCTCCCACATTTATCTGAAACTCATCTTTATCCAGACGCAATCCTTGTTTATTGCTTCATGGCTTGTCCCAGTGGCCATACAAGTCAAAAATGTGTAATCAAGACACTCTCAGTGCCCACGCTGTGTAATTTAGCAATGATGCATTGTTTGAATGTGATGCCAATCAAAGAGCTGTACCAATTGAGAGTTTTGATATATGTATACTGAAACTGTAGTTTAGGGTAACGAATGACTGCCTTTAACTGTTCAGGTATAGTTTTCACTTACCCAGGCCTAGGCCTAGAAGCCATCTCATTTGAAACAGGATGGGAAGGGTGATGTACTCTTTTCGGAGAAGCATTTTTCTCAACGAAACATTTAAAAATTAAGTCTGTTTAAAATTTCGACATATTTTCTTTGCTGTGCGTGCACCGGGTATATTTTTAGCTATGCTTGAAGAGAAAAATTTAAGTGGATAAAGGTTATGTATGAAAACGGCCCCTTCCCCTAAGACCGCACTTCTGTGGGAAACCAAAAGAGGATCCTTTACAATTTCCTATAACTAAAAAAAATTGCATTGCGATCTGTATTGGCTAAGTGAACGTTTAGTTTGGGAAAATTGTCACAATGTCCATCAAAATCCATCAAAAATGAACCATTTTGAAGGGTAATTTCTGATTTGCACTTAATTATGCATAAATATGAGCTCAATATGCAAATCTTTTGATGCCTATAGGGATCGACATGCCATATACGTCTAATGGTATCCTTTGATTTTGCCACCTTTATTTCAAGGATAGTTGTACAATTGGCTTGTTCCGAGGGTTTAAGTTGTGTCAGTGGAAATTCTCATTATTCATGAGCAAACCATTACCTATCTGATGAGTAATTGAGAGATAATTTATAAAGGATAATCGAAAGAAATGTCAACACTGTGCAACAATACACACTAATATTTTAGAAAAAGCCATTATTTGGGAACCGTAAAAGATATTGTCATAAATCCAAATGATTTTACCTTAGGAATGCCTACTCCTTCAGTCCTTAACTTTCAATTAAAGTCAGGGATTTTTGCTAGCATGTGTCACACACTTCTTTGAAGTTTATTGCGATTTATCAATGATGCAACAGTTAGCAGGTTAGAGTGAACATTCCGAGAATAGATACCCAGCTTGTTTGCGTTTGTTTCTGAGTCTTTTAAAGTTCAGCATAAACAAGAAGGACGCGCAAGGTAAATATTTACTTGGAAAGTTGAAAGGTTATTTGTCGGGATTTCAACAACAATACGATCGAGCACAGCGTTTTCCAAGCTAGAGGTAGTTAATATGTTGCATTGCTCAAAAACTGACATTTTCCTAGTATCAGAGTATACGAACTCTCGTAAACTGATATACGCTCGAAAAAAATATTTGACAGGCCTCTAGAGGTAGCGAAAGGGTATGCGCATATAAATTGAACTGAATCTGGGGTCTGTTTTTTTTTTTTCAAAAAAGAAGATGATTTTCCCCTAAGTTGCATTGTGGTAACGAATGGTTGCTAGTTGGAATATCCACATGGTGACGATATGGGTCGTATCTTTTTTCCGGTTTTAGAAATGTTGTCTTCTTTACAATACTTCCACTTTTGAAAGTCATTAAACTTTCTGCTAAATTTCCATCCCTCCTGAAGATCAAATATAGACGTTCAGGTCAGTGGCGTCACCAGACATTTCATTCTGGGGGGGCACTGAGGGGGCACAACGATTTTATGGGGGGGAATTGCTAGACTCCACTCATGGCGTCGGAGGCGCCACCGAGCGCGAAGCGCGAGGCTCAACGGGTGGGGTCCAGGGGCCCGCCTTAGGGCCCCTGGTGGGGTCCAGGGGCAAAGCCCCGGTGGGGGTCCAGGGGGCGAAGCCCCCGGAAGCTCCTGGGTTTTAGCGTGTTTGTGAGGTATTAAAGACATTATTTAAGGGTAATTTTATTGACTTAACACTGGTCTAAAAGTTACCTCCAGGGTAACTTCAAGTAAGCCTCTCGGTAAAAAACCACTGACTCAACTACTAAGAGCTTATCCGGCTGAAATTTTGAAAATGGGGTAGATGATCTATAGAGAAAAAAGTTGATGGGCACTTCAATGTGAATTTTGGTGGGGGTCCAGGGGGCGAAGTCCCGGAAGCTCCTGGGTTTTAACGTGTTTTTGAGGTATTATAGACGTTATTTAAGGGTAATTTTATTGACTTAACACTGGTCTAAAAGTTACCTCCAGGGTAACTTTCAAGTAGCCTAAGACTTTCGGTAAAAAACCACTGATTCAACTACCAAGAGCAGATCCGGCTGACACTTTAAAAAAGGGGTAGATGATCTATAGAAAGAAAGTTGATGGGCAATTCAATGTTAGTCTTAGTGGGGGTCCAGGGGGCGAAGCCCCTGGAAGCTCCTGGGTCTTTAGCGTGTTTGTAAGGTTTTAAAGTTGTTTTTTAAAAGGGTTGTTTTAACACTGGCCTAAAAAATTACAGGGCAATTTCGAGTAAGATTTTATTTTTGGTAACAACACAAACGTTAGTGAAACTACTCTCAAGAGCGTATCAGGCTGACAATTTGAGGAAGGTGAGCTGCACCGTGACTATAAAGAGAAAGAAAGGCTGTTGATGGTCAATTAGATGTGATCCTCTGAAGGAAAAATGTAGGCTTAATCCTGCTTGAAGGGTTACCTGAGCTGTGCGCCACCTCCAATTGACGTAGTCGGAAGTGTGAAGAAAATTTTGAAAAATGTAACCCCTCAGACAGCCGGAAATGACATTGCCAAGGTTTTTTGGGGGGATATTTTCATTTGGAAAACATGAAAATCTACTGCCTTTTCTTTTCAACAGAGGAATCGAATCCTAAAAAATTCATAGTCACACTCTGACTACAGAAGACATATTTTTTTTGGAAAATCTCAAATCTCAGTTGGGGGGGCACACGGGGGGCACACGGGGGGCACACGATTTTTCAGGGGGGGCACGTGCCCCCCCCCCCTGGCCCCCCCTTGGTGACGCCACTGGTTCAGGTAATCACTGGTTGACTGGGCTGACCGTTTGCAGACGAATCACCAAACTCGGCTTTTAAAATCAGGTCAGCTTCATTAGATTACGGGGGGAGGGGGTACATTCCCCCTCTACAAATATATGACGTCCATGTAATCACTGGTTGACTGGGCTGACCGTTTGCAGGCGAATCACCAAACTGAGCTTTTAGAATCAGGTCAGCTTGATTAGATTACGGGAGGGGGGGTACATTCTCCCTTTTACGTGTAGTGTCACACAGATGCTATACCATGTATGGAATCTCGATCAACGTCAACACCTTGTTTATAGAAGAATGCAGTCGCCCAAACTTGTTTTGAAACGACAGGTAAATCTCACAATTTTTTTCTTTCTTCTCTTCCAAGTATCCTACTCCAATATTTTATATTCAAGGTAAACCAAGTAAATTTTCACATGATATTTGAATTGGGGAATTGATTCGCTTTGCTTATTGCTGATGGTGTGAAAGCACTTCAGTGTAGTTATTTGTCCCCAACCACAATTTAACCAGTCTACATAACTTTTCAATTGGCACAGCTCTTTGCCTGACTTGGAATTCAAAAATGCAGGGTAACTCATATTTCATATCTTGTTGTACTGAGAGTGTTTTAATTACAGATTAGGACTTTGCATGCTTACGAGGATATGCCCTGAAGCATGGAAGTACTTCCATGCCTGAAGCATTAAACTGGGATTGTGCAGTGGTGGCACCAATGGGGGCATGGGGCATTTGTCCCCCAGTAGGAACCTTTTCCCCCAGTTGCCCTTCCCATTAAGCTTCGGAATAATATAGTGGCCTAACAAGGGTATCTATCCCAAGATTTATTTTTCCCTATAAAGATATGCTAACACCTCGGAGCCTCCGGGGACTTCGTCCCCTGGACCCCACCCGTTACAGCTCGCGCTCCGCGTGTGATTTTTTCCCCTCAGCATTTTCTTTTGTCTTCCATTTGCCCCCTTCCCAACACTTTTTTGATCCTGGTGCCGCCACTGGGATTGTGCCTGATAAAGATGGTCCTAAGACAACTGTGGGAGGAACAATCATGGAAATAGGGACTTGGGAGACGATGATTCATGCTTAGCAAGTTAAGAATATTTGAAGCCCAATGACACAAATTACAGTAATGACGTGATATCCAGTCTCCTGGACAGTTCTTCCTGTGATTGGGTGGGGTAATGTTTTTCCTTCTACATCCATGCATGTTCGAATGCCATTATTTTCCCTCCACTATACTCCACTACACGGGCAAACCCGACTGGCCAAGCTAGATCATGACTTAAGTGTCTGGATTTTAATGTGTAACTAGCTTTCATGAAAAATGAGACGAAATGAAATATCGAGGTTGGCTCAGATGACATTTGATACTTTTGGACGATTCTTTCCTGAAGTCATTTACCGAATCTTTGAAAATACCTTATGTCTTTCCTCCACCCCGGAACCATGAAGTTCGAAAGAATTGTTTTTCATGGTACATGGACGGTTACACAAGTACACTGGCTAGTTTTTCCTCCGCCTTACTCATCGTAAATATCTTAAATTTGAAAGATAGTCTAGCATTGTCTCTTAACTTTGTGGTATTTTGGCAAAGTTCACACTAAAACATTTTACACACATACTTACATACATACGTACTTTTTTAAACACTTCACAAAATAGACAAAAACATTACTGATGACGATGGAATTGAAGGATGAAGTGAAATACTTTCAATTTTTTTTCATCCTACCAGAAGAGTAGCCAGGATTGTGTCGTGGGGGTGGTGGGGTTGGATCACGACATGAGAGAAAGGTCTAAGGTAACGGGAAACGGTTATTTTAAGTGTTTCTGCAATTACTTTTTTCAAGGTTGAGTTATGCGGGGTCAACCCCAAACACCCCCCTCCCCACTGATTCCTACCAAGACAATTACGTTTCTTAAAAATACGGAATTTAACATCCAAATTAAATCAATTTCACACTAAAAGGTAAATGCATCAGGACACAATAAATTATTTAATCAACGCACCATCACGAACTGTGATGTGAATTAAACCATACACACTTGCATCATGGGCGTAAATCTGTACTTAAAAGTGGTGTTAGTTCCGTGGTCACTTCCGTCAAAAATCTAATTGTGGGGGTGTCCCCGTCCCTGTCTTAGAATCGACCCCATGCCTAGCATTCCTAACCGTCTTTGAGACTGACTGCACAAATTCCTTCAAAAACTTTAAATATTACCAACCTGTAACAGTGGTTCTTCCATAGGGTCCAAAATGTGGGACACGTTAGCTGGCATTCACACAAACTGTCGGCTTCTGACGTGCTACAAAATATGGTCAACACGACTACCGAGAAAATTTTGAGCCGATAAAACATGGTTGCACATACGGCGGGTGTAGGCTTAAAGGAACAATATTTGTATACCGCACGGATGTCTTCCGGAACTCCAGCGTGTCACGATGAAGTTAGGCATAGATATGTCTAATACCGAAAATACGTGATGATATAAGTAGTTTAGTTTCTTCAAAGGGTAACCTTTGACGCCTTGACGTCACTCATGAATATTTATCCATCTGAAGTTGACGACATATATGTGTGGTACAAGCGGCCGATCCTCAAATCCTGAAGCTGTTCCAGTGCCGCTCTTTAATCCTTCAAAAGTTTTCATTGACCCATCATGATCAAATTGTATCTCAAATATTGGAATTTTTCTCACGAACATGACGTCACAGAAAAGAAAAGCGTCTCCAACAAAGGCAAGTGAATAAAATTGCAAATTTCACCGATGAATGCAAGCAGGTGAGTTTAAGGCATGGGTGATTAGTACATGCCCAGCCAACATGTCCAGTTGGGTCCAGACTGGGCTACAGCTGGCCTACTTGCTGGGCCCCAGCTGGGACCCATTCGAGTTTGTCAGGTGCCGACGTGGGGCCCAACTGCTCTGGCGTTTACCAACTGAAACCCAGCTAGGCATCAGCTGTTATCACTCAAATTACTCATAACTAACCCCCCTACTGAGTGATGTAAACACGATCATTTACATTCTCCTCACTAATATCGGCACATATTAAGAATCAGTTCCGGGAAGTGACGTGCAGTCTTTATAAAATTGTACGTTTGGCCTAATCTCCTCCCAAACGTTCATTACCCTTACTCTGAGTTTTAATCATGATTTGGGGTCACTTGTTCTAGTCTTGAGCCTAAATGGTTTTCAAGAACTCTAGGCTTATTTGGTTTTCACACACACACACACACACACAAATAACATTAAGCAAATATTATCAATAATCTTGTCTTGTGGGCACTGATTACGAATTAAAACTACTCTAGGTAATTATATCCAAAACCAGTTTAAAGTTTCCTGCCCGCGATCCCTGTAATAGACTAATTGGGAAATGTTTACACTTCAGTAATGCATCATGGAAGTGTTCGGTCGCTTAAGATGAAGTAAAGGTCTGTCCACACAGGATGCGTTGCCTTCCGTTCCGGATACGACACGGCACGTCACTTTTAACACTTTGCACGTAAATCAATGGAACCGTCCACACAGGATGCGTTGCGTTCCGTCACCATCAATGCGGAAAAAAAAGTTGACGTATCCTTGCGTTCAGAAACAGAGTTGACGTACGGAAGCATGCGTCAACTTTGCTTTCTTTCATGTTTTTCTTTCTTAAAATGCAATTTAACGGGATATGGATGCAAAATGGTACTATATTTGAGCTTAAAATCACAATAAAACGCCTGTATAATAAGTAGAAAAGCTCATTTTGGGGCATTTTCTCACAACATTGGGAATGCATATGTAGGCCTATGATTCTTTGGGTACCCACTACCCTTGCGATATTATTGACTTCGGTAGTGAAAAAACAGTTGTATTTTTGTTGGGACGGTAGGCAGGGGAAGTCTGGACAATAGACATGGCTGTATAGGGACATTTCACGGCACACGAGCAAATATAAATATACAATGTAGTGTATATCATCAGTGGCGTAGCTTCGGGGCTGATGGGATCGAGCCCTTCTCCTCAACCGTTGCCCTCCAAGCGCCCCACAAGCGATCTGGGCCAAAAAACGTCACTCGACTGGGCTACTCAACTTGATAATGATAGACTCTGGCTGTAGAAAATCTCCATTCCAATCAATCCACTGAAATCAGTGGCGTACACAGGGGAAGGCCGTTAGGCCATTCCCCTCACTGATGCCGATTTGTTTTTGTTCCTAAAAATACGCAAATTTTTTAACACAAATTTTACTTCAAAAGGTAGCTAATATAGCACCAGATTGCATGAAAGGACACCTAATTTTTCAAACGCCTTCAAAGGAGGAAGGAGACACCCCCTCCACTAGGACACCTCCCCCAGGCCGGCGATCACGCAACATACTGCATGTCCCTACACTTCCATAAGAGAAATCCTGGGTACGCCACTGATTGAAATCCATCGAGATAAACCCACGTTGAATAATTTTGTACAAATTCGGAGAGATTGTGAGAAACTGAATGTGTTTAGGAATAAAATCAAACCAAATTTTACATTTTTTCCACGAAATTTACACTTTTTGTCAATCAGTATGCATTGCCATTGGAAACTACACACTGCATCTCAAAGTGACGCATCGGGATTGACGTAGTGTGAACGCATTCTGTACAGACAGGCATGCGTCTTGACGTATCCGGAAGGATGCGGAAAAAAAAACGTGCCGTATCCGGAACGGAACGCAACGCATCCTGTGTGGACAGGCCTTAAACCGTCTATCTCTAGGCATTTGCCATCCATTGCAGTTAAGTCGCGGTCAAATTATATCGAATTCGCATCGAATTCCGATCCGATGTTTTGGGTTTTTTTTTTATAAATTCTTTTCCAGCTCTGGTAGGAAAGACCCCCCCCCCCTTTAAAATGTCAACCAGTGTAAATATATGATTTGTATATGGTGTCTATGATAATAGCTCTCAACTGAAATGACTTTTCGCGGCGTCACACCGACATACATTCGTTTTCGGACAGCGTAGTCCGATCAAATTTGTCTGTCGATGAGACGTCAGGAAATAATAAGCATAAATTATATCCTGCTGTACAAGTCATATATTTACACTGGTTGGCAAATTTTTGGCTCTTCTAAGATTTCAGCAAAAACTAACAAAAATCGGAATCCAGTCCGAATAGTTGTAGTATCACTGCGGCTGTACTCGCTTTGCAGACTAAATGACAGCTTCCCTGGATCAAGCATGACTCCTTTTCCCACGTTACCTGGAGTCATTAAGGCAACTAAGGCCCATGCTAGGCTAAGGTGCATTAATTCACCCCTATTGTACTAAGATAAAAAAAGGAAGATTTCGGCTTTGATGTCAATTCCTCGCCCACATTGACACGTCTATTTTCAATGCAGGCAAGGTGTTAATCATGGTATGTTTACATGTGTGGTACCAGAATTTGCCCGACAGGGGGCCAAGCTCCACGACAGGGGGGCAGCAATCCGAAGCCCCGACACTGGTGATGAGTTCCCGATGAAACGCGACTGGCAGAATTTGAGGCGCCCAAAACGCGCGGAAATTTGGGGCCTCGCTTTTAACAAATATTTAAAAAAATCGGAGCTCGTTTTGAAGAAAATTTGACACTTTTGGAACAAATTTGGTTTTTTGTCAACACAATTAAAATAAGCGGGGTGTCTGTTAAAGAATCTGCCCTTCATATTATCAACTCCTCAAAGTTGAATGGGCGACTGAACTTCGTTTTAGGCTATATTATAGCCCTACAAACTATGCTCTCAGACGAAACTGGAACTTCAATTTGCCAGAGAATGTCTTACCTTGAACAACGATTTGATAATTAAGACCTTATATTGAAGAAATTAAGCAATTTAATGAAAGAAAGTGGCTTTTTGCCACTGTGAAACTGAAAAATTGGGGGCTTTTATTGAGTGATCTGCCTTTTATAAGTGGAGAACTATTGTATCGACTGGGAGATTGAAGTTGGTTAGCGTTTTTCATTGTTAGGAGTATATCCACCTAAACTGGAAAATTTTCCAAAAATATTTTCCCATTTCTAACAAATATTTGAAAACCTGAAGCGTATATTGGAGAAAGAATTCCAATTTATGCTAGTTTTTTTTTTTCGGGGGGGGGGGGGGGGTGGGGTTTATTGAGGAATCTGACCTTCATATTAGAAATATCAAGTAGATTGTCGGGGCGACTTCTAGTTTACCGGGGTTACTGAATATCATCATGAAGACCCTCGAACGATATTGATATACTTTCCAGAAAACATTTGGCTTCCTCTTACATATTTGAAACTGTGTGGTTACAAATTAAAGGAATTTTATGACAGAAAACAGGCGTATGGAAGCATTTCAGTTTGGGGGGCTACAGATTTTTTGCACGAAAAATGTACCTAAAGACTATCTATGAGTAGCGCAATCACTGGTTGGCGCGGAGCGCACACAAAATTTGAAAAATCGCCACTCCTTAGATAGCAGGAAACGGCATTTCGCAGGCTGGTTAGTGGAATCTAAGAAGTCGCTTTTCTGATCTTTCGTTTGAAATAAATAAGGAAAGTGACCAGAAGTAATTTCTAATTTTGATACAAAACGGAATACGATCTTCAAGCCTGCAAAGTTGTGTCCAGTAAACTGTTCTATTGAAACATTAAGCGGAGCGCCACCATTAGTTTGCGCGGTTCGTACAGAAAATTGTGAAAGTTTGGACCCTTCAGGCGGTCGGAAGTAGCATTTCCCATATCTGTAACTAGTTTTTGTTTGCAATTAAACACACTCCAATAGAAAAAACAGTAATTGCAAAGTGATTAAGACAGTTATCAGATAAATTAATGTACAAGTACCATTGGTGAAATGGTTTTATAACATGGGGGAAAACAATACAAGGAAATCGAAAGCAGAAAATTAAAAGAAAAGGTTTTATTTGTAGAGGAGAATCGTAAAATTGAGATCTTTGTTGAAGATCAATCTGCCTTAGTTCATACAGGCAAAATAAATGCTGAAGTTGGTTAAAGTTTCATATTTTGTAGTAAGGTGAAAATGGATTTCTTTTTACTTTCTTTCCAGTATATGTTTGAAAATCTGGAGAGTATTTTGAAGAAATCGGACTTTTGTACGAAAATTTGGGAATTTTGGGAGTTTTCCTTAAAGGCATATTTTCATCACCCCAAACAGTTCCAATTCTCCCAACCTACTTACTTCTAGCCCCTCCCACGTTTATCTAAAACTCATCTTTATCCAGACACAATCTTAGTTTATTGCTTCATGGCTTGTCCCAGTGGGCATACAAGTCCATAATGTGTAATCAAGACACTCTCAGTGCCCATGATGTGTAATTTAGCTATGATGCATTGTTTGAATGTGATGCCAATCAAAGAGCTGCACCAATTGAGAGTTTTGATGTATGCATACTGAAACTGTAGTTTAGGGTGACGAATGACTGCCTTTAAGGATATAGTCTTCTCCTAAGCAAAATCAATAAGATCGTGGGAGCGGCTGTGAGGAGATTGAAATTTATGGGACTTTCATCTTTTATCGTATGGATGAAGGCTCCAAGGCTCCCCGACGAAATTGGATGTCTTCCCTGACGGGGGCAGCTTTACCCGACGGGGGGATGGGGCAGCTTTCCCCGACGAGGGGTGGTGGGGGCGCTTTCCCCGACGGAGGGATGGCCCCGTGGTCCCCCGCTGGAGCCACCATTGAATATTTGACCTTGTGATCCAACTGGAGGTAGGCCTGTTTCATTTTCCTAACTCAGTCCATCGTGTACAATCTAACTTCCCGTTTTACTGGGCAAGGCCCTGATTTGGTTAACGTGACCGGAACTTACGACATACGTGGATACGTACGTATAGTAATAGGGTTAAGGTTACGGGTAGGGATATACATATACGCATATGTGTACACACATGCATGCTAAATTAGTATCTGAGTTCTATATTAGACAAATGTAACTTACCGATGAAAGGTTTACGAAATCACGATTTGCCATAGAAATGCAGCAGACATCTCCATGCCACCATATTCACCTAATTATTAAAAATCTTGGAGAACGATAAGGTGTAGTTTACGTGCCCTTTTCTTCTTCTTCTTTGGAAATAAATACGTTGCAGACTCCCAAAGGATACAAACGCAACGGAGTAAGAGAGAGAGAGAGAGATAGAGAGGGATCAGCAAGACGCCAGACTGCACCTAAAGGTGTCCAGGGTGTGCAAATTGACTGTCTCATCAGGTAGTTTGTTCCAATCAAGGATAGTTGTTAGAAAGAAGGAAGATTTATACTAGGCGGTTTTGCAATTAATATACTTAAGGGCTTTGCTATTATTGGTTATCTGGTTTTCAATGATGTTGGAATAGGTGGAGTCACAAAACTGGGTAGGTCTAATCCGTCTCCGCCCGGCTGGAAGGAAAGTAAGATACTGATCCTGTGGGACCGCTGGTAGCTGGTTATTAAGGATTTTGTACATAAAACAAAATCTATCAATTTTCCTACGGATTTGTAATGGAGGAAGTTTCAGTTTTTCAAGAAGCTCAGTCATGAAACCTTCTCTCTGGTAATATAATTACCACTGATAAATCTTGCGGCCCTTCTTTGGACTCCTTCCAAGCGGTCTTTATCCTCTTGTTGGTCGGGGTCCCATGTGGCGGCAGCATACTCCAGGTTGCTTCGAACCAAGGAAATGTACCCTAGTTGTTTACATTCCATTGGGCAGTGTCTAAGATTTCTTTTTAAAAAGACCTAACATAGCACCTGCTTTAGTGGTAATTTTGTTTATAAGAGTTGACCACTTTAAATCGTCCTAGATGGTGACACCCAAATAGGGGCTGTTCTTTAACTGCTGAAGTATGCCATCTTCTATGGTATAGTAGAAAGATGATTTTGGTCGGGTCCTTAGCAGGTAGCATTTCTCATACCCCATGTTTTAGCCCAAGAAGTAAGACTTTGTAGATCTTGTTGCAGGGCAATGTGGTCACTTTGATTTCTTATGGGCCTATACAGGAGACACTCATCTGCAAACAACCTCACTTGTGAGGAAACACAATCAGGTTAGTCATTAATGCAGCACAAGAATAGTAGTGGCCCAAGGACTGTCCCCTGTGGGACACCTGACTCAACAGAAGCATAATCAGAAAAGTCACCATCAGCGACGACTCGCTTCTTTCGTTGCGTGAGGATATTCAAGTTACTTAAATACCTTATACTTCCTTGACGCTAGTTCTCTGACTGCTTTCTCTCTTGTATCTTATCACAGTGTCTCTTGTAGGAGACTTAACTCACGACATGGAATAAAAAGAAACAACATAGCGTGCGAATTCTCGGATTATCTTTTGTCTCAGTAAATCCGTACATTCCTTTGCACACACTAGCCTTCATGGCCAGGTGGCTAATCAGGACAGTACTATACACGGATATTCAAATTCCAGTCGCTCATGAATTTGGCAAAATAAAACCAAACCTTCATCACTTTGTAGTCCCCGTGGCTTACACCGGTTTTTGAATAGTGTTCAAGATTTATAATCTGATTTTTACCCCTGGAATGACCACCAACAATCATTCACTCAATTTGGGTCATTCATTAGCATGATAAATGCGGTTACCCTCAGTGAACTTTGGTTAGAAACTTGGCTGTAAAACTCACCTTTCTAACCTAACCTCTCTAGTGCACATCACTTGCTAATACCCATCTCTGGCAAGAGACAAGAAACTTAATCCCGACTTGGAATAAAACTAAGCCGACACAGCGTGCCTTCCAAATTACCTTTTGTCTCAGTAAATCCGTACATTACTTTGCACACGTAACCTTTTTGGCCAGGTGACAAATCGGGGCGGTACTATACAAACATATTCAAATTCCTACCGTTTCATCACCTTTGACAAGATAAAATCAAACCTTGATCCAGTGGCGTAGCCAGGATGATTTTTTAGGGGGCCTATAACAAGGGGGGCTGGTACCTCCGAGGAACAGGCTCGGCAAGACAATCTAAGCGGAGCGCCACCATCAGTTGGCGCGGAGCGAGGAAGAAAATTTGGGGCTTTGCAAACCCTCAAGATGGCCGGAAACGGCACTTCTCATGTGTTTTAAGCTGGATGTATCCAGCCTTGAAATACAAACCTCATGTCTGCCACTTCTCCAGTTCTCAAATAAAGAGAATAAAAAAAATCAATCTATGAAAAATGGTAATACATACCCTTTTTAGGGACCCAAAAACTGGGCATTATCTGATCTGTGGCCTGGGGAATGAGACTTAAGGGAACCGGTATCTCACTTTCCCGTGAAAAAACTTTTTAGAATGGATTTTAGCTTTAAATAGGAAAACCAAAAGTAGTTGTGTCCCCCTCTGAGAAACTTTCTTTGCGTTAGATATCCTAGATGCAACTTAAATGGTTCTATGTTTGGCAAAACTTTGAACTGATTATAGGCCTACTTTTAAGGAGTTCTTTTTGGGGAGCATGAAAAATTTCAAAATACTCATTTGTAGTATTTGTGGAGATTTTACAAGTGACATACATACTACCAAAGAAACAATTTTTCCGGTTTTCAGTGGTGTCTAGATGCAAAATGGTGCAGTATTTGTTCAGTCATCGGTACATTACGTAGTCAAAATTAATATACTACGAGTAAATCTCTCAAAATATTTAAACCGAAAAGAAGAAGTAGGGATCATGTGGGAAACACATGTAATCCGAACCTTGTGGACATTTTAGAAATCCGCCCGGACGCCAGTGCCAACTAGTAAAAAGAGGACTTGTAGACTTGTCATGGGCAGGAGTCAACGGCACGACATAGGCCCACTTGTTAAGGATGGAAGGGAAAAAATATTTGAAGGCAGTACCTTACCCTTACGGCATATTTTTTGTATGATAAAGTATAGGAATGGTCGTGTTAGAATGGTCTCCAGTGTATGATTGCCTTGTTTTCAGTAAATCAACTAGCCATCCGAAAGGCAGAAAGGGTCTTAACCTAACAAAGTCACATTCGAGTTTGTCGTCGAGACGTTCGTTTCATCTTCGAAGTGAAATACAATAAACGACAGTGCAGATTATATACGGTATCTAATTAAGTGAAAGAATTCATTTTGAAGTTATTACTTGATTTCATACCTGCTCACAAAATGTGTTTTACAAACATTCATGCATGTTTTCTTAATTGTTACACTTTGTTTATTTACAAACATTTTATTTTTTTCTCAATTACTTTATCAGGACGCAAAAAATCTGGAGGGGGAACCTATGTCCCCAGCCCCCCCCCCCCCCCCTGCCTTGATCACATCTTGGCAATCCGCAGTCCCCATGGCTTATACTATATTTTCGAAAAGTGTTCCACACTCAAAATTTGATTTTTTCCCCCGCCGGAATGACCACCACACCAAACATAACAACCAAGCACTCAATTCGGGTCATTTATTAACATGATAAATGCGGTTTCCTCAGTCACCTTTTATTTCTTGACATGGTGAATTTACAAGGTTTACACCTTTTGTTCTCTCCTGACCCCAAAATCTTTGAACTCCACCAAATAAAAAAATAAAAACATAAAAAAATAAAGAAAAAATAAATAGAAATAAGTAATTATCATGTTTAGTATGGTTACAGCGGCCAGTATGGCAAGCCGTTTTAGCATTTACCTCGCAATTTCACCTACGTGGCATGTATTTTACTTAATTGGAATTCTATTTCACCTAAAGGAAATTCCATTTCAGTTAAGTGGAATGCGGTAAAATGCCAGTTCTATTTGGCTTTAGTGAAATTTGGTTGGCCAGTCTCCCGGAGACTTTGATTGGCCAAATCAGAGCGTTCTAAATACGTGAACTATATTTACATACGATTATTGAATGTTTCTTACCGCCCAGATTTTTACCTAATACTACACGTGAACGAACGTCAATCTGTCGTAAGTGGAAAGCATTTCACTTCAGCTTACTGTGTTGACTCGCCATTGTATATTTCTTAAGTGAAACTGAATTCACCTTAAATGGAACACTTAAGTGTAATAGATATAGGCTATTCGACTTCAGCAAAATATTATTCTTTTAGTGAAATTGCGAGGAAAATGCTGAAATGGCTTAGTCTAAATAGTTTATTGTACATCTTGTTTAAAAAGTCGTTTTATTCTATCTTTTTGGGACTCAGTTCCTTTCCAAGTGCGTAAAACTACAGGTCATTAACGGATATTTGGATAGATTGGATTTACGCCTCATTAACAACCGATTGGCTTCTTTTGATCCCTAGTGACCTTTGACCGACACCACAAACAATGAAGATCATCTACTAAATCCCCAAAACTTACCTGGTTTGGGAATCTATAAACCCTACTTCCCTCATCTCTTACACATATGAACAGCTCCATCTATCGCGGAAGATGTGCTGACGAAAAAAGTCCCACAGAGGGCGTGCGCTAGTTAACCCTTGACCCGTCCTTGCTTAAGCGGCAGCGGAACCCGAGAGACTTCGCTTCGGAACGTTTAGACCAGTGCAGTACCAATGGGTAAACCACCAAATGACTACGGAAAAAACCACCTGATTAACAGAGGACACTAAAAGCAAGAGGAAAAAGTCCACAGGACTTACCGATTCTTACGGAGGATGGTTCAGGTTTTGTACAGAAAGTCGAGACATCACCGGCAGGCACAGCAGTTAATAAACATTAGTAGGTGAAGTAAAACCACCGTGCAGACGAGATTCCTAGGCGAGATCTCTCAGGTTCCAGAGTGGGACCGGAAGGCGGGATCCAGGTGAGGTAAGTAGGGTTTATAGATTCCCAAACCAGATAAGTTTTGGGGAATCTATTTCACTCCTACTTACCTCATCTCTTACACATATGGACAGACTAGTACTGGTTGCCTGGAGGGACGGCTGGGACTGGAGACCGAGCCGATAGAGGAGACTGTCTGGAAGAAGATTGTTTGTGGTGACTCAGCACTGCCTTGGCGAAAGACCTCTCAGCCGAAACTGTATCTGTGAGGTAACAGGAAACAAAGGACGACGGTGTCTTCCACGCCGCCGCCTTGTTGGTATCTTCCAAACTGCCAAAGGGACACCTTGAAACCATGCTTTAGAGGTGGCATGAGATCTGACATCATGGGCTCTCACGTGTTCTGATGGTAGTGCAAAGGGCTGGATGAGGTCCCTGATCCATCTGGAGATTGTAGCCTTTGAAGCTGAATTATAAGGACTCCTCGGGATGAGGAAGAGGTTGTCGGACGTCCTTAAGTGTCGAGTTCTCTTAATGTACTTCTTGAGAGCTCTCACCTGGCATACCAGACTATCCTCTTGTACTAAGGAAACCGAATGCATAGCAGGGACGTACGTCTCGGAAGGGTTAAAGGAGATCGTCTGATTTTTAGCTAGGAAAGCGGGATCTGGCAGTAATCTCACGCCGTTCGGGTGAAACCGGATGAAGCCCTCCTTCACTGTGAGGGCGTGTAGGAAACTCCTTGCGGAAGCCGCAGCCAGCAGAGAAACCGTTTTGTGAATCAGATGCTCTAGACTGATTGAAGATAGTGGTTCGTAAGGTGAGCTGGACAGCCGACTGATAACAGAGTTGATAGATCAGGACGGAGTCAAGTGCCTAGAAGGTGGTCTCTGGCTGAACATCCCTTTCAGTAGGTGGACAATAGTTTGGTTGTCACCTATGCCAGAACCGTCTTCAAACCCATTGTGAACTGCGGCGATGGCAGATCTATAGTTTCTTATTGTACTGACTTGCTTCCCCTCGCGGAATAAGGCCGTCAGGAATTCCGTTACTTGGAGAAGGGAAGCTTCCACGGGATTGAAACCATGGTCTAACGACCATTGTCTGAATCTGTTAAGTCTGGTATCGTAAGTGCGAATAGTCGATCTTCTCCTGGATCCCGCGGCGATGTTGACAATGTCTGTAGGAAGGACCAAATTTTCCGATTTTTTTTAAGTGTGAACATCATTCCCTGGGGACGTAGTTTGCGCCGCGCAAAGCGCGCCGAACTTTTTTGCCCTTTTTAAGAAAATTTTTGACGATATGGAGCCTTTATTGAGACAATTTTGTCTTCTGGGTTACTATTTTAAGGAAATTTAAAAAGTTCGGGAATTATTGAAGAATTTGTACTTTTTATTGGCAAATTTGATATTGAACGGCGACCGCAAATCATTGTAGCTTATTATTGGAAAAGTTTTGGAATTTAATGGTGGAAAATTTATGAAAGTAGCACTGTAGTTGCCGATATCACTTAATGATCTGGGTTTTTTTTTGTCATTTCTAGAGTTTGGAAAAGTTTACCCAACTGATTTATGAGGGAACATGACTGTATCAGTTACTGTATATTGCTAAGGGCGCAGCGAACCGAAAATTTTGCATTTTTGAAACAAATAATTACAAAAATGAAGCTTTTATTGGAGAGAATTCGGAATTTCATGAAAGGTTTGGAAACCACAGCAGTTGACTAGTGTCACAAATAGCAAATTTCTGAATTTTTAACATTTCAGAGCTAGGGGAGGGGCCATCTCCCTCTGCCTTGCCTGTATAGCTACGCGACTGAATGTAGTGCAAAAAGTATTGCCACTATCATTGTGGTAGGCACAGTGGTTATCCAGCGGCCATTGAACACTTTTTGTACTTACGCCGTAATTCATCAGTTTTAGTTTTCATCACGTGATAGAATTTAAAGTGTGCGGTAGGGAGGGTGTCCCCTTCAAAAAGAATTGAAGGGACGCATCTCATCCCTTCCCCCACCATTTATATTGGCAGAGAAAAGGTTTCCAGTCGACCAAAACCGTTTGCACGGTTTGTGTAAATAACACAAAGACTGCTTACTTAGGCCTACGAATTAAGCGTCTCCGAAGACGTTTGTAATGTCACTAGCTTATATTGGAGAAAATTTTGAATTTTATGAAAGAAAATTTATGAAAATAGCACCGTAGTTGCCGGTGTCACTTGATGATCTGATGTCCCACATGGCATATTTCAGATTTTGTCCTTTTCAGAGCTCGGAAAAGTTTACCAAACTGATTTATGAGCAAGCACTACTGACTACTGCATTAGAAATTGCACGGCGCACGGAAAATTTTGCTTTTTTGAAAAAACTTATAACACAAATGGAGATTTCATTGGAGAGAATTCGGAATTTCATTAAAGATGAGTTGGAAAAACAACACTATAGTTGACTTGTGTCACAAATGGCAAATTTGGAAGGCAATCGTGAAATCAGGAAGGCAATCGTGACTGAGAGCTGTCTTCTCCTTCCTTGCTAGGGGCCATGGCCCCTTGCAACCACCCCTTAATCATTTTTTTTTTTCAAAACAAGAGCCCAATGGGCACTGTGGTTCCTTGCTGGATATTATAAGAACTAGTGTACAGCCAGTCTTCGAAATAAAGCGAAGTGAAAGCTCATACTCAATGTTTGTAACATCTTCACAAGGGGTATTTTAGTACTTATATTACATGATATCAATGATTAAATTTTTGTGGCCTTACTTACATTCTGCTTGTATAATGCTTGGTGATCCTTCAAAAACATTTCCTCATTTCCATATGTATTTATGCTTGTAATCAAACTTGATATTATCACCAATAAACAATACACAATGTGGTTAGAGAGAGAAAAACACCCCTTGTACTTCTCTCATAAGTTATTTTTTCCTGCTCTCAAATAAAACTTGCTATTACTTTAAAACAATCTACCATTTGTCCTGTTTGCTATCTCTACACAGAAAACAGGGTTTATTCAGCAGTTAAGCCTAAAGCAAGTGATTAATGGGGTGTGATAATAGAATGAGGATTAGGCTACCCCACAGAGCACAGCAGTATTAAAGAGACATACTGTATAACCCATGCATTGCTTCCACTAGCAGAGAGACCAGTTTAATGCAGTGTGACCTGTGCTCATTGAAATGTACAGATTTCAGTTATTGCCCTCTTACAACTTTGAATGATCCAAAATCTGTGTACAACCCAAAGTAATCATTACTGAACGAATGTAAAGGCCAAATTTTTAAGGTGTTTGGGTGTGTAAGCATGCAAAACCAGGTGAGATAAAAAATCTACTGAACCTATCTTTATCTAGCTTACAACATTTTCTAAATAACATTTCCAGTGGCTGACCTCCAGTGACCTTGATGACCTTTGACCTTAACCAAACACAGATTGATTTGAAATCTGTCCTTTTTACCTTAAAATACTATGTTAAAACGTTTTCCAGTGTTTGACCCCTGGTGACCCCAGATGACCCCTTGACCTTCACCAAACATATCAGATTTCATCCTTACACAATAACACACCCACACACTAAGTATGACATCTATCCAAGTTTCCTACCTTGAAATATCATGTTGAGAAGGTTTTTAGTATTTGACCTCTGGTGACCCCAAATGACCTTTGACCTCCACCAAAAATGATAGGGCACACCTTCAAACTACGGCACTTCTATATACCAAGTTTCAATTTAATCCAACTTTCCCTTGTTGAGTTACAGCGTACCCAAGCTAGCGTCACAGACACACACATACATACACACACACGCACACACACGCCAACCTGACTACTAGGTTCCTTTTGCTAACGCAAGGAACCAATAAGGAGGCCGATTGCAAACAGAACTTTGGCATATGACCTCACAAAGCACAAAGTGTACCTTCCTTTTCATGTGGGCTGATAGCATTGCAACTCAGTACTCGAAGAACCAACAAGAAGAACAACAGTCCAGTATGTTCACGAGTCAAGTATTCATTGACCGTGAAGGGAATTCACTGGTTACCCACAAAATGATGTCATGGCACCACTAGAGCACCATCGGTGCTGATGGCTCAAACCTGTTGAATTAGTGCACAGTGATGACTTCAGTGAGTGCCAAGAAAATCACTCCCCCATGCAATGGGTACAGGGACTGTACTTGTCATACATGTTTATTATTTCTTGAGCAGATGTCCCACCTTTTAGAATGTTTTAATTTCTCAGGTAAAATGACAAGGAATTTAAACTTTTTAGAATGATTAGCTCTCTCTTAGGTGTAACCTTAAAGTGGAAAGCCTCTGTTGCCTTGCTTTCTATTTTTACACAAGTCAGGAAGTCTAGTTATCAAGGAAGAAAGCAAGTTTAAGGGGCTATGATAACACAATTAGTAAGCAAGAGCTTCCTCTCTGAATACAAGAAAAAAATTGACCCTTTTCATCTTTACCTCAAGCAAGTTTAGAAAGAGTGTAAGGTGACTCTACCCTTACTTAGCAAGTACTGTAATTCATCTTCCTGAAGTTGAGTATGTCTACAAAGCTCACTCACAATAAATTAATAAATTAACTGCTGTTTTCATCAAACAAGATCCGTGTACACTTACCTAATCTAATCAACCTCACAGGATTGACAATCTTGCACCAAGACAGTTTTAAAGGGAGTTCAGTTCAACGAATTTGTGAGAGACTGGTGGAAATAGAGGGGTGACACAAAATTGGTCAGAAAGGTGTCAGAATTATTATTTATCCAAAGACGACAAAAAAATTGCCAACCACCCATCAGAACAATTTTGAGGACAAGTTTGCAATGCATCTAGGACGAAATAGCATTTCAAAATATTACACCTCAGTGACCTCAAATAAACAAGTAAAGTACAAGATTCAACAACCACTATCTGAGGAATAGTACGACTAACTTTCAGGGACATTGAGCACTATTTGCGGGAGAAGTGACACTTCAAAAAATATTCACAAAACAGTAACTAATGACCCCTTGATGACCTTTGACCTCAACTTTTTGAACACAACATGTAGCCCTATGTCCAAATTTCGTTTCAATTCGCCAATAAATGTGCCCCTGAGAGCGTTAAGGCAATTGTGAACAGACATGATAGGTAGACAGATAGACAGAGTAAGGGTGGAAGATCACAATAGCTCAACAGCTCTTTGAGCTGGTTTGAGTTAACAATGGGTAAAACCTGTTCTTTTTTTTAACTGAAATTCATTGGCTTCTTTTTGCCTTTACATCATTAGTGAAGGTTGCAATGAAATAACTGTGTATATATAATCCATTGGTAAAAATGAGCAAATTTAAAGAAAAGGAAGACGATTGTAACAGTTTATAATTTTAAGCTGATATTTTTATTCTTTTTTCTTTGCATAATGTAGATATGTGAATATGTGATAAAAAAAATCAGAAAAATGCATCAAAAGTACTGGATACAGCAGAAAGTTTTCCATGAATACAAAACATGAATACAGAGCTGAGAATGTTACTAAGAAATAATCTTTGATAGAAATGTTAGTTTACTTGACCTTTGATGAATACACAGATTCAAAAACCTGAGACTGAGGGCAGAGCTACTTTTATCATAAATGAATGTGAAATGCTGCCCTCATATAGACTAAAAGACAATTGCCTTGATAGACACCCTGTACAACAGCCTCATGGCGACTAGATATTTTCTCACAAACTCATACTTACAATCAATTTAATACTATTGGAGTATTCATTCCACTTTCGAAATCACACTTGTAGACCTATCACACAATCAGGCTCATTACATAATCATTTGGAAGTAACAATTACGTAATATTGGAATGTTTGTAACACAATCTCTCTTTCATTATTACATAAGCATTTTTAAAGTCAAGAGCACACAGTGTATAAGAGCAATCGTAACTAAGTGAGATTGTCTCCATAAGCAAATATAAACCTGATGTACTGAAGAAATAAATTGTTTGTGCGGCAGCATGAGAATAAAAATATTATGCTTTTTATAACCTTCAAAAATATTCCGCCGTGCCAGCTATTATGACCACGCTAGTTGTGTAATTAACACTTTATAAAGTCCAAGAAACTACATAAGGATCACTACAAAAATATTTAATAATCTAGTACAAAATATGAGGAAATACCTGTAATTGAATGCCTTTACTTTGACATCAACATTTTATTTGACACAAAGAATGAAAGGAAGGAGAATACCCACATCCTCTAACAATATTTTCAGCTTGTGTATGTCCTCAATCCATCAAACTGCATGCAATACAAGCACATACTTAAACCTCTTTCATCCCACTTTCTAATGATATTTGGTCCTTTTGACTTTACCAACTTCAGTAGGGTTTCTCATTAGATGAAAGGTTCACTAGATTTAAGGTTGAATAGATCGAAGAATTTTCGCAATAGAGAGGGTTCACTAGGTTGGAGGTTTACTAAACTACAGTTCATTGGACAGAGGGAATTCACTCGATCAAAGGTTTAATAGACTGAAGGTTCACTGGATCTAAGATTTTGATGATAGAGAAGGTTCATTGGCTCATAGGTCCGTTAAACTGCAGGTCTCATAATGGAATAATAAAAAATACTTTCAGACCTTCTGTTTAGTTAACCCTTTTATGCAGTATACCTTAAATATAGGGAGTATTTAGAACTAGGTTTCAATCTAGTATCCCTGCCCTCTTGTACACTGCTTCTCTCCCAATATCTGCGCCCCATCAAGCCATCCCCAAATGCATGATCTTAAGCTTTTATTAGACAAATATGATACCCTTTCTTCAAAAGTGGTCTCCAAAATTTGAAAGCAACACTCACATTGATATGAAAAATACAGTAATTTTTTAAGTCCTGATTTTTGTTTGTATTTTGGACACAGGACCCTTTTAAAAGAATCTAAATTACACTCTTTCAAGTACATCTACAGGTAAAGTTAAGAATCTAGTACAAAATATGAGAAAACACCTTTCAATTAAATGCCGTTTATACAAACATTATCCTAAACAAAGGCTGTGGTCCCTGCTTCAACCTCCTAATCCTGTCTAATTATCTAGTAAGGCACAATGCAAAAATATTCTGAAGGTCATGTTCACTATTCTCAATTCTTTCACATTTGAAACAGACAAAACAGCATTTCTATACATCCCATTATGACAGCGACATTCATTTTTTTCTTTTTGCATTCAAATGGCTGACATCCTATGGTATCACATAAACAGGCACCTTTGGGAATAGTACCAGACATGGAAAACATCTCATGTATAACATGTGGCACCACAAAATGTTTCAAATAATGAATAAAAATGTTCATCTTCTCACTGGCCACCATTTCAATCTTTTGTTACAAGAGCATTTGTGTCGCCCTCTTCTTCGGTAGGAGTGTATGTTGGAGGGTTGTAATCTGCATCAGGTGGGGTGACTTCAGCTGACGATGGGGGTAGATTCACCACAATCTCATCGCTTTTCAAGGGTATAGGACTGTCCTGAACCACATCGGGTGGAAGTCCAGTTTTTTCTGGCAGTGGTGCAGCAGCTTCATCATCAAACCCTACAGCTTGTAGCTCAGCTGTTTGAAGACCATACATGGGATTTTCAAAGTTTCCTTGAAAAGTAGTCTGCAAAATAAAAGCAAAAACAATTTTGTGTGAAATTGTCGTTCAGAACAGATTTTGACTCGTTTTGACAAATTCTGATTGCTCTAAATATTCCACCAAGGAACTGCATCCATTTCTATTTTCTCTTACCTTAACAACATAAACACCATGTCAAAACATTGAAACAGCTAGAGCCATGCTTCGTAACCATAAAAAAACAGCCAGGTTTTTCCACTTATTGTAGTATGAGTGGCAACATCGCATGGTAGCAGCCTATGAAGATTGTCCACGGCTGATGGTTTTGACATGTTGCATAAAGACATACCTGTATACTTATGTGCCCTATTTTCACATATGTATGCTACATTTTTTTATTTATCACTACTTGAAATATTTGGGCAAAGTTTCTTTAATGTTACTAACAATTGTTGACAGCTGAGGACTGTCCTGTCCTGTAGATGCTAACAATTACTGACAATTTTGTGTTACATGAAGACAGATACTAACCCCATTAGTTCCTGTATGTCCATTGACTGGGGGTTCCACAGAACCGAGTGGTAGGTCAACGTTTTTACCATCTCTGTAAGCCACTGGTACCTCATCTTCTTTCCTGGAATACAATACAACAACACTGAAGTTATATGCAATACTAGTAATCCTATAAGCTCAACTGTAAAGCAACATTGATGATTTTTGTACAACTACTATGCAACATCGATGAACTTTTTAAAACCGCAATGCAACATTAACAACCTTTGCGCAACTGCAATGCAACGTTGACAACCTTTATGCAACTACAAAGCAACATTGACTACCTTTATGCAACTGCAATGCAACATTGACAACTTTTGTACAACTACAATAAATCACCAACAAACCACATTGATGACCTTTGAGCAACTGCAATGCAACATCGACGACCTTTGTACAGCTGGGCACATTGATGACCTTTGCGCAACTGAAATGCAACAACAATGACCTTTGTGCAACTGCAATGCAACATTGAAGACCTTTGTGCCATTATTATGCAAGTTCATGACATTTGTGCAACTACAAAGCAATACTGAAAACCTTTCTGTGACTGCAAAACAAACTGAATTCCTTTTTGTATAATTGAAAAGGTTTTTTTTGACAATCTAACTACAATTGGAGTGAACCACTACAGACCAATATCTGACAATAATTTGGAGAATGTGTGCATATCCCAAGAACTCCCTCATTGTGAACACACATTATCAAAAATTTAGATGAAATAAGATCCTTCCTTTCATAAACATTGAAAGCAGTTTTTTTCTGGCAAAAACACTTACTTTTCTCGCATATTCTTCAGGACAAAAAAGGCAGCGACCACTATCAGAGCTAAAATGACTAAAATAGTGAAAGTCACTCCCACAGCTGCACCAGCACCTGGCAATGTGAAAAAATAAAATGTTTCCTTTTTATCTTCTGAAGTTGTTCATGAGGTTTAGCTGTTCTATTTACACAAACATATGGGTGGCTTCATAAAGAGGGAGGATGACTTGTAAACTACAAATTGTAAGGAAAGGACAAACTTTTGTATGAGACAGCTAAATGGATGTTTTTAAAGACCCGCTGAGAGTTACACTGCATTCAAGGTCTGCAGTTGAGACATGGGTTGGTTGAACTAAGACAAAGAGTTTCCACTGATAGGTTCACTTTCTTCAACCGATCAGCATTGCCGACCTACAGTTAGAAGTAATTATTAACCTTCACTTTTAGCTATCTTGATTTATCCTCATCCACTACTGTGCAAACACTGTCAGAGGGATCATGATACTACTGTGCACACACTATCTGAGGGATCATGCTACTGCTGTGCACACACTATCAGAGGGATCATGATACTGCTGTGCACACACTATCTGAGGGATCATGATACTGCTGTGCACACACTATCTGAGGGATCATGATACTGCTGTGCACACACAATCTGAGGGATCATGATACTGCTGTGAACACACTATCAGAGGGATCATGATACTGCTGTGCACACACTATCTGAGGGATCATGATACTGCTGTGCACACACTATCAGAGGGATCATGATACTGCTGTGCACACACTGTCAGAGGGATCATGATACTGCTGTGCACACACTAACAGAGGGATCATGATACTGCTGTGCACACACAATCTGAGGGATCATGATACTGCTGTGAACACACTATCAGAGAGATTATGATACTGCTGTGCAAACACTATCAGAGAGTTGAAGAACTGCGAAGTGTAATAAACTCATTACAAAGTGAAATCACGCTAGGCATGACACAAACTTGGTGGCATTAGCAAGTGTATGTGACTCAAAAAGAGTACTTGATTAGGTGTCCTTTTTAAAGAAGTATTTCTTACACATTTTGGATGTTCTACATACCATGTTTGAGCATCAGGATCTTCTTTGCATACCTATGTTTCAACTTGGCCATGTTTCAACCTCCAGACATTCAAATTGTGAAAGGATAAACCATGCAATTAACATATCTACTACATAGTTTGAGATAAACCGCAAAAACAGGTACTGTTAACTGTTTTGGAGAGGCAGGCAGGGGTCCAGGACCCTGTAGAGCCACATTTTACCATTACTGAAACCCTCTGGATTCTGACACTTTGGATATATAGAAATTCAAGACTTTCTGAAAACTAAAATGGAAGAATTCAGTAAATGACAAATAAAGAATTTTGTTCATAAAATAACCTTATTTTTACATGCTTACCCAGTGTGGATGCATACTAAACATGATTGCCAACTACAGAAAACGTGAAAAGATTTTAAATTTCAAGATTTACTAAAATTTTTCCCAAATCAAACACCCAACATTAAAGAATTTGAGATTATTAAGTTCCAATTTTTCCCTTTTTTAGTTCTGTGGGGACCACGAAGCCATAATCTCAAGCAGTGCTATTTGTTTTACTTACTCCCTCCTGTTTGCTTTTCACTTCTTCTGGAACACTCAGGGCCAGACCATTCCTCTGGACACCTAGAATGATAAAATAAAAAAAAAATACATAAATAAAAAAGACCTCAAGCAATGAAACTACTGATGACAAAGTATGTGGTCTTAGCAAAAAGAGAAGACCATTAGAAAATATTGAATAGGATGGTCTTTTCATACCTTTTTCATTCTGTTGAACACATGCCAACATGCATCAGTTATTTCAACTATGATGACAAAAATCCTTACTATATGTTCAAAAAGCTGGATTAGGGTGCGGAGAGCAATGGTGTTGCCGTGTGGGTTGCTATTTAAACCAATAATAATGAGAGTATGGTTGCAGCCACCCTACGATAATTATATTTCACAAACAGCGGATACCATGCAACGCCATTCTGACAACATGTTATAGCCAACTGATGCTACTTAGAAAGATGTTTGGTATGGGGGGGGGGTAGGGTAACTATCGCAATTGACGACTATTCTGTATACATCCTGCAAAGGTTTTTTTCAAGATCACCTTAGTTCTTGATTTAATTCATGCTAGTGGGTTCTGCATTGTTGAATATGTCATGGTGTTCTCAGTGATTTGCATGAGCTTATGTTACTTGACTAGTGGTGTGGAAAAGCTCATACCATCCCCCCTCACCACCCACACCATCAGTGGATTAGCCATTGCAGTTTATGCCTATGGTACACCCCACCTGTTGTAAGATGCAACTTATTTGTTCTGCATTTGAAACCAAACTTGAACTTGAACCATATTTAAAACCTCTTTATCTATTAAACACTTAATAACACATTCATGTAGGTTTCTCATTATATCCCATCTAACTGACTAATTACCTGAACTAATACTATATCAGGTACGAAATACTTGTTTTCTACATTAAGTCACCACCAAAAGGTTTCAATGTTCCAAATGAATGCATGCATCTGCAAGTGAGCAATGTTGAACCAAACCTCACAAAACCACAGACTGACCCTACTGTCCCTGACGAATACATTTTTGCAGAGTTATGAAAGTTCACAGCAAAGGAAGGACCTTTACAAAAAAGTAGTGGCCATTTATAGTTCTAAATCAGCAGGTTTTCACATGTTTTTTCCAGGGGTTATCACAGGCTGTTGCATGAAAACAAGTGTTCTCTCTTGCAGTGTTGTAATCGAGTCACTAGATTAGTGACTCGAGTCACCAGTTTTCAAACTTTTAAGTGACTCAAGTCGAGTCATTGACTCGAGCCACTGTACCATTTCAATGGGGAAATAACTCCTGGATTCTATTGAGTCACTATCATTTTGAGAGGACGTGACTCGAGTCGTGGCTTGTTACAACACTGCTCCCTTGACATTGACGCAGGTTGACCATTTGCCACAGGTGCGACACAGGTTTGCCACAGGTTTCCACACAGGTTTTATGTGCAAAACATGTGGTGATTTAAACTAATGTAAACAAAGAATTTTTAAACAAAACCTGTGGCTTGATATTAAAGTCGAGGAAAGGTGTGTCAAACCTGTGCGTAGAAGGTTCCAAAAGAGGAAGGTTTGCCATCCAAGAACATGCGTGATTCCTTTTGTTTTCCACGCGTGATCACACATGGTTACAGACAGGTTGATGCACCTTTTTTTGTGAGGGGAATATACTTACTGGCATGTTCCATCACTGCGACATATACCACCATTTCTACAGCTGCAAATATCACTACCAGCAGGTGGGAGGGGTGTTTCCTCTAGCACAGCTTGAAGAACAAAGGAGATTGATAAGACTTGGTATTAAATTCATAATATTTAACTTTAAAATGATGACATCACAAAAATAATGTAGTACTTTAATGACTGGTCCCACTACAGCAATATCAGTTTGGTTTTTAGTCCAATTTTTACAAGTTTCCGCTTAAAATTCTCCATCTCTGGTTGGAAATAGGCAAAAAAAAAAATCCCTTAAAGACCCAGTTCGCTCACCCCAAACAGTACCAATTCTCCAAACCTTCTAACTTAAGCCCCTCCACATTTGTCTGAAATTCATCCTTATCCAGTCACAATCTCAGTTTTGCTTCAGGGTGAGTATAGAAAAGCCTTAAGTATTTAACTAAAACACTCTCAATACAGTTCATGCTGTGTAATATAAGCTTTGGTAATCTGCATTGTGATATAACAGTCAATCAAAAAGCTGGGCCAATGGACAGTTTTTGTACCCCCCTACAAGAAGTATAGTTTGGGGTGAGAGGATTGGCCCTTTAAACTTTCTTACATAGCTGACACTATGTAACACATTTGAGCTTGAGTGTCATTAGACCTGATCTCACTATCTTGAACCCACCCCTATTCATTCCAACACTATTAACACGAAGAAATTTACATATTCATGAAAACAGATTTACATATTCAGTATCATCCTTGAAAAACATTGACATAAATGTCAATGTTTGTTTTTAGTCCAACTCCAAGAAACCACTTACTCAATCTTCCTTTTTTCTTGCCAATTTAGGCAACAGGACATAGAGACCTCAGAATAAAGTCAAATTTAAACACTCCAGTAATGGTCTGGTGTAGTCGGTCATAACTGGAATCCATCAACTTTAAATATTTCCAATTCCTTGTTTAACTGTATCATGGATCGTTGAACACTAAAAATACCTCTTATATTAGTTAATATGATGGTTGGGAATTGCATAATGTCAACAGAATTGAAAAAGTTTTAGGCTGATGGACTCCACTAATGGCCAACTACACCAGCTGTTCAGATTGAAGCAGTGTCAACCATAATTTATTGAATGGGTGGACCAAACAACCACTCTCCAATTTCACATCCTCCAAATTTTGTCGTTCCCTTCTGTTGGCAAGGCTATCAGTTGCTTCCTCCTCCATGTCTGGGAGCTTAAACGCCCCTTCCATTTAAAAAATTCCTGGTACCACCACAGGAATTCTTCTTCTTGGGATTTCTTGTTTACAAGATAATCCAAACAAAGGAATAAACAAAACACACACACACACACACACACACACACACACACAAACAAACATACCACAAGCACTCACATCTAAGCATCACCACTGTGTCCTGAAACCCTTACAAAAAAAGTAGAGGTCATTAGTTCCAAATCCGTAGGTTTTCACATGTTTTCTCCAGGGGTTATGACAGGTTGTTGCATGAAAACCTGTGTTTTCCCTTGACATTGACGCAGGTTGACCATTTGCCACAGATTCAACACAGGTTCCACCAAGGTTTTATGTGCAAAACAAGTGGTGATTAAAACTAATGTTAATAAAGAATTTTTCAACAAAACCTGTGACTTGATAAAGGCAAGAAAAGGTGTGTCAAACCTGAGTCAAACCTGTGTGTAGAAGGTTCCAAAAACAAGGTTTGCCACCCAAGAACACGTGTGATATCTTTTTTTTCCAGGGGTGATCACACATAGTTGCAGACACAGATTGACACACCTTTTCTTGTAAGGGAAGTCAAAAACTTAGTAAATACAAACATACCTCCTTGACACTTGCTATTGCTGAGAGATTCAAACGTATCCCCTTCTGGGCATGCACACTGATAACCCCTGAGACCACGGTTACCATCTTGAATAGGCGTAAGCAAACAAAGATGGCTACAGTAACTTCCTTGACAAGGGTTGTAATCTGCAGATTGACAAGAAGTAATTCATCACTACCAGATGATACACACCAGGGTTGTTAACACGCCGGACAGCACCGGGGGGTGTTACCAGGCTCTGAAAATCTCCACCCAGTACTTGCCATCAATATCGGCATCACTGCCAGGCATAATTTTCCTACCCTACAGTACCTGAATAATATTTTTAGATTTCTTTACGATTGAGTGATAATTCCTTGTTTTTTGTAAGTACTCTCCAACCTGCAAAAATTTTTCAAAGGGGAAGTGGAACACCAACTCCCCTCTGACTGCTTCCTCAGGATGGTGATCACAAATAACCCAGTTCTCAAAATGGTCTGGTTACAACGTTGATACACGCCCTAGAAACTTTTCTTAGTGTTGCATTACATCGAAATGCCAATGAGATGGAGAAGAATTAAAAATCTAATTATAAAATATCTGCCTCACTAGCCACCATAAAAAATCTGCCTCACTAGCCACCATAAAAAATCTGCCTCACTAGCCACCATAAAATATCTGCCTCACTTGCCACCATAAAATATCTGCTTCACTAGCCACCATAAAATATCTGCCTCACTAGCCACCATAAAATATCTGCCCCACTAGCCACTATAATACCACAAATATCCCATCATGGAAAATATAGAACCTTATTGATAACAGGTAATTACGCAACGGTGTTAACTCTTTCAATGCTGGAATTTTTTTAGAGGCAGGCTTCATTTTTGAAACATTTGAGCTCTACAGGTGCACCGCACAGTTTCTTCTTATCAGAAACAATCAATTCTCGCCTAGCACCATCATTTCTTTGAGTTGATGCCAAAAAATGAATTAGAAGGTATTCGTTTGTTTAAGATGCAGTGCATGAAAGCTTTTATTTTGAAAAAGCCCTCACGGTGGGATATCCCGCCCGGAGCACTGAAAGAGTGAACATTTTTTTTCTACAAAGAAGCAAAACAAAATATGTTTCCTACATACTGTTCAATTTTTTTTACTATTCTTCCTCTGCCCTGTTCCATCCCCCCCCCCCTCAAAATGAAATGTCTCTTTGTGGGTAACCTACCTCCGATATCATATCTCAGTTTATGATAAAGTTTGACTCCTGAAGGATGTATCAGGTTGGTTAGGGTATTTACAGGGATACCAGAACCCAGTTTGTTCATTTGAAGGACAGTGTTTGATTCAAGGATCTCATAAGACTTGGTTGACCAATAGAGAAATGTCTCAAACACTTCCAACATGAAAGGGTTTTTTAGCTCTGAAAGATACAATAAACATAATATCAGAAGTTATAATGTGAGGTGATATCCAGGAGGTCACTGCCATTAAATATTAGTCAAAAATAACAAAAATAAATATTCCATTTACAACTTGAATTAAACTCTGACAACTTTGCAGCTGTTGTGAGAAGAGAGAGGTTCTATTGGCTGTGGCATCTGACACGCAAACCAATGGTTATGCCTATTGGTGCGAGTCCTGCCAGGGTTATTGTTTCCTTAGGCAGGATGCTGTAGCTCACTTGTCTCCCTCCACCCAGGAGTAAAATGGATGCCAATGATGCAAATTGCATAATCTGTGTTGATTTAGCTACAGCCATCTTGAGGAAGTGGTCTTAAGTATGGGTTACCACTGACCAGGGAAATATTTACAGAGCCATTTGGTACCACACAGATAAAGAGCTACATAAAAATGGAACATTGATGACATTAAAGCCAAATTTGAAACATGAATTAAAGGCACTTATTGAAGTGTAATATAATGGCATTATTTTTATTGTCATTATTGCTGTTGTTATCTTTATTGTTATTGAAGTCATTACAATCACAATTATTACATTGTTATTGTTCTCAATAAATGGTATGAAGGAAAGGATTTCTAAAATGTGAAATACAGTTATTTTTTGTTACCCTCTCCTTCCTTAACAACCCTGCGTCCAGAACCATCCCAGTTTATGACTTCGATTCTGTTTAGTTTTCTATCGCAAAAATATAAACAATCATAGCGGGTATAGTCAACAGCCAATCCTGACGGTTCCAGCAGATTGGTGGCCAAAGTACTGCGATGACTTCCATCCATCCAGGCCATTTCTATTTTTGCATTGTCACCGCTCTGTGTCCAGTACATGACTCTGTCAACAAAAAAGTTTATCTAATGACAAAGAGTACAAAAAATTACAGCCTCCGAGCCTTCAGTTAGATGGAGTTTTATGGCCCAGTTTCCAACCTATTGGTTCAAGTCAAGTTGTTTTCCCTACTCCATTGCTTATGTGGAGCATGTCGCATAACACCAGTAGGTTCCATTTTTAAAGTCTTTGGTATGACTTGACCTGGGAATTGAACCCGCACATTCCTTGTGAAAGGCAGATGCTCTACGTTAGATCAAACACACAGCTCTCCTGATCAGGGCATTGTGCAAAAATAAAAATTCTCAGGGCCTAAAAAGTAAATATTCAATAAGGGACTGATTTTTCCCAACTTATATTGCAAGAATGATAGTAATTGAACTGGTTATTACTTTTTTCAATAAACCTGTTTGAAGTTTTTTTCGTGGGGTAGCATTGCACAAAAGGTCACAGGTCGATGTGTAACACTTTTGCATGTGTTTAAGCTGATGATGAGATGTAAACAGGCGTTAAAAGAGTGTGCTATGCATGGGCAGTGCAGTGCTCAGACATTGTGTTACCAGTTGTCCTGAACAAAAAGGTGACCCATGCATGTGCAGATATAGAATTTGAACTCCAATAAATGCATTTTCAGGCAAACTTTTATGACATCCTATTCAAAATTTAGGGTGCTTGCAGTTTACGACTTTCATTTGAGGAATTATTAGATACAATGTTTTGCTCTCCTTTCTGAAATTTTTGTGATCATAATTAAGTTTGGACATTGCAAGTTATATTTTCCACTTCTAAAGCTTACTTTGCTATACAGCTCTTATTAAAAGTTTTAAGCAGGGTTCCTGTTTGCTTTACAAAGCAAACTGTACATTTTATTTCTTGTCCAGTCATGTTTCTATTGTCTGCCCAAATGAACTCTGAACAAATTCTTTGGGTGCTCACAGAAATCTCTGTGACCTAGGACTGCCTGCACCCTTATCCTTAAGTTCCAATGTACTGTAAATAAAGTTACCCACCGTGTAAAAACTATAAGTTGCAGCTGTCTCAGCTAGACTGCAGCTGTCTCAGTTAGACTGCAGCTGTCTCAGCTAGACTGCAGCTATCTCAGCTAGACTGCAGCTGTTTCAGCTAGACTGCAGCTGCCTCAGCCATGCTTTGTAGCTTCACACCTAATTAAGTAGGATTACCCTGGTCTGCTGTTGTTGTAATGTATACATTAATAAAGAATGGTTACAACTTTCTTGATGGAGACGCTGCTTGGTTATTTTGACATAGTGGCTTACATTAGAAACTCCCCTCCTTAAAAATATAAACACTTTTACCCGACTTCGCAAAGGAGAGTTGTCACTATGTCACTATGACAACTTTCCACAATCTCCTAGACTTCATAGACTTCGTGTTTGGTCTAGTGGTAAGAGCATCCCCCTCTCAGGTGGAAGGCCCGGGTTTGATTCCCAGGTCAAGTCATACCAAAGACATTCAAAATGGAACCTAATGCTGTTGTGCGTGATGCTCTGCATAAGCAAAGGAGTGGGGAAAACAAGCCAGTGAGCCACAACTGGAAAAAAGGCCTTGGATGGCTCGACTTGAACCAATAGGTTGGAAACTGGGCTGTAAAACTGCATCCAACTCTAACTCTAACTCCATAAGATTTCATTCACATGATAATTAATTCATGTCTTTCCACCCATAGCAATTACAACCAATGAATATGTCACTTCAGGCAGTTAAAGTCTTTCAACTAGATTTGACTACTAGACTTCATTTCCCCTACGAATGTTACACATTTAAATGTTAATGAAATATATCCTTTCCAAATACTGTTTTTCTTACCATTACTTTATTTCATGATTGTATGCCAGTAACAACTTACAACAAATCCTGAAATAAGTGCTGGCAAAAAGGGAATCAAATTACTTAAAGTGTACTGAAGGGCTACATCAACTTTCAGTTTATTCTGAGATAAAGTGCTATCAAATGTCAACCTTCACGATCATTTTCAAATGCCTAAATGGGCATATAATTAGTACTGAGAACAGTTCCTGACGACATGTTCTAAAGGTATTTTTTCAGACATGTCAATAATATATCCTTTCCCAACCACCAGGTACAAAGGATGATGGGATACCATTTTGGTATCAATCATTTTTGTCCACAGTAAATTGCCATTGATAAAAACTATGTCCAAAACCTAAAACTCACAGTGCCTCACAAACACTATTTGGAAAAGGATACACAAGGAAATAAATAGTATGCAGGCTTACTGAAAACTGGCCAGCTCTATATGTTGTCTTGATTATTAACCCTTTCACCACAGAAGTGGGTCCACCCCGCCATACTGAACTATGTATTATATTACCTTTACATAGTACTTTATATGTACCAGTTCTGCAAAATATGGTTTTTGTAAGGATGCTGCCATATTTACGCTCGCTATGCCCCAAGAGGATGCATATCTCCTCTTCAAGCCTATTCTATGTCCAAAACACGATTGCACACCATAGATTTATAATTAGCTACACAAGAACACAGCCGAGTGCTATGGTTTTGGGGCAAAACCATGCGTAGTGAAGGGTTAAATACCATTTAGATGACCACCATCCAACCATCACCAATCACATAGGCAAAACAAGCCTCCATGACTGTCTGATTTGACTGCATAAAGCAGTACTTATCAAAATCTGACGTCTCTTATCATTTTGTAAAATTGGAAGGGGAATTGATCCCCACCATGCACAGACTCATAATAGTGTCTGTGGTGGGCATCACTGCAAAATACAACCTGGCTCCATCTCGATCCCCCCTCTGCCACTCCCCTTTCCCTCTATCCTCCTCTACTCCTCTCCTCCTTAAAAATGATCAGAGCTCTTAGAGCCACAGCAAAATTTCTCCCCCGCTGAAAATGTACCACACTTTAACCAAAGTAAAAAAGTGTGGTAACTCTGCTGCACATACCAATATGTGGTATGCACATCAGTGGCTATACTTACATTGTTCTTACCATGGTAAAAGCATGCTTAAATGGTGGTCATGTACCATGGTAGAGGTGTGACACTCTTTCAATTGGTTTCATATGACATTACAGAGACAGGGACAAATTGGTTTGAACAGCAGTTAAATATTTGCTTACCCTTTCCTTGGACTGACAGTTATAAATCCTAATGAAGCTAAGTCATCTTTGATGAGGTGTTTAATGTATCTACCATCCAACTTGCTGACTGAGATACGGGGTCCGTCGTAAAATGGAGAATCCAAGTCCCTCTCCATTCTGCTAGCATCCAACAAACCAAGGTCAGTCCAGTACATGTTACTATTAAAAGGAATCCAGACAAAGACATACTCAGGAACTGGATACTTAAAAAATATTAAGATGGCCTTCATAAAATGTCTGTAGCACATCACTCAATCAGATTCCACTAATAGCATGACTATGTGCTAAATAACCAATAAATATGGGTAGGGAATGTGTGATGCCATGAATTCACATTGTTAGTCAATGTTTTGTTTTGATTTGGTTTTTAGAAAAACAAAACATTGACCATCACCGTGAATCCATGATATCATTCCAGGGATAGCTCTCTATTCCGACATATCTTTGTTCCAACATTTCTACATTCCAAAAAAATTCATGTTGAGATAAGTAACAGCAAAAGGTAAGATTAGAACAAGTTCTTTTCCTAACACTGCCCTTCATGCTCATATTCAGAATAAAGAGACCTTGAAACAACAAGAAGAGATAAGACAGAAGTGTAAACCATCATGACTGCTTGCTTGAAGTTCACCTTTTGTTGAAAACATGTCAATATCAATTGCTAATATTTAGAGAACAAAACATGAAAGAATGAAAGTTTCACTTAATGCACACATTGTACTCCTTCCTAACATATCAAACAAAATGCGATAGTTGACTTTTACACTTTTAAGCCATTCCACAATTTTTGCTTGTCTTTGAAAATTCAATGAATAAATTATTTCATGGCATTTGACTCAATCAGGTGAGCATCAAGGAATTTGTTTGCTTAAACACCAAGAAAGTTCTGTTCTGGCTGACTGAGATGTGAGACAATGTGATCTGTTTGCCAACTAGTCAACTGGAAATACATGCACAGGCAGTCAGTCAACAAGTGTTTGGGAGTTACCTAAATATAATGGGAACAAACTCAACATGTGGCCAAGAGCAACAAACTAAAAATAAACATGAGCTTGAAATGTTCCTTATTTTAAATTAAGACTAACAGTTATGTAAACTGTAATATCTGATAATATCTACTGTCATTGTGCTTCATCCACCTGAACAACTGACAAATAAATATTGAAGGCTGTTTACAAATTAATTTGAATAAGGCTTATTGACATACCCTCCAACCCAATCTATTGCAATGCCCTCCAGTCGATTGGCATCATTACTTGTGATCACCACCTGTGGGGTTTGTTGTCTTCCATCAAGGACTGGTAGTCGCACTCGTTTAATAACCCTGAGTGATGTGTCTGTCCAGTAGACAGCTCCTAAATCAAAACAGTAAAAATATTTTTTTAGCAAGGAAAGTCCTAAAACTGAATTTATGATTTAAAGTCATAGAAGAAACAGGAAATGAGAGAAACTATTTTATACATTGTTTCATCATAATTTGCCAAAAAATGGATGATTTCTATCTCAATAAATTGTTTTAAGGGCCTGATCCTCTCATCCTAAATAGTTCCGACTTTCCTAACCTATTTACGTAAGTCCTTCCAACAGTTGTCTAAAATTCATCCTTATCCAGACACAATGTCGGTGTATTGCTTCATGGTGAGCATTACAAGACCCAAGTGTGAAATCAAAATACTCCCATTACAGTAAATGCTGTGTAATAAGAGCTACAGTACTCTGCATTTTTCCAACTTCCTGTCAATCAAAGAGCTGTGCCAATGGATAATTTCTGTGCACTACCACAACAATTGTAGTTTGGGGTGAGATGATTTGGCCTTTAAGCTGAACAAGTGAATCTTTCATTGCAACAACCACTGGTGTTATTAGAGATGACCATTTCAATGACAACTCTCTCTACCTGCACACCAACAACATGCACAATGCTGGATCAACGATGCAAATGAGTCAGTCAGCTGTACCAATCAGAATCTTCTGAGATTTGCTTTCAAAATCATGGTAATTAAACACTTAAACAATTAAATCCAAGACAATTTGTCAAAAGTAATGCTTTTCCCAAAGTTATTCAGAGCTTACCCATTTCACTTCCAAAATCCAATGACTGTATTTTGCCTTCACCGTAAGTTACGTCATCATAAATTTTAGATCCTGTATCATAATACCGGAGTTCTGTGCCGTCTCCAAACAATACCCATGGTCTGCCATCTGTGATGGTAACAAAACAATAAAACGGTAACAGAGTCTGGCCATAATATCTTCAGGAAGGCAGGCACTAAAAACCTTGGACTGCAGTTGCCTCAGCTTGGCTGCAGCTGCCTCTGCCATAGTTTGTTGCTATAGAAACATATAAAATTCACTATTGCAATATGTAACAAAGTACACCATGGCTGCAGCTTGGCTGAGAAAGCTGCAGTTTTTATCTATTTTAATTTGGTCCCTAAGCAAGTGTGCATAATAATTGTTATGTTCAAAATAGTCACTGATTTTCTGATCCAAAACTGACAATTTTTCTTTCTTTTCCTAACATTTTGATACTGGAAAACGATAACCAATTTTTCTTATTTGGGAGACTTATAGAAAAAGAATGTTGAATTTTTCAGAAAATTTCACACTGAGAGTTTCTTATGAGTTTGGATTTACTCTGAAGGAATTGTAGCAGCCAGGCATGGCGAAATATTAACCTTAAAGGATATCCGTGATGAGTACCACAGTTTTGGGGGAAAAACTGCAGTTCCCAATTATAGTACCCGACCACTGGTTTATTACACGATTACACTGACAAGCTGCTTCAATGAACAAGAGCTTCGATTACCATTCTTGTTCAGTTGAAGCCGAACAAATAAGTGCTGGCCAAAAAAAGTGCTGGCAAAAATGGGATCAAATTACTGATGGTATATTGAAGGGTTAAATCACTCTTCAGTTTCATCTGAGATAAACTGCTAACAAGTGTCTATTGTCAAATGGTTAAATGGGCATCTAATTGGTACTGATAAAAGTTCTTAGCAAGATGAAGTAAAGGATAAATTTTTTGAGATGTATTTCATTAAACAGTACGATTGGTTGTTATATTTTACTACTGAGCTCCTACAATCTTCTGCCAACAGTTTTAGTGGATAAAGCAGTAGAAATTCATGAATAAATAAATGGTCTTCACTTGAAGTTGTCAGATGACTGTTGCATTTAAAGTTTATCTCATCTGAAAGTCATGCCCTATCTGGCAGCTCCTCTAAAAGGATTAACTGCTGGCTAGCCTGGATCAACAATGAACCATTGTGTGAGCATCCAGCTATTATGTAATAGATACATTGCATGAGCAGTTCAGCTGAGTGTAAACAATAAACATGGTCTTAAAGTTTATGTGCTTAGGCAAGAAGCAAATAGATAAAATGGAGCAAGGTGTGAAACAAGAAGTCAGGTTCAGAATTTTATTATAGCACTTTTGGGGAAAAAACTGTGGTATCAGGTTCACAGTTTCTTAAAGGCAGGAATCTTGTGGACCAGGGCTGCCATATTCAACAACATGAGCATGATGGAATGAAATATAGGATCTGTTATGAAAGTAGGTCTGCTCAGATCCATTGGTAGTTTGTATTCAACTCCATATAAGAGATGTAGTAAGTGAGTTAGTTGGATAGAGTTTTACGGCCCAGTTTCCAACCTATCGGTTCAAGTCAAGGAGGCCACAGCCTTTTTTCCCAGTTGTCGCTCACTGCACAATGGCAGTAGGTTCCATTTTTAGGTCTTTGGTATGACGCCAACTGGGAATCGAACCTGGGCCTTCCATGTGAGAGACGGATGCTCTCCCGTTAGACTAAACAGGCAGTCATATAAGAGATGTAACAGCAAGTTGTCAACATGCTGAGTTTAAAGCTAAGCATACACATTATACATATTGTGACTACTTTCTGATATGAAGTCTCCTTTTTCAAAATTCTCTGTATTTTGACCCAGCCCACAGATGGATGGTAAGGTTGGGCAAGAATTAGATTACAAAACACATTATAAAACAAGGATAAGAGTGATGGTGTCTCATGTGCCCAAACATAAAGATGCAACCATAAGTAAACATTTTCCAAACAACCCTGATAGACATAATCACTGTTAACACTGAAAATGTGTTAATATTTGTAACATTCTAGACTTTTCTTTAAATCTGGCCTTTTAAAGAGGCTTATTGACTTAGTTCCAAAATTAATTTTTTTTTGTATATGTTATGAGATTTTCTCACATCTAAGTGGCATATGGTCAAAGTAACAGATTTTGCCCACCTGACAGACTACTGAATTGATATTGATTTAAATTATTTAGCAGATATTCGTGCCTAGACATTCTTCGCTCTTGTGTACTAGTCATATGCAACATCTGTCCACAAAATCGACTGCAATTTCTAACTTTCTGGTAACTCTAAGCAGTGATTTGTGAGCAATGAGGTTATAGCATCATCTGCAAGCAATGAAATCCTTCAAACTCATCCAAAAATTACTGATACTGGCTCATTGAGCTTCTTGGAGAATTTCCATACCTTGGTTTGCCCTACAGCCTTGTCCATCTTCATGATCATGGTCTTTGTAACCATCAATACAGGTACATATGTAAGATCCCTTGGTATTACTGCATTTCTGCATGCAGGGGTTACCCTCTGCACACTCGTCAATATCTGTAAAGAAAATAATATCCTCACAATTATATATGGAACACAGGAACAGTAATAAAATTTCTGTCGTATCTGTGATAAATGTCATGTTATGAGGTGACACTAAGAGGCTATATGTACTTGGATAGCAGACAGAGTCACTTAGAGGGGGTGGGGAAGAACAAATGTCCCAGGACCCTTGTAAATTAGTTTATAACAGATTATACAAGGCAATACTCCATCCAAAACCTTAACTCTCAAAGTATGTACATTTTCCACAACTGCTGCAGTACATAAACCCATGACTGTGGCATAAAGCTGCTTAGTAAAGAGTTACCCAGAAATTAACACACAAAAGTAATTATGCCAACCTACCAACCCTCAGCCCCTGCCCATCCCCAACCCACCATCGACCCAAGATTACAATAACTATTTGAAATTCATATACTCACCTTCACACAAATTAGTCAAACCTATGTACTCATTGCTATTACTCAACTTCACCAGAATGAGCTATATCTTGCTACCTCTACCTATTAATATTACTCACCTTCACACAGATGAGTCAAATTTACTAATTTATATTACCTTCACACAGATGAGTCATATTAACTCATTTATATTACTCACCTTCACACAAATGAGTCACCTCTCCTCGTGTATAACCTTTTTCACAAGAACATATAAAGCCACCAGTGATGTCCACACACTTCTGTTGACAGCTTCCTGCATCACAGGACCCTTCCATATCTTCATAGCAAGTGAATGAAAAGAAAGAATTAAAATTTCCACAAAAGTGAGAACTTTCTCCTAACTCAATTCTTGCCATTATTACTTTGCTCCAAGAATTTCCATCAAACATTGGTTCCCTTGTTCACTCTGGGTGCATAGAGTTCTTCAACTCAGAGAGTGCACGAAACAATTGAGTATCCCATGACAGTACTTCATTCACTGAATTTTCTTTGTTTACCTTAGATATGCACAATTTAAGAAAGGAAATATCATGAAAGATACTTCAAAAGAGAAATACATAAGGAGAGGTCAACAGGGTGGTTCACACTCTTAAAGGCTCACACTCTTAAAATTAATCCTCATCCAGGCACAATATTAGTTTACTGCTTCAGGAGGATTATACAAGACCCAAATGTGAAATCAACACACCCTCAGTACAAAGAATGCTGTGTAATATGACCTGTGTAAAGTACTCTGCACTTTTTGAAATTACAGTCAATCGAAGAACTATGCCAATTTAGAGCTTCTGTAGACTACTACAATAATTGCAGTTTGGGGTTCCAAACCTCCCACCCTTGTTCATGTCACAATTTCTGTCCTTATTACTCTAGTTTAAGCAAATGTCCGTCAGAATTTTCTGTTACCATTTTGTAAGGAAGAATTTGATTAAAATCAAATCAATCAATTCAAATCATGATTTCTATCCAATGGTTAAATTTGAATAAACCACCTGTACTTCAAATAGCCTTTACACAGTTAAGATCAATAGTACACATAGCAGTCTCCTCTGTTCGTCCAGTGCCCTTCATATGTATATTTCTTGTAATCTGTCTCACTGAATAAGCCAGTTCGGTAATTTATTTTGGTGGCTATGCACATGCGTCCATACTCCAAATCAACGAACAATTCAATCCCTCAGCTACAACACATATTGCAAAATTTGAGTTAACATAAAAATTTGTGTGAAAACATTCTTTCTTAATCCATCCATAACATGAGGAGGTATCTCAAGTGTGGCTTTGTGCAGTTGGTTTTGCCAAAATTGTCTTTTTTTTTGTAAAAATTGCATTTTAATCTGACGTGAAGTAGCACTGAGACCCCTATTTTGGTTCAACTTGGCTAGACACTTACATAGTGTTTTATGTACATACTGATGAAAACAAGGGAATGCCTTAAGCTACATGCTGAGCTCGGTTTGTAAATCCCACACTGTGACCCACAATTCCATGCGGCAACGATTTACCGAAATAGCTTATTGTGTAAACTTTGTAAAGCACATGAGAAATAAACTTGAAAATGAAATTAAAATTGCAATAATATCAAGACCTCATGGTATAAGGATCATCCATGAAATGCATGAAAATTAGTACAATGCTCATTAATTGTTTGTTTTTCTGTCCCTTGTTCCTTGCTTCCTTGTTATATGTCCTATATTCTGTTCTAACAAGTTCCATTTTCAAAATGGATTTCCAAAATCCATGTTCTCCCATTCATGTCATGGAATCCACCCCCAGTCCTATTTTTGAGGTGTAAAAGCTAAATATTTTAGTTTTCCCATATTCCAAGACTATTTACCACTGATATTTTCAGCATTTGCTAAAAAAAAACACAGAAGGCATGTGTGATGTAGCACATTTACAACTGTCCATTTTGGGATGGAAAACCCATTTTGAAAATGGAACTTGTTTTTTATTTATGTTGAGGACAGCTTGTACAAGCTTCAACTTTTTCAGTCCTTCATCTTATGATTGCCACACTAGTAGGTTTTATATAAGGCTTTGTCAGCTATGATATCTTTGGAGTTGGGTATGTTTTGTTAGTCGGATCTCTGAAACTAGTCACTCCTTGAAATTGTTTACAATGATGTCACTTACTGCCACTTACACAATACATAAAAAAAAATTGTGATCATATTTCTTTCAACATAATCAAACTTACAAATGCACTGTAATGTTAAGTACACAAAGAATAATCTCCATAAAAGTACACTTTTATATTTTTCAAGATTCCACAGGAAACCAGTGACTCTAAGAAAAGTGGAACCAAGTCACAACTCCCAGCCAAGAGTTGTGACTCTGAAATAGTATTGAGTAACCAGCCAGAACCTATTATATATAGTTATTGATGGGGGAAAACAAACAAAATCTTACTGCAGCCTGTCTCATCAAATCGATCCCCACAGTCATTAAATGAGTCACAAACATCACTGTTGCTTATACACTTCACCAAAACAGTTTCTATTCTACTAAACTTACTTACTTATGCCCCTCCCATAACAACTGTCTAAAATTCATCCTCATCCAGAGTTGAGTAACCCACCCATACCCAATGCATATGACTATCGGCATAGCAAACAAAAAAAGTCTTACTGCAGCCGGTTTCATCAGACTGATCCCCACAGTCATCAAAGGAGTCGCAAACATCGTTGTTGCTTATGCATTTCTGGTTTTCACAAGTATACTGATCATCAGTGCATGGTTCTGGATCACCTATGGGTAACATAAAAAATAAATGAAAAAAATTTACAAGTTACTTTCCTAAGTGGCCGTTCTTACCAATCTATTTTATCAGATATATTTTCCACCATAAACTGCATGATCAATGGTTTCTTTTAACAGCATAGATCTAGTTGGGTAATATTTAATGCTGGCAAATTTAGTGCAACCATGGAACTATTACTTTGACAGGAGAAGAAACTTGTAAGTCTTTGAAGGTAGGATTTTACCGCAAAGGTCAAAGTTATTTCCCTATTTCACATCCACGTATATCTTATCTTTGAACTGTACTTGGGGTTCAATAGGATTAAAAAGAGTTACGCAGTACGTACACTTTCATGTCATCTGCTATATCTTGAAGTTCACGTCACTGATTTTCCTCTATCACTTCAACATCAGTCGCTCTAATTGCAAATTAATTTATTCTTTTTGTCGCTTATTGTTGCTTATGCATAAAAGTTCCTTTGATTCCTTGTGAGAAAGCGACGATGTGCATGCCCTTTGCCATATGCGAAATAATGTGCAAACTGATATAAAGTTCCGACTCCCTGATACAGGCTTGTAACTGACAAGAAAATTTGCATACTAATTCATGGTACTTAGCAAGGCCTAATATACTGGTATCTGCCCTTAGAAACTGCAAACCAGTCATTAAGGTTTCTTATCCTAAATTTGTAATTGACTGTTGGTTTAGTTCTCAATATCAAAAGGCTATTCTATTTAATCCATGTTTTAGGGTAGCAGTAGACCTGAATGATGCTGCAAAGGGTAAGAAGTCTTAAATGTAAATGTCAGACAAAAGAACTGAATGCTCCTTGGGTCTTATTATTAATTGTTACAGGATTATTAAGTATGTCTGGGACTAATTGGATTGGCATAAATTAAAGTTGAGTTTCTTCTCCTGTCAAAGTAATAGCTCCATGGTACAACCCAAATAGAATGGAAGTACATTTAAAACAAGATTCCTACACTTTCTGGGGGAGTAGAACCAATTTTCCTGACTTTTCTGGACCAAGTAAAGAATTTATATGACTTTCCTTTCCTGTGTAATACATGTTAAAATGTTAACCATAATGGAAAATTTGAGGTGAAGAGAACATCAAAACTTTATTATATCAGTTTCCAGGACTTTGCACAATCTTAGTGAATTTCAAGGTTTCTCCATGCCTTAAAATCCTTTTCGACGTGTTTGAGACTTTGCCAGGTTTGATATGACCACAGGAATCCGACTACTACAACAAATTCAAGACCATGGTTTTATTTTACTCATCTGTTCCCTCTTCTCCTAATACATATTTTTTTACCAACAACTTTCAGACTTATAAATCCTGTTTAAAATTCATCACTTTAAAAGTCCATGCTAATTTTCATCGTGAGCATCCTGAAATCATGAAATCCTACTGGTTAAAACTCCCTTTAGCAGAACATTTACCAATGCTTTGTTAACATACATATTAAGCCTTTAGGATTAAACATATTTAGCCTTTTGGATAATACAACCTTTTTTTCCACAATCTCATAATTTTCTTCATTTCTAGATATCCCCTTTCCTAATATACTGATATTTATCAACAATTTTTGCATTTATAAATCATCTTTAGGGTGTGACTTACAAAGACCATGCCGATTTTCATCGCTAGCATCCTGGCAATTGTCAACTCCATCACAGGTCAGCCACTTCAAAATACATTTTTTATTGTCACAGTGGAATCTGGTCTCAGAGTCACATTCGGCAACAGCTGAAAGACAATACACAGAGTCACATGATTATATCAACAGAGAAGTTCTTTGGTAAGCATGTTAACCATAAATTATTCATTTACAGGAATCAGTTTCAAACATCTAACATTCCATTTAATTGTATTTCTTTTCTTGAAATTCTCATAAAAACAAATCATGTTTGAGTATTACACAACATCAATGAAACAATACCAGGGCAAATTGGATACAATGCAAATTTCTTTATGCATGAAAAAAAAAACCCACGACCCTACCTTGCAATGCAAAAAACACCTAAAACATCTGTTTTTTCTCTCTATCCTTAGGCTTTTCCCTCGGGTTGTGCCCCCAAAACCCCCTTGACACCAACCCGCCCCATGACACAACCCTGGCTACGCGCCTGGTCCTAGTAGTATCTACATAAAGATTAAAGGTACTGATTGCAACTTCTATATCTATTCCTTTTTATTTGACTCGTACTGCAAACAAAACCTTACAGACATTTTTGCTCACATTTACCCAATCGAATGTGTGAAGGTAACTTACCACAAACACTTTGCCTCTCATCAGAATTATCACCACAGTCATCTAAACCATCACAAAGGTATGAGCGTGGAATACAGATGGTATTGTCACATGTATACTGCGATGCAAAACAATAACCACCGCCTGGCAGTCGTGTGGCTGTGGTATGGGACAAACAAAAGAATTTGAGCACAGATTACCTTCAACTTCATTTCGTTTCATCTGCCAAAATCCAATTTTGATTTTTTTTATCCATGGTATGTACGTACACTACAATAGAGAGACTACGAAAAAAGCAGATCTCGTTCACAGCATATACATCAATGGAAAGAAAGGACAGAAATGAGTACTATGAGTGAAACAAAGGAAGCAAATCAAATGGTAAAGGGGAAGTTGAGGCAGAAATTAATTGTCATATGTGAAAGAGAAACCAAATCTACACAGTGTGGTAAAAGTTCCATTCAAATTGGACATGTATTTTTTGAGATATCAGTAAATGAATTTGCTAGATTTGTGTTCCAAAGTGAGCTTGAGCACAGCAGAGGTTATATCACTTTCTCAAATTGACAAGAAATGCTTTGTTCCATTTGTTTTTTTAGACTGTTGTGTTGATCTTGCAGTTAATAGGAAATCCCTGTGATGGATGCAAAATTTGTTAAGTTCTCATGTCTTTTATGCAATCACATTCTGATAACATGAGATTGTCGAGGAGAAAATTGGTTGCCAAGTTTTAGTAAAAACAAAAGACTGACCATTAATGTGAGGCTATGATGTCATATGTGCTTGCTTCAGGTCCACTTTTTGTTGAAAATGTGACAATTTTACTTGATCATATCTTGAGAACCACACATCAGATTTCATAGCCAATTTCATCGAAATGCTTAGAATAAGTACCACAATAATATATCAAAACTTGATGTGACATTTAACCATTCTTCTAAGGGTAAATGTCACATACCACCAAAAACAACCATTAGCCTAATATTGCACACCTCAGTACCACTAGCTTAGTAACTTACGACAATTCACTTCATCTGAAAAATCGTAACAGTCTGCTTCCCCGTCACAATGGTAAGGTAAACTGATACAATGGCCACTGCTGCACTGGAATTGGTCTGGGAGGCATTCTTGGTTTTCTGTGAGGATATGAGAAATAAAGGACAACTTGCTGGTGAACAAACAGGCAAACACAAGCAGACAGACTGACAAAGAAACAAAAGAGATAAAATTAACAAAGACACACACTAAGGAATGGACAGGCAAACCTATGTAAAACCACACAGATAGGAAACAAACTCATAGATAATCAAATACCTGAACAGACACAAACGAATTAATAGACACATGGCACAAATACTTGATTGTCGATTTGGCTCTCAAATATCAGCAATACCAGGTTTTCTTAAATCCCTCCATGTTTAATCTTCCACCTTGAGCATGCAAGAGTCTCAGACAGTCTAGTTGCCTTTGTGCTTATTTCAATAGTTCCAGTCACACATACAGGTTGTGAGTAGACTTCAATAAATAATGGATTGTGTCTTTACGCAGGGAAGATGACAAACATGAAAAGACAGTTAATGAAAAGGATAAGTCTAGCAAGAGGGTGTGAACCAGCTACCCAATTGGCAAAATGCCTCATGAGATACGAACTGGCATTCAAACACAAACTAATGAACAACCATTCAAAACGCACACATACACAGACTGATAGATTAGAAACAAATGAATGAAAACTGATACAGATGGATGGACAAACAAATCTAGGGATGAAAATACAGAAGGAAGGATACACTGGGAGGCAGAGAGAGAAAGACAGACAGAGACAGAGAGAGAGACAGACAGACAGAAACTGACTGACAAAACATTTATCACTAGGAGGAAGGCCGAGAGACTAATAAACATATCCATACGGCCCACATTTGAGCAAGAATACTCTTGTAAGGATGGCTGATTACGACTTACCACAATCGGATTCATCTTCACCAGAATCACAGTCTTCGACCTGGTTGCAAACCCACCGCGATGGGATACATCTCTGATCAGAGCACCGAAACTCACTCTCGCTACACTCACGATAAGCTGAGGGAAAAAAAAGGAAAATATGAAGGGTCATACAAACAGCTGTTCTTACAAGCACTTACACCAGTTGAAAAATAAAACAGTGCATGGAATGCTTCAGCAGTAAAATAATTCCATACGATCACAAAAAAGAGCACAATGAACTGTGTTTCTTACCACAAATACAACAAATGAAATCAAATAGAAGGCTCCTTCATTGGGCATCCAGAGGGAAATTTTGGCAATTTTAGGGGTTAATTTCCCTTTTTTGAGCATAAGAATATAGGAGGATTGTGGAATTTTTTCGCTTTTTCGCTTCCTGATAAATAATTTAAATAAAGTAAAAAAAAAGTAGTGGTGCCACAATCTGAAGTTATGTGACAACTGTCATACCACACATTTTTGGAAAACTCCAGTGTGGCTCATGCAAAAGAAAACTTAGGCTTTATGAATTTGCTGGGGTTTGTAAGATATGAATGTTTTGTGTCATGTATTGTTTTTATTGATTGTTTCAACTAGTACATCAAGGAAAAATCTCCCAAAACTATTTCTTCAAATGCAACCTTACCAGGCGACCTTTTATTTGACTTTTTGCCGCATTTAGCGATTATAAGTTTTTAGAAACAGCTTTTTTAATTGCTCATGTTTAAATATGAGGTGCCAGTGTTTGGTAACAGCATTTTTCATATGCTGGTCCAAACATTTGGGATATAGGTCAGTTTAAATACAGATGGTATGGCCTTTATTTCAGATTTAGTGGTTAAGAGATTCCCTCTCTCCGTATTCTTGATAGTGAAGGTGGTAGATTCTACTTCACCATGTGAACAATTTCTCACTAACACTTATCTGTGAAAGATGGAAAATCACATACATTATTGCACAGGAGGGTTTATCTGAGTACTTCACCTTTGATAAAACCTTAAACAGTGGCCAAGGAAACATTGTGCAGCATCTTGACTGAGGTTTTGGTAAATTTCTGTGAATTTACTTTGTCTCTAGGATACCATGAGAATGGCAGGGCTCACCTTTAAATATTTTGAGATCTAGGTAGGTGACTTCCTCAAAGGAGGATTCAGCAGTAAATTTGAATAAAATATTACAAACGAAAATACAGTTTGCCTTAACATGTGATAATGGAATGGTTTTCATTACTTTTCTATGACCTCACACAAATTTTTCTTTAATTTCAAATATTTTCCAGGTCTAAAAATGATATTCCAAATTTTTGGGTGGGTCAGTACATGGGTCACAATAAATTGCATTCTCTAATCCATTGCATATGCAAAGCACAACACACACATCCGCAGAAAGTTCCGTTTCTAAAGTCTTTGGTTTGACCTGGCCTGTGAATCAAACCTGTGCTTTCTGGGTGAGAGGCAAATGAAGACCAAACACCCTGTCACATGTAAGTTAAAAGAAGGAACCAACTTACTGCACTGTTCTTCGTCCGAGTTATCCCTGCAGTCGTTGATATGGTCACACTGCCATCGTAATGGAATACAGCGATGATTGTTGCATCTAAATTCTCCATTGCCACAACTCTGCTCCTCTGTGGTTTGAAAGCAAAATAACAAGACAATTAATTTCTCATCAAGGGCACCAAATAATAATATACATAACAGACATCAGAAAGAAGACCTCTGATCATTCTCACACCATGTACTGACATGTCACAAAAGTACAAGACCACTGATGTGATATCATTCCTACACCATACATTTCACATCGCAAAAGTACAACACTTCTGATGTGACAACATCCCTTCTCCACTGATATGACATCACAAAACCTCTCATTTAGCATCACTCCTACATTACTGATATAGTGCACAAAGTACAAAACTTCTGATGCTACAACATTCTCACTCCATTGATATGACATCACAAAATAAAACACCACTCATTTAACATCATTCCTACATTACTGACATGATACACAAATAAAAACACCACTGGTGTGACATCATTCTAATACTACTGAACTATATTTATACTAATTAACACCACAATATTACTCAGTCACCTATGTCATAGGCACCTTGACCAAAGGTTTAAAGTGGTTCATTGAGTCAGTTCATGAAATTCAACAAATTTTTCTGAAGCTGTTAAGTTTTCCACAAATACCAATGACAAATGGTCAAATTAAGACAATCCCCATACCCTACATACAAATAACTGATTAATGAGCGAGTTCTTAATGGTTCAATTCGGTTTTGAAAAATGTGTGATCAGATAATTTTTTAAACTATGCACAGAACTGTTACAAGTCAGGACACAGCATAATTCGAAATTGCAACTTTTGCCGAAACTATTGGATATGAAACTTGACTTATTATGCTAATTATAAGCATTGTCTTGTAGTAGTGACCCTTTAATGCTTTCATTGAATTATCGATATCAACTCAATATGCACTTTTAATGGATTTGCTATGTGCCTGACACATCATTTACACTGCTGTGGTGAAATCATGGCTGTCCTCAAGTCACATGATAAACCAATTATTCTAAATAATTATTCCTCGTAATGCATCCATTTAGTATAATTTAACATACCGCAATCCTCCTCATCAGAGTTATCCCGACAGTTGTCTGTGCCACTGCAAACAGCATATGACGGAATGCATCTATAATTGGTCCTACAGCTAAACCAACCTGGCTCACATGTACGAGCCTCTGAAAACAAGACAGGCCATTAATTGATCAATAGTTCTTGCCATGACTTAGTCAATAACTTATGCCATTAATTTAAAGTTGACAATATCAATATCATGTTTATGATGCTACATTGCTCTACAACCTCAGGATTAGATCGACGATGCTATACCAGAAAAGAAGAATTTTTAAAAGCTCACATAAATATGTTTGTTTCAAAACAAAACAAAAGCAGGTTAATGTAAGGAGAACTCAAGATAATTTTACCACCCACTATTTCTTAAGAAGAGAATAAATTTCAACAGATTTCATTTCAACAACTGTATTAGCTATGAAGAGAGGTGTGTTGAAGTGATGAATCAAAATTGCTGACCTCTTTTGCACTTTCTTGCTAATAAATAAATTAATAAAAAATAAATTTATTTCTTTTTTGTTTTTCTTTGAAGGTGGGGGGAGTTTCAAAGTATAATCTCACTGCTTCTTTTCAATAAATTGTACCATAACATGACGTGAACCTTCCGAAATCACTAAACAAATTTTGAGAAATGTAATTTCTAATTAACCAAAATTTACTATCAACATTAGGGGCAAATACATCAGGATTGTTTCTGTAACTTGCAACAACTCTTCTCAATCGAATAGATACCACAACATTTATAATGGTTCTATCTGCTGAAATAGGTCCACGTAAGACCACTCAATTCATCTTCTAAAACACTTAAGCATATCAAAAGCATGCAAGGTACAGGCTTTATGGTTGGTTGTTTACTAAATTTTTACATACATTGCTCAGCCTTCACAAGACTAAAAGTATAAAGGTAACAATGCACTCATAACAAGTACGATACCAACACTGCCTATCTGCTATCTGTATGGATTTTTAACTATGCTCAGAAATTCCTGCAGATGTCTAGAGCACCTGATCAACTTGCATAAAATACAAGGCTTGAACTGAAATTTTTACTTACGGCACTCCCGATGTATCTCATCGCTACCATCCCCACAATCGTCATCCAGATCACAGACCCAGCCATTAGGAATACAGAATCCATTGCTGCATTTAAAATAGCCAACTGAACATTCTGTGGTACCTGTAGGGATGTCAACAAGATGAGATAAGTGCCTGATAAGATAAGATGGGGCAGAACATGAAAAGTCACTGTACCATACAAAGAAACAAATGAAATTTCCTGAATAAGTGACAAATTAGAAGAAATAACTACTACAGTTATCTAGTACAACAGCAGGGTTCCAGAAATTTCAAGGAGTTTGTTTCCACAATTAATTTTCCATGAATTTCCCAGGAATGGTTTTGTGGACGGTTAGATACTTGCATAAGTCAATACCTAGTGGGCCCACCAAAATGGGCTGGCCAAAATTTACCTTGGCTGCCTTTTCAATAGATAAGGTCTGTGAATAAGGTCTTCAAAGGCCTTGAAATAATGTCTCTTGATTTGCCATACTGGAGAACACTCATACCAAGTGACCATGACTTTGTGTGGCAAAGAAGTATACTAACTGAGCTCAGTGTGCACTGGAGGAAGCTTATATATGTGTTTTGTATGTATTCCAGGCCTCAGGAGGCATTTCAAGTGATGTCTTACTTTGGTGCACGTACTCCAACATGGTGCCAGAGAGTATCAGGACATCATTTGAAAAGCCTTATTTTTGAGCTTGTTGCTACTACTTACGACAAATGCTTGGACTTTCATCAGACCCATCAGGACAGTCATCTCTTTGATTGCAAACGCTCTGATGTCTGATACACTTGCCAGTCCCACATCGGAATTCCCAAGGCTTACACGTGGTAGCAGCTAACAAAGAAAAGGATGAATAAGGTGTTGACATTAATATTAGATTGACATTACTAGCTACAAAACTTGACAAAAATATATGAGACAAACCATGCTCCCTATATAAGAATGATGAACTTTCAGAGCTCATTGGGCTGCTTCAATGTGGAATAGTGAAGTGGAGAGCATATTTAGAGATGTGGTGATTTTCTCATTGCTTATATTGCTTGTTTTGTCCCATAATATCGAAGTTTGATCCTTGACACACAAATTTGGGACAAACCCCATTCCAATATCAATTCTGAAATTTCAAAAAACTGCTGCTGCAACATAGAAAAGGAGATTGTGGCTTAGATATAGGGATAATGATCCACTCATTGCTTGTTTTGTTCCATTCTTTTTGTCCAGGACTGTAGCAGCAATTATTGAAGCAAGCAGGGGCTGATGGTCACTTGCCTCTAAAGTCTACAAAATCGTTCTCCAAAAGGTACTTCCACCACATATGCTTCAATGAGAAGTGTTAAAAACAGATTTTTCTTCTTCACATTCTTCCACAGCTTGCCTGTTGTTCATAAACATGCATCATCAAAATAATAATAACTCAGCTGCCCAAAATTGCTTTGAAAAATTTTTGCCAACTTTTGCTACTCTTCTCCTATTTTGGTTTCATCTACTACTGAGCATGTTTTTAAACATGACTGTCACAAACAAAGGGTGGCACAAAAAAGTTTTCGTCTTCATGAATTAAGCACACACATATTAACCCCTTTGCTATGCATGGTTTTGCTGCCAAACCCTAATATACCAACACTTTATACGTATGGTTTCGCCGTGAAACCATAGCACTAAGCTGTGTCCTGGAATAGATCATTGCAAACCTATGATGTGTAATCATGTTTTGGACATGGAATAGGCTTGAAGAGAAGATGTTTTACACACATGCATCCTCTTGGAACATAGCAAGGACAAATATGGTGGCATCCATGCACAAACTTAGTTTTCTGCAGAACCCATACCTACGTACTGCGTATATGTAATAAAATACATAGCTCAGTATGGCTGAATGATTCCCCTTCCGTAGGAAAGGGATTAAACAAAAATATTGTGACATGATTGATAGGCTGAAAACAACCACTCCTCAAATTAGAATGATAGGATTTACTGATTCAATTTGGGAGTGAATGCAAATTTCCCTTTAACATCAGCAGTAACCATCACTTTATATTTGATATAATTCCATACATGTTAAAATTTGCTTCGTTTGCACACATGCTTATAGCAGGACTAAGCTGGTCTGACAATGCAATGTACATTGTTACCCAGCATGACTGCAGTCCCTGTAGAATGCATCTTTACTCTTTTGGCACGGTTCCTCCTTGCAGAATCTTTCTACTCCAACAACGGTAAACATTTATCATTTCTAACTACTACTGTAAAGGTTAGATGGTCTGTCACCTTCTGACATTATTGTAGTTTGAAAACCTTGCACATTTTTTATGAGAGGCCCAAAACCATCTGTGGGATTTCATCCGAAAGATATCAGGCTTGTTTACAAAGTTTTGCTTTGAAAATAAAAAAAAGATTGATTCTTATGACTGAGCTATAAATACATGTACTAAGTTCCCTTAAGTTTATCAGAATTGATTTTAAATGACAATTTATCCCAGAATACTCTGGAAGGTATTATCAAAACTAAATGAAAATACCGATGAGAAATTCAACAACTCTTGAGCCAAGACTACTCCCAGGGCATGATTTGCTGTAAATTGTAGTATATTGGCTGATGTTTGTTGGGAAGGCACTATGTCAGAGGATAGCATTAAAATGCAAAGCTAGACTGCAACTGCCTCAGGCATGCTTGGCTGGAACACATGTTATAAAGGCAGTAATAACCTGCTCTGGTAGTGTAATGAGCATAATGACAAAGCATGGAGAAGGAAGCTGTAGCATGTCTCTATTAACAAGCTGGAGTAATGAGACATTGGCAAAGTAATTTAATTGGGAACCAAAACTTACTGGTACAAGCCAAGTTGATTTTTATCAGGAAAAGGAATGAAGAATAAACTTTTGACCAAGGTGAACCCACTTTGTTACACTACTTAAGTTTACAAACCACTTTGTCCAGTTACTACTCCAAGACTTAGCCCCCCCCCCCCCGACCCCCACCCTGCCCCACCTTTGGAAGACCAAAGCTATACTTACAACAGTGTCTCTCATCAGAGTTATCACCACAGTCATCCTTTCCGTTACAAAGTTGGACACCAGTTGTACAATTGAGATTGTCGCATTGGAACTGCCTGGCGTGACAATGTCTAACAGCTGTAATGAACATAAATAACTACATGTAACTAACCTGGCATTGTTATCTTGTACTCTGTGTAAGAGCATGTTTAGTGACATGTGTCATTTGGTTGAAGGCACAAAGTCCTGGGGGAGGGGTCTATGGGGACATGTTTCCCCTTCCTGTTTAAGACAACTTTTTGTCTTTACCTTTGCAACATGTAATCAGGACATGATCAAAATAATGCATTTTCTGCAGCAATTCAGTTTAGTCTGCAGCTAGTTCATGCTAGGCCCAAATAAAGAGAACTGGGCCACTCCACCTGGAAAAGCCCAATGTGCAATTTAACTTTCTTTGATCTAAGAAGAGTTCAAAAGATAAACCAAAAAGACATGCCATGCATTCTGGGGACCAACCTAGACCATCTATAGAAACCTTAAACTAATAAACAGGATCAAGTTTAAGATCAGCTCCTTAATGAAGAAATTCAACAATTTTGAAAAAGAGATTCCCTGTAGGCTGTGGACTGTAGAATATTTCAATGGTATTCCCTGCCAGTATAAGAGGTGATTAAAGGAGTCATGAACCATATTTGCACAATATTTAAAACCAAACTTGAACTTGAACCATTTTAGAACTTTCCCTTTAGATATAGTTTACACAGAATACCACATTTGTGCTGATGCATTGTTAAATCCCATCTAAAGAACTAAGTTGATGAAGACACCACTATAGCACACAGTCAAGAGGTCAGGAATATAATATATAATATATAATAATACTATATAATATATAATAATATATTGATATGTGAAAAATGAATTTCTGTAACTTTTAAGAGAACAAATACAGCAACCTGCTCTATTACCCACGCAAAAGAGTTCTTAAAGGTTCCAAGAGTTAGGGTAAAGTGCTTCACAAACTTGCTGTGAACATTCTGTTGGTGAAATTAATTTCCCAGCATGCACTCAAAGTCATTCATGTTGAAATGGCCTCATTTAGCCTTCTCTTTACTTCTTTTCTCAAATTCAAACATACTATTTGAAAACAACAATGGACACAGTTTTAACACACACTGCACGTAACACCAAGAATTGAGACCAAGAATTTTTTAGTCCAAATGCAAGTTGTGTCAGTGATTTTGAAAAAGGCCAATTCACAGTGTTAAAACTGCATGATGCTATAGGAACATTCTTCATGAAGTGTAAATTGTACTAACTTCAATCAAAGACTGCAAGAGTGCACCCATTTAGAAAAAATTCCTCTAATTTTCCAAGAAAATGAACATACAATTTTCCAAGGAAATATAAACAATTCACGATTGCCGTTAATGTAAATTGAAAATACAAATAAAATTCTATTTGAATTCTGCTGAAAAAGTGACCATTTTCCAATCTATTATGAAATTCCCCAACTTAAAAAAAAAAAAAAAAAGGAAATAATCTGTAACTTTGTTAAAGAAGCAAGGACCTTGCTAATCCTTTTTCACTTACGGCAACTTGAAGGCTCATCAGAGTTATCAGCACAGTCATTTTCCCCATCACACTTCCAGTAGAATGGTATACATTTGCTGTTATCGATGCATCGATACTCCTGGACAGAGCAGTTTGGGAAGCAAGTAAGTCCATCTGGCTGTAGGATGAAATTATCAGGGCAGGCGCACTGGAAGGATGTACCATTGAGTGCTATAAGACACAGGTGAGAACAGCCGCCATTGTTTGATCCGCATGGATTATCCATTACTGGAAGCAGGAAAGATGAAAGTCATGGGTCGAAAATATTTTATCAGGATTTATTGAATAGTTTATGATTTCTAGAAGAGCATGTGTTATAGAGTTACTGAATAATGACTTGTTCAAAATGTTTATATCTACATGACATATTTGGAAGAACTTTGGAAATGAGATCAAGCCCCATGTAGTAAAACGACTGCACAGTATTAAACCAGAGCCTAGGAACGTTCGCACAGAGGAGAGCACACCCATCTATTGTTGTCCTATGATTATGTATTAGCAACAACAGGAATATTACAAACACCCACTTCAAGTAGGAAAAGAGTACATACTTCTTGGGGTAAGAGGCATGTTACACCTTTAAGCTGATTTACTGATTACAGCATGAGATGCAAAAATTATTTGCCTCAAGTGGAGCTATGTCAATGCTTCCAGTACACTGAGTCCAGGAACTAATGCTAAATCTTATCCCCTTACCCTGACCTATACTGAATAACCAACACTGGAAACATTAAATCACTGGGAACGCACCTGTATTACAGATGGGGTGGGATTAAATGTAACACAATGCATATTTATATGTTGCCTGATGTATATTCAAAAGTAGCATGATTAATATCTATCATTATGGTATCAGTGTTCTCTTTAATATTGGGCAATATATCAAACTGAAATATGGCAATAATTTTTTGGGGAAAAAATGTTAAATAAACATGCTACATATTTTTCTTTCTACTTTTTGTAGTCTTCTTTTTACTTTCACATTTGTAAATTTCTGCTTGTTCTGACCTAACAATAATGAAAGCAACTTCATTCATCACATCACTCTGCATACAGCTCAGCTGTAAAGTTCATTTCACACTCTGTGCTCACAGTTAAAAGTGGCTATTTTTCCCTAGTCTGCTGACTGCTGGAGACTGAAAAAAACTTTTTTTTTTCTTTGGGTGTTTGGTCTAGTGGAAGAGCATCCACTTGCCATGCAGAGAGTTGTAGTTTGATTCCCAGGTTGACTGTCAAAACATTTTGCTGCAGTTGCCACAAGCTAGATGGCAGCTGCCACAAATTAGATTTCAGCTAACTCACTCATACTTTGCTGTTTTGCTGTTTTTGCAGCCTTACTGAGGCAGCTGAAGCCTGAAGTTGCACACCAAAGGTGGTAAAAATGGAACCTGCTGTCATTGTGCATGATGCTCCCTCAAAAGCAATCAAGTAGGGATTACACTCAAGTGCCCCACGACTAAAAGAAGGCTGTCGGTGTGGCTGGATTAAATCAGAAAGTTGAGGCACAAACCCCAACCAAATTCATGCCTAGTTTGTTGACTTTCTTACCTTCACGAAGGGCTGAATGCATGACATGTAAGTCAAAAGGCCGGTGGTGAGTAGACACTAGTTCCACCTGTTCTTCTCCTGAGAACTTTTTGGCTTTGTAAACTGCCTTAACATTCCAATCCGTCCAGTAGACCCAGTCTTCAAAGACAGTCACAGCGAAAGGATGAGCAACCTCTTGTCCAGGCTGCCCTGGGAGTTCATGCATGTTATTTCCATCCAGGTCAGAGTAACTGTGAAAAGGCAGAGAAAAGTAACTCCAGCAGGGTTTCTCATACTTGCAAAGATTGTCAACTCAGAAAACGGAACATATGTAGGAAATGATCCACTCTGCACGGTAAGCGCAAAAGCAATAACGTCAGTGAGTCATATTCATATATAAAGCAAAACTCCTCTCTAAATGTTCACATTATGGCTGAAATGCATCTAGGTGTGTTTAAAGATTAACTTTATATTGTCAACCTTTTGTTTTGCATTATTTCTGATCATTTTAGTATTAGTGTATTTTGAAAACTAAAAATTCATAAAAATAGAAGTCTGATTTTTCCTGGTCATGAAGCACAGGAAACAAAACGGCTCCGTTTAAAAGAGAACGGTTTACAAGCAAGGGTTCCTGCGTTTTCTGGGGATTCAATTTTCCAGACTTTTCTATTATTCTCCCAGGACCAAATTAAGAATGTCCATGGCCCTCCTCTTGACATTTCACATAAAAGTACATAACATTTGAGTTTAAGATAATCACTTTTGATAGTACCAAAACATTTGAGTTTAAGATAATCACTTTTGATAGTACCAAAACATTTGAGTTTAAGATAATCACTTTTGACAGTACAAAAGAAACACTTTGACATTACAAGTGTGAATGGAGCAAAGTCACTTTGTCTAAATTGCCATGACTTCACTAAATTTCTCTGAATTTTAAGACTTTTCCAAAGCCTTTAAAAAATGTTTCCAATCTTAATGACTTTTCCCCCAGTTTTCCATTAACCACAGGAACCCTGATTAAGGGTCGATTGTCTCTTGCATTCTCAGAAGAAAGGGTGGTACCAGAACAGATAAGAAGCTTTATGAAGACCCATTTTTTCCATTTTAGTAAAATTCTGAGTATACAATTCAAATATACAGTGCAGCTCCAAGTTCACTGGCTACAAATACCCTTTAACAGCCAATCTGAACTAGAAATATAACCTAAATAATATATCCTGATGAAAATTGCCTTACATGAAAGGAAACGTTTAGTTAGATGAGGTTTTTATAATACAGCTCAATTTCTGACCTTTGTTTTAAACAAATTTACAACACAAAGACACTTAAAATTTTTTCATTTTAAGACTTTGATCCAACCACTATGCAACAACCAGGCGTCTCAAGAGGTCATGGAATTTCCCCATCTTCCTGAGAATCTTGGAAACTTACGCTATAAAATCAAGGTGGGCATCACACCAGAAGAGTTTACTGGCAGGGAAATCGATGGCCAAACCATTTGGCCAAATGATCTTTTCATCTCTGATGTTGCCTCCTGCATCTGACCCATCCATACCTCGTCGTCCAATGTACGCTTCAAGACCCCAGTCTGTCCAATAAACAGTTCTGATAGGGTTGAATAATGCAAAGGAACGTTAGAAAACAAAAGTTGGGCTTTTATTAAATACTCATCAATGCTTGAAAATGATTCTGTTGCCTTGGTGCCCTGTAAGGCAACGCATCTTCTGAAATAATTTACTTTTGGTTGCCAAATACAGCATGATTGATGCCCAAATAAAGGAAATAAAAGACAAAGGAAAATATGCTTGTGCACTGTTTTTTAATACTTTTGTTGATCTCTGCAATGACATTCACTGAAGCTAAACTTTGAGAGTTCCATGTGGACATTTGGACATGAGAAGTGTATCTTTTAGTAGGAACAGTGTTATTAGTTACCAGAGACTTCCACCATGGTGAGTCACAACTATAAAAAAAGGCTGTGGCCAGCTTGACTTGAGCCAACAGGTAAGAAACTGGGCAGTAAAACTCCGTCTAACTAACTAAACTCACTCCACCATGGTGTTGTGCACTATAATTTGTAGATTCTTACTTAGGTGCCCAGTCAGGCATGTTCTGCTGTGTAATTTATGAACTTCTATTGCCCAAGCCATTTGATATGATGCCCTCGGGCACTTGGGCACTCAACTTTTTGAGGCCTGCCGATAAATGTACCTCACAGGAGGATGGTGGAGCATTGTGTAGTCACCATGCACCTACTTGTCAAAAACAGAAAATATGTTTAGCATGGTCACTCTATTCAGTCTCACCTACAAACTCTGGCAATACGGTGGTTTCACAAACAGAAACATCAGGTAACATGACACACTGTCTAAGGACAAACAAATACATTTGCATATTTGGTTATGTAAGAAAGGACTATGTAAAAAACACTTTACTGCAGCTGCCTTGGCCATACTTGCTGACACAGCTGCAGTTTTCTTTTTGGACATGGTGCCTAAACCAGTTGTATTCACTGTATGGTACTGTTGCAATGACAACATGTTGATATACCGTGTTTAATGCACAGGTCTTCGGATCAGGTTGTGCCTGCTGGTGCACCAAGTCCTGACATTTTGGTTTGTAAGGTGTGACATTTATGTCTCAAGACATATATATCATACCCAACTTTGTTCATGCTGGAAAAAAACCCTTAGCTACTTTTTACCCGTCATAGCAGGCACCTTGGATTATGTCAAGTTCAATGGAGTATTGTGAGTGTGCATTAATCCATGAAACTTCTTAGGAAATGCTCAGTGACCACCACCATAGAGGCATTGTGATTGCATTTTTCTATGACACAGAACACAAAAGCAGCAATGGCTGTCAGGACTTATCTTTTTCTATTCTTGGATACATCAAATTTTTCCAATGATCTAAGGGTAGGTTCCTATCATGTGTCTCAAGATTAGGTTAAGGTCAAAGAGCTGATGCATTGGGTTTAAGTTGGAAGGTCTTGAGAATTACCATTTTAAAAATCATTAGATTTTGCTTTCCTGTTTTAAATACCAATCAGGCTGGACACCCCATGTCACTAAAGAAACCTCAGAAACATGATCACAACTACCAATAGTGTAAGATTTCACAGACCATGATAAGACTCCAGACAATTTCCAGCCTTTCCCCCATTTTTCTCGACTGTGTTGAAACCCTGTTTCCTGTGAGAAATTAAACATTGTTTCAATACACTCAGCATGAGAAAATTTGACTCATTGGAAATTTCAGTTCTGTGTAACTGTACTCATAAAATGTGGAAAAAAATTAAACCCCTTTTTTTTCATTTTTCCTCACAAACATCAGCATGTCAAATTGGCAAGCCCAGTGCATCAAAATTGCATCATAGCATAAACACTGGTTAGAATGCAGCATAAAATAATATTCTGAAAAATTACCCATGTTTGGGATCCACAACTACTGCACGTGGTTCAAAGAGTCCCTGATATATCAATGTTTTGCGGAAAGATCCATCCAGTTCAGTAACCTCCAGGACATCCTTCCATCGGTCAACAAAATAAAGCTTCCTGGATGTGGGAGAAAGGGGAAAATTTCCAAAACTTTCAGTTGCAATTATTTTTCCTTGTATATTTTATTCAAAAAAAAATTACAATATAGTCATGATGCCATTTTTGACACAACATATGATGGGCACTAAAAGTGCAGAAAAGACTAATCTAGGCGGTGCCTTCTGGAATCTTCTGCTATTGTGATTGGTGCTCAGCATAAGCACTGGAGTATGGAAAACAAGTCAGTAAGCCACATCTGGAAAAAGGGTCGTTGCCGGCTGGACTTAAACCAATCTGTTAGGAATCTGAGCCATAAAACTCCATCTAAATAACTTAACTAAGCTAGCATTTTGTGTTCTCTCCAAAGAGCACTGAGCTTGCACCTTCCGCTTGTCTTCACTTACTATCTAATCAAGCATGCACTATCAGTTAGATAATCCTATTTAATTAGCCCACAGTTCACCTGGCAATGAGTAAACAACTTTGCTGCCCCAGTTTTTCACAGAGCAGTCCATTGTCTTGTTGAGAACAACCTCTGTTAAGAGAACTTTCTCCGTGGACACTAGACAGTTTAAAAGTTTATTTACACTTCACGAGTTTTGTAAATGGAGATGAGCCGGTGTGACCAGGCAGGCGGAATCAAAGAGCATTTATCTAGTACTGTGGTATCTTACTCAGTATTATTTCCTTCAAAAGACTGTCGGTCGGCAGTATTTGCTAGAGAATTCCACACCTGGCTTAACACGTAATGGTGACAATCTATTAAAGGTACAAGCTGTGGCTAATGATCGAACTCAGATAAAAAGAAACAATGTGACTGTGTCATACTCACTTATGACACCACTGAAAGCCTTCACAGCAGGTGTAACATTATGCACCAATCTTACACACATGCATTTGAAGTGCAATCAAGAGGCTGCAGGAACAACACCTTGTCTACCCAGAGGGCTACACAAAAATCTGATATTAAAAACACAAATGAACAAAAAGAACATGAGACTTTTCCTGCACATGCAAATTTCAGGAATGAGTCGGCTATGTTTGCCTCAAAGAAAGAAATACTACGAGACTGACCAATTATGATGGTAATGATGCAAAGTTTCGAAACAAGCAGGGACTTGATGAAACTGACATTTTTTAAATGTTAAATCATGAAGTGAGTTAGTTAGGAATTTTACAGCCCAGTTTCTAACCAATTGGATCAAGGCAAGTCAGCCAATGAATTTTTTTCTTGTTATGGCTCTCTGGCTTGTTTTCCCACCTCTATTGCTTATGCTGAGCACCAAGGACAATGGATGTAAGTTTGGTTTTTAAAGACCCATTTCTCTCACCCCAAACAGTACCAATTCTCCTAACCTTCTTACTGAAGCACCTCCCACAATTGTCTGAAATTCATCCTCATCCAGACACAATCTCAGTTTATTGCTTCAGGGTGAGCATAGAAATACTCAATTTATATTATCAAAACACTCTCAGTACCGTTCATGCTGTGTAATATAAGCTTTGGCACTCTGCATTGTTTGAATTAGCTGTCAAACAAAGAGCTGAGCCAACTGAGAATTTTGGTACCCGGGTTCCAAAATTGTATATTGGGGTGAGAGGTTTGGCCCTTCAAAGTCTTCAGTATGACTTTGCCAGGACTTGAACTACCTACCCCCTCCCCCCCCCCCCCCCAACTGCAAGTCTGATGCTCTAACTACTTGACCACACAATCAGTTTAATCATGGAAGTAAAAAAGTAACTGAAACATACTGTTATACATTAAGAGATGCTTATCACATGCAGGCAATAAATAGGAGATGCCCTCTCCTATCCAATTACAAACTGACTTCTCAGGAACAATTTTCCCAAAACGTCCTATATGGAGGAGATCCATCAATATGGTACTTTGATGAATTGAGGTTCTCTATAATGAACAACACTACAAAATGGCTAGCCCTATATAAATTGGCATAAACTACTTAATATCAATTAAGCATGAAGGAAAACAAGGAGAAAATTCAGTTTGTCGATATAAACGCCTGACAGATTCCAATCAAAGACAAAAGTGTATCTGAATATCAGGCTCCATTTTACTCTGTTTGACTTTTCAAATAGTTATCATAATATTATTATATTTCCATGAACTGTTTCTTTGAGTTGTTATGGTATGAATATTTGTTCCCTGGGTTATTTTTTTTCTATTCTTCTTTTTTTCTGTTTTTTAAAATCCTATGAGATCTTCCTCAAGGTAAAACTATATCTAGTAGAAGACAGCTTAGCAAAACAGTTGTGGGTACTTAAATACTGGTCATCCTTTCTATTTTGTATCAGGTCCGAGCCTATCACCATCTCTGTGTCATACCAGGTCCCAAACTTTCACAACATTACCATTACCATACAACGTCCCAACCTTAAAGACATTACCATCACCAGTTATACCAGGTCCCAAGATATCAAATGATAAACCACCTCTGTGTAATATCAGGTTCAAACTTATCACCATTTATGTGTTATACCAGGTCCCACACTACAATCATTTTAAGTTCACATTAGGCCCCACTATACATCAATATCATTACCTATATTCTGTACCAAGTTGCAACCTTCTACAATACTTCTCATACATAAATTGTATAGCTATAAACTATCAAACCTTGGATGATGCATGAACATCACTAACAATATGTAACACGATATAAACCAAGCTCTTTGCAAGGAGTTCAGAGGGTATCAAGTCAAAACTGTCCCCTCCAAAATAAATCCACCTATCCAGTATTCTACATGCATATAAATACATACACACATCACATAACCATCGGCTGTACCTGATAAAGCGAAAAAAAAAAAAAAAAATCCTGAAAATCAAAATGGGTTACATGGGCATCTCATAAACATCCTTCACCTCACTAGACAGCTCAAATTTAAGCACAATATCAAAATGGCAGGCTGCAGTTCTCTCAGCTAGGCTGCAGCTGCCTCTTTGATGTTGTGCTGCTACACAAATTACAATAGTAAGATTGATTGAGCTGACCTGCTATTCAGTTCGGTTGAGGACTGAAACTGCAGCTTGGCTATTTTGACATGCTAACTTAAATAATATGCATGCCAATTTAAAACCATGCTAGGAGGGCCACATGCTATTTGCTACTTACTCACTCAAGTCTTCTCATCTTTATGGAAAAGTTCACTGGAAAATTTGCCAAAAGAAAAACCAGAATTTGGTAGTTTCCTTGAAACGTAGGTGTGACGAATCCATGACATTGACAAACAAAGTGATTTTGAAAGCCAAGTGGCACACACTAAGCTTACAGTACAGCAACTTACATGCAACACCATGGCTGCTACTGCATTTGCATGAATTCATATACTGATGCACCGATCAAGGAGCTGATATTTGGAATGACAGCACCCTGCACCAATATTGACAACGAAGCCAAAAAAGAGAGTACTCCATCAAATGTTGACAACCGAGAGATCTGTCCATTGTTGGCTACTTGGGCATGCTGGCAGCATATGACCTCCAGAATATATTTAATTTAAAAATATACCTTGTAGGACACAGATCTCTCCCCCTCTCCTCCTATAATGGCATAAGCCGTTTTATATGGTATCACAATAATTCACACAATCCATTCAACTAGTACCAAACAAGTTATTTTCACTGGACGCCACACTGACAAGTCACACAATTGAAACTCCCAACTGCCTTTCACATAGATACAATGTCATATTAAAGCACCATGTCAAAACAATAGGCTGCAGCTGCCTCAGCCAAGCTGCAGGGGCTGGAGCCATGCTTTGTTCTACAAAAATTAAATAAAGAAGAACTAAGCTGGTCTGCTATTGGTCTGCTAAGGTCTGCTATTATTATAAGCACAGTAACAAAGCATGACTACAGCTGTTACAGCTTAGATATGGAAGCTGCAGCTCCAATATTTTGACACTGTGCCTAAGTGTGTGACCCTTCTGTACCTGCCAACCCAGTCAACAGCGATTCCTTCTCCACCGTAGACAAAGTCGGTGACAATTTTTTCTTGTTCTGATCCATTCATATTCATCTTGACAATAGACCCATCGGTTACATCCACCAGATACAGTTTACCATCTACAAGGTCATAATCGAGGCCTGCGGCATTACTGAAGCCATCAGCAATGAGATCATACTGATTGCCATCCGTTGAAAGTTTTCGCACATAGTAGCGGTTAGTAAACAACAGCACGGGTTCTTCATCTTTTGTAATATGTGAAAGAAAGAAAATTATGAGAGTTTTTAAGTGTAACCCTCCAAGGATCATGAAGCCTATTGTCTCATTGGACCCTAAGCATGAGTAGTGCCCAGGTGTATGAGGTAGGTAAATACTAATCATTACCAATTCTGCCATTTAACTAACATTCCCTTCCCTGTATGTGAATCTCCAGTTTTTTGTGATTTCCACCACAGCTGGATGATGAGGAGGGTACCTTACTAAGTTGCTATGTATCACTGCTTAACAGCTAAACCAAGCCAAGGGGATGACTTCCTTTATAAGACAACTTCCCGAGTTCAACTACTTTCTGAGACACCCAATTCACAAATTTTTTAAATCCCTAACCACTGTAAATAGCTATGCTGATCAAGCAAACTTCAGTCTCCAGAAAATTCTTACCTGAATCCATCGGAATTTAATCCGATGAACTTAATAATAATAAATTTGAACTTCCACAGCATCAAATCAGAAAAGAAAGTGAAGCTGCTCAAAAATTTCAAACAAATAATTACATTCAGGCAAAGAAATGAACCTTGAGGTTACACTTAAAGAAAGATTACTGCTGAACAGAATATGGTCGGGTAACTGGTTCCACAAGTAGACAGCAAATGCAAAGCATCTGTATCCATTTGATTTCAATCCTTAATTAGGAAGAGTCATGAAAGCCTTCCCAGAGGAATGAAGACCATGAGGAGCAAATGGTGACAGGAGCTGAGAGATATAACAAGCAGTTTCAAATGCTGAGCATAGAAAAAAGTGAGCAGCAGCATTTCAAATTACTGTGTCTCCCTAATAGGAAGCCAGTAAAGTTCCTTTAAAAGTGGGGTTGTGTGACACCATTTCTTTTCCTTTTGACAACATGTGCTGTCCAGTTGAAAAATTTTAAGAATTTCTTCACCGATAAATTAACTCAGTGGCTGTGATTTTATTCTCTTCAGTAAACGATGTAATATGTTTTATGCCTTTTGGTACACAAAAAGAATTTGTGGGGGGGGGGGGTCGAGGGGGTTGAGGGTCAAAGCAGGGATTAGGGTGGGACAGGAAGGAGAAATGGGCTCACCTGATTCATGTTTGCATGTGATACCATCCGGTTCTTTGCGATAACCGTTGGCACATTTACAAAGGTAAGAACCTGGCAGGTTCTCACATATCTGACTGCATAACCAAGGTGTCTCTGTGCATTCATCAACATCTGGAATTTAAATCAAACATCAAAATGATTGTCACAGATAGAACAACATACTGGTGAGGTATTACTAACATCATGGTGTCTAGTAAAATGCACTCTGGGAAATGAAGACAGTTCTACAGATAATTTCCGCCAAAGTTACCATGTTTCTATACTGGATTACTGCTTGTAAATATGAGAATAATACTACATACATGGTTTCAGGGAAAATGCATTCCTCAGTAAAGACAAATCTTCCACTGGCAATTGGACTCTGATTGTCATATTGCAACACTGAATGACCCCTTGCTCTTTATATGATAGATTATTAACAACCTTGTCTTGGGGAAAATGCATTTGGGGAAAAAAGACAATTTTACTGCAACTCTCTTCTAGTTACAATATTGTTTTCCTGGATGACTACTCCTTGCTCTTCACAAGATAAGGATAATGAGCACATTTATTGGCACACACGAAACAACTCAGTTTTCAAAGTATTCAACAAAATGGACCATATCATTTTGTACAGTGTGCAAAAGTCTGGCATGAGGGCACTTTTTCTTTTTCAATAATTGATACAACTTGAAACTCTGCACTCTGTCCTCTAAGCAGCAAGATGCAGACATTGAAAACTTATACATCTATGCAAAGATATTATAAACGTAGATACCAAACTCCTATCCCTTAACTGTTAGATGCGCTGAATCCTCACGGAGGCTCAATCGGAGGGGCAGAAGTGTTCCTTTGACATGCACAGTTCTATTCAGTTATTTGCGTGCACAATTGTGCATGCATAACAGAAAATTCCATTGTGACTACATGTCAGCGTGCGTGCATTTTCAGAGCAAGTTCTGTACGCCCGCAATGCATTTCTCCGTATGAGGTCCGGAACAATTGACGCGTACTTCCGCGTGCTTGGAAAAAACACGCAGTAGTTGATTTTGTGTTGTAAACGCGTATTAAGAATGTAAACTCATGCATAGATGCGGGCTTTTGAAGATATCATAGGAACTGACCAATCAGTAAGCCAATGAACTTCAAACCAGTCGCTGTGTGTTTATGTTCAAATGTTCTTAAGAAGAAAGCCGCCAAAGAAGTCTAAAACTGCTGTGGGTAAAATTTATTGAAGAGTGGTGTTTGCAAGAACTGCAATGTTTTAAAATCACACGTCTTTATAGATACCAAAAGATATCAGTTTACCCATTGGCCCCCCAAACGACTGAACAGTGATCAGCACTTCCGCCCCTACGATTCGGCCTCCACGAGGAGTCACCGCGCCATTTTAAGTTTGGTATCTATGTTTATGATATCTTTGCATCTATGACAAAAGGCTGCCCTCTATTTGCTTTCTTAGCTCATGTTGTACATTGTGGGTTTGACCGACAAGAATGGCAGGAATTTTTTTCAGTAAAACGTAACTGCAAGTGCAGGTCTTCGGTGAGGGAAACTTAGAGAGCGCCCTTGAACAAATGCAGCAGGATAAGGGTCGAACCCATTCATTACTTACCTCTGCATGTTCTTTGATCAGCATTCAGTGTGTGCCCATCTGGACAGGTACAGTAATAGCTTGTTAAAGTATTAACACATTCATGTTCACACTGATTTGATGCCACCCTGGCACACTCATCGATACCTGCAGAATGAATGAAACTGGTGTAAGGCAGAATTCAAAGATTTATTGTGCTTTTGACGGTATGGGGTCATTCAACCATTCATGTCTCTCTATTATCCTAGCCATGTTGAGGTAAAACCAAATATGTGTAATATGAACACATGGAACACTTCATGCACTACACAAATACGGTGAAAACAATCCCTACACTACACTACAGTACTCAACACTAGTTAGTTAGTTTTAAGGCCCAGTTTCCAACCTATCGGTTCAAGTTGAGCTGGTCACAGCCTTTTTTTCCAGTTGTGGCTCACTGACTTGTTTTCCATGTCTCATTGCTTATGCAGAGCATCATGCATAACAGCAGTGGGTTCCATTTTTCAGAGTCTTTGGTAAGACCGAACCTGGGAATAGAACCAGAGCCTTCCGCGTGAGAGGCGGATGCTCTTCCCGTTAGACCAAACACTAAATTTAAATACACTTAATATTAATCATACATGTAATACATTTGTTTCCATTCCAGCTAGGACATGCTGTCATGGTAAAGTGATGTGTCAACACAAAACACCATATTAAATTCTAATCCTATAAATGCACGATGTCCCACAAACTTATTCATATGTGGAATGCTATCTCAGCATGTTTGAAAAATAGTTTTGTGTTCAAATTTGACAGAAGAAATTCTTGAAAAATTTTCCATTATGACCCCTAATGACCCACCAGATGATAATCTTGGGAACTCTAGGTAAATTTTGCATTTTGACGCTGCTGCTGTTATATCTGTGCATTGCAATCAATCTGAAAAACCTGGGACACATTATCAGGACTACTTACAACATTCCTATTTTTAGGCCATTTGCATAGATCATAGACTACAGTCACCCGAAGCCAGCTCCCAACACCACTAAAGACCGAGTCTTTGGTCTAACGGTAAGAGCATCTGCCTCTCATGTGGAAGACCCAGGTTCTATTCTAAGGTCGAATCATACCAAAGACTCTCGAAATGGAACCAACTTCCATTGTGCGTGATGCTCCCCATAAGCAATGGAGTAGGGAAACAAGCATGCGAGCCACAACTCGAAAAAAAAAGGCTGTGGCTGGCTCTATTTGAACCAATAGGTTGGAAAGTGGGCCGTTAAACTCTCTTTTCACTCTATTAATCCAACACTACTGAACAAGAGTAATCAGTCTAACAGCTTAGTACCTAAGTGAAATTGGTGAACGGTTGTCAAGGCCACTTTTCCCGACCATACGAATTTCTCTGCGACATGTTTCTCACTCTATACAAATTATCCCTTAATTAGTAATTAACCTTCATCAGTTTGGAAAGCAAAACAAATATTTCAGGAAGAAATTTTAATCCAACCAATTATCAAAAGTTATCTTGAACTGCAGTCCTATTTTATTTATGACCAGCATATTCTGCAAGCTCAGCCTTTGTGTAGTTGAGTCTTCCATAGTGAATTTAGTCCACATTTCATATAATTCAAAACACATAAATTTGAAGTTTTGAAAACCATGAATATTCACATAGCTGCCTAAATCAGTGTGCACTTAAAGAAGGGATTAAAAAACATTCATTTCATACATGTTCAAGCAGAACTACATCTAAAACCAGAATGCAAAAATGCATTGAGGTTTCGATGATACATAAATTTCCGTTTCAAAGAGTGCCATCATGCACCATTATCTTCTCATTCAAATGTTATACTAGCATGTTCAAAAAATAATTTTGTCATTCCAGATGACCTTTTGACCTGCATAAAAGCAATACATAGCTAGAATGACAAACAACAGACAGACAAATGGACAAACAGCTATCTTGAGAGATCACATTTAGAAAGGTTTCCAGGCTTTGACCCCTGGAGACCCCAGATGACCTTTCATCTCTGCCAAAAACTATGGAGACCATCTTCTGACAACAATGCATCCACATACAGTACCCAAATATGAAATCTATCCAAGTTTCCTATCTTGAGATATTGCATTAGCAGGATTTTCAGACATGGACCAGCAGTGACCCCAGATGACCTTTGACCTCCATCAAAAACATTACGCACCATTTCCTGACCATAACCCATCCACATAACAAATATGAAATCTATCAAAGCTACTTAACCTGAGATATCACATAAACAAGGTTTTCAGACTTTGACCCCTGGTGATCCCAGATGACCTTTGACCTCCGCCAAAAACAATAGGGACCATTTAATGACTATAAGGGGTTCACATACCAAATATAACATCTATCCAAGTTTCCTACCTTGAGATATTGCATTAACAAGGTTTTCATACTGTGACCCCTGGTGACCCCAGATGACCTTCGACCTCCACCAAAAACGGTAGGGACCATCTCCTGACCATAACACATCCACATACTATATATGGAATCTATTCAAGCTTTCTACCTTGAAATATCGTGTTAACGAGATTTTCAGATGTTGACCCCTGGTGACCCCAGATGACCTTTGAACTACCCCAAAAACATTAGGGACCATCTACTGACTATATTGCATCCACATACCAATTATGAAATCTATCCAAGCTTCCTATCTTGAGATATTGTGTTAACAAGATTTTCAGACTTTGCCCCCTGGTGACCCCGGATGACCTTTGACCTCCACCAAAAACCGCTAGGGACCATCTTCTGACCATAACGCATCCACAAACCAAATATGAAATCTATCCAAGTTTCCTATCTTGAGATATTGTGTTGACAAGATTTTCAGACTTTGACCCTCGGTGACCCTAGATGACCTTTGACCTCCACCAAAAACAATATGAACAATCCTCTGACCATAACACATCCACATACCATATATGAAATCTATTAAAGTTCCCTATCTTGAAATATCGTGCTAAGATGATTTTCAGACTTTGACCACTGGTGACCCCAGATGACCTTTGACCTCCACCAAAAACAATAGGGACCATCTTCTGACCATAACACATCCACATACCAAATATGAAATCTATCCAAGTTTCCTATCTTGAGATATCGTGCTAACAAGATTTTCAGACTTTGACCCCCGGTGACCCCAGATGACCTTTGACCTCCGTCAAAAACAATAGGGACCATCTTCTGACCATAATGCATCCACATACCAAATATGAAATCTATCCAAGTTTCCTATCTTGAGATATCGTGCTAACAAAGTTTTCAGAAATTGACCCCTGGTGACCCCAGATGACCTTTGACCTCCGTCAAAAACAATAGGGACCATCTTCTGACCATAATGCATCCACATACCAAATATGAAATCTATCCAAGTTCCCTATCTTGAAATATCGTGCTAAGAAGCTTTTCAGACTTTGGCCCCTGGTGACCCCACATGACCTTTGACCTCCACCAAAAACAATAGGGACCATCTTCTGACCATAACGCATCCACATACCAAATATGAAATCTATCGAAGTTTCCCATCTCGAGATATCGTGCCAACAAGATTTTCAGGCTTTGACCCCCGGTGACCCCAGATGACCTTTGACCTCCGTCAAAAACAATAGGGACCATCTTCTGACCATAATGCATCCACATACCAAATATGAAATCTATCCAAGTTTCCTATCTTGAGATATCGTGCTAACAAAGTTTTCAGAAATTGACCCCTGGTGACCCCAGATGACCTTTGACCTCGGCCAAAAACAATAGGGTTCTTCCTCTCAATATGGCACATCCATGTATCAAGTTTGAAAACTGTCAGACATTCCTATCTTGAGATATCGTGCTAACAAGCAAAGTGTCACAAACACACACACACACACACATACACACCTACACACACACACACACACATACACACACACACACATACACACATACATACACACGCCATCATGATTGCATAGGTTTCTCTTATCATCGAAACCAAAAATTGATGAAACTTCCATTCAAACTGGACACATATTTCTCAAAATATCAGCTTATGATAATGGATGTCTTGTTTCCCATTTTTCTGGTCCATTGTGTTAACCTTCAAAGTGAAAGGGATAGGGACCTTTGAGAAATGTGAGGCCGAAAACCTTTCATGCAATCACATTTGCATAACATGGGATTGTTGAGGAGAAAGTTGGTTGTATGGTATTAAGAAAAAAACAAAACAAAAGACCTCTCATTAATCTGAGAAAATTATGTCACATCTGGTTGCTACAAGTTTGCTTGTGTTGAAAAGAGGACAACTTTAACTGCTGATGTCTTGAGAGCCACACATCAGATTTCAATACAGATTTCGCCAGACTGCTTAAATCACTAACTTTCTAGCACATCAAGAATAAAATTAGCTTAGACTCTTTTTGAAATCCATCATAGTGTATTTTAATCCAAATTCTATCTAACTCAAAAACAAATTTGAAAATATGAATATTCATGAAGTTACTTACCACAGTGTTCTTCATCTGACTCATCAGGCTGAGCAGTCTCATCGTCATCATCACCACAATTAGACACTTTGTTGCAGACCAACTGATAGGGGATACACTTCCCCCGGGTACATCGAAAGTGATTGGGTGGACAGGTTGGTGGTGGTGTATCTTGTGGGAGTAAAAAAAAATTATGTAGATCAGGTTTCTTCAATTAAATTTTTAGGAGCACCACATTTCTAAATGTTGCTGATATAATGTGCCAATGATTGCCGTCCTGGGGGAAGGGTATAAGGGGAGGGGGTATCCTTCTCCTCTTTTGAAAACTTTTGCATTTCAGAAGGGGCTTACATGCAAAAGGGGGGCAAAATTTGTTCAATTTTCCTGGCCAAAATTTTTCACAAACTTTACAAAGCACTGACTCTAATGAACATAAACAGTGACGGTGGTGATTTTACTTTCTTGTGAGAACAAATAGGGTGTTATTATATCCTTGCCAGTATGTGATGTCAGTCTGTGGGAAGTATTAGGTTTATTTAAAGTACCTAGTTTTGAGACACAACAATTCAACAAAAGCTTGAAGTTATGAAAAGTTAAGTTTTTCAATATTCTTCCAGTAATTTTTTGCACCACTTCTAACCACGTTGCATGCCACAAGTGGCCCACGCAACGCTACCTGAGGAAGCCTGATGTAGATAGTAAGATGAGGTTTTAGGGAACAGTGTCTAACCTTAACCCATTAAGCACAAGTCAAGCGGACCACAACATGTTTTACCAATTGTGGCCCACTGGCTTGTTTTCCCTTCTCCACTGTTTGGTACTGAGAACTGTTCTTGATGAGGTTGAGCAAAGAGTATTTCTTTCAAGTGAAATTCCAACAAACCAAACCAAGCATGTAAGGAGCTGTGGGCTTTTCTGTTGAGCATCAAAGTTACAAACTTGCTTTCAGAATTACCAGTCTCTCGTCACTAAAGGTCTTCCTATTGTGTTTTGTATTACACTTTCATATGTCAATTTTGCCCATGTCCCTTTAAGGAAACGTGGGCAATCTATGGCCTGAATGACAAATGTAGCCCATGGTTTTGCAAATTGGGAATTTGCAAATTGTTTTTGAAAATTGGGAATTTTTTTGTGTCACTTAAAAATAAAAAGCATCTACTTTGTTAACATTTTTTGGCACTAGTGAGGTTCCTCAATGTGCTTATCATCGCTATTCAGTAATGATCAGCTGCTGAGTACACACGTAGTGGCTTTAAACTCCTCTGAATTCAATGTTTGACAAAAACAGTGCTGGTGAGATGCAGTCCAATTGATTTGTCACTCATCATATCTGGCTCAGTCACTCCACAAAGTTGCCCACCCTTGCTTTACAGTGAGACTAAAAAGATTTTTGACATGATGATCAACTGACTGCTTGGTCAAGTGGTCAGAGCATCAAGACCTGTTACCAGGAGGTCCAGAGATTGACTCCTGGCTGGATCATACCAAAGATTGTAAAAATTGAATTTCCTGTCATTTCATGTACTTGGTGCTAAGAATAAGCAATGGAACAGGGAGAACAAGCCACTGAGCCACAACTGGAAAAAAATGTGGCCGGCTCGACTTGAACCAACTGGTTGTAAACTGGGCCATAAAACTCCATCTAACGAACACCTTGCTCCTTTAATGATGGTTTTTTATTAATTATAAAAAATCTTCTCAAGAGGATACTCACTGCAAATGTTGTCTGCTTCGTCTGAATTATCTCTGCAATCATCCTCACCATCACATTTCCAAGTGATAGGAATACATCGTCCATTTTGACATGTAAATTCATCCTCTTCGCAGTCACGATAATCTGTTAAACAAGTCAACAAAAAGTAGATCTGATTTCACTTTTGTAAACAAGACTGAGATTTTAGGTTCATTAGAAGAGATGCTTTTTTTCCCATTTCAATTCTTGCTGCCTATGAACATGTGTCATTTTTTTTCAATGTTTCTTTAAGGACATTTACAATCATCAAGACTAACACTTCCTGGTGGAACAATAACCAGAATTTGCTTAGGTGTAATTTGTGGTATCATGTTTCCCACCCCTCACTGGACCCTGTTTCAGGTTAACCTGGATAAATAAGACTGATTTCCCTTTTCATCAAGTGTATCCCCAAATGATCTGATTTTATTATCTGCCAAAATGGTTGGACCCCCTCCCCGGGCCAAGGCCCAGAGTTCCATCCAAAGAACATTTGAAGAATGGTATCATTGTTGCATATGCGAGTCAGGCAGTGGAACATTGAAAACCTATCCAGAAAACATTTTGATGAGTGATTCAGATGGTAGAAACTAAGCCACCAGCCAATCAGGTTATGGCAGCAACCCTCTACTTCTGCAAAAATTTCTTCTTTCAAATGGTTTGTACCTCTCTTGAATTATGGGTAAAATGGAAAGAAATGGGCCAAACTTTTATGACATTTATGAAAATTATTAGGTGTAAATGTAATCTGGGGATGAAGAGGACAATGTACTTCAGTGGGTCAATTTTCTGTACATTACACCCAACATCACACACACCTACCAAACATCTCCCATCTAACGAATCTACCTATAAAACTTCTTTAAACTAGGCCAAGGTACAATGGCACAACCACAGACTGCAGCTGCCTCATCGATGTTTTAGGGCTACATACATTACATTAGCAAAACTGAGCAGGTCCATTAATATTTTAACTATAACATGCTGCTAGAATGCCCATTACTGAAATGCAGCACCTTCTGGAAACTCAAAATCCCATCAAGTGGCTGTCTTGGTGGGTTTTTTATTTTGGAATGTATATTCTGAGAGGTTGTGCAGTGGTGCATATCTAATCCCTCAAGCAATAGACTCAATTGATAGTTAGCAGGAAGTGGCCCTGGCAACTTGTTGATGAGGAAGTTGTTTTCAATGGAGGAATGATTGGAAGTTTGTTTGCTCAATACATTAAGAAGAGATAATAACTATGGGCTAGGTGGAGAGAGCTGCATTGGTGCTGCATTTGGCTAATAGGTCCTCTTGCGCCATGAATAACAGAGCATGGCTGTGGAAGCTGTAGCATCCCTACTTTGATATAGTAACCACGCCATCGATCGAAACATTTTACTTGAAAGTTCAGAAAATAATTCCACAATTGACAATTTGTTAGAATTATTTCAATAATTTTCACCGTTCTCAAAGATACCTTTTTGCAGTTTCTCTGGTTCCTAAAGCAACTGGTATCCTCCTCAATATCCGTGAAAAAATAATGACATGGAATGTTGTTCATTGTTTTCTTCTTTTGTAAACCAAACAAAAATTATCTCTTTATTACCCATCTTATAGTTTAACAGTTTGGTCATTAAGTAATGGAATTTTTCAATTAAACAAACTGAATTTCCAAAAGAACTTTCTCATGATATAACAATGCTACAATTGTGTTTCAAATGAAGGTTGGAAAAATCAAAGGCTAATGTTAGACATATTTTATAGGTACATCTTTCAAAGACACAAATTTGCATATTTTGATTGTGATTAAGCATGATTCAAGTATGAATAGGAAATTATTCTTCAAAGTGGTCATTATCTAAAGGATTTTGATATCATCTGTAACTTTTCCCTGCATTTATCATGCCTTTAGATAAAGTATAAAGCTATGTCGTTTTTATGTCACTAGACCTTTACAGCAACTCACCGCACTGAGGATACTCATCCGAGCGATCTCCACAATCGTTGTCATGGTCACATTTCCACAATTCTGGGATGCATAATCCATTATCACAAGTAAACTGGCCGTCAAGACATGATGCTCTTGCTGCAGAAGAAGGCATTACAATGAAGAATAAGAACATTGCCATACCACAATTATGAAATTACAGCATAATTATTATCTTTATCTACATTAACTTTGCAGACAGAAACAAGCCTGGCCTGAAACCCTTAGGCTATATAGTGAACATGCCACACTTGCAGGCTATTGCATGCTTGCTAACATTGTGTGTCATATCAGAAAACAAAAAATATAGCAGATTATTCCCTGTGCAGGCATGTGCACAAATTCCAACCTTCATGGGCTCAACTGTCCTGGTGCTAAAATACTATTTCCTCTCTAGGTGTTCACGATATATGTGGACATCACTCACATCTATGCAAAGGTTAACATTATTTTGCCAAGCTGTTACTTTGCAACTTTCTGATCATTTTACTATGACTGGAATTTTGATACATTTTAAAATCAAAATGTTTTGATATTTACAGCCTTTAAAGCCTAGAAAATGGAACTGCTCAGCTTAAAACATAACACTTGGCAAGTATGCAATAGGCTCATGTCTCAGCGCATGTTATCTTGGAAAACTACAATAGCAACATCCACTATGCTATGCTTCATTCCAAAGGACTAATAATGCGGTATGCAATGACTGCAGCCTCTGAAATGCTGTACAGATTTATTTTCTCTGGATAAAATGCATGGTGTCTTTACTAACAAACAGTGACCATTTTACCAGTGTCACTCTTTTTAGTGACAATGGTAATGAAAGGGATTAATTTCAGGACCATGTTTATTTTCAAAAACCTTTGGTCTGACTCCTAAATTTTGTCATGGGCTGAAAAGAAACTTTTAGAACAAAACTAGCACAATCTATCTCTCTACCATGAAATAGTTTGGTTGGTTTTATACATCACAGCTCCTTGCCTTCTGGTTCAATCAAACAGGTCCATGGCTTTTCCTACACCGTTGCTACACCAATGCATCAAGTATGATGGCAATACACTTCACTTTTTAAAGCTTTTGGTATGATTATATAAAAAGCCTTTCACATCTGCATGGGTTCAAATCCCGCTCAATGTACATGAGTTTTCTCAGGAAACTCCAGCTTTCCTTGCACTTGGAATAGAGATGCCACTAAAATTGTTTGCCCAGCCAACAAAGTTGGTTGTGTGCCGGACTGAAGCACCTTCAAGTGGACCAGTTAACTAGCCTACTTTGCTTTGTACATGCACACACAATGGAAATACCCATCAAACATCTCCCTTTAAACTAACCCAAACAACCTTACAGGAGTATAACCTCTTGCACACAGACAGTTTTAAAGGGAGTGCAGTTCAATGGGAAATATGTAGTAAACCGAGTTTGTGCGACTGGTAAAAATAGAGGGGTGGCACAAAATTGGTCAGAAAAGTATCAAAATTATTATTCCTCTCAAATTAGACAAGAAATTTGTAATCTGCACATGCGAGCCATCCATCTGAGCAATTTTGACAACAATTTTGCAATGCATCTAGGAGAAAATTGGCATTTCAAGATATTTACATCTATGATCTCAAATGACCCTTGGATGACCTCTGACCTATTTTTTACAACCAGCTAGAAGCCCTTTCAAAGTTGATTTACTAATATTCCATATTCCACTATTGGACTCACAGGTGCCAAACAGTACCACACCAAAGACAGTCCCATCTTTTAACCTGGTATGACCTCCTATGATATACGTACAACACTCAAGAACCACCACATAAGGAATATTATGACCAACTTTCGAGGACATTGAGCACTATATGTAGGAGAACAGAAACTTTGAAAATATTCACAAAATAGCCAGTAATGGCCGTAGATAACCTTTGACCTCAACTTTTTGAACACAAAAAGTAGCCCTGTGTTCAATGACCAATGTGTTTTGTTTAAAATCCTTCAACAAATGTGCCCCATAGAGCACTTAAGGCAATTGTGAACAGACATGATAGATAAATGGATAGACAGAGTGACTGAGGCAGATCACAATAGCTCAAACAGCTCTTTGAGCTGGTTTGAGCTTAAAAAGGGGATGTAAATGCAAAGTTTGAAAAAATCATCACTTTCCCAGAAGAAGGGGAAAATTGCAAACTATTTTTTTCTGTATTTTCATGGAAAAGGAGATTCATTTCTTCCCACCGTAATTTCAAACTAGAGCACCAAAAGTTCAGGAGCTCATACCTTCAAGAAGCCCCTAGACTGTCTGTACTAGTTTAAATGGCCTCATTTAAATGGTCATTCAAATGGCCTATCACAATAGCTCACACCAGCTTGCTGGTATGAGCAAAAAAATTCTCTCCAAATGCTGGAATGTCACAGGAAGAAGCAACCCACACCCAATCCCAATGATAGATCAAAAATCTTACGACATTCATGTTCGTCTTCTGCATTTTCGCAATCGCTGTCACCATCACAGACCCATACAAGGGGGATACATCTGCTTGATCCAGGCCTGTTTTGAGTGCAGGTAAAGTAAACACCCTCTTGGCAGGTATGCTCCTCTGCATAAGAATAACCAAAAAGTGATGTCATGCATTACTATGGTTACATCAAAATTACTTAAACCATTCAAGGTTTTTTAAGTAGTCTCTTTTAAAGGCAAATGATGCTGACACAGGAAATTGTCAAGTTTCTAAAGCTACAATTTATACCAACAAAAACCTATGCAATTTAAAATAAGACAGCTGGGTCACTCTACTTTCACAAAAGGAATGTTGCAAAGCATCCTATTTCTCAGCGAGAAACCAAGCTATTTGAAACTAAAGAACCGATTTGCTGTCTTAAGCCTACAAAAATGACAAAACTGGTGCAACACCTGCAGTTGCAAAGAATTTAGGAAGACTACGCCATAGACTTTTTTCCCAATAGAAAGTGTAAAGGATTGTGAGATGCCATTTTCAGAGCTGCCAACCAGTCACCCCAGAAAAAAAGTATTGTTCAGTCACAAAAAGCATATTTTTGGAAAAAAAAAAGGATTTTCAGCACGACGAGACAAAGCCGCATTTTTTCCCCAATGACCTGCTTTCGCAGTTCCATAATTGTTTATGACAATATTGTTTCAGTATGAAATGGGTTGTTCACCTAGGAATGGATACACAATTGCATAAATTTATGTAAATGGAAAAACTAAATTACTCAGCTTATTCAGCTGAGGCGTAAGAATTTGCTGCTTTTTGGCACTCTTCCAGAATCTTGTCTAGCAACTTTGTAACATGACAACTTTCTTGCTTGATTTTGTACTCTTTTAGGTCAGGAAGTCCGACAGAGTTTAATCCTGTGCTTAGACTTGATTTATAAGCAGTAGCTGGGCCTAGGATAGAATTTTTAGGTCTCAGCCTATGCACTACCATAGTGTATACCCTGCTGCTAATTACAGCAGCCTATACATAGGTACAATAACATTAGGCCTTACTTAGGCATAGGTCTAGCCTATGTGGGGTTTGCTCATTCCTTAGTCTAATTTTTCATGCTCATGTTTGCCTTGAATAAATCACAATCCCACCCTGCATGATTCTACTGCATGAAAAGCAACATCGTGCCAAGCTATACTCAAACCAAATCACCAAACGCCTCTCAGCCACGAGTTTGTTCTCGAGAAAAGGTTAGGCCTAGGCTCCGTCAGCAATCTCCATACATAGGCTAGGTTAGCATTGTTAGTAAAGCACAGTAGCGAATGCAAACAACTCTGACGGAAAACGCAACATACATGAAAATTGCTGAAGATGGATGGTAAGCAACTCATCATCCTTGTTTTAATGCACTGATACATCTCACTTTGTTGTTTATTCTGGTCTTAATGATTGTTTCCTCCCGTTTTCTTTGCTCACAGTTTTTGACGCCATTAACAGTTAACGTTACTCTTTCATCATATATCCACATTGCATTGAGCGATAGATCGAACTGAAGTTAGCAAGCATGATTACGGTGCATGCAGAGTGTGAGAAGTATAGTACGGTAGCAAAGTACTGTAGTCAAGCTTACGGTTTGCATCATGAAATGGTGTGCGTGCGCCCGCGCAGCAAGCTGTAGATATCACTTGCAGAAGGGGATAGCACATTAATGCACATGATCGTTATCACAGATGGCCAGGTTCGCACACTCATTCCTAGAACTTTCAAAAAACAGATTTTTGCAGAGCAAAAGTACGAACGTATTTTACCCCTAAAAAACATATTAATACATTAAAAATGTACTATTTGGCAGCTCTGCATTTTGAACATGTTGTTTTTGCATTTACTGGTATGTTACTGTGGTAAAGAATGATACATAGCAAATCTATATCCCACAATCCTTTGTACTTACTATTTGGAGAAGGGTCTACTGTTAATATTTACTTGCTAGACTGAAAGGTTCACAAAGATTGCAGCTTTTTTTTTTTGTCATATTTCCTGTAGGTCCATTTTAAAAGCAATATTTCCCTTGAATTTATAATTGATTACTTTATTAGAAATCTGTTCTCATATAGCCAACTACCCTCCCCAACTACCCCTTCCCCTGGTCAACGAACCATTTCTTACCACAGTTAAGATCCTCTCCCTCATCAGAACCATCCCCACAGTCATTGTCTGTGTCACATTTCCATTGCTCTGGAATACATCGTCCATTTGCGCAAGTGAAGTAGCCTTCAACACAGGTGAATGCGTCTGTCTCTGGATAACAAAATTTAAGGGGAACCATTTAAATAGCTTATTAGCCATTTTGTTTTCTTAAAGAAGAAGGTTGTCAGCAAAAATTTCATTACACATGTTAAAGAAGAACTAAACCTGCACAAGTTGGTAAAACTTCCATTCAAATCAAATGAAAATATTTTTCAAGATATCAGCACATAATGTTATTACCACATTTGTGACTCAAAGTAAGCTGGGCATGCAGGGGTTATATCACTTCTTCAGGTTGATAAAGAATGTTTTTGTTCTTTTGTTTCTTTCAGGCTGTTATGTTGGTATTGAAGTTGACAAAGATAGGACGTCCCCATTGGACATGTTAAGCCTGTAAATTCCCATGCCACTCATGCAATAACATTGCCATTACATGGACAGTTGAGGAGAAATTTGTTTGACAAGTTTAAAAAAAAATGCAAAAGACTGCTTATTTATATGAGGATATGTTACAACTTTAGATGCTGATATTGTGATAAATATCCCATCACATTTCAATGAAAGTCACCAGATTGCTTCAAGTAATCCCACTTCTAACATATCAGTACTAGATTTGAGCTTGCACCTTTTTAAGTATAAGTGTCTTACGTAAAATTCTGATACAGCAAAGAGGATTCCAAAGATGTAACAACTCCAGTTAAATACACCTACAGATATAATTTTAATGTGGAAAATATGAAGTTTGTGAAGTTCCCACTTTCTCCAGTATTTTCAATTAGGAACCATGGGACTATTGAAGGGGAGCTTTGTGACATGCAACCAAGAGTTGGACTTGATAATGAAATATTAAAACCCCTCAGAAAGACCCTTAAAAAATTCCTTCCTTGCTTCTTACACTAAATAAGATATTACTTGGAAGTCTGATTATTTATCTTAAGTCACTCGTTAACCTTTGCAAAAAAATCACAGTGAGGAGCATTGTACAAAGTAAGCATTTCTTTTTTTAATATTTTATATGTTATGAATTCAATACTCTTCAGATAGATTCAACTTTCATCAGTGAAACTGACACCTTTGAAGCCACTTCTCAATTGTAATACATACCATCTGACCTCCAGGAAGAGGGTGGTCAATGTTCGCTAACAGCATTTTTTTTAACATTTTTTAAATTTTAAGGACTTTGTCAAACATGATAGAACAAGGATGCGCTAGCTACTCTTACCACGGCATACTTGCCAACATGAGCATCCCAGAAAAAATGTAACGTAGGCTTCCTCAATTGAACTTTCTGAAGCACCTCATTGTTAAATGTTACTGATATAATGTGATGTCCCCCTCCCCTTTTGAAAATTTTTGCATTTCAGAAGGGTCTTACATGGAATTCACCGTAGCACTAATGAATGTAAAACAGTAACTGATAGTGATTTAACTTTTTTGTGAGAACAATTAGGACGTTATTATATATATATATCCTTGTCTGTATGTGAAGTCAGTCAGCAGGGAGTACTGGATTTACTTACAGTAAGTCTACCTAATTTTAAAGCAGAACAATTCTTGTCAAAAAAGTTGTGAAAAGATCAATTTTTCAATATCCTCCCAATAAATTTTTGCACCACTCCAAATCACGTCGCGCGCCACAAGTGGTGCACATGTCGCTATTTGAGGAAGCCTGATCTAACGGGTGATCCTCAAAACACAACAATCAGCATTTTGAATTCTTCATTTTTAGTGTGAGTTTATTTGTTATACTTACTGCTGGAAAAACAGAACATTCTGATTTCTATGGGTTTCAAAGCTCAGAAAACAGAACAGTTCCGCTTAAAACGGAGCAGTTGGCAAGTACATCATGGCCATCGCAATACCAACATATACAGCAGTTGTGCTGAGGGAGATGATCCTTCAACTTACCACATACGCCGACTGGTTCATCACTTGAATCTCCACAATCGTCTTCACCATCACAATACCAAAATCCCGGTATACATCTGCCAGACTGGCATTTCCAGTAGGGTGGATCACAAGGGGTAAGGGCTGCCATAATTGGAATCAGAAAATAGAAAATGTGTTTAACTCACTGAAACATTGGAAACAATGATATAAAAAGCAAAAATTATTGTTTTCTTAAAATACTGCTTACTTATCAGGAAATGTTAGTATTATTTTAGTTCGGCCCATAACGCCTATTCTGGAGTATCTTTATGATTAAAGCTATTATCATGTAATTGCCTCCTTGTGTAATTACTATTTCACTCCTATTCTCCTTTTTCTGTGTTAAAGGGGAAACAATTTTTAAGTATGAAACTTCTGTTTTCCCCTTTTCTGGCATTTACTTTACCTGTATGATTTGTACTGTTTATATTAGATACTTTGCTGGAAATAAATTTGTTTCGTTCATTCATTCATAAACCCAGATATAATATGCAGGAATAAGCAGAAAAAGACCAGCAAAATTATGGGGCTGTGATGACACAAATAAGAGCTTCCTCCCTGAACACAAATAAAACAAAGTTGATGCTCCTAGTCATCCCTTCCACAAGCAAGGCTACAATCCTCGACAAAAATGATGGGACAAAACAAGCGAAACAAGCAATGAACAGAACACCATCCCCCCACTCCCCCATTCAATGTTGTGACAGCCCAAGGCGTCCTGAAACTTCAACATTGATACGGGGAGCAGGGTTTGTCCCATGTATTTTTGTCGAGGATTGTAGTTTCAAAGCAGTGTAGTGTGACTGTGCCAGCTATTACTGTATTATTATTGGAATTTGCCCTCTTGACCTTGAGTATATTTATACAGAATGCCTGCATGCACACACAATGAAAATATTCAAACATCTCCCTTTAAACTAACCTAAACAACCTAACAGGATTGACCTCTTGTACACAGACAGTTTTAAAGGGAGTGCAGTGTCAAGAAATATACTGCATTGATTTCGTTAGACTTGTAGAAATACAGTAGAGAGTGGCACAAAATTGGTCAACAAGGTGTCAAAATTATTCTTCATCCCAAGAAGTAATTTGTAATGTGTAAATGCCACTCATCGTTCTAAGCAATTTTGAAGACAATTTTGCAATGCATGAAGGAGAAAATTTATATGGCCTTAAATGACCCTTGGATGACGTTTGACCTACATTTTTACACCCCCCCCCCCCCCCCGGAAGTCCTTCAACAGTTGATGAATGAACCATGTTTGGTGACTGTTGCGCTCAAGGGTGTAAAGCAATACCACATCAGGAAAAATCAAGAACACATTTCGACCTCGTATGACCTTAGATAACAAAATGAGTATACAAGACTAAAGGACCACTACATCAGGAATATTGTGACCACCTTTCAAGAACATACAACACTATTTGTGGGAGGAGATACAGTTTTAAGATATTCACAACACAGCCTTTAATGACCCCTAAATGACCTTTGACCTCAACTTTTCAAAGACGACATATAGCCCAATGTTCAATGACCAATGTGTCCAAGTTCCGTTAAAATCCGTTGAAGAATGTGTGTCTGAGAGCCATAAGGCAATTGTGAACAGACATGATAGATAGATAGACAGATAGACAGAGTGACGACACAGGATCACAATAGCTCAAACAGCTCTTTTGAGCTGGTTTGAGCTGACAAAATGCATCCTCTTTATTCCATTCATAGTCCTAAGCTGCTAAGCGTCATTTTAAAGCAGGAGCAGTGGTATGACATACAGACATATAAAAGCAACCAACCAGAGAACAGTGCTATCTTTTATTGACATTCATCAGATGCAACCATCCTTCATCCCTTCATCATCCCTGTCCAAATTGTCACTAGGGGGTTCTTCCTTTTTCCCTGATTTCCCTTACCGAAAAATTGGGCCACCACTTACTTGTCACGACATACTGACAACAAATTAGTCTACCCACACCCATTATAATTTATGAATCAAAGCTCTATCTCCTACATGTTGTACAACCAAGCAGAGTAACTGCCAATGTGAAGAACCAAGCTCATCCTATAGGACAGAGATTCACCTTAACATGTCCAAAACATTTAACCCACTTTAACCTAATACAGATGACAAAAGAGGTCATCAGCTTAGTTAATTTAGTAGCTTTTAAAACGTATAATAATCTGAGCCAGTTTTGAGGCTTCTAAAATCCTTTCATAAGTTGTTGAGAAAGTGAACATATGATCTCCTCAGTGTCCCTTAAAATCTGACTTAAAGACAGTGCATTAGTACATTCTACTGCACAGGTATTCCCTTTTCAAGGTAGCCAGCTCAAAACGTAAAAGCTGATAGGCATACAAAATTATCTAGATGCTCAAAGTAAGCCCTGCCTAATATATTTAAAATCTTTACTTCAGCAATTTCCCTGTACGATATGTTTTCATTCAGAGTTGTTTCTTTTGGCTCCTATGGTATCCTAACAAGGTTTTACATTAAGATTTCTGAGCCTAGCCTAGTCTCGAGGGCAAACTTGCATTGATCAGCAGTTGCCGATTAGGAGTGCGGTGTGGCTTGGTGGAAAGTTTCTTTGCATCCAGTAGAACCGTACAGAACGGAATTGTGAGTGACGCAACATGAGCAAAAGCATTAAATATTTACCCAGTGATCTATATTTCAAACCATGTTTACAGCCTTAAATATTCACCCTTTTTAGGAGTTTAAACAGTGACTTGAGAATGAAGAGCATGTTTGACTGAGAATAACGTAAATATTTATGGACGGCAAAAGTCTCCTACCATTACCAGAATAATCAAGGGCAAAACCAGTTGCTTTCCGCGGATTTTGCCTTCAATGCAGAGGGTTATTATTTCCCCTGCACACTGTTAGAGCGATCAGGCTGTGTGCATACAATGCATCTCCTGCGGGGTGAGTTCGTGGGTTAAAACTCTTGAAAGCGGAAAATTGTGGTGGTTTTATTTGGAAACAAACATAGTATGAGGCCAATTTTTTTGTTTTGCATGATCAGTTTTTATGACTTCCAATTTCTGGTTTTATTTTTCCCTAACATTATTTCATTCTGTGAACATTCAAAATGACACAATACCTGCTGAAATTTTGCATCGCAAGTCTGCTATTCGAGATTGAATGATGTATCCAGATTATCAATTTTTCCTCGTTTTTGCATTGCAAATTGCGATGCGAACCCGAACAAATTGCTCCCTGACCCTCCCTCAGCTCTTACTTTGCAAGGAGTTCTGATAGCGATATAGTAAGTACCCAAATAAGACCAGAACACTAACCACAATAAAGTGGATCTTCATCCGTGTTGTCCAGACAATCATTGTCACCATCGCATCGCCATGTGTTGTGGATGCACAGGTTGTTATGGGGGCATCTGCTGGAACCACTGGGACAAGGTTCAGGATCAACTAAAGAGAGAATGGGAAAGAAATAATCGGTTACTACTAAATTATTTATCTTCAAAAAGTTTGTCAATTCAAAATCCAGTTTGAATGTGGAATAATTTATGTTTTTTTTGTTTTTTTTTTTGTTTTAAACAACCTGAAGTGTGCACAAAGTGTAAAATATATGAAACAAATTCCATGGTTACAATTTAAATGCAAAGTAAGGTTAAAATTGACATTATTTTCCATTTAAAAGTTTCCTTAACTTCTGTCTTGAGAAATGAGTTTACATTTTTCCTCATGCAAAGAAAAATGAAGTATATTTTCTGTGAGTTGTGAGTGAGTAGTTTGAATATTCTGATTTGAGCAATACTGCTAAAAATTTTGTCTGTTATCAGTGCTGCACAAGCTAATTCTACCTGTGTTTAAAGCTGTGCTAATAGTTTGCAGGACAAGATCTTCAAGAAGAATTACTGACAATTTCTGCTCTGTAGTCTCGGTCTCATCAGTACCTGATTTCCAGAAACCATTTGAGAAATAAACAAAACTTGATTCATAGGAAATAAACATATTTTCTTGTCATGATCCAGTGAATACTAAATTATCAATATTTGGCATATTCTGGAGAGCAAAATCTTGCCTGGCAAATGTATTTATGCCAATTAAGAGCATGATGATTCAATGGATCTCTCAACTCACCACACCCCTGCTCATCACTGGCGGTTCCATCATCGCAATCGTCCCTGCCATCGCAGACATGTTCATTGGATACACAGCGGCTATTGGTGCAGGTGAAATCACCAGATGGGTCACAAGTTGGAAAAGCTGTTTAACCAAAAACAACACTAATGATCAACATGTAGGCTGGCAGGCAGGCTTTAACTTACACTGACAGATACAGGATTTTACTTTTGCCACCCTCTAGTTTTATTCAGTTTTCTTTTAATTACTCCAAAAGGCTATGAGAGCCATCACAGAAAGATCTATAAAAACAATACAACTTCTTGAGGGACCATAGCTTTTCTAGTACCCAGCAGTCACTAGGCTAGGGAACAACTGCCACTTTTAACTGTATACACAAAGCATGAAATGGGCCCAACAGCTGTAAAGGAGTTCCATACAGAGTGGAGTGGAGGAGTTTGGTGCTGTGCATGGTTGACTTTGCTATTGCAGCTGCTTGGACAATCCTGGTATCATTATTCTATGCACTTCTGTTCTGCAGAAAATACGCCTTCATAAGTGCCAACCACCACTTTCAATCCCCACTTAACTGAAACTAAACTGGCACAAAGAAGTCACACAGTGAAGAGAGCCATCCCCCCCACCCCCGGTCAAATGGTGGATGGCCTTTAATTGTCCTCTTCTGCTTAATACCACTTAGTAACACATGCACAAAACTGTTACGAGAGCTCATACTAACTTCTCCATAACTAGTAGTGTCATGCAACTAACACAATCCAACTCAAAATTTCTAAAGCTCCTAGGCAATGCTGCAGTATTTACCCATGCCCATCAGTACTTAAAATGCTTTGGGCATTCAATAAAACAATGACAATGATTAACATTTTGAGCTAAAAAACTGGATATATGAAAGCTGACTTACAGCATCCTATTTCATCAGAATTATCTCTGCAATCATTACCAAAGTCGCAGAGCCATGATGGATGAATGCAGCGGCCATTGGTGCAAGTGTAATCTGACGCCTCACATGTGTGGTCAACTGCAAAAAAATTGCAAATCCTTGTCAATCAATTTACAACTGCAGAGCTCTTTCAATTTTGCAATTTTGGATAACAACTTTGGGAAAATACTTTGGAACCAGATGTCCAGGTCTATATTAAGCAGAGTAACTATTTTGAGGGGGAGGGGGGCATATACATGTTGAAGTTTTGCTGGGGGGTTGAACACTTTCCCCCTCCCTCTTTGAAGCCTTGCTGTGCCTTTTTCTCGAGGAGTCTAGATGCAAAATAATGCAATATTGACAGAATTAGTCTTGAAGTTAAGTTGTGATGGTTTATTGGGGTAAATATTACTCTTATCTTTCAGTGCAAAAGCACCACCAGCCAAGATTACATGCCTGCCAACATAAAATGATGTAAAAAGGTTTGGGAGCTGGATGGCTCCTTCCTGGGAAATATGGGTATTTGAAAAGTAAACTTTAGGCAACTGAAGAGAAAATTGTCTCTTTTCTCAGATGAAAAAACCATAGCAATTCTGAAAAAATTTGACTCCCTTCTAGGTAAATAGACATTTTCCTGATAAGCAGATACCCAAATCTTGAGACTGATCTCTGACTACTGTCATAACACCTGCCAAGACAACTTCGTATATGCATATGTACAAGAGCAGTAAAAATTTAATCAGGAAAATAGAGACACACAGCTTTTTTACAATACTATTTTTAAATTAAGAAAATTTTAAATACCAGTCTTATACATCAAATATGATTTTTATGCATGATTTCAGCATTATTGAAAAACATTCTACTGTGCCATTGAACTCCTGTGTTAAGGCAGGTTGCTGCTTTTGTACATCTTTAGTATTATTTCGTAAGATGGCTGAAATGGTTGCAGTCTCTGAGACTGAAGGTCCATGAGACCTAACATCCACACAACCGAACATGTTAAATAGGTTTCACAACACCAAAGTTCACCGGAGCTGAAAATCAAACAGGGTTCACAAACAAGACCTGAGGTTCCCTAGACCAAAAAGAAAATAAGGTCAGCAAGATTGAAAATAAGAAAGGGTTCATGTCCTGAAATTACGAACCTTGAAAATCCTTCAAAAATTTTTCGTCTAGTGGACCTACTTTCAATTTCAGTCTCACAGATCTTTTCTCATTTTTGGTCCTATGAACCTTTTCATACTCCATGCCTCACGAACCCTAATAAATTTTAGGTCTTGCAAACCTTTTCTATTTTTGGTCTCACTGAATCTGTCCCACTTTAATTTACAGTTTGGCAGACTTTCAGTCTCATGTACCTTGGTCTTGTGGGATGCTGCCATGAATAATTACAATACATTTTGAACAAACCACTTATTCTAAGCCCAGGAAATAGGAAGGGTTAGGTTAGGTTAGATGGAGTTTTACGGCCCAGTTTCCAGTTGTGGCTCACTGGCTTGTTTTCCAGACTCCACTGCAAATGCTGAGCACCAAGCACAGTGGCAGCTGGTTCCCTTTTCCAGAAGAGTGCTCCTGGTTGATCCCAGCATGAGATTTGATTGCCTCCCTAAATTCAAGTGACAGGAAATTGGGTCATTAAAATTATGATGGGTCATCTTGATCCCCCATTGTGTTCGCACTTTTCCTTGTTCCCCGGCATGTTGCTGATCCTCCTAAACGGGTGATCAAGTTCTTGGGATCTGATCTGGGTAATGACAACATTTCCACTTGCAAATCCATCACCTGGGAAGGTCAAAATCTGAATCCATCCATCTTCGACACCATACCAAACAATTTGCTGTAGCTACCTCAGCTGGGCTGCAGATGACTGAACCATGCTTTTTAGCTACACATACAGTATTACAAAAGCAGGATTAAGCTTATCTGTCACTGTAATGTGTATATAGTAACAAAACATGGCTGCAGGGGCCGTAGCCTGGCCTTGGGAGCTGCTACTTAGCATGACTTGACATGGTGCCTTAAAAAATGGGGATATGATTGTAGCTACTGTTCTTCCTTACTGTTTCCTATAACTGCTTCCTACTTGCAGTTGGGAGGATGGGAGTTCAAGTCCTGGCTGGGTCATACCGAAGACTTTGATAAGCAACCAAAAAAAAAAAAAAAATTACCAGTTTCTGAGCTTCGGGGGGATCAGTACAGAGATCAAGTGCTAACTTGGAACCTGAAAACAAGACCACTGAGGTGAACTTCTAAGTGAGCGTAAATTTTAAAAAGATGTCTAGGTAATGTCGCTGAGATTAAACAATGGGAAGGTAACTCACAGCAGAAGGTGGAATTCTCATCTGAGCTGTCCCCACAGTCATCATCAATATCACAGGCCCACCTCATGGGGATGCAGTTGCCATTTGCACAGGTAAATTCATCCCTCTCACAACGAGGTGTGGATGAGGCTAGAAAAGAAGAAAGCGTATCACAGATGAATATGAAAACTTTTAATTTTTTACACAGTGATATTAAGATAGCATGGAAATAATTGCAAGATTACACACTATGAAAGGATTAGGTTAGATTAGAGTTTTACAGCCCAGTTTCCAACCAATTGGTTCAAGTTGACCCACCGAAGGGCTTTTTTCCAGTCGTGGCTCACTGGCTTGTTTCCCCTTCTCCACTGCTTCTGCTGAGCACCAAGCACAATGGCAATAGCTTCCATTTTTGAAGTCTTCAGTATGACCCGGCCAGGGCTCAAACTCTGGCCCTCTCGCACTTTGTAGTATGTAAGGGACAACATTACCTCAAGCAATTGATACTTACTGGAGACTACTATGGGTCAGTCTGGGGTGTGTTCTCATTGTCTGGTTAAAATTGGAGGACACGTTAAAGTTAAATACAGGGAAGTTTTTAATTTTGGTGTGAAATCAGAGAGCATTAAAGTGTACCTCAAGTCTCAAAAGCATATTTTATAGCAAGAAAAATGAATTTAAAGGGTCCAAGTCCCATCTTCATAAGACATTCCTGAGCTGATACATAAAATGTTGAAGTGTGTTCACTCAATTTAACCCTTTTGCAGCAACTTTCATACAGACTGTGTATCCTGAAAAGTATACGTGATAGCACTGTTACTGTTATGGGGTGATGTAATTAATGAAGCCTTCTCTGTACAACATGCTATGCAAGCAAACATGAAGCATTCAAGGTCATAAAAACATTTTTTAATCCCAAAGGGAAACAAAGCAGGTAATGTGAGTTGTACAACAAGAAAGCCACAAATTATTGTGCAAAGGACTACTTTGTTTTAAGTGAATAAATTTCAAAATTTCATATCTAAACAATGGAATAATCCATGACAATGGGATTTAGATGAATATATTTTATATTTTTAAAATACTGGACTAAAGGTACACTTTAAAGTAGCAATCAGAGTTTGTTTTCACAATTTTAATTCTGCCCTACATTTGAACATTGACTTGCTCTAACAGAAAATGACCTGCGATCACTGTCTAACACTGTCAAGTGATTGGTTATGGTGTAGTGGAGGAGTCTTACATTACAGAATTTAGTTATCTGACGAAAATTCAGAAATTTTTCATTCAACAGTAACTATAACGGAACATTAAAGGGCCAAACCTCTCACCCCTAACTACAATTATGGTATCCGGGTACCGAAATTCTCAATTGGCTCAGCTCTTTGACTGACAGCTAATTCAAACAATGCAGAGTTTCAAAGATTATATTACACAGCATGAAAGTTACTGAGAGTGTTTTGATTATATAAATTGAGTTTTTCTATACTCACCCTGAAGCAATAAACTGAGATTGTGTCTGGATGAGGATGAATTTCAGAAAATTGTGGGAGGGGCTTCAGTAAGAAGGTTAGGAGAATTGGTACTGTTTGGGATGAGAGAACTGGGCCTTTAAAGTTTCTTCTAATCTGAAAGATTCCCTGTTTTTTACAATCTGATAAAGAATCAGTTCAAAAAGGGAAATAGAGATGCTCGAACAAAAGGTTAACCCTTTACCGTTGTTTGGGTCCTTTTGGACCCAGACGGAGAGCGCAGCTGTCACCCATCTTTACTGTTTCACACGAAGCTCCAAACTACGAGTGGCTACCCGAAAAATTTGGCCACAACAACGAGAGAGACAATAGTTTAAGGTCATGGGGTCAATAGCCTACGGAAGCCGATGTGGGGCGTGCTACGTCCCCTTTTTCCGCTCACTCCCGAGGCGTGCAAATATACCCCACTTGGAACACAGGGGCAAAGGGTTAATACTCTCTGTCAAACTTTTGATTGTCCCTTTCAGTGTTGTCATTCAACATGCCTTTTGTTTCCAGCACATAGGTACTGTATAGACTGCACATTAATAAACCCCCTGGGTGAGCTGGGGGTTGTAGAATATGCTCACAGTATTTCTCGCCTGTATTACAGTACAAGGCGACTACAGAGAACTTGCACAAGCTGCACTGGAACTGTACTGTATTTGAAACCAAATTTGAACCCGAACTGTATTTGAGACCTTATTTAAACTTAAGATTTTATCTAATTAACTCAAGTATTTAGCTCATTCATGTTGGTGCATCGTTAAATCTCATCTATCTTGGGAGCATATTTAACTTTTTTAAAAACATTCTGCTTTTGATGGTGAAGTACTTACGAACACACATTCTGTTTTTATTGACCAGTCTATATGATGAAGGACAGGAGCACTCGCCACCTCCACCAGGACTTCTTGTACAAGTGTGACTACAGCCCCCATTGAAAATATCACATGCAGAGGCAGAACCTGCCAACATAAAAAAAAATTGTCACATCAAGAAAGTTGATTTTCTTAAATTTTAATCATTTTCATCTCAAAATATCAATAATTATTCAGATGAATCCATAAAATAAAACTGAGCAATGAATTTGTGGAAGAGTACAGTACAGTATATTTGATAGAAATTCCTGAGAAAATAACTACCCTAAAGAGAACAAGAATTTTGTATTAATTGTAAAACTTGACCATACTGTTTGGCTGTACAAATATTGCAAATTTAAATCATATTTATCCTTACTGTTTGTAAAAATATGCAACTTCAAAATGAATTATATTGTATGTTAAATTTATTCATGTTAACAATATGAAAACAAAAAAGAACATGCTAGGAAAAGCTCCTTGGCTACTTTTTAAATTTGGTACCTGCCAACACAGGCAAAGGCAGTAACCTTGCATTAATTTAAGTTCAATTGAGTACAGTAAAAGTGTGTGCATTCATCCACGAAGCTGCTCAGGAAATATCGTGACCACCAGAATAGGAAAGAGGCATTTACCAGACTACAATAGACTACAGTAGAATTGCATTCTTGTACAAAGCTGAACACAATAGCAGCAGTGGCTGTCAGGATTTATTTTTTTTTTCAGCTTAGGTACTTTCAAATTTTTCAAATGAGCTAAGGGTACAGTAGGTTTCTCTCATGACCATAAAACAAAACACATAGTCTACAATGTTGCTTGCTTCCCTCAAACTCCCTGACGATGATTTGACACACCTTAACACCATAAGGTTAAAAAGAAGAACATACTGTAGGGCTGCAAGTTACTGTAGGTTAGAAAAAAAGACATTGCAAGCGTATAGATTTCAAATTGAAAATGGCACAGCGACTCTGCATGAGGACTGAAACAGAAGAGCAGAGTGCTGATCATTCTCCACTCAGCAGTCATTTTGGAAGCCATGCAACAAGTAAACTTATGCAGTATTTTCTGGTAGTACTGTATAAGCACGAGTGACTTCAAAACATATTCTTCCACCCGTTTAACTTTATCCCGTGCATGGAATAGTTTTTGCTTCTCTGAGGCTTTAATTGCACTTAAGAACACTTGATCGTGAATACACAACAACTGGTTTGGAGTTCATGGACCTACCTACTGTATAGGCTGATTTCTATGGTATCATCATAAGCAAAGGTTTATACACTTGGTTATATTCTTACACATTACTATTGGAAAAGCAACTACTGTAGTGCATTTGTTTCCCAAGCATGCAGATGTGTGCATCAATTACCATAGACAATCCCACAAAGAAAGTGATTTTGCACATACAGAACAAGTTTTAAAATGCATGCATGCTGACCTACAGTAGCTCTCCTAATAATGAAATTTTCAGTTTATACACATCCATAATTTTGATGCCCAAATAAAAAAAATAGAAAAGCCTGCAAGTCAAATCAACTTCCATCCCTTGATTTGAGCTTTTATGAGGATTTGCTGCTTCTAACTGTGCAAGGATATAAGTTTGTAGCCTATAATTACAATATTCTATAATAGCATGATTTACAGCAGTATGCAGTGGCATACCCATTGGGGGAAGGGGAAGGGGGTTGGGATAAGAACCTGGCCCCCATGACCCAACATTGCAATGCAAAAAACACCTGGAAAAGAATCTTTTTCTCTCTATTCTTAACTTTTCCTTCATGTTGCACCTCAAACCCCCCATGACACCACCCCCCATGACACAATTCTGGCTACTCTACTGGCAGTATATGTATAAAAGATACCATTTATACACTGTACTAAGCTTGAGCAAAAACAACCTGCAGCATAATTGAACACTGCTTTATTATATTCTTCTAGATGATAAATATTTGAAGTACTCTTATGTATGTAGTACCTTGTTAAATATATGCCACTAAAATGATTAAATATGAGCACTTCAGCTGGGTGAGTTGAAAGTAAGGTCAAACCTCTTCATTCACTTACAAGCAGACTTAGAATGGCTACATCGGAATCGATATCAGCAAAGGACTTCATCCGAGGTCATGCAACCACACACACTTAGAACAGCTAGGTCTATTACTGTACATTTTACTTCAAGGCATTTTCTGGAGGCAAAATCAATCTACTTCAAAATATGCAAAAAGATTTTCTCTTTAAGGAGGTGGAAACTGGAGCATTTGCAAGACATTAATTTTCAAAATAATGCAATATTTTCTGGGGTTTCCTGCATTGAGGGAAATCTGTGATGTCATCACGGCACATTAATTTAACGTTGCATTCAATTTATTTATAATTTTGATGCCGATTCAGGGAATATTAAAAAAAGTGTTAATTATACCCCTTACATGATACCTAGGGATAATGCTATATCTACAGGAAAAGGTATTTAAACATTCCAACAGTATCAAGTTTCAAAGACAAACAGAACATTCAATTGTAAAGAAAAACAGAAAGCTTCTGACACAATGTGCCCACATTACATAACTTTCTGTGACTTTGATAGAACTGAAGAAGAGATACTTTTAATCGAAATTAATTCATCTTTTAAAGTGTGATATCTTTGAGTTAGAAAAAGGGCATTGCATTGCAACAGGATTTTGAAGAAATGGTCTGGATTATTTTTATCTTTCTTGCAAGATCTGAACTAAAAGCCACTGGAATGTGCCTTTGTTATATATATGATTTCATCCTATATATCTATATATATATATATGTAGTCACAAAAGAGAGAGTTGCTGCTACAGTAGTTGGGGGTAAAGTGCTCTCCCTCCGACCAGAGCTAAATTAACCCTTGGCCACAATGAACAATTGTTGCCAAATAGGCCTACTGTAGATATAGTACATACTGTACAGTGACACTGTGTGATCACAATACTGTACATTAGCTCAAAGAGCATCTACGTAAGTGGTTTGAGTATTTACATGTTAATACTGTACTTTTGAAGCAAGAGCCCACTGGGCACTGTCGTTCTTTGCTGGATATCATATAAGAATTGTATGGCCAGTAGAAAATCTAATAAATTGACCTCTTAACTAGAGCTAAGCAAAAGCTCATACCCAATGTTTATAATACCTTTACAAGGGGTATTTCAGTACTAATATTCCATGAAATCAAAGATAAAATTTTTGACGCCTTACAAAAGTTCATCTTGCATAATACTTGGTGATCCTTCAAAAACATTACCTCATTTCAACATGTATTTATGCTTGTAATTGAACTTGATATTATCACGAACTAACGATATTCAATGTGGTCAGAGAAAGAAAAACTCCCCTTGTACTTCTCTCAAAAGTTATTTTTACCTGCTCTCAAATTCCACTTGCTATTACTTTAAAACAATCTACCATTTACAGTACTTACACTGTTTGCCATCTCTATACAGAAAACAGGGTTTATTCATTAAGCAGAAAACAAGTGATAAATGGGATGTGAAAATAGAATGACAACAAGGTTACCTCACTGAGCACAGTAACTTAAGAGACATATGATCCATACATTGCCACCACGGGCAGAGACCAGTTTAAAGCAGAGTGATGTGTCCTCATTGAAATCTCTAAGTTTCAAATATTGTCCTCTTTTAACTTCAAATATTGTCCTCTTTTAACTTCAAATATTGTCCTCTTTTAACTTCAAATATTGTCCTCTTTTAACTTCAAATGATCCAAGAAAGCATTACTGAGCAAACATACCGCAAAGGCCAAATTTCTAAGGTATTTGGGTACGTACAGTATGAGCTGATCTAAAGCAAAACCAGGTGAAGTAAAAAATTTTAAGAACCTATCATTATCTTGCTTTAATACAAGATTTTCTAAACAATATTTTCAGTGGTTGACCTCCAGTGACCTTGACCTTTGACCATAACCAAACATAAAACAATTTGAAATCTGTGGACTTTCTACATACATTAAAGTACTGTGTTAAATACTGTAGTTTTTCAGTGTTTGACCGAGGTCAACATACCAGATTTCATCCCTACACCATATAAGACATCTACACACCAAGTATGACATTTATATCCAAGTTTCCTTCCTTGAAATATTGTGATGAAAAGGTTTTAAGTTTCTGACCCATTGTAACCTCAAATGACCTTTGACCTCCACCAAACAAATCAGGACTCAACTCTGTTTCATAATGCATTTATGTATAAAGTACAACGTCTATCGAAGCTTTATATATTGAGATATAACTTGTTTACAAAGTTTTTGACTTCCGATAACCCCAGATGACCTCTGACTTCTACCCAAACTTGCAGGATTACAGTATTCTTAATGTAGTAATGCATTCACATATTACATATATCTATCTAAGCTTCCTACATTAAGATATCATTTTTAAAATTTTTCAGTATTTGACCTATGTTGACCCCACATGACCTTTGACCTCTAGTAAAAACAATAGGGCACATCTTCTCAGTATTGCGGATCTACACACCAGTTTCAGTTTAGTCCAACTTTCCCTTGTTGATTTATCGCTTACCCAAGCAACTGTCACAGACACACACACACACACACACATGACAACATGACTTTGCTAGTGCAAGGGAAAAAACACATTTGACCCTGGTATATGCTTGTGCTAACTCAGAGAGGGGTATCTTGCAGTACAAAAGATATTGTATCCCCAATTAGAGAAATAAACGAGGTGTATGACTATTTTATGTATACACAAGAAGATAGACAGTGTTGGAAAGGGCTGGAACAAATTGCTGCTGCACACCGGATGACAAGGTTTGCCCTTGATAAGCACTTTAAATGTAGTAAATATTGGATACAAAGTTTTCTGGTTCAGCCATCAATAAAAAAAAAAAACACTTAAAGGGTCAACCCTCTCACCCCAAACTACAATTTTGGTAAGGTGGTACCAAAATTTTCAATTGGCTCAGCTCTTTTAGTGACAGTTAATTCAAACAATGCAGAGTGCCAAAGCTTATATTACACAGCATGAATGGTACTGAAAGTGTTTTGATTTTATAAATTGAGTTTTTCTATATTCACCTTGATGCGATAAACTGAGATTGTTTCTGGGTGAGGATGCATTTCAGACCATTGTGGGAGAGGCTTAAGTAAGAAGGTAAAGAGAATTGGTACTGTTTGGAGTGAGAGAACTGGGCCTTAATGTGGTGGGAAAATTGTAAGGGAATAAAATGTGTATAATTGTAAATTGAATTTTAATAGAGTATATCGTAGAGATTTGGGTCTACTCACTGTGATTTTAACTCAGTGCATCATACTGTATACTAGTGTATAGTACTTACCCTCTGTGGTGGCATTAAATAAATATATCTCTGTGGAAAATTCAAGCGTTGTTGGAATATCTGTCTCTTGACATAGTGATGTCCACACAACAGTACTAAAAATCATCAATAATGAAAGCACATTGCAGTAACTACTGTCTCCTGACCCCCTGGATCTAATCATCATGAAAGCTATGCGGTTAAGGTTATGCCCCCCCACTAAGCAGGCTAGGCACAGTCAATCCCAATCGTTCTCTACTGAATAAGTGGAATAGGACAATACTCTGTTGCTTGATCCTTCCTACAGACAAGATCACTTTATACAAACAATTCGATAACCTTACTTCTCCATAGACAAAGAACACAAATATTTCAAGTATACACTGTTCAACCTCACAGCTTAAATAAACATCTCTGTTTACAGTAGCAGAAACCAATGTTTAAAAGCAAGAGTGAATGGATGCCACAAATGGGAAGTTCCTTCATATATTAAATGTCCATACACATGAAAATGCCCATGATTTTACCTCATTTATTTCTGGTGCTTTTCCCAATTAAATCCTGACCATACCCAACACAATAATGAATTGTAAATCATCCAACTGGTGACTGAATCCATTTAAAAACTGGCAAGTATATATACTGCTGTCTTAGCAGTTATAAAAAATGCTATCAATGCTTCCCACAATGAAGAAATAAAATTTCCTGGTATAAAACCATGCACATGTGAGTAAAAAGTTGCTACTGTACGTTGCAATGAAATAATTGCCTGCTGTCCTTGGAATGTACTGTAGTATTAAGTCTGCTGTACTGCCCTAGCATCTGCACAGATGTAGCTACATGTACATATACTACAGGTATTGTACAATCTCTGTACATCTTCTTTCAGTTGAGTAAGAGCAGCATCATCAACTCTAGCACATCCTACCAAGAAATAAGGCTGTATGATTCAACGAATTAAAGGTTTAATTCCTTCCATGAGGATGACCAGATTTTAGTTCCAAATTCCTCAACCATGCTTACATACTGCACTACACATAATTGATTCACAAGTGTCTCAACAAACAGTACTATGGAGCAAGTCACTGCCTCACACTAATGCAATCTGCACACAGTTCCTGTGTAAGGGAGCAATCAATAACCATTGTCTACAATTCAATGAAACATCCCCTAAAAGCAGAATAAATCCCTCTCCTTACACAAACTGCTGCATGGCAGAACAGTTACAAGCAGGAATCATTCAATTTGTGCATAGGGGTGTAAGACCTTATTTGTGCAGTGGAGAAAGTCACCTCAAAGCACTTCAGCTACTGAAACCATACTTATGCATAACTGTAAGCTAAAGAGAGTAAAATAAAAGCAGCTTCAGTTTCATTAAATTTGCAGATAGAGGAGTTCAAGAATCTCAGAATGGAAAGAATCAGAAATCAATAATTTAATAAGACTGCTAGTTGCATGAGATGGAATACAACTGTGAAGCGACTGCTTCTCTAATTGCAGCTCCCTGAGGAATGTACACAGACACATGAACTCATGTCTGAAAACTTGCTGCTTTACATCATACTTTGACAATTGTAAGGAAGCTCTTAACATGGTGAGTTGAATTTAGGACAGAATAACCTGAACATGACTTGTAAAGAGTGCAGTAATGCAACAAATTTCAGTGTCATAACATCAAAATCTATGTGAAGTACCAGAACAGTATACATCTGCACAGATTCAAATTCAGTCAATGATGAAGATATTGTACATAAAGAAGGTAAATAAAACACTGTCCAAGTTGAATTAGTACCCCTTTTGTTTAAAATACAAATCCTTTTGTTTAAAGGTTGAAGTAAACATGCAGCTCTCCCCCACCCATTTAAATCAGGATACCCCTCCCCTTCATCAGGGGTCAGTCTAGCTTGAGCACTGTGCCAGGTGGCAGTTGGTTTCAAAAATGTGGTCTTTTATGAAACAATATCCTGGGGGAGATATAGAGAGAGGTGGGATCCCACTTCCCTTTGAGGAAATTTTGCATCTTTGTAGGAGCTTTCAAATTGAGGAGGATTCAAATTGGAACTACCTTTTGCAGTTTTTGAACCTAGATACAAGGTTTAACTTCATTGAATTTTTTTAGTTCATGTGGTATTTTTGGTTATTAGTTTTAACTATTATGTTCACCTGAAGCTGAAGTTTAGAAATTGGTAAAAACTTACCGTTTTGTTAAATTTCAACCATGTTGCTGTAATTAAATACTGACCAGCTAACTGTGCATACAGTAAAAAAAATATTAAATTTCAATTGATTTTTTGTAAGGTCCATCTCAATTTGTTTTACAAACGCAGTTATATAAAATGAACAGACTAACGGTCAGTTTCTTGAAACTTAGGAATAGGCAGATCCTTTTTTTTTTTTTTTTTTTGGCTCAAAATACACAGACTGTTTCTAAGGAATAAGTTAAAATAAATCCTGTGACATCTAACAAAACAAATTCAATTTACAATTAAATTGTTACCTTTTCAAGTACATAAAGAAATATACAGGGTTTTCCCTATATAGTTCATGATATCCACAGTGAATGCTTAATTTTATTGCAAAAATTTTGAAATTTAGTATGAGAAAATTTGGTTTTTTGTAAGGTTATAATACAAAATTTGGGTTCCTTATTAAGTGATATGCCTTTAAAGAGCACAATTAGGTAGAATGTCGGTGTGATTAACAGAGTTGTCTGGTTATTTGTTGTACTGAGTATCCATCAAAACTGGAAAATTTTGCCACTTTTAACACAATCTGAAACTTTTATGACAGATTTTGGTGTTTTTATGGAAGAATTTGACCATCTTATAAGAAAAATCAAGTAGAGGGTAATCTGTAGTTTTGTACAGCTTTGTTGGGGTTACTGAATATCATCAGGTAGATTAATGCCCTCGGACCATATTGGAAAATGTTTCAGCGGAAAAAGTTTGGCTTCCCATATATTTGAAGTTCTGACACCGGCCGACGGGAGTGTTTCAGTTTGGGAAGGGACAAAATTGTTTTGTTTTTCTTTTGTCCGAAAAATATAATATCGTCCTAAAAACTACAAGTGGAGCGCACAGATATTTTTGAAAAGTTAAGAAGCTCCAGAAAGCAAGAAAAGGCATTTCCACTGCCGGGCTTGTAAAGTAGAAACAAAGTACCGATATAGTCATTATTTTGAGCTTTCTTTCGCAATAAAATTTTCACTTTGTAATACTGCCCCAAAATGGCGAGGCGGAGCGCCACCCATCAGTTGGCGCGGAACGTAAAGAAAATTGTTAAAAAAAACTAACCCCACAGACACCCGAAAATGGCATTTCCCAGACTTGAGCAGTCGTTATTTTGAACTTTCCTTTGAAACAGAAATTTTACTTAGAAAAAAAAACTTGGTAAGTGAACAGAAAACTACCAGGTAAAAGGCAAGATACTGCTACCATTACAGTAGATGTAATGGACTTGTCACTTTTCGGAGGGAAACTATGCAAAATGTACTGTTTTTTTTTTTTTCTCTACCATTAATCTTTGTTTTATTCAATGGCAATATCCACTAAAAAGATGAAATTTTCTTCGTGACCGCCCGAACTCCAGACAAAATGATCTTTCTTCCAACGTATTTGAAGAAATGTCACATTACAAGGTGGCTTCAAATGATTTTTCAGTCAGACTTAAGGGGAGACATATTCAAGCCACTGTTTATCATTATGTCTAGCCCAAAACAGCATGGCCGATTTTCGTTACCGTTTCTAGAATTCGGCTGTCGGGACGGGCCAGATGGCAGACCATTGGGCAATGCATGTCGAACGGACCTTTGCCAGAGGGTCAGGAGGACTTTAGAAAAAGACCATTGGTTAATGCCTGCACATGTAAAACCACTTGTCCGTTTTTGTAAGGAAATTTTGGAATTGTCAGTTTCCTTGAAGAATATGGTCTTCTAGTAAGCAAAATTAAGAAAATCGTCGGGGGTGCCTGAAGTTATCAGGCCCACATTTTTTTATCGTGGGCCTGTATATGAAAGATCCCCGATAAAATTGGATTTTCTCTCAACAACAGGGGGAGGGAAGTCTTTCTTGCGCGCACGGATTGAAGATGAATGGAGGGATAGCAGAGCTAGTAAGAAGTGATTTAAACAGATTAAAGGCCAGGTCACACTACAACGATATCGGATCGGATTTCGCTCCAATTTTTGTGAGGGTTAATTAATATCTCCTTCATCTTTGGTCGGAAAGAAACAAAAATTTGCCAACCAGTGTAGACTGCGAAATTCTAAGTAACTTATACCAATTATTCCATGACGCCACATCCACAGATAATTTTTAACGGATACGGGTAGTTCGATAAAAGCTATTTGACAATGTGACGTCACGAAATAAGTAGTATATATTTGACTTCCGTATTCCTCTCATATATCATATATTATCACAGTATGGCAAAGTTTTGGAATTCCCTTAAAATAAAAGTTCCTGAATTTATAATAAGCTGGCATGTTTGAGTTCCAACCACACAATTGGTAAAGGTGATGCCTACAGTAACATCATCTTCAACATTTTAGTTTTAGCCTAGTAAAAAATAACATCACATGAAATAGTCCTTACTCAATCTGTCTACCACTTAAACAATCCAAATCCTAACCTCTGGGCAGGAAGTGGGGATTTTAACTGATGTTCAGAGATTCATAGCCATGACTCCAACAGTTTCATAGTATTTATTTTGTAAAATTCCTAGTGTGGAGTGGCTTTAAAGGTAAAGAGCAGTCCCCCCCCCCAACTAATTTCGAAGAAAAAGCTAAATAGCACAATTTTCGTCTTATTTCTCTTCAAAGTATCTTTCATTACATTTTATTATTTAACTATTGCATATTCAAAGTAAACCAAGCAGTTATTCCCAGTAAATTTCACATCTGAGCAAAAAAACATTGTCATGTGACTCTCAACAGCCAAACATGAAACTCAATTTGGGATGACTGCTCATGCCCTTTAAACTACTAGTACAAACATCAATTTAAAGCCACTTAGAGGATGTGTTATTCACTAGGCCTACTCAGCACTAGGCCTACTCAGTTGTAGGTGTTTGAGTAAGGGCGGCGTCACATAATGAAACAAATCTTGGTAAAGAATCAAATCTTTGTCTTGCAAAGTCAATCATAAATGGGGAAGGGAGGGGGGAGGGGGCATCAGTATGAAACCTTCTCAACTCTTATTGACAACAATGCAAAATTCTCATTTTCAGTGAATAATAGGATAGTGTAAACCCATCTCCTGATGCAGGTTAACAATTAATTGGAAATATTGGATGTCTTCGTGCCCACTTCACTTTCCCTCATCTCATTGGTCCCTTGTCTCACTGGTCCAACATGTTATCAGTTCCAAATTTCATTGGTCAACCATGTCATTAGTCCCATATATCATTGTCACCCCAGATTACATCCCCTAAACCTCACCCCTAAAGCTTGTCCTATCACCTAACCCATAACCCAAACCCACACCCCTAACCTCCTTCTCCCTTTCCTAATAAGTAAGGGAACGAATTAGAAATAGGACTAAATGAGACAAACTTAACTTACAGGGGGACCAATGAGATCGAACACCAACATTTGGGGTGTGTAGAGCAAACTCTGAATCATTAAGGTTACATGCCGTAACGTTGCTTCTTGAAAAAGCAGCATACATACCCCAGTAGATCAAAGGCGGTGTGGGGTGTAACTGGTATCTGAGTTTGTTACAAGATCCATGCCATCAAATGAGTTATGCTTTCATCGTGTTCACATTTCGTGGAAAGCAATTAACACACGCTTGACTGACCTGTTAGCGAACTCCAAATGTTACGTAACTTTTTGTGTATTTTAATACACCTATTACTGTCAATCAATTAATCAGATAAGAAACATGACTTTATCAAGTGTGTGTTCAGTGAGGTTTATTTCCTCCCTGAGGCGATAAGAGGTAATCAGGCAGTGAAGACAGATGTAACAAACAGTAAGAAGGAACATTTCATCATGAATTGACCTTTGAGTTTGGAATGACTAAATCTGACCACCACCAATCAACAAATTCCAATTTGTCAACATTAATACAAAAAGAAATGAACTTTTCCAGTAATATGAATGAAACATGACAGACTTAATTGAATTTTACTTTTGCAATTGTAACCTTCTGTGCCAATCAACACATTGTGGGCAAAAAAGGAACAGTCTTCAAAACTAACCAGAATGGAAAAATGCATTGAGGTTTTGATAATCAATATGTGTTCCATTCCAAATAATGCCATGATGTTCCATTGGATATACCTCCCGCTCTGTAAAACGTTACACAACAAGTTGGAAGAAATTAACATTGTGGTACCCAAGATGAATTTTGACCTCCACCAATGAGGAAAGGGAGCATCTTGGCCCTGTAACATAACCACATAAGAAACATGAAGTTACATCCAAGTTACCTATCTTGAGATATTATTTAGCCAAGATTTTCAGACATTTGACCCCTAGTGACACCAGTTGGCCTCTGGCCTTCACCAAAAACCAAAGGAACCATCCTCTCATTATAAAGCATCCACATACCAATTTAGAAATATTTATCCAAGTTTCAGTTTCAAACCTTGAGATAACGAGTGAACAACATTTCCAGAGTTTGACACCTGGTGACTCCAGATGACCCTTGACCTCCATTAAAAACGATAGGGACCACATTCTCACCATAATGCATATATAGACACACCAAGAATGAAATCTACCCACGTTTCCTACCATGAGGTAATGTGTTTGCAAGGTTTTCTGATTTTTAAGACCAGGTGACCCAAGATGACCCTTGATCACCACCAAAAACAAAAGGGACCATCCTCCCACCATTCTTCATCCAGATACTAAATACTAAATCTTTTCAAGTTTCCTATCTTGAGATATTGTGTTCAAAAAGTTTTCAGACTTTGACTCCTGGTGACCCCAGATGACCTTTGACCTCCACTTAAAACAATAGGGACCCATCCTCTTACTTAAACACATTCACATAGCAAGTGTCAACTCTACCAAAGTTTTCTATCTTGAGATTTTATGTTACAAATGTTTTCAGACTTTGACCCTGGTGACCCCAACTGACATTTAACCTCCACCAAAAACAAAAGGGCACTTCCTCTAAATATAGGTCATCTATGTATTAAGTTTGGAAACTATCAAACATTACTACCTTTAGATATTGTATTGATAAGACATTGTCCCACTGGTGATGTCCTTAGATAACCTCTGACCTCTACCAAAACAACAGGGACCATCCTCTCACTTTAATGCAACCACATACCAAGTGTGAAATCTACCCAAGTTTCCTATCTTGAGATATCATGTTAACAAGGTTTCCAGACTTTGACCCCTGGTGACCCCAGATGACGATTGACCTCCAACAAAAACAACAGGGTTCTTCCTCTGAATATAGGTCATCTAGGTATTAAGTTTGGAAACTATCAAACATTACTAGTACCTTCAGATATTGTGTTGATACAGTAAGACATTTTCCCCCTGGTGATGTCCTTAGATAACCTCTGACCTCTACCAAAACAATAGGGACCGTCCTCTCACTTTAATGCAACCACATACCAAGTGTGAAATCTACCCAAGTTTCTGATCTTGAGATATCATGTTAACAAGGTTTCCAGACTTTGACCCCTGGTGACCCCAGATGACGATTGACCTCCAACAAAAACAATAGGGTTCTTCCTCTGAATATACTGTAGGTCATCTAGGTATTAAGTTTGGAAACTATGAAACATTACTACCTTCAGATATTGTGTTAATGAGCAAAGTGTCAAACACACACAAACTAACATGCACATACATACACACATACGCCATCATAAATGCATTGTTTCTCTTATCATCGAAACCAAAAAAGGAAAATCAAAATATGAAAATTTTGATGCTCCTAATAATGATTTTAAGGGCCAAAAAAAAGTGGCATGAAAGGGTTTCCTTTTTTTCCCAAACTTCCCCAGAGAGGTCTCTGGACCCCCCCCCCCCCCAGCCCATTCTTATGTACATTTTTCTTGTCAGTGGAGGAACCTCTAAAGATATCAGAATATATGCGGGGTAATTAGTCTACCAATTTACACATAATCATTGAACATTTATAAACATTAAACTTAAGGAGCTTGTGTAAACCTTGGGAAAATTTTGAAATGAGTCAAAACTAATTTCTTCTTGAGTATGAAAACAGTGGCAGCATCAGAGGGGGGGGGGGGGTTCCCCTAGTTAGAGCCTAGTTCTGCCCCCTGATGTCTCTAATCCTGAACTATATACGTATACCTACCATGAAAAGTATTAATTTTTCACCCGAAGATAAGCATGGCATCTGAAGACTTATGTCCCTAGACCCCCAAGCAATGCAACAAGATATCTTCCCATGTACTGTATATCATCTGCTAAAGCAAGGTGTTCCTATCCTGAGACTGACTGCACTCGGTTTCAAACATTCTCCCTTGCCTTAAATTAACCCCACCCCTCTCTATATTTTGAGTTCCTGGTGCTGCATCTGCACCAAATATGATTCAAAAGAACATTTAAATGCAGTTAACAAGGTCACACTGCCATTGCGCTTGGTGATCACTGATCAGCATAAGGAACTGAGTAGGGAAAACAAGCCGATGAGCCACAACTGGAAAAAAGGTTGTGAACCACTCCACTTAAATCAATTGGTTAGAAACTGGGCCATCAAATTCTATCTAAGTCCAATCATACAACCTTTTAGGGAAAGACTTTGACAAAATGCATTGCCAGAGATAATATGATTTTTTTACCTAGGAAACCTTACAACAAAGAGGAGAGGTGTCGGTGGGGTCACCAAACTTTTGAAAGTAAAGAGGGATAGTAGGGTTGGGGGGGCACAGCATTCCAAATACAGGGCACACCAACATGAAGGCATCACAGGAGCTGCCAAAGTGAATCACAGCATTTCCCAGTGGGCTCTAGGACCCAGGAACCACAAAAGACCCTTTGAAGGATGCCTCAATGGAGGTCAAGGGGAAAACGTCCTATAGAGCCTTTGACTATCTACAAAATGGCATTGAATTCAACTTACATAAACAAATCACAATTTGATCTGCTTTGAAAATTTCTTGTACTATTTAAGGCTTAAGAAGGATGATTTAATTAGTTAGTTAGCGTATTAAAGCCCAGTTTCCAACTGGTTCAAGTCAAGCTGGCCTTTTCTTTTTTCCAGTTGTAGCTTACTTGATTTTTAATCCCTCCATTGCTTATGCTGAACACCATATGCAATGGAAGTAGGTTCCATTTTTAGAGTCTTTGGTATGACTCCAAATCCAGACCTCCCAGAGTGGAGGTGGGGGACAGCTGTCTTTCAAGTTTGTGACATGAGATGAAATCTTCAAACTGAAGGATTAAAGGTGCACAGATTGCAGATTATGGGCATAGTGTGAAAATACGGAAAGGAATATTTGAACATGGTTTATGAAACCTCATATTTCAGCTATGACAGACCTTTCTCCTGCATTTTCTTCACCAGTAAAGGGAAAAGGGTGGCTTGAGCAAGTACACTATACCAGGCGATTAGCCAGGATTGTGTCATGGGGGGGACTGGTGTCAGGGGGTTCTGGGGCACGACACGAGGGAAATGTCTTAGGATAGAGCTAAAAATCTGCTATTTTAGCATTGCAAGGTTGGGGTTTCTAACCCCCAACCCCCCGTGGCTATGCCACTTCAGTATACACCTGATGCACATGAGACAAGCAAGCATAAAATTCTGAAGGACATTAGACTTTCAGAGTAAAGCTTATGAATCATTCCCATAAACAATCACAAGATTTATAGTTTTAATTATCTCCATAAGCAATCACAAAATTTATAGTTGGTAAAGGAAAATTACGATTAAAAGAAAACTTGAGTAACCAGAATGCAAGAATGCATTGAGGTTTTGATGATGCATAAAGAGCTTCTGTTTCAAACTACCATCATTATCTTCTCATTCAAATGTTATGCTAGCATGTTCAAAAAATAATTTTGTCATTCCAGATGACCTTTTGACCTCTATAAAAGCCATACATAGATAGACAGACAAACATACAGACAGACAGATGGACAGACAGCTATCTTGAAAGATCATATTTAAAAAGGTTTCCAGCCTTTGAACCCTGGAGACCCAAGATGACCTTTCATCTCCGCCAAAAACAATGGGACCATCTTCTGACCATAATGCAGAGTTAACGAGAGATTATAGTGCAGAGGTTTGAACCAACCCCATAATGACTGTAACGTTGAGACAATATTTTTCAATGGGACTAATATATAACACTAATATATATGGGAGAACTTTTGAACAGCTTCACATAACACTAATATATATGGGAGAATTTTATAAGTTTTCACCTGTTGCAAATACCACCCTTCTACCAAAATATGCTCCTGCATGCGTTATATCATGTTCTACAACAAATAAAATATTGGTAGAAGCTTCAGAACAAAAGTAAGAAGACATTCACCACCGCACAGCTAAACATATTACAGAGAAACATAGATGTGTAGGATAGGTTCAAAGTGTACATATTTGCTATACGTTAGGCAATAGCAAAAGTGCCAAGACATGCTGAAGAAAATTACTTTGCAGAGAAAATCTCTACACCTAAAGCTCATCAAAGTATTGCAGATTGTTGTATAAGGGTCTTTTACACATGCCTAGTAAATATTTTTGATGTTCTTGGCCAAGTAGATTTTTGTTGACCCCCTTCAGTACTCGATCCTGCTTTATGAAAGGAATGTGCTGCTGACTAGCACAAACGTAGGCCTAGGCCTAACGTTAGGCAGAAAGTACTAGCCCACTTGCTAAATTAAACCATACATTTTCGGCCTAAACTTCTTAGTTTAGGGAGCTAGACACTTGGAGTTTTCAAATCTTCCTAACGCTAAGAATTGTCAGCGTAGAATATCGTTAATTCAGTTACTTTTCCACCCATATATAATTCAAATGGCGAACTTTATATGATGTTCCATTGTCAAAAATTGCTGAATCCTCTAGCTAGCTGTACACACTGAACACACTGAAGTTGCATTGAATGTGTCATGGGTAGTGATTGGCTGAAGTTTTGTAATCATTACGGCATGGGACCAATCACAAGGTTTTTAAAAGAGATTTGCTGTCGAAGTCCACCCAGACTTCTTAGCAGGTGTAGAGTGTGTACTATCCTTTGTTATTAGGTAGTGCAAAATATAGAAGAAAGTGCAAGTACTTGTGCAAAACATGTCCACTAAGTAGGGTAGTTATGTTTCAGCTTGCATCTGCTGAAACCTTAAGCCCTCTAAAGCTAACATTATCTGTACCAAAAAGAAATACTTGCTAGATTTTACGTATGTTGCGTCCGTCATACAAACGTCACTAATAACCTTTCATGATGTTTAGTGTTCGACAAAGATCCTTAACGCGTGACCAGCGGGATCTGGAGGATTTTCAAAATGGCAGAATCGAGGGTGAAAAATCGGAATAATTCGGCCTAAATCAGGAAACTTGGCATCTCTGACCTCCACCAAAAACAACTACCTTGAGATATTGCAGTAAAAAGATTTTCAGACTTTGGACCCAGGTAACCCCAGATGACCTTTGACCTAAACCAACAACAATTGGGTTCTTCCTCTCAATATGGCGCATCTACGTACCAAGTTTGAAAACTGTGAGACATTCCTATCTTGAGATATCGTGTTAACAAGATTTTCAGACCTTGACCCCCGGTGACCCCAGGTGACCTTTGAGCTCCGCCAAAACAGTAGGGACCATCTTCTGACTATAAGGCATCCACATAACAAATATGAAATCTATCCAAGTTTCCTACCTTGAGATATTGCGTTAACAAGGTTTTCAGACTTTGACCCCTGGTGACCCCAGATGACCTTTGACCCCCACCAAAAACAACTGGATTCTTCCTCTCAATATGGCGCATCTATGGACCAACTTTGAAAACTGTGAGACATTCCTATCTTGAGATATCGTGTTAACAAGCAAAGTGTCACAAACACACACACACACACATACTGTGCAAACGCACGCCATCATGAATGCATTGGTTTCTCTTATCATCGAAACCAAAAATTGTATGCAGAGGACTCCAAACTGCCACAGTTGCCTCACAACTGTTAAAAAAGACCATGTCAATATGATAGCTGTCCATAAGGTTGAGCATATTAAGTGTCATGAGGTCAGTTGAAAGAGGAAACACTCACAAGAGAGGGACAATCTTTCCTTCAACTGCATGATTGCAACAGTTTTGGGGCTTGATTTTATTCAGAAAGTTGTATGCAAAGAAAGAATGGATATCCTCAAATGCTCTTCCTCAAACAGTTGATGTGATTGACAAAGTAGTCTGAGTTTTTACAGGGTACAGAAAAGTTTTCCATACAGAAATCATCAGAATTCCCCTTTAGCTGGTGATATCATGCAGCGCACGAATGCCTGGAGGGAAGGTGACCCCTTGATATAACATGACAGACCTCATCGCAGTGTCTGGGCAGTGTTTCTGGTAGCAATGCCAGTTAAAATCCTTGCAAGAAGATATACCAGGCTTGAGCACTTGGAATACAAATACCCAAGTATTAATGCTCACAAACACTCATACAAAGTTTCGGCTGCAAGCCAGTGTTAACGCAGGCAGAAGGATATAAGTTTTGTTGATAAGTTGTTTGCCATCTGCCTTCCCACTTCCTATACATGGACAGAGCATACTGCACCATAGATTGTGGCTACCGTAGGTGTGAGAAAAAGCACACCAAGATGGCTGTCTGCTATGGTTTTGTGTGAAAGTTTGGACTCGCTCAAGTATACCGCCATATTTTGCAAAAAAGTTGAAATATTTTTAAAATATGGCAAGGTAAGGTCAAAATTGCTTCATTTATTGCAGGAGTATGATATTTTTTCCCATTCAAGGTTAACTTTTGCTTAAAATATTACAGATTCGTCGTCTCATCAGAAGATTTATACGTTCACAGCACCCATCTTGGTGCACCTTTTTTGTCCCATCTACAGATAGGATGTACATGTTACATGCTCTGTCCATGTATATAAGTCCGTGCATCTGCCCCATTTTGTAACTTCACGCATGTACCATGTGCATGTGCGGGCTTGTAACCAGAATGCAAAAATGCATTGAGGTTTCCATGATATATACAGTACATGTTCTTTTCAAAAAGAATATGGGAATATGATATTTTTTCCCATTCAAGGTTAACTTTTGCTTAAAATATTACAGATTCGTCGTCTTATCAGAAGATTTATAGGTTCACAGCACCCATCTTGGTGCACCTTTTTTGTCCCATCTACAGATAGGATGTACATGTTACATGCTCTGTCCATGTATATAAGTCCGTGCATCTGCCCCATTTTGTAACTTCACACGTGTACCATGTGCATGTGCGGGCTAGTAACCAGAATGCAAAAATGCATTGAGGTTTCCATGATATATACAGTACATGTTCTTTTCAAAAAAATGTTGCATTTATTGTAACACCTGGTGACCCAAAGTGACCTTTGACTTCACCAGTAAGTAACTGGTTTTTCTTTTAACCATAACACTTCTACATTCAAAAAGCCAAATTTCATGCTGTGTCTTAAGATATTCTGCAAACACTTAAGGGAGGTGTGATACCAGAAAACCATCAACCTCCACCAAAAACAACAGGCACTTTCAACTCACCATAACACATCCACATACTGCTGATGAAATCCATCCAAGTTTCCTAACTTGAGATATTCCAAAGTTTTCAACGTTTGAACTTTGATGACCCACATGACCTTTCACCTCCACAAAAAAAAAACATACAGACCATCTTCCCATCATAACGCATCCACACAGTATATAAGAAATCCATCCAAGTTTTGTACTTTGCGCTATCCTATAAACAAAGTTTTCATAGTTTGACCTCTGGTGACCCCAAATGATTTTCAACCTCCACTAAGAACTACAGATGCCATCTTCCTACCATCACACATCCACATTCTAACATCGAACTTTATCTCACTTTCCTAACTTGAAATACAAAGTAGAAAAAGTTTTCAAGTTTTCGAGTTTCCTACCTTGAGATACTGTGTAAACAAGGTTTTTGGAGTTTGACCCCTTGTGACCCCAAATGACCTTTGACCCCTACCAAAATCAGTAGCATTTTTCCATACATCATTACCAATTAATGTATCAAGTTTGAAATTAATCCAAGTTTCTACCTTGAGATATCATGTAAACAAGTTTCTGGGGTTTGACCCACTGTGACTGCAAATGACCTTTAACCTCTACCAATATTGATGAGGTTCTTCTTCCCATCATATTGCATCAACATATTAAATTTGAAATCAATTCAAGCTGCCTACCCTGAGATACCATGTAAACAAGGTTTTCGGAGTTTGACCCCTTGTGACCTCAAATGACCTTTGATCTCTACCAAAATCAATAGTATTCTTGCTTACATCATAATGCATCAACATATCAAGTTTGAAATTAAATTCAAGTTTCCTTACTTGAGATATCATGTAAAAAAGGCTTCAGGGCTTCACCCCTGTGACCTTTGACCTCTTCCAAAATCAATGGAGTTCTTCTTCCCTTCATATTGCACCAACATATTAAGTTTGAAATCAATCCAAGCTTCCTTCCATGAGATATCTTGTAAACAAAGTTTTCGGAGTTTCACTCCCCTGACCCAAACTAAAAACTACCTTCAGATACTGTGTTAATGAGTTAAATGTAAAGTACTTCGAGTCCTTTGACACCTGTGACCCCAAATAACCTTTAAACTCAACATAAACTGATACCATTCTTTCTCTTGATATGGGACATCTATATACCAAGTTTGAATACTTTCAAACATTCCTACCTTGACATATCATATTAATGAGTGAAATGTAAAGTGTTTTGAGTACTTTGACCCCTGTGACCCCAGATTACTTTTGTACCCCACCAAAAATGATAGGGTTCTTCCTCTTCATGTGGGGCATCTACGTACCAAGTTTGAAAACTGTCACACATTCCTGTCTTGAATATGGTGTTAACGAGTTAGCTGTTTTAAATGTAAGTTGTTTCAAGTTTTTGACCCCTGTGACCCCAGATGACCTTTGAACTCTTCCCTTCAATATGGGGCATCTATCTATTTACTAAGTTTCAAAACTCAGAGACATTCCTATCTTGAGATATCATGTTAACAAAGTGTCACAAACACACACACATACACACACACACACCCACCCATACACACCTATACATACATACATACACACATACATACACACACATACACACACACACACATACATACATACATGCATGCATACATACAGGCCATCATGATGCATTGGTTTCTCTTATCATCAAAACCAAAAATGGGCCGTAGTGCCAAAAAAGGCTTCTGAATATCCCCATATCAATTTGTTTGATTCCTAACCCCATACAGGGTGTGATATCATACCTCACGCAATGACACTCTGTGAAAAACAGTACGGATACAAAGTTTTGATCATTAGTGCAATGTTCCTTACAAAAATTGCGCAGATGTTCATTCAGTTTTACAAGACCCTATGCACCATCTTTTGAATGCTATAACAAAGATCTATAACATTTAACTTTTACATAGGGACAGGGGCAGATTTCTAAGGCATCTTTTTGCATGGCAAGCAATAATAATAAACTTTTGGCCTGCTGCTGTTTGTACAACCAAGCCCTGATCATTGATGTTCATGCATCGGTGGATTTGTTATAACATAAATTTTCCAACACTCCTCAATAGGGACCAGGCCAAATTATGTACAAACAGCCACATATATGAATATCTATTAGTCTTGCACTGATGAAATAAGGCAATCGATTTGTAAACAACTTCAATTTTTCGCACCACAGACAAATGACACCAAGCGCATGTTGTGTGTACAAGGAACAAGTGTGCCCTGCATTACAAAATACTTGGTCACCCCCACTGCCTAATCAAGTGTGTGGGATGAGCGTCTGTCTGAATTATACATACACATCACATATCAGTTCAGCGATCAGCAGAAAAGTGTTTTTAAAAAAATTCATTTGAAATGGCCTTTCATCCAAGGAACATATATTCCCCTATATTCCAACAAATCCTTCACCCCCCAATGTAGACTTTGTTCAGACACCCCTATGTTCTGACAACTTGATCATAGATGAATATGGAGATCATCAGAACATAGGGGTGTTGGAAAAAAGGGGTGTCCGAATATAGGACAGTCACCTTTTTTGACAAGCTGCTCCTCTTTTTCAATTGCAACTTTAAAGGATTATTCAATTTTACAGTTTTACAATTGTGTCAAAAATGCACAAAATTTTGTCAGAATGGCTTCCTCTTATGAACTAATGTGTTTATTTGTCACCATTACGGATGATAAAATATCTTTGTACCTCTTTAATTGATACTGTAAATGCAGGCATTCATTCGACATGGTTTTAGAGAATATAGCTCAAGTTTGCTACTACAAATTTTCATGTATCAAATTAAAGCTGGATAAACCCTTAGCTAAAATCATGAGATTCTGTACGAAATGGTCAACTCCACTTCCAGAATTGCAGAAAATCAGGGGTGCAGGGTATCTTGCCGTGTGCAACTTTCCAGCAGCTGAACCAAGCAAAGCGGACAACTTTCTGAGTCAGACAATCCCAAATTATAATTCACAAAATTGAACACCTCAGCAACATTGTATACAACTACGCTGAGCAAGTGACATTGAAACCCCAGAATATTTGGGGTGCAACAGGGATTTGATCGAGGAAAAGGCAGTGCTCTCAATCACTGTGTCATCTCCTCAAATTGACTCTATCACAATCTGCCTGTCCCAGACTTAAATGCTAAACCACAAATGGCCCTGCCTCATCAGTATGTTACAGTACCTAAATGCTGGGTATCCTCCTTCAAATGCAACTTACACAGATTTCTCATCAATCAAAGGGGTTGGGCGGTACCCTGAAACAGGCACGTAGCCATGGGGGGGCATAGGGGGACACGTGCCCCCCAAAAATTTTTCAATAAAAGGTCTTGCACTGAAGGAGAAAAAAATTTATCCCCATTAAATCACCACAACTTCAAAATACCTAGACTGAATTCTGTCAAAATATCTCCCACTTTCGAACAAAACACACTTTAACTCGGGTAAGGAGCATATGAATGGCGTACACAACTATTACTGTCAATTATTAGTCATTGATGGCACGTGGAGATCCCTTCCCTGAAGGTTGAGGAGGATTCGCTTAGTATTGTTTCGAGCCTAATTTCGCACGTCAATGTATCATTCAGCTGTCATATAAGTTCTTACGTGAGAGTAATGTACATTTTACCTGGTTTCTGGGCTGGCGTTGTAGGCAGTGCAAAAAGAGAGACTTCAGGCACAAAATAATTTAATGAAGTTATCATAAAAATTTATTCCTTAAAAACAGCTTTAGGAAAAAGTGTCTGGAATTACCGTATACCGCAAAAAACAAGAAAGCAGTTAAATACAAGTAAAATCAACGTCTTTCTGATTTAGGAGTAATTTATGTGTCCGGGGAACGGAGTAAGCAAATGCAGATCAACCCAGTTGAAGTTGTTATGAAATTTTCTAACCGAGAAAAAAGAACCAGAATCAAACTCTTTTAGGCAAGAAAATACTTGATAAAGCTACAGGAAAGATTGATTTTCATAATTTGTTTAAGTTAAGTTTGACATCACCAATTTGCCTTGACAAACTCGTTGGCAACTTGTTTTTTATAATATCCATATTTTTCTATTTCATTTTCACTTTTAGTGTAAAAAGGGGCAAAGTTTTGTTATGAAACCAGCTTTTTCAGAGTACAAATATATCAAAGAAAAATGCAAAATTTCGCACCATTTTGCATCTAGAGTCCTCGAAAAAGGCAAAAATTTTTCAAAGGGGAGGGTTTCGCTCCCCCAGGCCAGCGAAACTCCAATATTGATGTGCCCCCCCCCCCAAGTTGATTATTCTGGCTACGGGCCTGCCATGAAATATCGGTACCAGTACCACAAATCACACAGAGCCTGGGTATTGTAGTCAGTACCAGTTCTCAACTCACAGGTAGGAAAGTCAAGCAGGAAGGAGCCTAAACTGCCCACAGCACCTGCGTAATCCTGTGCATTAATGCAACTGGGTGTACATTAGAAATAACGCTGGCATGAATTCTGGACAAACTCCTTTGTTCAGAGACCCACACGAAAGCCTGACCTTGGTAAATTCTTGCAGTTTACATGGTCTGAGCTTACGTTACTGCGCTTGATAGAGTTGACCTAGAATTTCGTAATTTTTGCATTTTTAATCCTAAAAACGAAAATCTCGTAACAAGTTCACACTTATTTAAACCTTGAAACGAAAAAATCGGTCAAAATTTAGTGAAAATAGCGATCGCATTTCAGAGCAAAATCTGCCAGATTTTGCAAGCCAACCGATCTCGATGAGACTTATTCTTTTTATTTCAATTCCTCATTATGTCCTTTTTCCACATATCAAGACAGGAGACAGATCAAAATGGTAAGTAAGTACTACAAATCCCAGAAATTTCATATTTCATAGTAAATGCCTAAAAAAAAAAAGTTTTCAGACCCATTGTTGTGATTCGGTGGACTCCCAGTCTGAGAGTTTACGACTTCACACCAGCCAAGGTCATTGAGTTTCTTGTGGTTGGATGACGTCAAAGAATCACCCAGTTTGAAGCTCTACCGTCCAGTTTTGGTGCCGATTTTTCATGGCACAACTTTTCTCATGATGAGTACGATAATTTCATTTCAGTTTCTACTAGGGTATTGATGTTTTTGAAAAATATATTAATCATCCACACATACTAACACATTTTGTTTAAAATTGTAATGTTTAAAAATAAGAGTATCAGTAATTTTTTCATGGACCATTAATTTTTTGAAAAACCTATTAGTAACACACCAAATATCTTCGGTATTTTAAATAACCTGTACCACTAGTACCGGTGTTCACATCCATACGGGTATACCACCCAACCCTATCAATCAATATTAACAAGGGAATAATTTATCCAGTATCGCATCGCAATTTGCTACACAAACAGGCAAAGTTGCTACACAAATGAAAAATTTGTGACAATGTGTAGCAATTTTTTGTGTGCATAACCCTTGTATTTTTACAAACAATGTGTGAAAGATCTCAAAAATCTTCAAAACTGCTATGCAAAATTTGAATGCTAAATTATTCCCTGTTAACTGATTATACTATTTGCTCATTCTAAACTTTAACCATTCACTTTGGATCTTTCTCATTGAAGAGGCATATGTAGGAGGGGTGGGTAATGTAATGTGTGGGGTGGGTTAGGGTAATGTAATGGGGTGGGAAGGATAAGATGGGGTGCTGGAAGGGTATGTGGGACAAGGCTGAAGTAAGATGGGTAATAACAATTGAGGGATCATGGTGTGAAATCTGACAGGTATTCATGACCTAATGTGTTTTCTTTTCTTGTTTTGATCTCACCTGTCCTCATGTACTTTCTCAGTTTGTATTCTCCTCGTTCTTTTGTATTTTTTCTTTTTTTCTAAGGAGCACCCTACTCGACAAAACCTATGGGTTTTTTAAAGTGCTTCTCTTCATAATATCTTGATACCAATATAGTACTTTTATTTCAGTACATTGCACCAATCACTCTCAAATATTGAGGAAAACAAATAAATGAAATAATTCCTCCAGCCTTGCAAGTGGCCCTCAGATGAGAATTATTTAGGTACTCACATTGCTGATTTTTTTCTTCATACACCCGCATGGAATAAATGTACCACCTTGTTTGAGGAACCAGGACAGTAAAAGCGGAGACTGTGTCTTTCTCTGCACGGACTATTCGTCTAGAACGCCTTAAGACAAAATACAGAAAATCTCCGGAGACTGTAAATATACTTCCACTGAAACTTGATGAAATAACTTCCATGTTGTTTCCATCAAAGTCAAACCTTTCCAAGCGATTGCTGTTAAAAGGAAACAAATTAGACAAATATGTCTATGACATGACCATGGTGCATACTTCTGCCCTAAGAGAGCAGTGCACATATACAGTTCCACTTTAATGGTTGGGATGCAAGATGTTCAGTACATATCCTCTGAAAAATTCAGCCTGGCTCTACTAATTGCAATCCACTCAGCGAATCTTTGACTTTATGGTTGGAACAAAGTATGGACAGTAATTCCGCCAGTTGAATCAAACCCTCATTTCATACAGTTCCTTGTAAAATCCTTAACAAATTCACTCCTCACTGACAAAATTGTGACTTACAAACTTGCTCCCCTGATAAACTGGCCTCCTAATATTCTCATTCCCTACACTCTCCCCCTCAAAATACTTGTCCTGACAAACAGCTACTACTGTTCCATTTTTTATTAATTTTTCAATGGTCTTTAACATGTTAAGTCAACTACAAGAAATAATTGAACCGAACCCAAAAGTTACACCTAAAGGTGAAGAAAAAGCAGTTTTGATTGCCTAGCACTATGTCTTGCAGCATTTTTTTTTTTGCTACTGAGGCATTCAGCACAATTACCCTAAGAGAAACTTCAGCCAATTGGAGAAAATGCCACATGCAAAATGTTATACTGGGTTAAAGATGATTGTGTGATAATGCGCAAGCTTTAGGTGTCTGCACTAAAAATGTACTGTTGTGTTGTGCCCACTGACTGTAATTATGAAGCATTGGGCTTGTAGGGCCAAGGACTGAAATACACACTGATCTTAACTTGGCCTGTAAAATACTACTAGTTTTATTTTTGAGTGTACAAATCAGGGCAACATTTAAAACTGAGGGGGCCCCTTTATACAGAGGGGAGTTTTTCAGAAGGGTGTAAGTTTGAAAGGGAACAACTTCATGAGGCATGACTTTATTAGGGGGCGAGTTGGCAAGCCTGCCACTTTTGTCATCGGGCATCAAGGTAGAGGAGACTTTTCCATGGGGTCACCTTTTCAAACTAGAAAGCCAACAGGCGTAGTGATTCCTTGCCGTATGATATTTCATAGCAAACATGGAAACAAACATGACATGCATGAGATCCCATACAATTATCCTACTTAATTGAGATACACCTTACCAACACGTCCATCAACATGAGCAATTCAAAATTAAGCTTAGTATAGTATGAGTATGGAAGTACTACCTCCATGGTATGAGATCCCTCACAGTTATCCCCCTAAAAATATTATGTCTACAAGGTTTGATCTAATTGTCACCTCAATTCCTTTGATCTCCACACACAAGAGGAATTTCTCACACAGCTTTAATATGCCAGAAGTGTCTCATTACTTGATAAAGCAGTATTTTGAAACCATTTTTATCAAAAGTTTGGTCAATGGGGACAGCTCTCCATTCTGAAGTCTTGATGTTCAGATTCTTCTATGTTTCGAAAAGTCTGCATTGAGGTCAGTGTTTAAACAAGCCCTCAGTGACACACTCTCCTACAAGCATTGGATCAAATACTGTGTTCTCACATACCCCGCGCTGGAGGTAACACTGTGTTACCTCACGCTCGAGTAACGTGGGAACGCGGGTAAACGCGGGGTCGGTGTGTAAATTTCGATCTACCTCAAATTGCAGGGTTAAGCAGTTTTAAACATCGTGTTTGTTTTAATCAAGCAAGGTCACAGGTATTTATGGCACTGATGACAGGTATTTTCTTACATTTTGCTGTAATCGGTGTGTGAAATATTTGGCCTCGTTACTATGGTAACACTATCCAATCAACGAAACACTGGGCACGTGAGAACACAGACTGGAAAACACGGGGTTAGCCTGTGGTTTTGTCTGATTGTAAACACGAGTTAACACTGGGTGTTGCGGGGTATGTGAGACCAAGCCTAAAGAGACATCTGAACAGAGATGTGTAACCTTGGCTATTACTGACAGCATTTTTTGCTTTATTGTTGAAATGCCCCACCCATTGTCTATGGTATCCTTTGCAAATTAACCCTAGATATCCCTATTAATCCATAATTTAACAAGACTTTTAATTTGCCTTTTGTCTACTTATACTGTAGGTACAGCATAACACACAGTACAAGTTTTCCTTGTTTGATACACAGTATACAACATAATGCTTGCTCTTATTACCTGAACTACTTTTCAACGACAGCAGCAATGCAAAATAAAATCTTAATACTTTTGAAAAGTGTCATTAAGGGTTATCTTGAAGCAATGGTTCTATGCATTAAGCTTAATGGTACACTTTTTTTTTTGGGGGGGGGGGGGTAGTGACATGGATAAAAATGAAATGTGAGACAAGAATTCCCACTAGATGATGATATTTGACATAACTATATAATCCTTCACACAGGGGTTACTTTTTTGGTGCAGTTATCCAGATATATGCAGAGATGAGGCAAGTAGTATGCTGATACATTTTATGCTATCAAAAATTTAAAACAAATTCTAGAGTGAAACTAAGTGACAAATAATCACTGTAGAGTATATTGAAACTGTAAAGCAGAAACACCAATCTAGACAGACACCAATGTTTAAAGTTGTGTTCAACAAAATTCCTTATACTAACACACTATTTGTTCAATTCCACCAGCTTCTATGTAAAGGACACTTATTTTTGAAGGGTGTCAATCTACAGTATTTCTAAGATGACTTTTCAGTCTAGAAACTTGATCAGTGTACATGAACTTCTCCATCTCCAGACAATGGCTTGGCAAACAACTTTTATTTGCCATCAGATGAGACAAGATAATGTGGACAGTTATTTTACACTGGATTTAGCAGAGGTGTGACTTTCATGGAGGTCTGACATTTTGACCACAAATAGAGTACTGAATGCCTGCAGGGAATGGCAGGAAATAAGAGCATATACAAACAATGGGCTGTCATGGTTATGTACTGAGATAAAAATAAGCTTTCTTCAGAGGGTTTATAAGAGTCAATTAACACCACTTATACAGTAAAAAGCTTAAGTCAATTGAGCTGTATGTTTGTATGAGGTAATCCTTCAGGACACTGTGGGGATAACTGGCAGTCAACTGTGAAAAATTGGGCCAGATAACTGTGACCAAATGGCAAAGAATGGGTCAGTCACAATTTGATTCACTCTATTAGGCAATGACAGTTCATGTGCGCTGAAGGGTATTTGATACCAAATGATCAGTGTAAATTAGGTTCTTTTTTGTAAAACTAATTAACTGTGGTATATCTAATTAATCAATTCACATTTCCAATTCATGCATGCTTGCATGCACATGTGCTCATGAGGACAGTAGGCATAAGGTTTGTCAAATATTAGCACCTTTTGCCACTAAATTTAATGTTTTCTTCAGGTTTTCTTTAAGATTATTGAAAAAGCAATGTAGGTATGTTATAAAAGAGATTCTTGTGCATCACACAGAGTACTCTCTGTTCAAAGTTTACACTTGTGAAGTTACACATCAGTCATCTACTTAGTGTGCATAGAAGCATCTTCTAATATTTTCAGACTATGTCCCTAAATGACCCTTATACAGACTGTTTAAACTCACATGTTCCACATCAGTTTCATGAAAATCTATTTACTTGTGGCTGCAAAATCAGCATACCCATGAGCATTGAAGCATGTATGCCAGCCTGATGAACAGATTTTGCCTTTTAAGATTTTATATTTTGCTCTGCCCACTTTTTCATGTATTAATACTTGGAACTTAATGTAATAACAGGGCACAATTTCATGCCAGAATCAACATACTGTACAGTAACTACCATGTGATGTGCCTTTTTGTGCGCCTTAGACCTTCTTCCTATGAGTTTGCTTCAGTACTTTACAAATACATTTTCAAAATTACCTCACTAAAGAATTTACATAGTGAAGCTAATAAACTGTTCCAAAAAAATATATATCCTATGCCTATTACATTACCCATGCCAAATTATTCTTACCCTTTCACCCTAACTGCTCATGGATATTAACTTCAACAGTTATATACTGTTTTGAGATGTAGTGTTTGCAAGGTTTAGATGTTTTGAACTCTGATGACCCCAAATGACCTTTGACATCCAATAAAAACAATAGGGGTCATCTACTCAATATGGACAATCCACTTAGTACATATGAGATTCCTGGCAGTTACCTTTCTTGACATATGGTGTTTACAAGTTTTTGAGCTTTTCATCTCTGATGACCCCAAATGACCTTTGACCTCCACCAAAAATAATAGTGATCATCTACTTAATATGGGCAATCCACCTGCTATGTATGAGATCCCTCACATTTACCCTTCTTGAGATACAGTGTTTACAAGGTTTTGACCTTTTTCCCTCTGGTGACCCCAAATGACCTTTGACCACCATCAAAAACAATAGGGACCATCTACTCAATATGGACAATCAGCATGGTAAGTATGAGATTGCTCATATTTTTCCTTCTGGAGATATCGTGTTTACAAGAAATTTCCAAGGTATTTATATTTTGACCTCTGGTGACCCCAAATGACATTTGACCTCTACCAAAAAAAATAGGGACCATCTACTCAATGTGGACAATCTAAATGCCAAGTTTGAGATCCCTGGGGGTTACCCTTCTTGAGATATCGTGTTTACAAGCAGGCGTCACACACACACACACCTACACACACACACACACACACACACATACACACACACGACATCACCATCGCATAGATTCCTTGCCTGCCTTCGGCAAGGAATCAAAAACCATTTCCAAGACAAGTTACAAATCCTCAGATGCTGATTTAGCTCTCAAATACCTCCCATCGCAGGTTTATTCAAACCACTCCACATTTGATCTTCCCCCTTGAACATGCAAGGGTGCCAGTCAAAGTTTATTTGCCTTTGTGTTTAATGCAATAGTTCCACTCACACAAAAGGTTGTGTGAATGCTTCAATAGACAATCAGTTGAGTTTGAAGGCAAGAGAGATAGTAATCTGGAAATGGTAGTTTATTAAGAGGAAAGTCTAGCAATAAGGTGTGAACCAGCACACCAACCAGCAAAATGCCTCATAATAGCACCTGAACTGAACCATGCAAGTACAGTACAATGTAAAAGGACCATGCAGCTACCACCTTCACCAGGCACAGTGAACTCATCTCTACAAAAACTTGTTTTAGACCAAACTTATCCTTTCTTTCCCAGAATTCATATTGTTAAGTCCTGTACTCCGTAAAATCTTTGAACCTGGAAATTTTTGATGGATGGAGATTTTGGGCTTAAATTTTGGTACATGAATAGTGCATTAGTGCATTTACATACTTGCTAATATTGTCACCTCAGAAAATGGAACATATTTAGTAGATGATCCACTGTGCACGGCGAGCACAAAAGCAATATCATTAGGGAGTCGGATTCAGGGAGCGAAACCACTCTCTTCCTTTTTTAAATGTTCACAGTATTAGTGGAAAACATTCAGGTGTATGAAAAGAACATTATGCCAAGCTTTTGCTTTTCACTATTTTTGATTATTTTTAGCATAAGTATATTTTAAAACTTAAAGTAAGTAATCTAAGATGGCATGTAAAATAGCTGGCATTTCATGTTTTCCTACACATAACTAAGCTTATCTTCAGCCATGGATGTCTCTTAGTATATTTGGGGGGGGTCAACCAATCCACTCCTTTTCTGTTAGGATACGGACAGAAGAAATGATAAAAAAGTGAAGTCTCCAATTTGGAAGCCATGGTTAAAATAACCACTTACATGTTTGGAGATACTCTATATACCATTTGAGCTAGAGAATCCAAAGATATACTATTGTAATATCTTGGCCTAGTGTTGTCTCTTGCCACGATTGCAGTACGCTGTCTTCCAAGAAGGGATGAACGATAAATGGTGGAGTCGTAATAATCAGTATAAAATACATATCTGTAAAGGAGAAAAGGTTTTATTGGAGTTAATGCTACATTTTCAATGGATATATCTGTACATTAACTGCCCGTCTGCCCATTCAACATTTTACATTTACTACATTAACGTGGATAAGAATTGAAAAAGGAAGCCTCGCTTTTCCTCAGAACTGATCGGTGCACATTTCCACAAAACTGAAATTCTAGCAGGTCAAATATTTCGCCTGGTGGCCTGATCCTTTTACCCGAGTTGCCACTGGCAGGTCGGGTAAGTATAGGTAATGGGGAATACCTGTCATGGAATGCCCATAATTCAAATCAAGCAAAGTGACCTCCTTTATGGACCATTTTGTCAGCCAATTTGCAATACAGTTGATTACAAGAGTAGCATAGCTATTGTCGCTCAACCCTTCTGATGTTATCTGTTCAATATTTAATTCATTTAAAAAAAAATCCTGCTGTAAATTTAACAGGTTAACATACTCAGACAACTCCAGTTTGGCTGGCCAGCATGTAAGTACTGTTCACCCGAGCAGTTGGACTGTGTCAGGGAAAAATTTTTGTTGCTAGTTCATCCCCTTGAAGTTACACAATACTTGTAATGAGGGCAGGAATCAGAAACTTAATTCACAGAGTATTGTACATACATATGACCAGTTTGTGTAGGACAGCAGCATAAGAAATAGGGAAAGAAGATGCCAAATGTCTTTCATCCCCTTTCCTCAATCCCTCTCTCTCTCTTCCAATCATTTCCATCTCTCTCTTCCAATCATTTCCATCTCTCTCTTCCAATCATTTCCATCTCTCTCTTCAATCATTTCCATCTGTCTCTTCCAATCATTTCCATCTCTCTCTTCCAATCATTTCCATCTCTCTCTTCCAATCCCTCCCTCCCTCCCCTACTCACTCCTCTGTGACATTTGTAAGCAAAAAATGAAGTTCAGGAAAAAACTTTCATACACCATCCATTTGAAGTTTAAAGGCTGATAGGAAATGCTAATTTGTGTACATTCAAATTGACATTATTCCAAATTCTAAAATGTCATGTGTGAGCAAAGATAATATATCTTAAACCACTCCAGCTTGACTAGGAGAACAAACTTTTCGTGATGAGCCAAAGAGCACTTCCATGGATGAACAGTGACACGACATTTATGCAAGTGCCCTCACAAAGCAAGGAGAGATATGTGTAAAGGCAGCTCCCTGGTAATAGATACTAAAATTACCAAAGGAAAAGTAATTAGCTGCATGGGAACTCATACTAATGTGTACACAGTGGACAGAGGCAGTTACAAGAATAGACCTATATGCTAACAATGTCTCCACTGGGATTTTGTTTCCTGCAAACTTTTGCCTTGAGGCAAAAAATGATAAAAATGGCCAACAATTTCCTAGCACTTTTCTTTAGTTTATCACGTAGCTAGGAAGGAGATGCATTTTGCCCCTAATATGACACCTGCACAGCAAATTTTCCAAAATTCCACTGGCAGATGCAGAGGCTGAAACCTTTTCAAAAGTCAGTCATTTTCAGTGAGACAAACATTTTGTACCCCTCTACAGTACAGCATAAGCTCTACCCACACTTTGTGGGTTGAGCTATAAAGTGACTCATACATGATGTGTCTTTCTTTGCACAGAGGGGCATGCATTTGCAAAAATTTGTCTAAAGCCTGCCCTTGTCAAGTGCTATTATCAATACCAATTGCATACCCATTTGAGCATTTAAAAATAGCCCTTAAGGTTGACATTTCATTGGTAGACCCTGAGTTTTAGATTTTATAGGTGTGCTACACATTGCTCTCCTTAGGAAATTTAGGTGTGTGGTAGGTGTGCTGTTTATTTAAGTTATAAATTTTATTTGAGCCGCACTTCTTCATCTAGCTGTTCAAAAAATCACACTCCCCACAGTGATCTGAGGTGAGTATGGAGTGCAAATCCATCTCACACGCCTTCAAATTCAAGGCCTGTCTTGGGCAAGATTTAAGAGTACAATTACGAAACATTGGGTATCAAAAGCAGAGCTGCCAACATGCCAGAATAAAAAAGGGGAACACAATCCACACACATGCCAGCTTGAACCTCCAAACGCCGTGGCCCAGGGGTGTGCCATTGAGCCCCATGGGATCCACTGGGCAAAGCAAGTAGTTTCAAGTAGTTTCAGGTACGTTTGAAAAAACCTTTTAGCCATAAGCAGCTAGTAAAAACTTACAAACTGATTGGTTAATTCCAATTGGCTAATAGGGTTTCACGGTACCACTGATAATTGGTACCGTCGGTACCGCCACAAATGGTACCGGTATTACCGTAGTACCGGTACCAGAAGAGTAAAAAAGTAGGATTTTTATCACATGCAAAATATCCGTAAAAATACCATGCATTGACATAAGTGAAGTCTTCTCATAATCCCTGCCTCCCGTTTCAGTATTTTTTATAACATTTAGTCACCCCACACTAAACAAATCGGTAAACAAAAAAGGAATAACCTCTCCGCAAATTTAGCGTGCGATAATTTCGGGACACACAATAAATCAGTGCCGCACGTCCGCACCGGAGCTAGACCCCACAAGATGACAAGAGCACTCAGGATTGTAAAGAAGATTGCAAAAATAATTTCTGCAAATAATAAGAACCCCCCTCCTAAAGTATAACCAAAAGTTATTAAGTAGAGCTTAACAAAAATATTTCCATAAAAGACTGATTCATCAAGCTTTCTTCCCGCCGAGTTATCGCTATCAAAACTAAATCAAAGTGCTTCAAGATTGAATTTACGAATGCATCGCGCAGCAATCCGTTGTACAATAACACTATACTGTTCTTAAGTACGTAGAGCAATACAACAAAGCAAGTGAGTTGATCAGTTGAACTGAACACGCGAGCCAATGATTTAAGCGGGATTTACTGTGTGTTCCGTCCCATTGCTTCACCGTGTTACAGTAATTTCTGAAAGAACGTTCGTTGCGTTCGTATGAAAGTTTTTCTCCCGCAGACATAGACAGTGGACGTTATGGAACGGTCCCACTGAATCACTGTGTTAAAATCAGAAATCGTCGATGCAACGTTCATGTCAGAGCTTGCAATGCTATGATTCTTTGTCTGCTTACAACGAATTTCGCACTCGTATAATGTTGTGTGCTATCGTAATCAAAGTTAATTTTATCAATCAACGCATGGTATCTATTCGCAATACACCATGTGAAAGCATTTGCTGATGAGCAGCGATCGTTCGGGGGTTGCGCAGAATGTCAAAAGAAAGCAAGGGCCCTGTTAGTGTGGAAGGTACTAGTTCTGCGAAAGTAACGTTAAACAACACTTTCCGAAATTCGTAGGGGGATTTGTGACTGAAATCGCGCAAAACGATTATCAAGTGAATGTTCCCTGTTTGTATTGCAATCCTTAGAGACAAGGCGCATTTATCAAATGGGTTTTTGTTTCATTCAAGTATCATTCAAATTCAATGCTTTATTTTTGAGAAAAGATTTTCACCGCAAAGTTGACTAATTGTGTCCGTCTAAATACACAATGTGAAGGCGCGGGCGAAGCTAGCGCTGCCAGGGATCGTTCTGAGATTGCGCAGAATGTCGATAGAAAGCAAGTTTCTTTTTAGTGTGGATGGTGCTAGTTCTGCGAAAGTAACGTTAAACGGCAATTTCCGAAATTCTTAGGGGGGATTTGTGACTGAAATGGTGCGAAATGATTATCAAGGGACTATTCCCTGTTTATATTATAATGTTTAGAGACACAGGGCATTTATCAAATTCACGTTTGTTACATTTTAGTATCATTCTAATTTAAATGCTATAATTTTGAGAAAAGATTTTTACCTTACAGTTGAGTACCGAGTCTCCACGATACTTCGGTACCTTTAGGTTGGTGGTACCGTACCGTACCGGTACCGGTATGTACCGGTACTTAGGGAAATACCGGTATACCGTGAAACCTTATTGGCTAACATCAAATGCCTCCAAACCCTACACTTTTTTGTACACATCGTAACACTGAAGACCTTGTAGCACTCCGGACACACATTCTTAGTGCACAACACCCTTATTAATACAGATCTACTGATCAACCACTATCAGCTGCATTGAGTCTCATGGAGAGTCCAACACGCTGGACAGTATGCTCACCCCAGAACTGCTCTAGCTCTTGTGCGCTCAACATAAACTTCTAGTACTACTACTCTAGCCAACCACAACATGAGTATGCTGAAGTAAGCTAGCCACAGGCTTCGCTGTAACCAATTACCTTTATAGATATTTTTACTTAGCCAACTTGGCCCATTTTTACCAGAAGTCTGTTACTCAAAATCTCAGAGCTACTTTCACCAACTACTCGTGTCCGTTTCAAAGCACGTAAAAAGCACCCTATTAATTTCACCAATACAGACAGTCTTGTGCCTTGGCATGTCGGAAAAAATAGTGTTTGAACAATCTCGTCAGGAACTGTTCTCAGTACAAATTATATGCCCATTTAAGAATTTGAAATTGACCATGAAGGTTGACATTTGATAGCACTTTATCTCAGAATAAGCTGAAAGGGGATGTAGTCCTTCAGTGCACTTTAAGTAATTTGATTCCCTTTTTGCCGGTACTTATTTCAGGATTTGTTGTAAGTTGTTCTTTGAACCCCAAAGTTGGGCTTCTATTGTACTAGAATGGTAATCAGGTCTGCTGCTCATTGAAGCAGCTAATAGGAGTAATGAACCAGTGGTCGGGTAAGATAACTGACTGGAAACCACAGTTTTTCCCTAAAAACTGCGGTAGCCATGACGGATCTCCTTAAAGGCTAATATCCCGTAATGGGCAGCATCTGGCAGCTTGACAGTTATTACTTTACTGGGACTGTAGTGTTGAGTGGAGCCATAGTGCCGCTTTTTTAACAGCCAAGATTCGTTCCTGAGGACACAAGGTTCCGTTGTGACGCCATATTGTTTCAGCGGTATTGACGGAGCTACACAGTACACAACCTGAGGTGAGACTACCCAAATTTATTTGTTATCTCTCACACCTCCACAAAACTGGTTACCCCAAGACCATTTTACTTACATTACAAAAACCTCAACTGATTGCTTGCTTTAATAAGCACCAATTTACTGCAAATAACCACCGTTTCTTCAACGATCCTGACAAAATCCACTATTTTAAGAAACAAATGCAAACATTGTGTACGTATGATAAAGACTTGAGTTTACTCAAAATCCCACATCACAAAGGAAAATTGGAACACAGTAAATTTTGGATTGAAAACATGGAACTGTTCCTCCTATCAGACTGTTGGCAGCTCTGCAAAAGCAAAAGGAGGCACAGGTCCACTAGATCAAAGGTGTACTAGATAGAAGCACTTTGGATCAAAGGCTCACTGGATTGACTGGCCCCTTGACTGAAGGTACACTAACCAATTGTTCAGAGGAGTAAAGATTCCCTGGATCAATCAGTCATTAGATTTAAGCTTCACCAGCCAGGGATTGACCACAAATTGTGTCCACTTTTTTCATCAGTTCGATTTATCATAATCAAGCCTTGACGGGCAGCTGTTTCATGACGCTTAGTGACCACTGATGTGGGAGAAGCTATTGACTTATGATTTACAACTTCACATTGGGTGGCATCCAATTGAACAATTTGGATCAAATTTGGTATTTTTTGAAAAACCAGTATTTTTTGAAAGACCAGTTTAGATGGGAAAAACCTTCCATTGCTCTTGGATGAAAAATCCACCATACTTTGAACTGGCAAGGCATCAAACTCCAGCTGCCTGTTGCATGTTGCTAAAATTCATGGCTTCAAATGCCACTGCCTATCCACTTGCCCATAGTACCGGTAATTTAGAGAGTCTTCCATCTAGTGAACATTTGATTAGCAGATCTTTGGTCTAGCAGCCTTCATTTAACAAACCTCTAACCTTCTGAACCTAACTCCAACTACTGAAACCAGTCTGTTGACAAAATCATTGATCTAGTGAACCTTAGATCTATTGAGAATTCCACTTAAAATTCTACTTAAAATGTTTTCTTACCCATGGCAAGGAGAAATTTCCAAGGAAGGCCACCAGGCATATCTATTCAATTGATATTGAGCTTCATTAGATCCATCATAGTCGGCAGAGTACATTCGAGAATAAGTGAGCCAGTAGATTCTGCGATGAATATGGTCAACACGGACATTTCTAAAATAACGACCTACGGAAGCACAAAGTATAAACTATATTGTGACCAAAAATACTATATAATTCCCACTTGAATGATTCGCCAGGCTAAATCCCAAACAACCCACCCCCAAAGATCTCTACCCCATTCAAACAATATTGTCAAGAGAGTGGGGAGTGCAGGATGGTGTCTGTTAGCAAGGGTGAAATATCATCAGTTAATAACCAAAACGTCAAGTTTCCAGTTACGTGGAATGAATAATTCAATGGAATGTAAAAGAATGCAAAATTCTTCTTACTGTTTGCAATTTCCTCCTTCTTTGTCTGATTATATCTTATCATTCTCATTACTTCAGGAAGGAGAAAGCACTCTAAAATGTCACCTCATACAGACAGACAGGTCAGGTGACATTCCTATCTTGAGATATCGTGTTAACGAGCAAAGTGTCGCAAACACACACACACACACACACATACATACATACATACATACACAAACACGCCATCGTGAATGCATTGGTTTCTCTTATCGAAAACAAAAAGGTTTCCAGGCTTTGACCCATGGAGACCCCTGATGACCTTTCATATCTGCCAGAAACGATGGGGACCATACTCTGACCATAATGAATCCACACACCCAAATATGAAATCTATCCAAGTTTCCTATCTTGAGATATGGCATAAGCAGGATTTTCTGACTTTGACCAGCAGTGACCCCAGATGACCTTTGACCTCCATCAAAAACATTAGGTACCATCTCCTGACCATAATGCATCCACATACTACATATGAAATCTATCCAAGCTTCCTAACTCGAGATATCATGTTAACAAGGTTTTCAGACTTTGGACCCCACTGACCACAGATGACCTTTGACCTCCCCCAAAAATGATAGGGACTATCTACGGACTATAATGCATTTTCATACCAAATGTGAAATCTATCCAAGTTTTCTACCTTGAGATATCGCCACAACAAAGTTTTCAGACTTTGACGACTGGTGACCCCAGATGAACTTTGACCTCCACATAAAAAACATCAGGGTTCTTCCTCTCAATATGGTGCATCTATGTACCAAGCTTGAAAACTGTCAGACATTCCTTTCTTGAGATATCATGTTAACAAGCAAAGTGTCACAAACACACACACACAGTCGTGTTTTTACACACAACTGAGGACTTCATTGTTATCTCCATTGTGTCTGCTTACTTAACCCTAACCTTCACAATAGACTGTCTATTGTTAGACAACCGAGGACTTGAGAAATCTTTTGAATTTACTACCGAGGACCTGGAAGTCTATTGTTTAGGTCCTCTGTTTTACACAAAGACAAACCCACATACACAGACATGCCCACACACACACACACACACATACATACATACATAAACACGAAAGCCATCATGGATGTATTGGTTTCTCTTATCATAGAAACCAAAAACCTATTGTAATGTGTTTTAAGGATTTAAGACATGTTGCATTGACGTCTGTAGTGATGAAAATATGCGAACGATTTGCTGTTAAGTTCTTGAAACCCACAGTCAATACTTATCTAGATCCATAACAATTCCTTTATTCTCAATCTGCTCTTGCAAAAGCCAACCAAAAAAAAAAGCATCTGAAATGCCTTATCAGAGATTATTCACCCTTTGTAAACAATGCACGAACATCTACAGTGAGAGTCCGAACACCTGTGTACAGACTCTTCCATTCATTTCAGAGCATGTAAAAACATTTTTTGATAATTTCTTCCGTTTATGTAGAATATTTCATGTCCTTTTTGTTACTTTTAGTATATTTTTTTTAAAATACGTTGATGACAACTAGAGTAGCAAAGCTACTGTCCCTCAACTGTTCTGATTTTACCAGTTCAGTTTTCTATTCATCTTGAACAAAATCATGGTGTACACCTAACATATACCCACAGACAACTCCAGTTGGGGAGACCAGCATGTAAACACTGTTCACATAGCAGGTGAACTGTGTCAGGGATAAATCTCTATAGCTAGTTTATCCCATAAAGGCAGGCTTCCTCAAATAGCGGGGCACGTGCCACTTGTGGCGTATGACATGGTTTGGAGTGGTCGGGAAAATTGAACAAACTTTGCACCATTTTGAATGAAAGTCCCTTCTGAAACACAAAAATTTTCAAAAGGGGAGGGGGACAACCCCTTTTGGGGGAAATTGATTGGTGTTACAACGGCTGAGAATGAGCGAGAGGAAAAATGGCTTTCACAGTAAAGGATTAAAGGATATAGGACGTTCTCTGTGGCCTTTTCGGAGCGGTCCCGGTGCTGCACAGATAAGAGCACTGGGAAATTGTAATGCATTGCAGTTTGCTTACAGGTCCAAGCACAGCACTGAAGATGCTATTTTATATAGTCTGGAAAACTTATACTCTCATCTTGAATATACAAAACTGGGTAACTCTTCTAGAATTATGTTTTTTGACTTTTCATACACTTTTAATAATATTCAACCCCACATGTTAGCTCGAAAGTTATTAAAAATGAATGTAGGCCATGACTTTACCTTATGGATTTTTAATTATCTTACAAATAGTTCCCAATATGTTAACATCTGTGCATCCAGAAATGTATCAGATAGCATTACTTCAAACACTGGGGCTCCACACGAAACGGTTTTAGCTTAAGAGTGAGCAAGGAAAAATGTGCGAGGTGTAGAGGCTTGACCTCACGAGTGGCCTGTGCCTGCTAAGGCAGTGTTAGTAAATGCAGGCATATACACACACATGTGCACACAGACAGACATACATACACACACACTGTATGATGATTGCACAGGTTCCTCTTATAGGGCTTGATTTGAACCAATTTGTTGGAAACCAGGTCATAAAACTCCATTTTACCTAACCTTGTCATCAAAAGCAAAAAACCCACAGTTCAATTAGCTTGGTGTATATTTGCAAAGGAGATAAACAAATGAAGCTCAGTGAGTTTCAACAGGGGGCACAAGAGATAAAGTTACAATTTAATCATAACTATGCAGAGCTAAAATTTGCTACCTAACTGTAATGCAGAGAGGCACCTCATGTAACTTTTCAAGTTCTACTATACTTTACAACATTTAAAATGAACCAAGAACCCCTGAACCAGTTGGTCAGTATAAAAACCAGGCTTGGGGCGATTACATCTCAATGTAATCGATTACGATTGCGATTACTTCATATTTTATGATTGCGATTATGATTACGGTAACAGCTAAAATTGAAAGTAATTGATTACGACTGCGATTACATTGCAATGTAATCATGGTTGCAATCTTGATTACATTTTCTTTCCACATAAACAATGTAGTAGGCAAAACAATCCAGTGCCCACAACTGGAAAAAAGGGCCATAGACATTGCTCTAGATAAGCCCGGACAGAACCAAGTCTTCCCAAAGTAGAGATTATTGAACTCATGCACTTCTCACTCATTTAAAGCTGGAACATCCAAGAAAGAGGGACAATTAAATTTTGTCATTCAAACAGAAGAATCAAGCACTGGAAAGATTGTTTAGTAACTTTACTTCTTTGTTCAATTCAGCTTCAATGTAATCAGAAATGAAACCATGATTGCGATTACTTTGCCATTGTAATCGATTACGATTGCAATTACTTTGCGATTTTTACAAAAGTATTCGATTGCGATTACAACTACTTCAAAATGTGTAATCGATTGCAATCGATTACGATTACCCCAAGCCTGATAAAAACAAATGTGTCCACGACTCTTTGGTTTATACTCAGGTCCAATAATTATGTGCATTACTAACTTATGCAGCAAAATATGGAGAAATAGGAGAAAACACAGAGAATAAAACATGAAGCTTACCTCTCTTTATTGTTCTTGAGCTTTCAGATTCTCCACTGAAGCCTCTGTGTATACTTGTGACTTGAATGGTATTACTACTAGTATAAAACAATTTGCCTTCTCTGTAATCAAAGTCAAAGCTCCTCACATACCAAAGATTTTCAACTGGCCGAATGGGTTGGGAATGTTCATTCTCATCTAATGACTGGCCCTGTATTCCGTTATATGTTGAGTAGAGAAGGAACTTATTCGAAGCTGTAGCAAGAAGTATTATCAGAAAATCGTAAATTATCAGTTAACCAGAATGCAAAAATGCATTGAGGTTTCGATGATGCATACAGAACATGTTCTTTTCAAAAAATGCTGCATTTATTGTAACACATGGTGACCCAAAGTGACCGTTGACTCCACCAGTAAGTAACTGGTTTTTCTTTTAACCAAAACACTTCTACAATGAAAAGCCAAATTTCATGCTGTGCCTTAAGATATTCTATCCTATTAACAAAGTTTTCATAGTTTGATCTCTGGGGACCCCAATTGACCTTCAACCTCCACCAAGGACGACAGAAGCCATCTCCCAACCATCACACATCCACATTCTAACTTTGAACTCTCTCTCATTTTCCCACCTTGAAATACAAAGTAGGAGTTTTCAAGGTTTGACCTTGGATAACCCCAGGTGAACTTTGACTTTTACCAAATTAATAGGGTCCACCCTCTCGTCATAATTCATTAACAAACCAAGTTTGAAAAAATCCAAACTTCCTACCATTAGATATCATGCAAACAAGGTTTTCGGGGTTTGAGCCTCCTGTGACCCTGGATGACATTTGTTCTCTAACAAAATCAATAGGGTTCTCCCTCACATTAAGATGCATCAACATACCAAGTTTGAGATTAATCCAAGTTTCCTACCTTGAGATATCATGCAAACAAGGTTTTCAGAGTTTGACCCCCTGCAACCCCAGATGACCTTTGACCCCTACCAAAATCAGCAGGATTTTTCCATACATCAAAAAGCATCAACATATCAAGTTTGAAATCAATCTAAGCTTCCTTGCTTGAGATATCATGTGAGCAAGGTTTTCAGGGTTTGGCCCCCTGTGACCCCAAATGACCTTTGACCTCTACCAAAATCAATAGGGTTCTTCCTTACATTATCATGCATCAACATCTCAAGGTTGAAATCAATCCAAGCTTCCTTCCTTGACATAACATGTAAACAAGGTTTTCAGGGTTCGGCCCCCTTTAACCCGAAATGACCTTTGACCTGTACCAAATTGATAGGATTCTTCCTTACATCATAATGCATCAACATACCACGTTTGAGATTAATCCAAGTTTCCTACCTTGAGAAATCCTGTAAACAAGGTTTTCCAAGTTTGACCCCCTGTGACCCCAGATGACCTTTGACCCCTACCAAAATCAGTATGATTTTTACATACATCATAATGCATCAACATATCAAGTTTGAAATTAATCCAAGTTTCCTACCTTGAGATATCATGTGAACAAGGTTTTGGGGGATTGAACCCCCTGTAACCCCAAATAACCTTTGACCTCTACCCAAAATCAATAAGGTTCTTCTTCCTATCATATTGTATCAACAAATCAAGATTCAAATCAATCCAAGCTTCCTACCTTCAGATAACATGTAAACATGATTTTCGAGGTTTGACCCTCTGTGATCCCAAATGACCTTTGAACTCTACCAAAATCTAAAGGGTTCTTGCTTAAATCATAACGCATCAACATCTTGAGTCTGAATTTAATCCAAGTTTCCTAACTTGAGATATCATGTAAACAAGGTTTTTGGGGATTGACCCCCCTGTGACCCCAAATAACCTTTGACCTCTACCCAAAATCAATAAGGTTCTTCCTATCATATTGCATCAGCAAATCAAGATTCAAATCAATCCAAGCTTCCTACCTTCAGATATCGTGTAAACAAGATTTTCGGGGTTTGACCCTCTGTGACCCCAAATGACCTTTGAACTCTACCAAAATCTAAAGGGTTCTTGCTTAAATCATAACCCATCAACATCTTGAGTCTGAATTTACTCCAAGTTTCCTAACTTGAGATATCATGTAAAAAATGTTTTGGGGGTTTGACCCCCTGTGACCCCAAATGACCTTTGACCTCTTCCAAAATTAGTAGGGATCATCTACCCATCATACTGCATAAACATATTAAGTTGGAAATCAATCCAAGCTTCCTACCTTAAGATATTGTGTAAACATGGTTTTCTGGGTTGGGCCCCCTGTGACCCCAAAAGACCTTTGAACTTGACCAAAACCCATACCATTCTTCCTCTTGATATGGGGCATCTATGTACGAAGTTTGAAAACTTCCAGACATTTCTACCTTCAGATACTGTGCTAATGAGTGAAATGTAAAGTGTTTCAAGTCCTATGGCATTTCTACATTGAGATACTGTGTTAATGAGTTAAATGTAAGGTATTTCGAGTCCTTTGACACCTGTGACCCCAAATAACTTTTAAACTCAACGAAAACTTATGCTGTTCTTTTTCTTGATATGGGACATCTATGTACCAAATTTGAATACTTTCAAACATTCCTACCGTGCCATATCGTATTGTAAAGTGTTTCGAGTCCTTTGACCCCTGTGACCCTAGATGACCTTTGAACTCCACCAAAAACAATAGGGTTCTTCCTCTTCATATGGGGCATCTAAGTTCCATGTCTGAAAACTGTCAGATATTCCTATCTTGAGATATCGTGTTAACGAGTTAGTTGTGTTAAATGTTAGGTGTTTCAAGTTTTTGCCCGCTGTGACCTCATATGACCTTCAAACTCGACCAAAATCAATAGTGTTTTCCTCTTAATATGGGGCATCTATGTACTAAGTTTGAAAACTCAGCGACATTCCTATCTTGAGATATCGTGTTAACAAGCAAAGTGTCACAAACACACACACACACACTCCCACACGCACACACACACACACATACAGGCAAATGCCACGAACCGTGGACCAATTGGCTGGAACCTACAAACCGAGGACACCCTTCTAATATGGCTATAATGAGATATAAACCAATGCTGTATAGTGTTGGTTATATGTCATTTGTTTACGTATCCACAAATCACTAACTGATTTGTGCCTGTGGGTCACATGCACATACAATCAGTTCCAATTTTGTTCGCCATACACAAATCACATGATTTTCTGCAGGTAACCGTGGACTATCGAAATATCCATGAGATATCACTATAGCACCTCTAAATTAATGAAAGGAGTGTTGCTAGCATGCTGGCATAACCGTGGACCGTCCTCGGTTTCAGGTGTGTCCACGGTTCGCAGGTATGAAGTCAATCTTTAGTCCACGGTTTGCATCAATTGTCAATGCACACACATACATACATACATACACACGCACGCCATCATGACTGCATTGGTTTCTCTTTCCATCAAAACCAAAAATACAAATTTCACTTACTATTATCACATAAGACAACTAAACAATGAAGACACATGCACTATTTCCTTTGGAGTAAAATCATTTAGTCCACAGTTTCATAAAATATCCATCAATATTGGCACAGGAAGTCAAACGATGTGTAGAAAACACTATTCCATTTTTTTCCTTTTTTTCTGGGAAGGGTGGTCGGGGTGGTTGGATAAAGTACATAGGAGACAGAGCAGGGAACTTCCAACAGAGGAACAGTTTATTTGTGAGACTTTTAAATTTAGAGAAAGGCTCATTTGATATTATTTGCACTACAAAGTGCCAAAACTAACTGCCATCAACAATGCTTAACATCAAACTTCACCCAGTAGGCCTTTTGTCTAGAGGGCACCATTTTTAAACATTTTGCTTTGTCTTCATGCTTCTTTCTGCTAATACATCAAGTGTAAAATGACTGTCTGCAATCCTGTCTGATCAGGTTACAGGTTTTATTGAGTGGCAGAGAGAGTGGTCCATTCCAGCTGCTGTGTACCAATGTGTTTCACATGTAGCTGGGTTTGAGTCCTGCTGAATGTAATGGGGTTTTTCTCAAGGTACTCCAGCTTTCCTTCCACTTGACATAGGATTGCCACTAGGATTGGTTGCCCATGGTAGCTGAAGAAGTCGGTTGTGCACCACACTGAAGCACCTTCAGGTGGACCAGTTAACTAGCCAACTTTGCCTTTGACTGTATGATCAGCATTCTGTTCACTTGATCATAAAATAGGCCTTGCAACAGAGAGAGCTCTGTCTATGCATGACTCAATTGTACCCAAGTTGTACACAATAGGAAAGTGAGGTTATGTTATGCTGCTGTTTTTTGAAGTCACTATGCACAAAGTCATGTATATTACATCCAGCTGTGATCACACAGCAATGTATTTGGTAAGGATTCTAATCCAATTGTTGTGAGTCTTTTTTTTCCAATTTTCTCTATCTCTCAGATCTCTGGTGGGAATGGACCCAAAATTTGCCAAGCAGCCTAAATATGTGCATTGCATTGCAGGACTAAAATTAAATTTATACTTATTATTTCTTTATGCCATCTGGAGAGACAGATTTAACTGGACTATACAGTCCAATAAAATATAAATGACATTGTGACGTCACAAAAAAAAAAATCAATCAGCATTTTGTTTTCTGTAGATGCAAATCATATACTGTTTGACATGTTTATGGCTCTTTCTGATTAGAGATGGATAAAATGTTAGGCTGGTCTTGCTTGGTGCATGTTTAGTTATCTCTTTTTAGAATAGGATATGGAGTACATGGCATTTTATGGAGTCTTTATCCATCTATTGCCCTTAAACAAGTCACAAAGAACTGACACTACACACTAACTTTTACAAGAGAATTAACATGATCGTCAACCACTCTCCCTTTGGGATTTGACAGAAATTGTTCAGTCATTCATGTAATGCTTATTTCACAAGGCCTAGTTCCAATTACTTCCCTTTCCTGCCATCAATTCTTATCCCTCTTTAGGCTAATAATCTTTCCTAAGAAAAGCTGTGTGTAGACGGAAAAGCAAAACGCTAAAACAAAGCACTTTAAACAAGCTTGGTAAGCACCTCAGCATTGGGCTAGAGGTGCAAAATCCAGTGTAACTCTTCTGCTGAAAATCAGATCAAAAGCCCACATTTTGGGATTTTGGAGATGTGCACTTCTGTTAGGGGTCTTTTCCAGTCAGGAACAGGTTCCTGCACATTACAATAAATAAAATGTCATGATTTTTTCATGACTATTTCATGACCTTAACATAACAACTTTATGACCAAATTATATCAAAGGTTTGGTGAAACTTAAATGAAATGACAATCCTGAAAAATAATGAGAACATTTATTTCCTTGTTAAAAAGTAAAATACTGATATGGGCTTCATCATTTTTCTATGGCATCTGTCATTTTAACAATATTCTGTGATTCAATGCCAGGAAAATAAAAAAAAAAACACATAATACTTTTTCAGGCTGCTGGAACCCTGGATGAAGAGAAATTCTAATTAGAAGTGGAAGGCAAAATAGATTTGAACCAATACAATTACAATCGAGGAAAGAATTCTTGTTGAGACCTGTTGAAAACTCCAACAGGTTTGAACAGGTATTACAAGGTATGAACAGGCAATGTTGCAGTTACCTTTTGGAGTGATGAAAGTCAATAGGCATCTACAGGTAACACCAAAACCAGAATGCAAAACTGCATTGAGGTTTCGATGATACACAAATGTTCCGTTTCAAATAATCCCATCATGTACCATTATCTTCTCATTCAAATGTTATACTAACATGTTCAAAAAATAATTTTGTTTTCCCACATGACCTTTGTCCCCCCCAGCAAATAGGGATCATCTTCTTACCATAAGCATTCAAAAACCACACGTGAAATCTATTTAAGTCTCCCACTTTAAGATGTGTTAACACCTATTAAACAAGGTTGTCATTCACATTTTGACAACCAGTGACCCTACAAATCCTTTAACCTCTACACATTGCAATTTCAAAAGGCTTCGAGCTGACTTCAAGAAATGAAAAATAGGAATCATGCAAACCTTCTTTAAAAGTGGACCCCCCTTATGCTAGGGCAACCCTAAAAAACCATGGTACAATTAAGAAATGACATAATGATGGTTTTGATGGTTTTGTATAATTACCTGCGAAAAGTCTTGAGAGTTCACAACACTGTAAACTAAGGACCCTCTCCCCATCCTTTCCAGCTGAAAGGTTTAATAATACTTTTAAGACTTTGATGAGGGTTAGATTTCAGTGCAGAGGTTTGAACCAACCCCATAAATACTGCAGAGTCGAGACATTATTTTGCAATGACACTTTGTAACACTAATATATATGGGAGGACTTTTGAACAGCTTCTCATAACACTAATATATATGGGAGAATTTCGTAAGTTTTCCCCCGCTGCAGATACCACCCTGCTACCAAAATATGCTGCTGCATACTTTATATCATGTTCTAGAACAAATAAAATATTGGTAGGAAAGCTTAATTTCCCACTAGGCTAGCCTAAGGATATTACACAGAAACATACATGTGTAGAATAGGTTCAAAATGTACATATATGCTATACATTAGGCAATGGCAAAAGTGCCAAGACATTAGACATGATGAAGAAAATTACATCGCAGGGAAAAACTTTACACCAAAAGCTCACAAAAGTACTGCAGATTGTTGTATAAGGGTGTTTTACCAATGTCTTTTAAATATTTTTGATGTTCTTGGCCAAGTGGATTTTGTTGATCCTCTTCAGTACTCGATTCTGCTTTGTGAAAGATGTAGCATCGGCTAGGCCTAACTTAGGCCTACGTTAAGCCTAGGCAGAAAGTACAAGCCCACTTGCTCATTCGAACCATACAATTTTGGCCTAAACTTTTCAGTTTAGGGAGCTAGACACTTTGAGATTTCAACAAAGATCCTTAACATGTGAAAAGAGCAATTTTTGGAGGATATTCGTAATTGCGGAATTGAGGGTGAAAATGGTAATTATTCCACCTAAATCAAGATACTTGGCATTTCTGTAGGGACCATCTCCTAACTTTAACCCATTCACATTCCAAATATGGAATCTATCCAAGTTCCCTACCTTGTGATATTGTTGTCCCCCTGTTGACCCCAGATGACCTTTGACCTTTACCAAAACCAATAGAGACCATCCTCTGACTATAATGCATCCACAAACCAAATATGAAATCTATTCAAGTTTCCTCCCTTGAGATATTGTGTTCACAAGATTTTCAGACTTTGACCCCCAGTGACCCCAGATGACCTATGACTGCCACCAAAAACAATATGAACCATCTTCTGACAATAACACATCCACATATCAAATATGAAATCTATCCAAGTTCCCTATCTTGAAATATCGTGCTGACAAGATTTTCAGATTTTGACCCCTGGTGACCCCAGATGACCTTTGACCTCCGTCAAAAACAATAGGGACCATCTTCTGACCATAATGCATTCACGTATCAAATACGAAATCTATACAAGTTTCATCCCTTGAGATATTGTGCTAACAAAGTTTTCAGAAAATGACCCCTGCTGACCCCAGATGACCTTTGACCTCCACCAAAAACAATAGGGACCATCTTCTGACCAAAACGCATCCACAAACCAAATATGAAATCTATCCAATTTTTCTCCCTTGAGATATTGTGTTGACAAGTTTTTCGAACTATGACCCCCGGTGACCCCAGATGACCTTTGACCTCTGCCATAAACAATAGGGTCCTTCCTCTCAATATGGGGCATCCATGTATCAAGTTTGAAAATTGTCAGACATTTCTATCTTGAGATATCGTGCTAACAAGCAAAGTGTCACAAACACACACACACATACACGCACACACACACACGCACACACACATACACACATACATACACACGACATCATGATTGCATAGGTTTCTCTTATCAAAACCAAAAACTAGCAGGTTCCTGTTGGTACCTGTTGAAATCCTGCTGAAACCTGTCAATTATGTTTGCAATTACCTTCGTACCTTATAAACCTTTTGTACCTATTCAAACCTGTTAAAACCTGTTCAACAGGTTTCAACAGAAATTTTCTCCTGGGAACTTACTGTTACAAGTTCTACCATCAGCTTCCAGTTCCCCAAATGAACACCCACAGACATACTCTGGCTGTGAACCCTGTGGTCTGGCAAAACAAAGCTGTTGACAGCCCCCATAGGAGTCACCACCACATGGATGATCTGCAAAGATGAAAGAATGTAATTTGTAAGTATGCCAGGTCAGTCTAACAGAAATCACTCACTGCCATGATAAAGACAAGTGACAAGTCCTTGGAAGTTTAAAAACCATTTTTAATCTGAAAAAGTACCCTGAAATCCCCTCCTTTCTCCCACCATTGAGCAGGAAGTTTGCTAGCTTCAACAAGCAGAACAATTTCCTTATCTTTGCATATGCTTGAGTGACTTCCAACAACATTTGGTAATTGATACTGATCCAGGGCCCCTGTACAAATGCCTGATTTGCAAGGTATGTGGCTACCAGAGTTCTAAAGTTCTGCACTCTTCTTAGGACAAATGGGTCTCATTCCAGGACATGAAATAACACTTTTCTGTTAAAACTGCAATTGAGTCATATGATGGAAGTAATTTTCTGAGGTACCATGTCTTTGGCATGAAACAATATCTTAATTTTACAGGCCTAATGCCGGTTGCTATGCTGGTTCTCAGTTAATTGTAGACACATCTTTCCAATAAACTAAGATTTCCTGTTTGCTCTCTCCTCTGCACGATTGATTGTTTATTGAAGCAAGCACACAATCTTTTGTGTGACTGGGAAAATGGTAACACATACAAGGGAAAAGAAACTCAGTCTGGCAATTTGCATGCTCCAAGCAGCAAGAATAATCATGAACTGGTTTGAGAAACCACTGATCAGAGGTATTTGAGAGCCAAATCAACATCCAAGGTGTTGCAGCATGCATATATATTTTTGTATAGGAGCAAAAAATATCCTTACAAATGAATAATATCAAAGTAATGTAATGCATAAATGGCAAAATTAGCCTAGTTAAGGCTCCCAAAATCACAAAAGTAGTGAATGAAACTTCACATAAAAAATTCATGCCTGTGGTAATTAAAACCTCATTATGTGAAATAGCCCTTAGAAAAATTGCCTACCACTACACAGTCTAGAACCCCACTTTTAGGCAGTTAAATCGGGTTTTTACTTGATGTTTGCACCTACAGTTTACAGCTACTACAACCTTAAAATCAGTATATGATAAAAGTCAGTGAGCATTGGATTCCCCATAAACTGTGGGTGTGAACGATCAATTAAAAACCTGACTAACCACCCAAAAGTTGGGTCTTAGGCTGTTTAGTGGTAGGCAGTTTTAGAAAGGGCTGTTTCACCTAACGTGGGCATTCAGACGGATGTGCTGAGAGGTCTATACAGCAAGCTCTGTTAGCATGACTTCTCCATGCACATATTAGTTGTCAAGGCTGTCCTAAAAGTGTTTCAAAAGGCTGATTTCCCCATACGATCCCCCATTTAATGGGATTTAGTCATATGGGGACCATACAGGTTTGCTACCTGAGGTAGTATCACTGATACATGTGGGATACCCACATAGGGCCCTGATTAATCTTGGGTGCAAAATTAAGTGGGCCCCATATAAGGCACACATGCTGCTAGAATTAAATATGATGTTTTAGCCAATGCTACCCTCAAAAAAGGCATTTTCTCGGGTGAAGCTTATCTCTGTAATTGTGGCAGTTAATCCCATTTAAACCAACCTTGTGGCCCTATTAAGCAAATAGTCTTTGTAAGGGGGCAAACACCTTTAACTTTATTGATCTCAAGATGCCTGCACTGGAAGTTCTCTGATAGATTCTGGATTATTAGTTGCCAGGTTGAGATGGCTAAAACTTGCTATTTGATTCTAGCATCATGTGTAAGTTTTCCACAGTGGGGATTGGTTCAAAGCAACCTAATTGGTGAGACAAAGTCACATAATTAATCACCTACAGCAAACATTCCTCAAAGGACACGAAATAAATGTTGACTCATTGCAGACAGTGCATCAAAGTACAAAATTGTTTAAAGCTCATAACAGACATTGAACAACCTTGTCCAAAGGGCAGAGAGTACCTCTTTCAATTGATAATTACATAATAATTTCAATGAAGTTAATTTACCTTGTATTTCTGGTTTTGCTAAACTATCATAAACAATAACATCTCTCAGATCCACAAGCTCATCTTTGAAAATGGTTGATTCGTCACTTGCAGAGGCATTTTTATCAATGGTGTATACTTTTTTAAGGGTTCGGTCCACCCAAAATACCTTTAAAAAAGAATATTACAAGAAGCTGCATGTAATATTGAACAGAGAGGAGGCTATACAAACTACATTGCATGATAAATCACACAGTCAAAAAAAGTGGTTACACACACAGACAGAGTGACAGATCTACAGACAGACAGGTTGACAAAGACAAGCAGATAGTCTGATGGACAGATAGGTGGATAGATAGCAATGACCGACCCATTGCCATGACACTCTTTCAACTTGTTAAGCTTAAAGGAATATCGGACTCATTCCTCACCTGATTCTGAAAAACTGTAATGCCATAAGGACTTGGCAAATTGTCCCTAAATATCTGCCTGTTAGCCCCATCCCAGTCTGCTCTTTCAATGGTCCCTGCATTCTTATCTGTCCAATAAACTTGGTGAGTTAACATATCAATGCACAAATCAATGGATACTTCAACGTCAACTCGTGCAATCGTAGTATGGTTTCGACCACTCAACTCTAAACGACCAATGTGGGGGTTTTTCCCATAGTCTGCAAAGTACAAATATCTGTGCAAAGAATACAAAATTATAGTTACACTCATTAGGACAGGCTTAGTTACAATTGCATGAACGAAGTGAGGCAAGGCACAGTTGAAGAAGTTGTTGTAGGAAGGAACAGGATGCAATAATTGTTAAATAAAATATTCAAAAGGAATGAATACGTATTAAGTGAAGATGTCTCATGAAAATGTTTTACATCACAGACAGGAATATTTACGTAACGAGTATGCTATGTGACAAAATTTTGCATTTAAAATCTGTCACAGCTACTGCAAAATCTTAGGGTGAAACTGGGGTTCTGAAATAAAGAACTCCAATTAGCTGCTTCAATGAACAGAAGCTTTAAAGAGGCTCATTGAGTTGACATCGATAACTTATTGAGAGTGTCAAAGGGACACTATCACATAACAATGCTTATAGTTAGCATAACAAGTCGAGTTTCAAGTACAAAGTCACAGACAATGCTAAAGTTTTGAATTTTCTTGTGTCCTGACTTGTAACGGTTTTGTACATAACTTGAAAAAGTGTCTGGTCACGAATTTTTTAAAACCGACTTGAACCGTTAAGTACTCCTTCCTAAAACAGTTATTTGAATGTAGGGTATGGGGATTGCCTAAGATTGACCATTTGTCATTGGTATGTGAAGAAAATTTAACAGGTTTGGAAAAATTTGTTTAATTTCATGAACCAAGTCAATGAGCCACTTTAATAACCATTCTAGCACAATAAAAGTCCATCAGCATAGGGGTTTAAATAATGGCATACAACAAATTCTGAAACTAACGCATCAATTGGTGCAGTCATTCAACCCTTTTTCTGATGTAATGACCTGTTCAATTTATTTTTAATGCAATCATGATCTAAACTTTATACATGCCTTTAACTCATGTAGGACTGACCAGAATACAAAGCTTCACACCTAGCAATTGGACAGTATTGCACTTTATATGTAGGTACTTCTGAAGGAATATTCTGGTCACTTCAATTTGAAAAATCTCAAAAGCAACATTTGACATGAAAATTTGGTATTGCAAAGTACTATTTAGAAGGCCTTAACTTCAATACCTTGTGAGTGTGGGCCCAAAAATGTTGGTGTGTTTCTTTTGTCTACACAACAACAAAATATGTGAAAATAATCTGAGATGGTCACCCAAGGACTTTCCTGAAAATTTTTTGATTTGGTATGGAATGACCCTGCATTTTATTTCTTTGTGATATTGATGCTACTGATAAAAATATTTAGCAACTTTGTTTAAAATGTCCTACATATGTTGTATGTGTATGCTCTGTCTACTGGCAAAGACATCCCAACATTCCCACAGGATCAAATTTCAAGGACAAACAGGACATTTAATTACAAAGAAAAACGAAATATTAAAGAATGTGTCCTCTTTGCATAGCATTCTGCTACCTTGTTAAGTGAAGGTTTTTTTTTTTTTTCAAAAAGAAATCTTTAAGATATCTTCAGTTCACCGAAAGATATTGCTTCAGGGAAATCTTCCTCAGTTAAATCCTGTGAAGCACCATATTGCTAAATGTTACTGATGATGCACCACTGATGGCCTTCCTGGGGGAGGGGTATAAAGGAAGAGGGAACCCCCCTTTGAAAATGTTTGCCTTTTCAGAAGGGGCTTACATGCAAAATGGTGCAAAATTTGTTCAATTTTCCGGGCCATAATTTTTCACAAACTTAACAATCTTTGCCAATTCACCAGTAACGGTGATGGTGATTTTACTTTCATGTGAGAACAAATAGGAAGTTATTATATCCTTGTCAGTATGTGACATCAGTCTGTGGGAAATATTAGATATATTTACAGTACCTATTTTTTGGACAGAACTATTTTTGCCAAAAAAGTTATGAAAAGTTAAATTTTTCTGTATTCTTTCAGTAATTTTTTGCGCCACTCCAAACCACGTCCCGCGCCACATGTGGCGCACCCACTGCTATTTGAGGAAGCCTGCTTCAGGGTTTTTGAGGATATAGTCTGGAATATTTTTTACCTTCATACAAGGAAGGAGAGAAGTTTGATGGTAATGCTCCAAGAATTTCATATAACTCCTTCATGGTCAAGTATGAAAATGGTCCATGTGGCCCATTTCAAGAAGGTAGAGCACTATATTACAAAATATGAAAATTTCATCAAAGATATTTTTGCTTGCACTTGTATAGCACCTGACTACATAGGTACTACATAGGTACTTAGGTACTTCATTGGTATTTATATAGTGCCTAACTACATAGGTACCTTTTGCAAATGCAATGAACCACAACAGCAGCAAGTTCAAGTTTTCAAGCTCATGCTGAGAGAGGCCCATCAGCTACTTTTCAAATTTGGTACCTGTCATAGCAGGCACATGGCAGGGACCTTGGGATAAAGTCAAGTGCAATGGAAAATTGTGTGTGTGCAATCAACCGTGAAGTTGATTAGTTATATGGAGTGTACCTGCTCCGTTTCTCAACAATTGCTTTATAAAGCCAGGAGGTCACTTTTTCCAGTTGTGGCTCACTGGCTTGATTTCCCTGCTCCATTGCTTATGCTGAGCACCAAGCACATTAGCACTAGGTTGCATTTTTAAAGTCATCAATATGATCCAACCAGGAGTCAAACTCCAGACCTCCCAACTGCAAGTCGGGTGCTCTTACCCTGCAATCACTTATGAAGCTACTCAGTAAGTGTCCAGTGACCAACACAAGGGATACATTGTGAATGCCTGCTGCCCCCCACTGTGGCTGTAAAAATTCAACTTTTGTCCACTTGCGTGCTTCAAAATTTTTAAATAAACTACAGGTAGGTTCCTCTCATGCCTTTGCATGCTTGCGACTCGACACCAACATGTCTTAACCAGTGTTGACATGAATTGCAGTGAGTAGATAGCAATTCACCCTACCCTCCACAACAAGACCTCCAGCCTCAGTGATTTAAACTGACAGTTTCCGAGTAATACCCCCCCATAACTCAACCCCTGGAATTTATCAACCATATCAACTTCTCTCTGATAAAAATTACCCCGGGCAGAAAATATGGGACCATCCTCAGTCTTTAACAAGTTTTACTAAGGTTGGGAGGGGTGAGGGTACCTTGCTCTGCATGTCCAATAATTCAACAGTTTTGAAACCCCTCAGCACCACTGTGAACAGTGGTACTAAGCAAGTGACATTTGGCCCCCAGAAAATGCAGGACCTCTAGTGTGCAAGGCAGTACACTCAATCACCAGACCACCTTCAAACTTCAATGAAAATCAAATTAAATGTGGAAAGCTTCACTCAAAGTGTGGAAGACTCACCTTTTGATTGGGTTTACAGCAAGTGCTCGAGGAAGCTTATCCTCTGTTCTGTAAATTATCTTGCGATGTGAACCATTTAAGCGACTGACTTCTATGTAGGTGTGTTCTTGGTATGCATTGGACCAATACAGATTACCTAAAATTAAAAAAGAATGCAATCATGATTGGCACTTCAAAAATTGCTTACCTTTCCCCGTTTTCTGGAGATGGTTCAAGTGCAGACCAGAGTGTGACTCAATGAACGAACCATCATATTGTAATATGTAATGTAATGAAACAAATAAATGAAATGAAAGAACCAATATCAGACACAAAAATTCACTTCCTTATACACTCAATAAAAAGTTCTCACACTTTATTCCATTCACAATTCCATGACTTTGCAAGTCCACGTGGACCTTAGTCAATTGTAGGCCGACAAGTTTACAACATCATGGAATGACTACAGCAAAAATGATGTTGATGAACAAAATGCCTGACACAAGGGCTTAACATAGCAGACGGTTTAATATGGAGGTTAAAGTGCATATACGCCTAAGTAAATTTATTTTACTTCAGCAGTATTATTTTGTCATAGCAAAAGACTTATTCAGAAGGACAGCCTTGAAGCACAAATTTCCTGACACCCTGCTTATCACCCCAGTCACCCTGCTAATTACCCTGTCACCCTGCTAGTTACCCTTATCACCCTGCTTATTACCCCAGTCACCCTGCTAGTTACCCTTATCACCCTGCTACTTACCCCAGTCACCCTGCTAGTAGTTACCCTTATCACCCTGCTTATTACCTCAGTCACCCTGCTAGTTACCCTTATCACCCTGCTACTTACCCCAGTCACCCTGCTAATAACCCTGTCACCCTGCTAGTAACCCTTATCACCCTGCTTATTACCCCAGTCACCCTGCTAATTACCCTGTCACCCTGCTAGTTACACCTGTCAGACAATGACTAAACTGTCCAGTCTACCTACCATTGGAACAGATAACACTGAACAAATACCAATCAGTGTGTCATACATACCAGCCACCCAGTCTATTGCCATTCCTCGAAGACCATATCGTCCAGCACCAGTTATAACATCTTCAACTTCGCTTCCTGAGGGATGGACCTTCCTTATAGCACTTGTTCTCATGTTGCCTGATGGGACATCAACAAAGTAGATCCACTGTTGCTGGGGCAGCACATCAGTTGAGAGAATAAACCCTACAAACAATATAAATATACCACTTATGATATGCAGGATACCTCAAGCCCCTCCCTAACCTTTCCCATCCCATCCCCTTTCCCTTTCTATTCAATGAGTGTCACAAAAGCATGTATACAAGGTCATCATTACCACAAGATAACTATAATCACTATATACAATTTACAAATGTCCAAAAATTCATTTCTTGAAAAGCAGAAAAGAATGCATTGTCAATACAGGATCTCCAAGGTAGTGCACCTAGCAGTTGGGCAAGTGACACACTTTAGATGAAGGTACTGCTCTGGATACTTTCTAAGGGCAAGAGCAGTCACCCCAAATTTTATTTGAAGTAACAGCTAAATCTCAAAATTTTCTTATTTCTCTTTTATTGTACCAGTCACAATGTTTTAAAACTTAAATGATGCAAAATATGTAGAATGATGGATGAGCAAAGATGGAATCTCTAACATTTTTCAAAACTTCTGTGACAGTGACACCATGAAAACAACAGATACTGTTGCCATCCTGGTACTTTCAATACAAACTTCACAAAAATTGACCAGCCATTGCAGATGATGAATGCATTTAGAGAGAAGGAGACATTTTCCCCCACTCTACCACATAAGCTCAACCCACTTTATGGGTTGAGCAAAAAATATCAGAAATCCGTTCCAATATACCGTATTTACTCTATTAAATGCCCCAGGGGCGTGAAATTTTCATTAAGGGGGGCGTTTATTAGAGTCAAATTTATGTGACTTCTGATAAACTGCTACATATGACATATTTGTCCATTTGGTTGTCAGCTTCACAATCAGCTGTGAGCTCCTCCCCAATGACCGGTAACCAAACTATAGCGTGATGGATATCAACAGAAATTAGTTGCAGAAACATGCCTTTTACTTCAGGATACAGTATGGGACTTTAGGAGATTTCGTGGCTTCAAGGCAGGACTATTTCATTTTCCTTTTACCATATTGTCTTTGGAATTAACAATTTCACTTTATGCAATGTGACGAAAAAGTTGGGAGGGGGAGCGTTCATTAGAGAGGGGGCGTTTAATAGAGTAAATACGGTAAGTCACTCCTACATAAGGAAAATTCAATGATCTCTTTTCTGTTGTACAAAGCATGAGTATCCTCTTTTTGAACAGATTTCTTTCCCCCTCCCCCGGTAACTCTAGTGCTGTAAACTATTTTCATTAAGCTATGATCATTGTAACTTAGCAAAGGACTCCTACTACACCATGGTTAAGAAGTGTTTGAAGGGTATATGGCACCTCCTACACAAATTGCTAACAACTTAAAAATTCAAACATATGTAGGAATACCTCTAAATAAAAGTTAAGACAGCACTGTAGATTGCCATTTATTTAAAAAATACATCTTTAATCTAGATGGATAACAGTGACATAACAGTCAGTTGCATAACCCTGAATTCTCTATTCGTATTACGCTTCATTGACTATGTTCATTAGGCATTGGGCCAGTTGAGCAGTGACGCATGTCTAATTTCAAACAATAGACTCCTTCCAAATTAGAGCTTGCCAGTATTTCCGACAACTGGTTGATAAGGAAGTTGTGGTCGGCTTTGTCTTGGAAGCTTGAGGCAATGTGTCAAAGTCAGAGCTTGGGAACAGCTTCTGTAACTTCTCCTCACAGAAGATTAGCTTAACTCATGCTGAGCTTGACAAACTATGCATTCTACCATTTACCTATAAAAATGATGGCTCTTTGCTCATCCTTGAGCATTATGTACCTGAGTAAAAATCCAAGATACCCTACTTAAATTGATTATGTTGTCTGCCCCCACCACTCAAGATAGCAATCTAATTCCTACTAGGCTACTAAAGGTATAATTTTAATATTGTTAGCTCACTTACAACAAAACTTGTTAATCTTTCCTTAACTTCAAGCAATTTTCCTAACTCACAGAAGCAACCAATTATTCTACCTTTAATAGACACCTGGACTTAAACCTATTAAATTATATAGAAATTAACCAACAGAAAGCTCCCTTCCATTTTTCTCAAAACCAGAAAGCAAAAAGGCTTAGTGATTCCTTGCTGCTGAAATGTAAGGCCTTTTTTCACATTGACATTGCTTTGCAATGTTTTTCAATTAACAGGGCTCCATAATGTGCCAATCCACACATTAAACCAACCCAATCCACACACTAAATATGAGCACAGTCACATGTACCGTTCTTGAGATACCGTGTTTACGAAGTTTTGACCTTTTGACCTCTCATGACCCAAATGACCTTTGACCTCCACCAAAAACAATAGGGAACATCTACTCAATATGGCCAACACACTCGCCAAATATGAGCACAGTCACATGTACTGTTCTTGAGATATCGTGTTTACGAAGTTTTGACCTCTTGTGACCCCAAATGACCTTTGACCTCCACCAAAAACAAAAGGGATCATCTACTCAATATGGCCAATGCACACACCAAATAGGAGATTAGTCACACTTACCCTTCTTGAGATACCGTGTTTACAAGCAATTTCTAATAAATTTACCTATTGACCTCTCGTGACCGCAAATGACCTTTGACCTCCACCAAAAACAATAAGGATCATCTACTTAATATGACCAACCCACACACCACATATGAGCATAGTCACATGTACCGTTCTTGGGATATCCTGTTTTGACCTTTTGACCTCTTGTGACCCCAAATGACCTTTCATCTCCACCAAAAGCAATAGGGATCATCTACTCAATATGGCCAATGCACACACCAAATGTGAGATTAGTCACACTTACCCTTCTTGAGACACCGTGTTAACAAGCAATTTCGAAGGAATTTACCTATTGACCTCTCATGACCCCAAATGACCTTTGACCTCCACGAAAATCGATAGGGATCATCTACTCTATATGACCAACCCACACACCACATGAGCATAGTCACATGTACCATTCTCGAGTTATCATGTTTACGAAGTTTTGACCTTTTGACCTCTCGTGACCCCAAATGACCTTTGATCTCCACCAAAAACAAAAGGGATCATCTACTTAATATGACCAATCCACACACTAAATATGAGCATAGTCACATGTACTGTTCTCGAGATATCCTGTTTAGAAAGTTTTGACCTTTTGACCTCTTGTGACCCCAAATGACCTTTCATCTCCACCAAAAACAATAGGGATCATCTACTCAATATGGCCAATGCACACACCAAATATAAGATTAGTCACACTTACCCTTCTTGAGATACCATGTTTACAAGCAATTTCTAAGGAATTTACCTATTGACCTCTCATAACCCCAAATGACCTTTGACCTCCACGAAAATCGATAGGGATCATCTACTTAATATGACCAACCCACACACCACATATGAGCATAGTCACATGTACCGTTCTTCGGATATCCTGTTTAGGAAGTTTTGACCTTATGACCTCTTGTGACCCCAAATGACCTTTGATCTCCACCAAAAACAATAGAGATCATCTACTCAATATGGCCAATGCACACACCAATTATGAGATTAGTCACAATTACCCTTCTTGAGACACCGTGTTTACAAGCAATTTCTAAGGAATTTACCTATTGACCTCTCATGACCCCAAATGACCTTTGACCTCCACGAAAATCGATAGGGATCATCTACTCTATATGACCAACCCACACACCAAATATGGGATTAGTCACACTTACCCTTCTTGAGATACAGTGTTTACAAGCAATTTCTAAGGAATTTACCTATTGACCTCTCATGACCCCAAATGACCTTTGACCTCCACGAAAATCGATAGGGATCATCTACTCTATATGACCAACCCACACACCATATATGAGCATAGTCACATGTACCGTTCTCGAGTTATCGTGTTTACGAAGTTTTGACCTTTTGACCTCTCGTGACCCCAAATGACCTTTGATCTCCACCAAAAACAATAGGGATCATCTACTTAATATGACCAATCCACACACCAAATATGAGCATAGTCACATGTACTGTTCTCGAGATATCCTGTTTAGAAAGTTTTGACCTTTTGACCTCTTGTGACCCCAAATGACCTTTCATCTCCACCAAAAACAATAGGGATCATCTACTCAACATGGCCAATGCACACACCAAATATGAGATTAGTCACACTTACCCTTCTTGAGATACCGTGTTTACAAGCAATTTCTAAGGAATTTACCTATTGACCTCTCATAACCCCAAATGACCTTTGACCTCCACGAAAATTGATAGGGATCATCTACTTAATATGACCAACCCACACACCACATATGAGCATAGTCACATGTACCGTTCTTCGGATATCCTGTTTAGGAAGTTTTGACCTTATGACCTCTTGTGGCCCCAAATGACCTTTGATCTCCACCAAAAACAATAGGGATCATCTACTCAATATGGCCAATGCACACACCAATTATGAGATTAGTCACAATTACCCTTCTTGAGACACCGTGTTTACAAGCAATTTCTAAGGAATTTACCTATTGACCTCTCATAACCCCAAATGACCTTTGACCTCCACGAAAATTGATAGGGATCATCTACTTAATATGACCAACCCACACACCACATATGAGCATAGTCACATGTACCGTTCTTCGGATATCCTGTTTAGGAAGTTTTGACCTTATGACCTCTTGTGACCCCAAATGACCTTTGATCTCCACCAAAAACAATAGGGATCATCTACTCAATATGGCCAATGCACACACCAATTATGAGATTAGTCACAATTACCCTTCTTGAGACACCGTGTTTACAAGCAATTTCTAAGGAATTTACCTATTGACCTCTCATGACCCCAAATGACCTTTGACCTCCACGAAAATCGATAGGGATCATCTACTCTATATGACCAACCCACACACCAAATATGGGATTAGTCACACTTACCCTTCTTGAGATACAGTGTTTACAAGCAATTTCTAAGGAATTTACCTATTGACCTCTCATGACCCCAAATGACCTTTGACCTCCACGAAAATCGATAGGGATCATCTACTCTATATGACCAACCCACACACCATATATGAGCATAGTCACATGTACCGTTCTCGAGTTATCGTGTTTACGAAGTTTTGACCTTTTGACCTCTCGTGACCCCAAATGACCTTTGATCTCCACCAAAAACAATAGGGATCATCTACTCAATATGACCAACCCACACACCAAATATGAGCATAGTCACATGTACCGTTCTCGAGATATCATGTTTACAAGGTTCTGACCTTTGGACCCCTCGTGACCCCAAATGACCTTTGATCTCCACCAAAAACAATAGGGATCATCTACTCATATGACCATGCTTTACACCAAATATGAGGTTAGTCACACTTACCCTTCTTGAGATATCGTGTTTACAAGCCAAAGCGTCACATACACACACACACACACACACACACACGACATCACCATCGCATAGATTCCTTGCCTGCCTTTGGCAAGGAATCAAAAAGGGGGTTGAAAGGGCTGTGCTTGAACAATTTAAGCACTATTTTATACAGCTTGTCTCTTCAAAGGATTAATGAAATATAGATACATCTTTTTTTGAAGCTTCTGCAATTTCCTATTAACCATACATTGATATAAATTATGCACTAGTTTCTATTGAAAAAGCTTTTAATGCTATTTGTGCATTGTGTCAAGCATCAGTTGAAATAGAGTTGAAATAATTGAATCTTCTCGAAGATAAACAACTATGTAAATAGATGAGAATGCTGCACAGGTTGAGTAACCCCTCTAGTCACATGTGTATTCCCAACTAAGCTCACACACAGAGTGTGTGCCAATAAACATTTGGCCTTTTGGTAAATAATGAACTACATAGGTTGATTCTTTCTTGGCACAATATTTGCAATAAGAGGAAAGACTAATTAAAATAAACTTGAATGGGAGAGTTTTACTCTGTATGGGCAAAATTAGAAAACTTATTTTAAACAGCTGGACAAACTTCAAAAGTTTAATACCCATTACAGTAGTAAATTTAAAAATGTATAGAATAAAGTTGACATACTTCTACCACCAACTGGTACCATTGCATCATGGTGATCATTAACATCCATTGTGTAACCACGAATCACATGAAGCTGTGCTACCATCAAGAATGAAGTTACATCTGCAAGGAACAAAAGCAAAAGATACTCATACTTCCTGAGGGAGAGGTCTAAGGGGAGGGGTCTAAGGGGAGGGGTCTAAGGGGAGGGGTCTAAGGGGAGGGCCATTGTAACAGACCTGCACTTCTAACAGTAGAACATAAACAGTACTACTCTGTTAAGCTACTATATGCACTTACCTCCATTGCCCTAACATATGCACTGTCCAACACCTACCAGCCTACAGTGTGCAAGTTAGGCAAAATAGCATTCACAGTGAACAATGTTAGCTAGCTAACTCTAGTCTTACTGGACCAGTTGCTTTTCATAGGTATCTTTATCCATGCATACAAAAATTGTCTGGTCTGTATTTTTTCTGTAGGTATGATATGGTACTAATAGTTCATATTTTTGTATGCTCCTTTGCTTTGCAGAAAAAATCGAGCTGAATGGAATGCGGCTTTATCAAACCATGAGTGTTCTGTACGAACTCTCAGCTTCAGCTTTACTTTCAAACTTGGGGATGGAAGAAATGTGAGGGTCCAGAACCATTGTTCAAAATGTGGTAAAAGCCGGAATTCCAGCTATAGCTCTAAGTCTGGCATCCCTGCTCTTGATTTCACTATACATAGGGGTTTGAAATTACATTTGGACAATAAATGGAGACGATTTAAGGCTACTGGACCCCCCTAATGGCTGACTATAGTCACTATACACTAGCCGTGAATGTATTTGTTTATGGTGTTGACATGATGCCTGTCTTGACTTCTGGCTGGGTCATATCAAAGACTTAAACAAAATGGAACCTACTGGAATGGAGTGGCGAAGCCAAGCCACTGAGCCACAACTGGGAAAAAAGGTTGTGGCTGGCCCGACTTAAACCAACTGATCAGAAACTGAACTGTAAAACCTCGTCGAACTTACTACTTGTTTTTTTTTTTGTCTTTTGGGTGTTACACTTCAGATGAAGTAATAAGCTCAAGATAATTGCTTGACAGAAACATCTTCTTCAGATATGTGTCACAAAAGTTGCAACTGCAGCCTACAGTTTTGCCACGCTGCTTTAGACAATGAGGTTGGAAACATAAAATACCCCACTCAGACAAAAGAACAGGGGGGCAATGCAACTGTCCATGCAAGGTGTCCTTTATCCTGACCATAATCCAATCATGCATGTGGTTAAATAACATGTACATTGTAGGGTTATCTCTTTGCTAAGAATTTCCTCCACCTCATCAATCTCACAGGATAAACATTTGTTTTGTTTATGATATAATATGTCTTTGCAGAACTTTTAATGTAATTCAGTATAAATTTCCTTGTCATTAACAGCCTTACTTCTACATGTCTTGCCATCTGGATTTAGTTGCGAGCCCATTGAACATTTACAGATTCTCGATGTGGGGCCAACAGGAAGGCAAAGGTGTGCGCAACCTCCGTTGTTAGTCGTACAGCTGTTGGATTCATCTGGGGGTCTCGCCATTATCTTTGCGAGTCTCACGTTAGCCATATTATGTCTTAAAATCACTTGATTCTCACCGCTGTTTTTGTCCACCCTTAACAACTGCTGTAGATTGTAATCTAACACATTAAGAAAAAAAAAACAAATAAAAACAGTGATTATTGATTAAAGAGGCAATTACATTTTGACAAGAGAATATTAATCTTTTGTTTCAGCAATTTGATTTTTCCCTTCTGCACGGATTGTTTACCAGAATGTAGAAACATTGGAGAGGTCTTTCACGTTAGAAGAAAGGCAAATTTTGTGTTCACTACCGTTGAATGAAAATTCCTGATTATTTGTCAGGTAACACAATTCCATACAGACACAAAACACGACAGCTTCCACTACACTCAAACCAATCATGATGTTACACTAGGATCGTGGATCCTTTTTTTGGTTATTTTGAATCAGTTTACAAATGTGGTACAGAATTATAAAAAGTTGTGACAAAACTGTTAAACAAACTTTGACTGCTGTTTTAAATGATAAATGTTACATCTTGAATACAAAAGAGTGTTATGTACAAAAAATGTTTTTGCCCCATCATTATTTACAATTCATGAAGTCCTGACTACACTACAGGACACAACTTGTTGCAACAAGACTATCTTGTCTGCAAGAGCATAGTGTCCATATTATGTGATAAGTGGCAAGACAAGGCAATTCACCCCAAAAACTAATGTTTAACATACTCTTTTTTTGTCACATTGAAAAGACAAGAATGCGTTCTGTCTTTTTGAGTTACGTTAATTTTGCAGGCTTCACTACGGGAGTATGTCATTATTGTCAGTTGCACTCATCAATTCATGCAGCCGAACACATTCTGTCGCATAAAACTGGGTTGTGTGTCTGCTTTCAACTAGTTGCAAAGCATTCCACACTTTGCAACGCATCCGAACAGTCTCGTTGCAATGTGTCCTGTGGCATCGAGTCAAATAGAGTGGGTGGAAAAGGCTTTAGAAAGACAGCCGCTTTAGAACCCTCTTAACCACAAACCCGCGTAAATCAGGCATTTGGACAGGGAACCTTGGGTAAGTATGAGTTCCCAAATGCAGCTGGAAGTCACCCAAGCATGTCAAGCAAAGATAAGAAAATCAATTGTTCTGCTAGATTAAGCAAACAATCTTCTTGCCTGATGATGGAAGAAAGCAGAGGGTTACAAAGCAACTATTTTGGATTAATTATGGTTTGTAAACTTCAAATGTTCATTGCATGCAATTCTGATGTTGCTTAGTTTTACATACATCAGCTGTTTCAAGTACACAATGGTCAAACTTTGTGCTTGACCAATTAAAGAGAAGGCAAAAATGCATTGTAGTTTCAACAATGCACAATTTTTTCACACAATGCCGTGTTGTTAAACCTCTGTCGGTCTCTAGTCCAATGCAATGTACACACAAAGCAATACTACAGGTTTGTGGTCATATGAGGACGTGCAAATTCTTGGGGAATTTTTTTGACCTCTTGTTACCCCAAATTTGGTTGTCCACTTAATTTTTGCTCAATTATAAAACAGTTATTGTGTTCATGTATAGTACTGTACCTCTTGAACATTGAAAAGACTTTATGTTTGAGAGACAAACACACATTTGAAGTCTGAAATATTGTTATGATAGAAAAAGTTGAAAGAGTTGATCAATTAGCAGTATACTTCTTCAATCACAGAGAAAAATGGTTGTTCATTGGACAACCAACCTTCAATTTTTGGTAGTTCGCATGGTATTTTATTTGTCCCAGAAAATTGGACAACTATGAAAATCGAGCCATGCATTTAATGTTACTTTGAAGAGATTTGAAAATACTATGAATCAAAACAGAAGTGTCAACCAACTAATGTCTACATACCAACAATATATAAATGATTGCCATAGACAGAGACTCCTCGGGGGTTGTGAAGGTTATCTACAACTTGCCTCCGTTCAGAACCATCTAATGCACACCTCGATACCTATAAGACATAACAGAAAAATGAAGGACAAGAACCATACAAGTTATAAAATGTTCTGGGATAACCATCATAAGTAGTTACAAAATTGATCTAGGTCCCTGGTTCCCACAGGGTGGTAATAACACCCCACAGGTATGCAGCCCTCTGTGGGCTGGGGGTTGGAGAATATGCCCACAGTGCTTCCCGCCTGTCATAAGAGGTTACAAAAGGGAAACCAAACTTAGACCTGAGCCATACTTGACTAACACTATATAACACATTCCTGTTGGTGTGTCTTTATACCTCATCTAACAAACTAAAACAGTGATGCCAGTGAACACAACAGGAACCTGCAAAGCCTTATAGACCGTTTTAAAAAATGTAGGCCTGTAAAATTATCAAATTTTTTTGTAATCATGCCAGAAGATAAAATATCAAATTACGTACCTCAGTCCAAAAGGTTAAGAATCACATATCTTCATAGTTTGAACCTATGGGCAAGTGCACATAGAGAGTGCTATGAAAAAATGTTAAAAAGCCCAATTACTTGTGCCACCTGAACTCTTGAAAAAAAAAGTTTTAGGTGAGGAAAAGGAACCACAATGTTCACTGCTCATTTTGCCAAACAAAAATGTTCTTCTGCTATGGCATTTTTTTTTCCAGATTAAGCATTTATATTGTTGTTGTAGCCCATTAGTCTCTCTTCACTCTTAATTGAGACAATTTACAGCTATTTAAAAACCAATTTGTGAAGTAGAGCATCTAATGAAGCTAATGTTTCCAACTTCTGTTGATATTTAATCTCCACTGTTTGGGGGCAAAAACAGGGGGCTTGGGTGGTATTCCCTATGACCACCCAGGAGAAAAATTCCTGTGGAGACCTGTTGATATTCCAACAGATTTGAACAGGTATTAACAGGTACTAACAGGCAATGTTGCAATTACCTTTTGGAATGATCAAGGTCAACAGGTCTCAACAGGTAACAATGAAGAAGTTAACAGGGTCCAGCTGAAACCTGTTGATTTTGTTTCCAACTACATTTTGTACCTGTTAAAATCTGTTCAACAGGTTTTTGACTGGAATTTTCTCCTGGGCAGAGAAGCTTAGGATAATTTTCAGTTCATGGTTTTACATACACTTTGGTAAGAGGTATCTGACCAATAAAGACGGGATGCTCCTATGTCAATTGCAAGGCCTCCAACGTTGCTGATATCGTCAACGACAATTTTGCGGTAGTGGGTACCATCCATTAAAGAAGTAGCTATGTGCTCATGCACTCCCACAGCACTGTTGTCAGCCCAGAACAACATCCTGTATGGGTTAAAAAGCAAATTATAAAATTTATTAATGCTTAGTTAAAAAGGCCTGTTTAAACTAGAACCAATTATGTAATGCTTTGACAAGTTAACAGATTTCTCTTCAGCAACAGATGTAACTTACTAGATTTGTCTTCAGCAACAGATGTAACTTACTAGATTTGCTCTTCAGCAACAGATGTAACTTAACTAGATTTGCTCTTCAGCAACAGATTAACTTAACTAGATTTGTTCTTCAGCAACAGATGTAACTTTACTAGATTTGCTCTTCAGCAACAGATGTAACTTAACTAGATTTGCTCTTCAGCAACAGATGTAACTTATATTTGCTCTTCAGCAACAGAATGATGGAACTTTACTAGCATGACACAAATTTCTTGAACCTTAAGTTACCCTTAAATGGAACTTAATGATAGCTAAATGATAGATGCATTGATCTCATCCAACAATACCCATCTTTAAATGGTTCAGACTCCTTTGAAATAGACGTTGAATTTCAGAGCTACTAGGATTACACTTTCACCCACAAGTCTCCCCTTCCTTTCAAATATCGTTAGCAAATGTGAAAAACAGGCCTTTGGTCAAAAATTTTATTTGGGGAATCTCACTGTGCAGTAACTGATGAGGAACTAATGATCTACACCACTAGCACAAGTTCAAAACTCTAAAGGCATTGAATGAAGGCCCCCCCCCCCTCCACCCCGGGCTGAAATGAAGCCCTCTCAAAACCAAGTCTCAACCAAGTCTGCTAGCACACCAATTGATAACCAAACCTTTTTATGTTTGGGTGACTTCTAGCTGCATTTGAGCCATGTCCCCAACTGATTACCTGACGCTGATCACCACAAGCTCAATCAACTGGAAAATTTTGTGACCAACCGCAAGAGTGTTCCCACTGATGGCCTGAGTGAGGTCTGATTACTCCCTCCGGAGCAAGTGACAGAAGTTTTGTCATTGAAATTATGTATGCAAGTCATGTGTTTACACAAATTTTGTGGCGCGGGGAGCTGCGCAGATGGTAGTAAGTCATTGATCTCCGGTCACCTTGATCCCCTGTTATGTTCTCGCTTGTTTGATAGCCTGGATGCCTTCTGATCCTTCAAGAAGGAGGCACTTACTCACTCTGGATCTGATTCTGGGAGCATTACCACATGCAACTTGATCCCCTGAGCAGGATCAAGTTGGGATCTGATGATCTGCTCTTACTCAAGTGGGAGCATGTTGTTGGTAATTGATACTAATCAAGAGTACCATCCAAATGCCTGATTAGCCCACATATGTGGTGAACACAGTTCTAAAGCAACTGTCGTCCTAATGCTTACTCTATCTTTAACAATAATTTATCTCAACAAAGTAGAGCTCCCTTGGTATTAGTAAATAAAATATCACAATTCTATGAGCTTGGGAGTATTTGCAAGAGAGATAAACCACAAACCTGAATCTGTTTGAACAGGAAGAAAGACAGATAAAATGACAGTGAGGTGGAGCTAGCCTAGGAGAGCTAAAATTTGCTACCTAATTGTAATGCCATAAAGTTCCTAATGAATAAACACTAAATCACATCACTCACCCTTTAAATGGATCCAAACATATAGCCACTGGATTACCTATATCCACAGTTTCTGAGTTCCTCAGCACAGTAGTACGGTGGTGAGGCTCCCCATCCATCTTGATAACCTCGATAGAATTCCTAACTGTATTTGTCCAGAAGAGGTTTCTGGTGACCCAGTCTATGGCCAGAGCATAAGATTTTCCATAGAAGGCATATGGGACAAAGTCTGTTTTGTTTGAGCCCATCATTAACACACGGTGTATTTTTGTCTATAATTGAGAAAACCAATTATTTAATTCAGCCTTATTCAACCTTCAAAGCATCATTCATTCAGTTCAGTCATCCCATCCCTCCAAAATGGAATATAAGCTGAGCAACAAAACGAACTAAGTTACAACACCTCCCAAAACTGACTTATCTCCTCAATGTGCAGAAAATAATCTCATTTCATACTTGAAGTGAGACTACAAGGTCCTGATGTGTAATAATTCTCTATACTGTACTTTGGGGAGATTGTCTGTCTTTAAGACCCTTTTCAAGCAAAACTGATAAATCAGTCTTTGAATAGAGGGGAGTAATCCTTTCACTTTGTTTATTTATGACAAGTTTTGCTCCATGAAAGGAAGGATTTATTAAAGTTTTGTTGATGACAAAGAATGGTGATTGTAGAGTGTCAATGTAACAAACTTTGCCTGAAAACTTAGCCATAGATAGACACATTCCAGCAGGAGCTATGTCAATACTGCCAAAGTTTGCAGTTCCCAAGTTTCAATGTTCCCAAATCTTGGGAACATCAGCACGTCTGGGAACGTTGAGCCCTGGGAATAATGAACCTTGTAATCATCACCAATTCATTGAGATACACGAAAACGGAGAACATCGAACCTTGGGAACATTGAACCCCAAGAATATTGGGTAGACCCCTTCCACCATGCATGTAAGCAGGAGCTATGTCAATACTGCCGAAGTTTGCAGTTCCCAAGTTTCAATGTTCCCAAATCTTGGGAACATCAGCACATCTGGGAACGTCGAGCCCTGGAGATAATGAACCCTGTAATCATCACCAATTCATCGAGATACACGAAAACGGAGAACATCGAACCTTGGGAACATTGAACCCCAAGAATATTGGGTAGACCCCTTCCACCATGCATGTAAGAAGAAGAAGTATGACCAAATTTTAAACCACCTGGACCCAATCAAGCCCAATGACTTGGAATACCATGTATAAGGCTTTTGCATGCATGCATGAATTTGTACGGATAAACAACAAAATAGAATGAACACAGATACATGTAAGTAACACCTGGGCATTTAGATGTGGAGCATGGCTACAAATGTCTTCCCAAATTGTCCACCCTCAGAACTACCTACAGCCTTATTAGGACTCATGTCAGTTTGGTGCTGCCTCTTCATCCCCCTCAGCTATTCATCCCCACCCCATATACCATTAAATATTAGCCACAAATAACCATTAAAATTCAAATTTTGAGTCCTCAACACCAGTCCCAGGGTTTCATCCCCCAAAATTCTCCCCTTCCCCCAACCTCTGCCCATTCAAAAAACCATTTAGTGCTAAACACCCTGACAAACAGATGTGCTCTGATCCCACTCTATCTTTAAGGCATATTCCAAAGACAAAATTCACTGACTTCAAAATGTGAAGAAAAATTTGCTCTTTCCAGATGTGAAAACTGCATCTCAATAGCATCCAGCGTTCGCAAGATACTAATTTTCAAAGAACAGCATTTTTTCTATAGATAAAGTGCATTGTGGGAAATCTGTGACATCATCATGGCACATTAATTTAACATTGCATTCAGTTTCTTTATGATACTGATGCTGCTGCTAAGAACATTTAGCAACATTGTTTGCTGTGCACTACATATAGTGTAGGGTTATGCTGGAACTTAACCAAAAGACATCCCCACATCCCAAAAGTATCAGATTTCCAGGACCAGACACAGATCCAGACATTCCAAAAAGGGGGCTGACTTTAGAGAAAGTAGGGGTGTGAGAGAGTTGCACTGCCAATATCCCTTGTATTTTATTGTTAATGTGGCAAAACATAGGAGGGTTGAGGCAGTAAAGCTCCCCACCCCCCACCCCCTTGGATCCACACCTGAGGACAAACAGGCCATTCAATTGTAATGAGAAACAAAAGGAAACGAAAACAATGTGCCCACTTTACATAACATCCAGTTACCTTCTTGAAAAGTAAAGGTTATTTTTATAAAAAATAAGCCATCTTGAAAAAAAAAGACATCCTGAGTTGGGCAGAAGGTATAGCTGCAGGAATTAGAGGACATGGTCTGAAATATTATTCTCTTTCATACAAGACATTGGTTTAAAGCCACCAGAATATGCTTTTAAGATTTATTCAAATAACTCATGTTTTGGTACTCAGGTCTAACATTTTCACGGTAGCTATTAGTGGAAGACTCCGTCCAATATAGGTGTCCATCCTGGAAGTCAAAGTCTACATCATATGCGTTGTTGATGCCAACGATCGGTACTGTGGAATACTGTGTATCATTACCGTCCAGGTACCAGGACCAGATTGCATTTGGACGTAGGAATAAGATGGATACGCCAGGATCTGTTGGAGAAAATGTAGAACATTCAGACATGTTGGCTATGCAACTGGCAACATGAAGAAAAAGGTATGAACTTCATCCTTACTGGAAAAATGCCTCGCATTTGCTTAACAAGAAACATCTCCATTTGATTCTCTAATTATTTGCAGCCTTCTAGCTACCTAATTCTCACTGTCCACAAAAAGCAGGGCAGGATGTATAGACCTTAGGCAATGCCATCATAAAACATCATTTTGTCTGTAAACAAAAAAAAAAAACTCTGCAAAAACCATGTAGATTTCACAAATATGTGTGTAGTAGACCTACGAAAATATCTCCCCTGTAAATAAATTCATCTATCGACATTTGCATGTATATGTTGCAATGATATGTACACACTTGTCTCCATTGTGGTACACATTTTCCATTTGGTGACATCATATGCACAAGGTCTGTACTTCAGTATTCCACTGAAATTCCACATACATCAAAACAATTCCGACATGGGTTATGGGCGTTCTATACGAAACTGCATCCAAACCCTAGACTCCCGAGCATCAGCCTTTTGGCATTACAGTAACTATGGCACTACACAAGTGCAAAACAACCATGTTGAATTTCCCTGCCTATAAAAATTCTGTCAACACCTTTTTGCTTCAGTGAACAAAGGTCAACAGAAACCAGATAAAAAGTTGCCCAACTGCTTGCCTTTCACACCTCGCAAACAGTGGCACATCTGGCCAGTATTATTCAACCTTTGTTTTCATCTTCTGCTAGCTGTCTCTTATCAAACTTGTGGTTTCTTGGAGAGTGTTTGAATGAGTTAAGCAGGAAGTCGGGTAAAATTTCATTACCCCACCAAACCTTGATTTTGGTGGGGACTCAGGTGAAATATCTAATAGGGTAAGAAATTCCTCATGACTTTTTCAAGATAAAATTTTGAAATATTAACTTCCTGTAGAGTATTTCCTTCGACAAGCTCGACATTTGCGCTTGCATGGCAAGTACTAATTGATGACTTGAGTATGTGCACACTGTGTTGAGCAGGGTTCTTTATAGTGACCTCTTATTTAGGGCGTGTCTTCATTTACACCAAATAAAAACATCTCCTGACAGAAGGGTTACTCTACTAAAGGATTTGGATTGATGTTAGTTGATGAGATTGGTGGGTGAAAAATTTATGACAAACAAGAACCCATTTCTTGGGAAATGCAACCTATATTTTGAAATCAATGAAAAGTATGAACATATTTCAAAATACTTCATGCCTTTTGTTACCAAAACATAAGTTTCCAGTCCAGAACAACATCTTTGAATGTGGATGTACTTTCTATACTATTTGTCACCAGGGTGCTGTTTGAAAAGAATCCCTTCATTAAAATAGTTAAGCCGTGGTAAAAAATTCCCCTACAGATATAGTTCACATGACTGCACAGCTGTTCCAGGGTATAGCCAGCAGCATGCGATTGCTCACTGCATTCAAATGAAACGCAGAGGTAATATTCATCCACCTAAGTGCATACAAAGGGGAAAAAGCATATGAAGGAACAAGCAATGCCTACAACTGAGATTAAATACCTCAAAAAATACTTATCCTGCAATAGCTCACATAAATAAATGAGAAAAGATTTCCATACAGACCTGTGCAATCAATGCCATTTTCACTTAGAACTTTTCCGACAGGACAGTGACAGGAGTAGAAGGGTTCCGTTGTAGAGAGCAGACATATATACTGGCAAGGACTATTCTCACAGAAGTTAGTTCCTATGAGAGAAGAGTTGAAGCAGAGTTACAGGAGAACCACAGTTTCTTCAGTTAGATGAGGTTTCACTGCTCAGTCTCTGACCAATTGGTTAAACTCTGGCCGGCCACGGTCACAGCCTTTTTTTTGTGGCCGGTCTTACCTTCCAGTTGTGGCTCATTGGCTTCTTTTGCCTGTTTTATTGCTTATGCTGAGCACCAACCACAATAGCAGTAGGTTCCATTTTTGAAGTATGATCCAGCTAGGAGCTGAGCTCCAGAGCTTTTCAAACAGTTTTCTTAAAACTCAGGTTTAAAACTGAAGTTGATCACATACCAGTCAAATTGGACATTTTGGCTAAGATCCAAACTTATGATTCATTACCAAATGCAGCTTGAAATTACAAAAGGATTAACTAACCTAAGAAAATCAATTGTTTTGCTAGCTAAAAGCAAACCATCTTCCTGCTCACCGATTAGAGAAAGCAGGAGATTACAGGGGACTAACAATTTTGGGATTGTGGTTCAGGGCAAAATCATACTAAAAAAAACTTTAAAGGACTTGTTTGACTAATGTGTATTTCCATTTGGAGACTTCTCTCCCAATAGAGCTTTTGGGAAATAAAATTTGGTTGCAACAGCAGATCAAGTCCACAAAAGGTTAAGCCCCTATCACACTAATCCGGGCAAGCACTGCGTGCAACTTGCAGGTGACAATTTTTACTGCTTGAAGCTCCCTACAGATAGGACAGACCTAACCATATCCCACCCGGATTTTGCCTGTACCAGCCTAAAGGTGTGCACGGAAGAGAAATTTGCCTGCAGCTAGGTTTTAAACAAGCTCAAAACTTGTTCTGGATAAACTGTGGAAGTTTTCCTGCAGAGGTTCCTGTAAAACCCCTGCAGAAGACCGCAAGTTACCAGTAGTTAACCTGCTTGAAGAACATATTTTTGCTGTGGAGCATGTGGCAATTTCCTACGAGAGTGTGTCAGATGGGGACATGGATCGTGCATTTTTCGGGCAAGGAACAGTGTTGGTACTGTAAACTTGTGTTCCAAATGCCACTTTTGCAGGTATGGAGCAAGGAAGGGGGCATGTTGCAGGCAAGTTAATGTCTCCTTGCTGGTAATCTGAGGGCTTGCAAGTTGCTGGCGTTCTGCGACTACCTGTGCCACGTAAATATGCCCACCATCGGCACACTTGAACCTCATGCGTTGCAGGCAACTCCCATGCAGGTGACATGCAACTGGCATGCAGGTAACCCGCAGTGCCTGTAAGTGTCCCTGAGCTAATACGGAACTCTCCCACGCAAACCTCATGCAAGTATCAAGCTTCAATCACGCAAGTTCCATGATAAAATCTCCCAAATCTTGACCTGCCCACAGAAATTTTCCTGCGTGAAGCAAAATCCTTCCCACAACAAGCCTGTGAAGTCTGCTTTGAATAGTGTGACAAGGGCTTAAGTACATTCACAAACAATAACAGTGACTATTTTCTTCCTAGTCACATTGAAATATCACATTATTCAACTTTTTCATTAAAAATTGCATATTATTCAACTTCTGAAAGGGTATTTCCTTAAAAATAATTCTTTCTCATTCCCCTTGGATGTCAGAGGGATCTTGGTTTTTTTTAATCTGAACTTAAATTATGAATATCAATCACTACTTTTATCAGTACAGTTTCTGTTGTGGTGCACTTCCTTCCAAACATGCATTGTGTGATGACTCCAACGACAACTTGGACTACAAATATACTGGACAGCAGGAATAATATTCACTGCAGTACCTTGAGGCTGTAAAGCTGGGTGTTTAACATGAACATCAAGTAGGTAGTATGAACTATAGGCCACCGACACATTTCTGCCGAAGACTTTCTCCACTTTCATTACTTTGTGGGTGTTTCTGTCTGCCCAGTAGAGCCAATCCTCAAATATCGTCAAAGAGCGTACGTGACTGCCAACCTTCGAGTAAGAAAGACAAAATCTGTTAAGAGTAACAACTTTAAAATATGAGGTTGCTTTGATGTAATAACACTTGCAGAGCTTTGACACAAATGTGTGACAATTTGGATGCACATGACCAGGGTTGTCACCACACTGGGCAGTGCCAAGCGGTGCCGGTGGGTGCTGGGCGGTGCCAGGCGGTATTACCCGGCTCTCAAAAACTCCACCTGGCACTCGCTTTCAATTCCAGCATCACTGCCCGGAACAAATTTCTCACCCTAACTTGATAAATTCTTAGAATCAAGTTTACTTAGAATCGAGTGATAATTCTTTGTTTTTTTTTGTAAGCACTCTCAAATCTGCAGTAATTTATCAAAGGGGAGGGGGACACTCCCTACCCCTTAAACCGCTCCCCCAGGACGGTGATCACAATTTACCCAGCTCTCATATGGTCTAGTGACAACCATGAACATGACGCACATTTGCTCCATCGCTGTCCAGGGGTAAAAGTGTCCATCTTACCATTGAAAAGTGTATTGTTTAATTACCAATTCCAAGATTTCCATTTGTTTGATATTTCTTCCATCATAGTCACATGATGCAATGTAATCAAGTCTCGCATCAGCATAGAAGATCCTCTCTGCTGGTAGGTCTACTGTCAGTGCATTGACCCAGTACAAGTTTTCTGATACTATGACACGCCTGTTACGTCCATCCATGTCTGCCCTCTCAATCCTTGCATTCTGGGTCATGTCAGTCCAAAATAGCAGATGTTTCCTGCCAAAAGAGGTCTTTATATTAGATATTGAGTACCCTTTCACTGCATCACTGCAACACTGTGGAACACTACATATCATTATTTTTGCATAAGCCCAAGTTACTTCAGAAACGTTCAAATTTTGAAAAGATATATCTTGAGAACCACAAAAGATATCTAGATAACTCCAACAGATTTTGTCTTAAGAAAGTTCTCTCTTTAACTGTCAAGTGAAATGAGGGCGTTTTGCTGACATGTCACAGCTGAACTGCTAAATTTGGTTTACAAATATTTGTCACCAGAAAATTTTCATAGTATGCACAAATCCATTTCAAGTCAGGACACCATAGAATTCAAAAATTTTAACCTTTGCCATTAATATAGGATATGAAACTGGAACGACCATGCTAACTATAGGCATTTTGATTTGGTAGTACTGTTACAAACTTTCATTAAATTATTCATATCATTTTAAGAAGCCCCTTTAAAGTTTACCTCAAGTTCGAAAACATATATTACAATATTACAAGCAAGCAGTTTGTAATCTTGTTCTTTAATCAAGGGAGGGGCTTAAGTAAGTAGGTTTGACGAACTGGAACTGCTTGGGATGAGAGTGTTAGGTCTTTAAGGATATTTCAACCACTACGGTGGCAACAGTGTGACAATATCTCAACATGTGTTGTGTGCTAAGGAAGCACTGTTGTCTGAAGGCACTCATGTCACAACCATATGCTGCAATGGATTCAACTAATGATAATAATGCACAATGATAATTTAATGACCTCTACCATAGCAGAAAAATTTACATCAATATGGTAGGCCTCCATCTTACCCGTCTCTTGGATCTAATGCAAGTCCCCGGGGACTACCATCTACTGTGAAAAGATACATCCTGTTAGTACCATCCATATTAGCCACCTCTATAGCGTGAGGGGTGTAGTCTATCCAGTAGATGTGTCTCCCAACCCAGTCAACAGCAATTGATTCTGTATGATCTACACCTCCAGAAAGTATCTGATCAAAAGAAATCAAACGGAAGAAATCAAACTGAAATCAACATCAAAAGAAATCAATTTGATTTTCAAACCACTGCAAAAGTTTATCTATATTCCATGGAAGGGAGTAAAATATTTTAGTAACTTGAAAAGGATACAACAATTTGGTGCTTTATCAGAGAGACCATTTGCAGACTGTAAGAGGTGAGAGGTGAACCGTTTCTTCCTTTTCTCCACATAGGCATTTTCACTACATCACTGCATACAGTGAAACACTCAATACACTCTGCTGCCAACTACTGCCATACTTACCACACTCTGCTGCAAACTAATGGCATACTACCCTCTGCTGCCAACTTTGGCATACTCACTACACTCTGCTGCCAATCAATGGCATACTCACTACAGTCTGCTGCCAACCAATGGCATACTAACTACACTCTGTTTCCAACAGTGACATTCTCACTACCCTCTGCCGTCAACTTTGGCATACTCACTACACTCTGCTGCCAATCAATGGCATACTCACTACACTCTGCTGCCAATCAATGGCATACTCACTACACTCTGTTTGCAACAGTGACATTCTCACTACCCTCTGCTGTCAACTTTGGCATACTCACTACACTCTGCTGCCAACTAATGGCATACTCACTACACTCTGTTTCCAACAGTGACATTCTCACTACCCTCTGATGCCAACTTTGGCATACTCACTACACTCTGCTGCCAACTAATGGCATACTCACTACACTCTGTTTCCAACAGTGACATTCTCACTACACCTTCTGCTGCCAACTTTGGCATACTCACTACACTCTGCTGCCAACTAATGGCATACTTCGATCTGCTAGCCACAGTGGCACATCCACTACAGGCTACTACTATATTACCTAACTTACTAAGACTACTCTTAAAGACTTACTACACTTCACTACAGTGCACTACAATACAGGTCATTTCATTGCTACAGACCATCTTAACTAAATTAACTGTGTGTAGAATCATATCTTTATCCTACTGAAACATACTCCCTACTTTGGACACAGACACTAACCTAACTGATCAAAGCAGCCCAAATGTACTCTCTGCAATATTTGACACCTCTTGATGCATGAAATTAGTTAGGCGGAGTTTCACAGCACAATTTCCAACCAATAAGTTCAAGTCGAGTGGGACACAACCTTTGTTCCAGTCGTGGCTAACTAGCTTGTTTTCCCTATTCCATTGTTAATGTTATGCACCAAGCACAATGTATTAAGTTCTTAATGTATGAAGTACTGTAGAGTTCATTCACTGTTCAGAAGGCAAAAATTAGTGAACTCTCTTGCCGAATGCATGTCCAAATATTCACTTAAATTTCATTTGCTGCAGGCCACATTTTACCTTAAGGCACCATTTCAATGTAGCCATAATGTAGCTCTGCAAAGCACATGCTGCAGCCATGCTTGATGACTATACACACATTAAAATAGCAGACCAGGGGGCCGTTCCACAAAGAGTTACGCACAATCTTAAGTTTGATTCACCATACTTAAGCCAACAGTAAATCATACTTAAGATCGTGCGTAACTCTTTGTGGAACGGGCCCCAGCTGGCTAAATCATTGTGTGCAGTAATAGAGCATCACAGAGGCAGTTGCAGTGTTGCTGAGGCAGCTGCAATTCATTAGAGAATTCTTCCCCTTGAAAAGTGGATCTTATGACTTGGCCGATTTCTGAACAACAGAAACCCACAAACAACAATAACCGCTCACTGAACCATTTCATCACTAACAATGTGGCTTTTTGTCAGTTGTTCAACAAGCAAGAATATCACAGACATGACAAGTTTGTCCAGGTTCCAAGGGAGCTAAATCTTATTGTTCTTGTGGTAATTAGTGCCTAACTCATTTATGTTAATCACAATGGATGATGTAGGTTAGTCAGATGATTGTTTTACAGCCCAGTTTCTAACCAATTGGTTAAGTTGGGTGGGCCACAGCCTTTTTTTCAATTTTGGATCACTAACACGCTGGAATGATGTAGGCAAAATATATGAATATGAGGGTGCTTGAAAATACATGCATAGAAACTGCAATTATCTACAGACATATCTGATTAGTGCTTCATGATGCGTGCGGCTCGGTTACTTGCCGTTTGGTCTACCCGAGAAAATAAAACAATATTGCGGGTGTAACATGATCAACATGATCAACGAAGACACCAAATCTGCCTTTGCTATCTCCGAAAACACTGTGTTTTCGGAGGTAGCAAGGTCAGATTTGGTGTCTTCGTTGATCATGTGACACCCGGAACATTGTTTTATTTTCCGGGGGTAGAATAAATGGCAAGTAACCGAGCGGCATGAGTAATGTTGTTTTCAATGACTGTAGGCAGCCACTAGTGGGGTCCATCAGCCTTTAATTGTCTTCATTTATTGTCTATGTGAATTTCAAATCCTCATATTCAGTGAAGTTGGGAAAATCAAGATACACTTCAGTGTACAAACATCCATGGAACAGGTAAGGAAAGAAATTTAAAGATTGAAGGTGATGGACCCCAGTAATGGCCAACGAAAATCAGACCATAGCAATTGGTCCTGATTTGGCTATGCTGAAAGAGTTGCCTACATTTGCTTTCTTAGGTCATATTTAAGATTGTTGTGGGGGCTCGCTAGTTCGTTAGTTAGATGGAGTTTTACAGCCCACTTTCCAACCTATTGAGGGCTCGCTAGAATGGTTTTGATTTTTCCTCAGGAAGGGAATGTAACTGTACTTACAGAGACTTTTAAAGCAAAATTGGAGGGCACCTTTAACTTAAGAATGATAAGTGTTATCTCTTGAGATATTGAGTTCAGAATCTGACCAGACTGATATTACTAACCATGGTACTTGTCGTCCCATCAAAACTGTAAATGGCGTTGTCATACCAATCTGACCAAAAGAGGATATTATCTGTTATGTCAAAGTCCACAGCATATGGGTGGTCCCAACGAACCAAAAACTCTGATCTCCTTGAAATCATGTCCAGGGACACAATCTGCCAATAATTTGAAACAATTAGCTTGGGAGGAGTTGTACCTTTACAAAAAAAAAAAAAAAAACAGAAGTAAGCAAAATTACAGAAGTCAAGATCAATAAGTACGAAAAGCGTCCTGAAAGTAAAATTTTGATGATGCAAAGTCTATTCATGGACTGTTAAACTTTATGGATACACTTAGGTTAGGAGGTATGAAACCATATGACAGGGAGATGGTGGGAGGGGGCAGTCCATCACTTATTCAGGGAACTCACATTTTGCTAGCAAAAGGTTAATTTTTTTCAAGAAATATATATACTCTCTAGCACATTGGAGCCCAGTCCCCTCTTCAATCTACTTTACACCCATCCTGCCCTCCTCCTCCCCCCCCCCCTCCCATCTCAAACTGAAACTAGTCTCGTACATGTGTGATAGGTACAACAGAGCCAAAGTTTCAAAGAAAAGGTAACATACACATCAGCCTTCAAATCTTCATATTTTTTTAGATCCTTTCACTGAGGCACCAACCAATTCGCTGCTTCTTCAGCTAGGGTGCAGCTGCATCAATCATGCTTTGTGACAGCACAGACTACATAGCAGGATTATTAAAGCAGATTGGCTATTGAAATAGGTATAGCAACAAAAGCATGATCACAGCTATGGTACAGGTTGCTTAGGTTGCGGTTTGGATTGTGTGAGATTTAAACATTACAGGAAATGCCTTTTAGCCAGAATTTAGAAAAAGTCCAACACAACTGATACCTTTAACTCTGTGCAGGTCAACTTCCTGGCAGACAGGAACATCATCTTGACTTCTCAAACCTTGTATTGTTGGAAGGCACCCATGCATGACACCTTGAAAAGCTGTGCTGGGCCATTAGGGGGCTCTCCCCTAGAAAATCAATAAGGTGGGTTGATCCTCCTTACCCGAGTTGCGATTGGTAAGTCGGGTAAGAGTAGGTTTTGGGGAATTCCTGTCATGAACCACTTCTAAACTTCTGGTTTAATTGCCCCACAGCCTTGTTTTCAGTTGTGTGCCCCTTGGTTGAATTTTGCCCCTTTCTGTTACTTATAAGAATCATCACTCAAACAACAGTAGGAGTCTCTGGTATGGCTTGGTTTGGGTAAAGAACCCAGACCTCCTTGTTGAGAGGGATTTTTTAAAGGAAGAGTTTAAGGTCATATCAAGTGTTGATATGTTGGAGAGGTACTAATTCTAAGCATTTTGGTCAAATTTGCACTAAAATCCGATGTGTGGTCTTCAAGAATGAGCAAGCAAAGTTGTCACATTTTCAACAAGAAGTGAACTTGAAGCAAGCACATGTGGTATCATATCCCCACATTAATTGAGTTTTGTTTCTCTTCAAACTTTACAGCTTATTTTCTCCTCAATAATTCTGTATTATCAGAATGTGATTGCATAAGTGACATGAGAATTTTACACAAGTTTGCATCCCCCTAAGGAAGACCTATTCCAATTAACTTCAATGTAGTCACAACAAAGTGAAAAAAAAAGAAGGGAAACAAAGCATTGATTTTTAATGTGAGGAAGTGATAAAACTCTGCTGCCCTCAAGCTCACTTTTGAACACAAATTTAGTAACTTCATGTACTGATATCTCAAGTAGTATACATCCCATTTGAATGAAAATTTCACCACACTGTGTAGATTTGGTTCCTCTTTCACATATGAAAATTAATTTTTTTGCTCAAACTTCTCCTTTAACACTAGACCAAACACCTGTTTGGTAGCTTGGCTATGTTAACTACATGCTGGCTACTGAAAAACTGTGCTTTTAAAGCCCTCCTGCTCATTAAAATCAAATAAAGTCAAGTTCAATAGAGAAATATGTTCATAGCCATGAACAGGTTCGTACACTTTCGAGGGAATCAATTTTTTTTGTAACTTTGCCATGACTTTTCTTGGAACAAATAAAGAATTTCCGATACAATAACACAAAATTTAGGTGAGTAGAACAAATTTTGATATCAAGAGTGAAAATATATTTTCAAATATTATAATTGAGAGTGAAAATTGAAAAAAAATCACTCTGTAAAAATTTTCCAGGACTTCACCCCATTTTCCTAAATTTCAAACCTTTGCCATTCCTTGAAGAAACTTTCCAAATATTCATGACTTTTTCCCATTTTCCATGACCACTGAAATCCTTTGCGAAACTGCTCAAGAAACATCACAGGGAACAGCACAATGGAAGCAGTGTGGCTGCATTCTTCCAAGATGCTTAACACAACAGCCTGTAACTGTCTGGGTTTATCTTTCTTCTTGGGTACTTCATTTTTTTCAAATGAACTAAAGGAAGTTTCCTCTAATAATTTTTATGCATGGTTCCTGTCAACCACAATTTGATTTTCTCACCAGAAAGCTAAAAGGCTTACTGATTCCTTCCTGCTAAAATGTAAATCAACCTCTCCTTCCAAATTGGCAGTGTTACTTAAATGACCAAAAACCATAGGGTTCGCCTAGTCAATGCAGGTAGTAAACAACATATGTATGTGACCCCTCACTGTGACTATACCTTTACTGATACATCCTATTTACAAGGTTTCTAGTTCAGACGTCGGCTGACCAAACATGACCTTTGAACTTCACCAAAAATGATAGAGTTCATCTACAAAATATGGGCAATGCACACGTTAAGTACACCACAAAAAAAACACTCAAAGATAAACATCATGACATACCATCAGCATTCCATAAGAGGGTCTGTGTGGGAGAATTAAACTCTTTTTATGTAACTACCTAACTGTGAAGAGAGACGGTCAGTTTCTAGAATCAGTTAAAACAGAAACGACTATATCATCCCTCTTACCTGAAGCAACACACTTTTGGTTGTTGATGACATCATACCCTACGGTACACGTACAGACATAGCTGCCTTCTGAATTAGTACACATTTGACTGCAGATACCTGGAGTATCGCACTCATTTACATCTGAAAAATAAAAAGAAAAACTTATTGACTCATTGAGTCAAACTTTGCCTTCTGAAAAACCAAATCATTCAACTTACCACATATCCATATAAAACAACAGATGATGAGCCAAACTGGTAAATTCGTACCACTAAAAACTTCAAAATTTATTCAGCTAAAGAAACTGTTGTAAGTCAAATTCATTATGCTACAAAACCTCACAAAAGCTACAAAAACCCAGATTTTGAGGCCTTTTCAGGGAATTTCTTCTTCATTAATTGTAGATTAAGGTAAGTATCCCAGGTCCAGTGGAGCATAAAACTGTAGATAGGGTGCCAGTGGACTCCTCCTAAGGAAGATGTACTTTGACAACATAAAGAAGCATTGTCCACCTGTCTGCTATTTATACAGTATATTAGTTGAAGAAAGTCCAGTCAGGGGGCTGTTGGTATCATTTAAACTTGATTGGATCTGCCATTAAGGTATTATAGACGAATCTGATTAGCGCTTGTTTTAGTGACTGTGCACAGCCATTAGTGGGGTCCATTGGCCTTGAATCCCCTTTATACATCATCTAGATGAGTTTCAAATCCTCATATTCAGTGAAATTGAAGGAATTAAGATACAATGTAGTGTACAACAATCGTTGATAGAGGTTGTTGTGGCTCACTGGATTGTTTTCCCTACTCAATTGCTTTTGTTGAGCACCAAGCATAACAGCAGTTGGTTCCATTTTTAAAGACCTCAGCATGATCTGGCCAGGACTCGATCAAACTCCCAACCTCGCAAGTGCAAGTCTGATGCTCTATCGACTTGAACATGCAGTTAGTCTGGCAGAATGTTGTGAAATGCTGAACTACATGATGTCAAATAGCCCTCATTCATACCTGCCACTAATCAGTCTAAAACCAGACCTCAAGCAAAAAATAGGAATATTACTGGGATGTCCTCACCTACAGTTTAGTGCCAGAGTGACCAGAAACTGTCATTGTAAACATCAAGTAAAATACTCATTTTCTTTGCCCAAAAGTCAGGGATAAGTAATTCACACATGGATGCCAAAAGCATAAGTGAAGCTTGCTGCTGAAATATATGTCTCTGTTTCTTTCTTTTAATTGATAGTTCCATACATTACTGTCTTTACAATCTAGGGGCCCCATGGCAAATGCTTACAATCCACAAGCATGGTGGAGCTGATTTCACTTATATTGAATCTAGCAATTATCACTACATCACTTGCTGACTAGTGCAGAGATTGCTACTTGAGATAAAAAAAATTTAACTTCCTCAACCAACAAGGATGATCACTCAAATTTCTGAAATCTTTAACTCTGTGACCAAATCAGGCTTCCACAAATCTTTCCGCCCCACAGCCCGGGACAAGAAAAAAATCACTGTTGCAGCCTGCCGGGCAAGACCCCCAGCCTTAAATTTTTGAGTTGCACAAAATGGTGTTTTTACTTTCAGACTTAATAAATTATATGTAGTCTACAAATTTGAATTGGACAAGTAGATATGTATGCGGGCAAGTAGACTGAGAAAACAGCTAGCCGGTCGGACAAGTACGAAAGAAAAATTGTTGAAGCCTGGACCAAATGTCAGCAAATTGAGACATCAAAAGACAGATGGAAAGGAGTATGACCATTTCTAGAAATTTGTAACAATTAACCATAACTGAAATCAGTTTGGGCTAGCCTAGTCTCAGTGCATGATATCTTCAAAAGTTTTAAAAGAAAGATTCACTAAATTGAGCATCATTCCATTAGTCTAGTGATGCTGTCCTTGACATATGCAGCCTCCAAATTGATGGCACAATACAAAAATTCATTTTCTTTGGAAGGAAACATCTAAAGTAGTGGTCACCAAACGGCAATGATAGTATTTTGCAAATGCTCCTGTTCTGTGGCAATGGTTCCGATAGGATACTCATGTGGGTATTTTTTTTCATGAAGTCAGTCATACCGTCTTTTCAGAGGAAAACAGAGATTCATAATTTAAATGTGACACCATTGGTTCATTACTATATACTTACCTACTATAATAAGTAGCAGCTCTTTTAATATTCTTTTAAAAATAGTCTTTTAATAGCATGATTGCCATTCCAGCACAGTACAACAGAAGCTAAACAAAGAATGCGGACGGGTGGATTGATTTAAGCAACAACAAATTCTACCCTGAAAAATAAATGCTGGCAAGAAAGGTATCAAATAACTTGGGGATATTGAAGGTTACACTGTTCAGTAATCTGAGGCCAACAGACATCAGTTTAAATTCTAACCAGTTCCAGCTCTGATGGGTGGCCCACCAGTACTGTCCAGCACTCTGTATTTGTTATATGGCTATTGAACATTGCTTATGGATATTGCTGGCAACAGTGACTAAGTGTTCAATAAGACTCTGAGAAAATTTTCAAATGTAGCAGATTCAATTGTAATTACCAACCCTCCCAACAATGAAAAATCCTCCCTGAGCAGACACAATCCTAGTCTATTGCTTCAGGGCAAGTATCACAACTCCAATGTGTAATCAGAGCACTCTCTGCGCATGTTGTGTAAAATGAGCTACCCTGCATCTTTTGAATTTGATGTCAATCAAAGAACACTGTCAGCTGGGATTTTGCATGGTGCCTCTCCCCCCCCTTAACCCATTGAAAATAAGTTTGTGGTGATGATTGGGTGTACCAACGTTACCAAGTGTCCATCTTTGAATGCCAACATTCAAACATAGCCAAGGCATTCAACCAATGTACAACAAACTAAATTTAATGAAAGTCACTTAAAAAGTCCTTTAAATTGTCCTTAAGTCTCCTCAACCCTCTGACAAAGGGCCATTTGGCAAAACCAAACTTAAAACTGCTTCCTAAAGAAGCTACTATGCCAACTGAAGGACAATACATGACCAACCTCAAGGCCTTCAGACTATTTACATCATTGGTCTGTCATGCATGGCTCCATTCTAGACTAGATGAAAAGAACAAACACTACACACAATCTTAGGCAATAGGCTGAGAAGTCCTTTAAATTTTATCATACCATCACAAAGCTTTGTCCCATTTTTGGTGTAGCCATTTTGACAATCACAAAGAGCCCCAAATGGTGATGTCACACAAATCTGTTGGCATCCTCCATTGAATTCATTGCAAGAGTCACTATCTGTAACAGGAGGAAAAAAGTAAGGTTAAGAAACACCTAACAGGTCTGGTGAAGTGAAAATTACAAAAGGGGGGATCTGTTGAAAGTTATAAAATAGCCACAATTCTCATCCAAATTCATCACAAACTGACCATTCTACAGGACATATTTTTGATTTGCACATAATCATGCATAAACATGAGCTAAATAAACAAATCTTGCAATGTCAAGGGAGATATAGGCCATACATTGCTAATGTTATCCTTTGTTTTTACAACCTTTATTTCAAGGACAGTTGTAACATGGGTTAGTAGTCCCTGAGTGTTTTATTTTTCAAGTTAAAATTGTGTCCATGACAATTACCATGGGTATCCCTATAGACCTATTTCCAAATAGCAATTACAATGAATTGTGGGATATAGTTTTGGGTGTACGTCAATTTTAACCACAGTAAAATGCTGTTGACAAAAATGACAAACACCAAAACTCTATCCCACAATCCTTTGTAATTGCTATGTGGAAATAGGTCTTTTACCAAACCATAAGCAATCTGATGAGTAATTAAGACATTATTAATGGAGGGTTAACAAAAGAAATGTCAAAACTGTGCAACACTCCACATCATCATTTAGCATAAGCAACAGCTTCAGAAACATTCACACTTTTAAGAGGAATATCTCCAGAACAGTAAAAGACATTGACCTGATTTGAAACCGATTTGTCCACCAAAAATCTTATTCTTTAACTGTTAAGTAAAGTCAGGGAAATTTGCTACTGTCATGTCACCCTACCTGTAACTCTACTTAAAAAAAAAAAAAAAAACGAGGCCAAAGGTTGACATGCTAAGTTTCTACCCATTAAATTTCAGTAGCTCACAAACTGCCTGCCTGGGCGGGTACTTCCAGTTGCTAGGTCAGCAAACAATTCACATCCTTTCACACCTCCGACATATTTGCCTATTGTGCAGCTCATGATACAGCTGTTTCAGCCGGATAGAACCTTCTTATTGTCAGTATAGAAGTTTACAGGTTAGGTTAGACAGGCCCAGTTTCCAACCAATTAGTTAAGTCAAGCCCGTCATGGCCTTTACCCAGTTGTGGTTTACTGGCTTGTTTTTCCTACTCCATCACTTATGCTGAGCACTAAACACAATGGCAGTAGGTTCCAGTTTTGAAATTCTTCGGTATGACCCGGCCAGGATTCCAACTCCCCACCTCCCAGCTGCAAGTCTGATGCTCTAACCACTTGACCTTGCCTTCACAAACTGTCACTCTCCAGTGAGCTTGGCACATATTTACACACAAAGATTAACCAAAGGGGCTCAATGTATTTGGACAATGGGGCAAGGGAGATAAAGTTTCAGTGAAAGAAGGACTCTGAGAGCTAAAATTTTCAACCTAACTTTATTGCTGCAAAGTTCCTCATGACATTTTCTTCTGAATACCTCATATCCTCACTACTTCAAATAGGTCCCTCTGACCTTCCATTCTGAACTCCATCTTTATAATATTTCTACTTCAGTGCTTTTGTTAGAGCTCAAAACCTGAGGGCCATTTCATTTCAAGAGTCTGAGGAAAAGTTGAAGGGTCTCACAATTTCTTCAAGAGTCCAACAAAATTATTAGGCCGATACTAATTTTACCCTTGACCAGCAGTGCATTAGTGAACTGCTATGTAGAGGTTTTACAAGATTAACTGCAACAAGAGTAACATAACTCTATGTGAAAACCCCGAGCTCATGTGTCTCGCTGACACACTGGATTTTTCCAAGTGTCCAGGGGGACTTAATGTGCCTCTGAGACCCAACACCCTGGGTTAGCAAAATTCCTATACTTTCCTTACATCATCATAAACACTCCTTTCATTTTTGCCTTACAGGAATAAAGCATCTGCAAAATTCAGACAATATCGCTATGACTGCCAACAACACAATACATGTACAAGAAAGGATGTTGTTATGGCTGTTGTGATTACCATGGTTACCCGTTCCTCAAGATAACTATTTCTTTGGTTTCTGTTACGTCACAAGCCTTCACCTCAATTGAATATGTTCACTTCTAGTTGGATGCAGTCAGGCTGCACCAGAGTATCAACAATTTATGCAAATTTTCTACAACAGAAAAATCTCATTGGTTGCTCTGGGCATATGGACCATGCTTAAGAAAACTAGAAGAAAAGTTTAACTAGTTAGGCTTAGTCATGCCTGGTATACCACTATCAATCCTTCACACTCTGTCAATGAATATCCTGGACCTAGTAATACAAAAGTTTATCAAGTCTTAGCCATACCTGGTTGGCCAATATCAATCCTACACATTCTGTAAATGAGTATCCTGCACCTACTAATACAAAGTTTATCAAGTCTTAATAGCCATACCTGGTTGGCCAATATCAATCCGACACGCTCTGTCAATGAATATCCTGCACCTATTAATACAAAAGTAAGTCTTAGCCATACCTGGTTGGCCGATATCCTACACACAGAATATCTTGTGCCCAGAAATACAAAAGTTTATAAAGTCTTAGACATACCTGGTATACCACTATCAACCTATAAACAAAGTACTTACTACATGAACTACTTTCATCATCCCCATCAGGACAGTCAGGATCATCATCACATACTTGGTTGACATCGATACATGTCTCTGTTCCATAGCATTGGTACTGATGGGACCTACATTCGAATGGAGGAGGGGCTAGGAAATAAAAGTGAAGATGACATATTAAATAGTTTTTGAATCTTCAAACAGACAAATCCAGCAACCAGGGAATGGTAACACATAGCAGGGTCCACAAGTCTTGAACAAGAGCCCAATGGGCACTGTGGTTCCTTGCTGGATATTATAAGAACTGTACAGCCAGTCTCCAAAATAAAGCTAAGCAAAAGGCTCATACTCAATGTTTGTAAAATCTTCACAAGGGGTATTTTAGTACTAATATTACATGAAATCAAAGATTAAATTTCTGTGGCCTTACTTACATTCAACTTTTATAATGCTTGGTGATCCTTCAAAAACACTACCTCATTTCCATATGTATTTATGCTTGTAATCAAACTTGATATTATCACCAATAAACAGTACACAATGTGGTCAGAGAGAGAAAAACACCCCTTGTATTTCTCTCACAAGTTATTTTTACATGTACCTGCTCTCAAATAAAACTTGCTATCACTTTAAAACAATCTACCATTTGTCCTGTTTGCTACAGTACCTCCACACAGAAAACAGGGTTTATTCAGCAGTTAAAGCAAGTGATTAATGGGGTGTGATAATAGAATGAGGATTAGGTTACCCCACAGAGCACAGCAGTATTAAAGAGACATACTGTATAATCCATGCATTGCTTCCACTGGCAGAGAGACCAGTTTAATGCAGAGTGACCTGTGCTCAGTGAAATCTACAGATTTCAGTTATTGCCCTCTTAAAACTTTGAATGATCCAAAATATATGTACAACATGAAGGAATCATTACTGAACGAACGTAAAGGCCAAATTTATAAGGTGTTTGGGTGTATAAGCATGCAAAACTAGGTGAGATCAAAAATCTATTGAACCTATCTTTATCTAGCTTAAAAGATTTTCTAAATAACATTTCCAGCCGTTGACCTCCAGTGACCTTGATGACCTTTGACCTTAACCAAACACAGATTGATTTGAAATCTGTCCTTTCTACCTTAAAATACTGTGTTAAAACATTTTTCAGTGTTTGACCCCTGGTGACCCCAGATGACCCCTTGACCTTCACCAAACATATCCAATTTCATCCTTACACCATAACACATCCACACACCAAGTACGACATCTATCCAAGTTTCCTACCTAGAAATATCCTGTTGAGAAGGTTTTTAGTTTTTGACCTCTGGTGACCCCAAATAACCTTTGACCTCCACCAAAAACGATAGGGCACACCTTCTCCCTATGACGAGTCTATGTACCAAATCCAGGTTCCATCCAACCTTCCCTTGTTGAGTTAGAGCGTACCGAAGCAAGTGTCACACACACACACACACACACGCCAACCTGACTACATAGGTTCCTTTGCTACCGCAAGGAACCAAAAACGAATTGAACGGTTATGTACTCACTTATAAAACAGTTCTTTGTATGTAGGATATGGGGACTGTGGAATAGCTAAATTTGACCATTTGTCATTCGTATGTGAAGAAAACTTGAAAGGTTTGGAAAAATTTGTTGAACCAATTCAATCAGCCTCTTTAAGACAACACAGGGAAACAAACAGGTTTCAGTGTTGGGTGGACTGGCATAAACTTCTCCCCACCAAAAGTTGTTAGTGTTTGATGCAGCCTGGTCATAATTCTAGTGACAACTGACAACTTCACAAGCAAACAAAAGGAAAACAAGTGGTTAACCCTTTCAGTGCTCCAGGCAGGATATCCCCTCGTGAGGGGGCTTCACAAATAGAACCTCCAAATGCAATGTATCTTAAACAAAAGAATACCTTCCAATTCATTTCTTGGCCTCAACTCTAAGAAATATGGCATTCAATGTAAACAGGTCATTTCTGGTACTAAGTAGAAGTTATGTGATACTCTTGCAGGGCTTAAAATGTTTCAAAAATGAAGCCTGCCCTCTAAAATGTTCTGAGTTGAAAGAGTTAACACTGAAATTGATCAAACTTGCAAAGAAAAAAAAAAGATTAATTCAATCTGTTAAGAACACAAAATGAAAAAAAAAAAATCTGTGTAAATTCATTATAATATTAACACACCTAAGTATGGTTATTTTCACTTATCTTCTTTAAAATACCGCAATACCAAAACCTATGCATCACAAACCCATGTGCCATCACGGATGCATAGGATGCATGGCACGGAAAAAAATTTAAACATTTTGGGATAACGTTAAACCTTTTTAAGTAATTTACAATTTTATTGCCTCTTTATTTCATTCTGTGATTTTCACATGACTACAAGAATTTTAGCACAGCAATAAAAGCTGTTAAAATGTACAATCCTAAAATGTCCAACTGCTTGAATCTTGAAGGAAAAAAAGGGAAATCACTCAAACTTAACAAAACAACTGTACTCACTACACCCAGCTTCATCACTTCCGTCGCCGCAGTCATTGTCTTGGTCACAAATGGCCCTCCATGGAATGCAAAGATTATTATCACATTGAAAATATTCTGTGGGGCATGTAACAGGAGCTGAAAATACAACAGAATGAAATATTTAGATAATTTCCAATTTCACAGGGACAAAAGTGAATGCCCTAGTACTCGATCTGCTACCACTAACCAATCTAAAACCTGACTTCTGGATGGAGAATTAGGATTTACTTGATGTTAACACGTTCACTTTATAACCAGTCTGAGACTGAAAATCTGTTGAATTCAACAAAATATGATATACTAAACCTGATTACAGTAAAACATTCAACATTAGACATTTTCTTACACCTCTGTAAAGAATCACCTCTTTTAAGAGTGATTGTAGATGAGTACCTCCATATGAGAAAAATAAAAATGTCACGATTGCACAGGTGTCTTTTAAAACAAAATCAATAGAACAAAAGGATCATTTAATTAAGTATAAGATAGCATCATCCAAAGACTGAAATTTATTATGACAAGTAAATCTTACCGCAGCCACTATGCTCATCAGAAAAGTCGCTACAGTCTTTGTGGCCATCACACTCCCAATGACCTGGGATACATTCTTCATCCAACTGACAAAGGAACTCTCCTTCCTCGCACTCCCCTGGTATTACAGTAGCTACAAAAGAATTAGTAAGTTAGATGAGATTTTATGACACATCAACACAGATGTGTTATATGCTGTTACCATCTCTCAAACAATAGACTCAATCGTTAGTAAGCAGCAAGAAGCTCTGGCAAGGAAGTTGTGGTCAAAAGGTCCTAATCTGGAGCTTGTTTGCTCAATAGATTAAGTAAAGATAACAACCTTGGGGTTATATGAAGGGAGTTGCAGGTCCTACTTTTGGCTAATGAGACCTGTTGCAACAATGCAACTTTTATAAACACATTTATCCCCTGATGAGCTTAAAATCAACACATACTATGTTCTCAAGGAAGGGTGAGGAAAATGGTCCCATTTATAGGTCTTTGGTATGACTAACCCTGCCACACTTTGTACCCCCAGCATCAGTGGCGTGTGCAGGATTTCATAGGTGGTGGGGGGGGGCACAACCTGTGATTCCTCTGACTGGCACAGATCTTGATGACCTTTTTGTTTTTTGCCTTTCTGCACTTCAGTTGTTGGAGACCGACACACATCAGCATGCAAGGTTAAGATGACTAGATGCAAAATAGTGTAATCATTGAGCATCACAGCACAAAATTTGCCTGCAGAGTGCTTAGGCCCATTTCTGCATTTTTTAATGAAAAAAATGTTCCAGTATGATGCTTTGGATACCTTCCACTCTCCCAAAGTTACCAATTTCTGCTTTTGCAGCTTGGCTGAGGGAGCTGCAGCATAATGTTTCCACATGGTGCCTTAACTGTCAGAGTAAGTGACAGATATAATTTACTGTCATAAAAAGATAGATAAAGCTGCAAGAAGAAGGGGAGGGTTTACTCTCTAAAAAAATTTGGCTAAATGTCTCCCAGGTTTCTAAAAGTATGTTGCCTAAAAAGTAGCAATACTTTTAGATCATGATTTGTACTTATATCTAATATAGAAATGGTATCAGCAGAATGCTGGTTTAATAGACTTACGACAGTTCTCTTCATCTGAATGGTCGTCACAGTCCCAAAACCTGTCGCAAAGGTTATCAGCAACAATGCACTGGCCATTAGCACACTCCCACCGATTCCGAGAGCTACAAGTTGTGTCTTCTGCAAGGCAGTTCAAAAGAAACAATATCTGAGTTACCATTAAACAAAGTATTAATCCAGTAAAAATTTAAGTACTCACTTTTACGCTTTCAGGATGAAACAGCAACAGCAATTTGATTAAAATTAATCAAAAACTAGAATTGTAGGGATAAAAATCTGGCAAACAATTAACCTCTGAATCACCGTGACTCTACTTTAATACAGACAAATGTACCCTGTGGTTGTAATCAGCATAACATAACCTGAATAGCATTATATAAAAAAGGATACTAGCCTGCGGAGCAGACTCTGTATTAGCAGAAAGATGGCGCTCTCTCAAAATCATAATTCAGCTCTCTAAACAGTATAATATACAGAGTCTGCAAACCTTTGCACAGTTTCAAATTTTCAGCAATCCCGCATTTTGAGGGATGAATAAGTAAACATGAGGTGGTCATGTTATGCATGAAACAAGTATGAATAGTGTATTTTCGTACATATATTTGATACAAAGAATGGTGAATAACCTAATTAGCTTTTGCTAATGGAAAATGTGTACTAGGCCGTATGTTTGATGCACATATATTACCTATTACCCGAGATATAATTCAGTATTTTAATTTTTGTCGTGACGTCATATTTGGTGGTCGTAAGTGAGATTCGATAGAAAGTTGGCAGGCTATTGTATACCATAGGTATGACATATAACTTAGCTGGAAACGTCGATTGGTCAGCAGTGAAGCCGTTGAAAGACTAATAAAGTATTATTTATAGTAGCAAAAGTAGGTTTTTTGATTTTTGAATGCAGTAGCTGAAACGCAAACACAGATACTGGCTCCCCAAACAACAGCAAGTACATTTAAAACTTCTTTTGCTCAAAAGAAAAATCTTACAAAGACAGGTCCCAGGTTATCTAACTGACATCATCATGCACCCCACACGATTCTTGCATCTCAACAACCCCACATAATCCAGCTAGACCTCTTCCTTCCAAATATTCTACTAGGCTGGCTATTTGAGCCTTATTTCCATGCCTACAGGGTATGAATTTCCTTAGACAGCCCCAAGAGAATGGAACTCATTCCTGAAGATCCACAAAATTAAAACTTTATAAAAGTACAAACTTTATGCATATGATGTCACAGAGCAAAAAGTATGCCCTCGTTTGGGTCAAAACAAACCAACACCAACAAATGCAGTCAGCTGATTTGTCAACCAGTCAGATATGCACATAGTCTGCTACATGTACAGGGTGAATTTTATGACTGCCATTATTCTACCCCTAAAATGATGTCAGTGTGTAATGCATAAGGTCTTTTCAAAACCTAACTTAAGATTTACCTTTTCAACAGCACTTTTGAGGTGTGAATGATTTACAAATACTGATACATTATAATTATCATATGAGAAGAGAGTGTCAATGTCTTTGTCAAATTCCATCCAAACATCTTACATTTCATTGCAAAAGTGCTGTTAGAGCAAGGTCAACCGGACTTGGGATTATCAGATCTGTTTCAAAAGAAGCCACCCTGTCCAGCACTATACAAACAAAGAGATCCCTGTAAATTCTTACTTGTTCACACAACCTCAAAACCCATCTATCATCAGACCTGACATATAGCCAAAGGCTTTTTGTTCAGTGCAAGCCAAGTTTTTGCAACCAGAGCTGCCTGAACAGTTCAAGATAATAGGCTAGTCCTTCTGGAGAGTGGACACCATACTAGTAGTAACAGCACTGAAGGGTCATGAATTGGGTCAACAAAATTGCTGCAGTAGCAAAAAGGTAGCTAATGCCTAATGTAAAAGTTACATGCCACATGTGGTATCATGAAAAATTTGATACCAGAATCATCAAACTGTTCACTATTAAACTGGAAGTATCGCTTACCACAATTCTGCTCGTCACTGTGATCTCCGCAATCAGCTGCACCATCGCAAACAACCCCCAGAGACACGCACCTCATGTGACTGGCACATTGGAACATACCTTCACCACAGTCATGTGTTTCTGGAAATTAAAAGTATGTTACTTCAGAAACCCCCGAAAAAAATCTGTGGCCACAAAATGTTTCATTTTCATGGTAGTGGGAGGGAAACAAGCTGGCGAGGTCTGGCACCCCTGACCCATTTACCACCAAGGATGTGCAAAGGTGATATACGTGAGTTAAGGTTACACAACAAAGAACCATGCATTAGCACAGGTTAATGCACAATCAGGACTTGTTGCAAGTGATGCTGCACAGGAGACCAGTCTGAGTGCATCCAACAAATCAATAGATCTTGTGCATATGATGTCACAGAGAGGAGAGTATGCCCTCCTTTGGGGGCAAAACCACAGACTTCCTATACATGGCTAGAGCATACTGCAGAGTTGATTGTTGCTACTGTGGTGTGAGAAATAGGGCACCAAGATGACCGTCTGCTATGATTTGGGTGAAAGTCTGGACTTGCTCAAGTATATAACCATATTTTGCAAAAAAAAAGTTGAGTATATTTGAAATATGGCAAGGTAAGGTCAAACTCACTTCATGTATTGCAGAACTATGATATTTTTCCCATTCAAGTTTAACTTTTGTTAAAAATATTACAGAGTCATTGTCACAGCAGACGATTTATAGCTTCTTGGTGTGCCTTTTTTTGTCCCAGTTGGTGGCAACCATCTACAGATAGGACCTACACGTTACATGCTCTGTCCATGCGTATAAGTCCATGGGCAAAACAAACCAGCACACACAAATGCAGACAGCTGATTTGTCAACTAGTGGAATACACCCACAATTTGCAACAGGTGCAGGCACTGCAGGGCACACTTTTATGCTTGTGGCCACATGTTCCACTGTTTTGCCCAAAGGAAGAGGTCAGTGTGTTGTCAATGCACAAGGTCTTTAAACCCCACAAGTGCACCATTTTGTGACAAGTTGGAAGTGTTTAACCTTGTTTACACACAAACAGCACTATCTTGATTTAAAAGAAGAAAAGGGACAAAATTGAATTTGTGAATGACCATATTAAAAAACTTTACACAACCCATAGTAAAATGGAGGAACATTTAAACATTAGTGTGATTTTATTGCAGGGTAATGCAAGGTCACATGACTGTAATGGACCAATGAATGAACATTCTGTAACCTTAGTCATATATGAAAGTAGCACAGTATCTTTCTCACTCTCATTTATACTTCTCAGTGAACAGTTTTCAAACAATGGGAAGCCAATTTTTTTTGTATGTTGAAAAAGACTGCAACAGGTACTTTCATGAGAGGAACCAGCCCTTAGCTCATTTGAAAAATTTCAAGTACCCAAGCAGAAAAAAGATAAATCCTGACAGTCATTGCTGCTTTTGTGCTCAATTTCATACAAGAATACAATCACAATGTCTCTATTGTGCTTGTCAATGGACATTTTCTAAGCAGCTTGATGGATCAATGCAAACACAAAATACCCCATTGAACTTGACTTAACCCAAGGTTCCTGCAACATGAGTGCTATGATGGGTACCAAATTTGAAAATTAACTTAGGAGCTTTTTCCAGCATGTTCATTACCTGTCCAATGGAATAGCTGGTCAGTATTGTCAATACGTCCTCACAAGTCATATCTCTATGATTGCTGAACTACTTGCCTATCAAGCCACAATATCGTGCAGTGCATTTTCCCAAGCATCTCCTGTCACAGACTGTCAAGAAGGAGGTTCATCAAAACCTGATGGATACTTTGGGAACAGAGGTCAATAAGAGCCATTTACCCTCTCTCTCCAATTCCTCTTCTACACTCTCATAAATGGCAGGGACAGTTAGGCACTTCTTTACATATCAAACTGCTTCCTGTCACATCATAAGGTGTACAAGCCAAAGAGCTTTTCTCGTGCTTCTCTTTATTAATTAAATGTCAACTATTTGTCAGATAATCCTCCCTAATCTACTCAACTATTCATACTATGGGCCTTTCAAAAGATGCATTTGATTGAATAAGATGTGCAGAGTAGGATTTTGAAGGAATCTTATCTTAGTTTGTGGTTTTTTAAAGAGCAAAAATTTGCTGATCAATGGATATTTGAATACTGGAAAGAACACAGCACATTAACACTGCCACCAAACAACAATGTACATGAACATAATACATCATTTTCAAGGAAAACAAAGGGGTTGGTTTTCACAAATTCAGCTCAAAACTAAAGTATCCCATGATTTAAAAGAGCCATTTAAGTATCAGGATATGTGGGTACTGTAATTTAACATGAAAAAATGTACTTTCCCTTTAAAAGATTTATTCCAGGTGAAGGGAGCTAAGGTACCACAGTGGAATATTATTCAGGTGTAATCCTTCATTTTAACAGTAAAATACCATTACTCACAACAGAAAACACACTCACCATCAGTCTATCCCAGAATCCTTATAAATGCCATTTGGAAATGGATATCAAGCTACATTAAAATAGAGAAGGCTGAAGCTCTCTTGGCCAACCTGGAGAAGTTACAGCCACGCTTTGCTACTTTACACATAACAAAAGCAGACCAGTTAAGTTCTATTGTAATGTGTGTAGAACAAAGCATGGCTGCAGTCCCTGCAGCTAGGCTGAGGCAGCTGTTGCTATGACATGATGTCTCATTGATACGTACCACAGTTGACTTCATCTGATGCATCACCACAGTTGTTTTCTGTATTACACTTCAAGTGGGGATCTATGCATCTGCCGTTCGCACATTCGAATTTGCCTTCTGCACAGGGTTCTGAAAAAAATTATGGAAATTATTTTCTTAAATAATTACAAAAGAAAACAAAAATCCTTGCTTTGGTTTTAGCACACATGTCCCAGAAATAGCATCACATTCTACTCTCACAGAGAGCAATTAAGAAAGAAATTTAATGTAACAACTAGAGCAGCAATGCTGATGTATCTCAATGCGGTTATGTGTTGTTGGGCTGTGTGAAGTTGTCACAATTGTTGTACGGCCCAATTCTTTAACTGACAAGTGAAAGAGCTCTTTTTGGTGGTATGTCACACGACCTTTAACATTTTACAGTGTTATGTGGGAGTGCATAAATCTATACTCAAGTCTGATATATGACTTATGCAATTACTTCAATGCACACCAAGTTAGATACATGTATCCCTTAACAGTAATGACTGAGGGCCATTGAAATAGCATGCATATATATCTCAAAACCAAAAGGGGAAATATAATCTATGTATTTGCTTTTGTTTTTGCCTGTCGTATAGGCCGATCTGACCTTTCGCTTACCAGGTTGATCCAGTGTTATGTGTATATATATAGAAATATAAGAATATACACGTAGAGTCGTAGACAAACAAATTATGGAAAAATACTGTAACTTTATAGCGACGTTTCGATAGGCTCTACCTATCTTTGAAACATCGCTATAAAGTTGTGTGTATATATATATATATATATATATATATATATATATATATATATATATATATATATATATATATATATATATATATATATATATATATATATATATATATATATATATATATAGTTAGTCCAAGTTGGCAGACCAAAGTTAGAATGTGTGGGTGGAAAGGGTTGTAGTAATACATTCAATCATGAATTTTATACCGATCCAAGATAGAGTATGAACCCTTATCTATCAGGAGATATCACGTCTACGAGATTTTCAGATCTTGACCTGTGGTTATCCTGGATGACCTTTGACCTCATCCAAAATCAACAGGGACCATCTTCTGACTATAACACATGTATTCACATACCAACTATGGAATCTATCTGAGTTTCCTATCTTGAGATATTGCATTAAGAAGGTTTTCAGTTTTTGACCCCTGGTGACCCCAGATGACCTTTGACTTCCACAAAAAACATTACGGTTCTTTCTCTCTGTATGGAAGACCTATGTACCAGGTTTAAAAACTTGTCAGATATTCCTATCTTGAGATATCGTGTTAACGAGCAGTGTCACAAACACAGTTACATTATTGTTTGCACATGTTACCCAGGTACCCTAACACGGTCGTATTGTACTTTGGACATGCAAGAGCATACCATAATACAGTTAACACAAGACACAAGGTACCACATCAAAACTGTGGGCTGTACCTGCCTCAGCTTGGATGCAACTGCCTCAGTGACAGTTTGTGGCTACACACATTATAATTACAATGTGAAAAGCTGGTCCACTAATGTGATGTGTATAGTAACAAAGCATAGTTGCACCTGCTGTATGTTAGCTGAGGTTCCTACAGCTTGGTTAATTTTGACATTTTGATACCTTGTTTCCAAAAAAAGTTGTAAAAAGTTTTTTTAACCTAACTAACCTGGATAGCACCTTTCTTCATCTGAGCCGTCATCACAATCTTCCCGCTGATTGCACCTCATATAGCTACGAATGCAGGATCCATCATCACAGGTGAAAGTGAATGAACCACATTCTGATGATAAAGAGAAGAAAGACGCAAGTTTGGATCTGGACACCCCACATAACCTTCCCCTCACACAACCTACTCACTACCCCACACCCTACACCAGTCAATTAATCCCACTGGATAACCCTGTGCCAGTTGGTACAGTCTTGCTGATGGTTGCACCTCAGATAGCTATAATGCCAGCCCACTGCACAATTAGTCCTGCAGAATATCCATGGGTCAGTTCCCATCTGCCAGACTTTTCCTGCAACTTGGAATATTCCAACTGAACCAATACAGACTTTCCCCCCACCTTGGAAAATCCCACCTAAAGAATTATTCATTTCTTAAGGCTCACCACACTTTGTGCTTATTAATCTTCCATCAACTCCTAAATCAATAGGCTGACAGTCCTCTACATAGAATATTGCCATGACCCTGTGACATAGGAATTCATAATATGTCCACATATGCCTGTCATAAGAGGCAACTTCACTTTTGAACTTGCATTTAAAAGTGAAGCTGTGTGACCAGCCTGAACAATGCTGGTTAAAGAGACTACCATTGACATATTCTGCTGCCTCATAAATCCTACCCAAAGAGGTTGCCCATGACACACCCTTCAGTCTGAATAATGATGGATAGCTGTCCCCATTACCCATCTTACCTTCACAGCCTTCTTCGTCTGAGCCATCTGGACAATACTGATGACCATCACACCGATACCAGTTAAAATAACATGTTTTACTGGTGCGGCACAAACTCATATAACTAGGACAACTCCTTGGGGGTTCTTCTTCTGAATTATCAATGCAAGTCTAGAAAAAAAATATGATGAAGTCGTAAGCTGGAAAATTACAGCAAATTTCAGTCCAGTGCAAGTCTACTTAAATGAAAGAACACATATTTTAACAAGAGCCCAATGGGCACTGTGGTTCCTTGCTGGATATTATAAGAACTGTACAGCCAGTCTCCAAAATAGAGCTACGCAAAAGCTCTTATTCAATGTTTATAACATCTTCACAAGGGGTATTTCAGTACTAATATTACATGAAATCAATGATTAAATTTTTGTGGTCTTACTAACATTCAACTTGTATTTGCTTGGTGATCCTTCAAAAACACTACCTCATTTCCATATGTATTTATGCTTGTAATCAAACTTGATATTATCACCAATAAACAATACACAATGTGGTCAGCGAGAGAGAGAGAAAAACACCCATTGTATTTCTCTCATAAGTTATTTTCACCTGCTCTCAAATAAAACTTGCTATTACTTTAAAACAATCTACCATCTGTCCTGTTTGCTATCTCTACACAGAAAACAGGGTTTATTCAGCAGTGAAGCAGAAAGCAAGTGATTAATGGGGTGTGATAATAGAATGGGGATTAGGTTACCCCACATAGCACAACAGTATTAAAGAGACATACTGTACTGTGTAATCCATGCATTGCTTCCACTGGCATAGAGACCAGTTTAATGCAGAGTGATCTGTGCTCAGTGAAATCTACAGATTTCAGTTATTTCCCTCTTAAAACTTTGGATGATTCAAAATATGTGTACAACCCGAACGAATCATTACTGAAAGAATGTAAAGGCCAAATTTCTAAGGTGTTTGAGTGTGTAAGCATACAAAACCAGGTGATATAAAAAATCTATTGAACCTGTCTTTACCTAGCTTACAAGATTTCTAAATAACATTCCCAGCAGTTGACCTCCAGTGACCTTGATGACCTTTGGCCTTAACCAAACAGATTGATTTGATATATGTCCCTTTTACCTTAAAATACTGTGTTAAAACTTTTTTCAGTGTATGACCCATGCTGACCCCAGATGACCGATTGACCTTCACAAAACATATCCAATTTCATCCTTACACCATAACACATCCACACACCAAGTATGACATCTATCCAAGTTACCTACCAAGAGATATCGTGTTGAGAAGGTTTTTAGTTTTTTACCTCTGGTGACCCCAAATGACCTTTGACCTCCACCTAAAACGATATGGCACACCTTCTCCCTATGACAAATCTATGTACCAAATCCAAGTTCCATCCAACCTTCCCTTGTCGAGTTAGAGCGTACCGAAGCAAGTGTTACACACACACACAGGGCATACCCGTATTCAATGCCTTAGGGGGTACACAGAACTGTTCCCCGTAAGGAAATGGTCGGAATTCCCCTTTAGCTGTTTATGTCACACCGCACGTGAATGCCACATGACAGAGCTCATTGCAGTGTCCGAATTTTCAGGTAGCTACGCCAGTTACGAGCTCCTTGTGGGCGAGGAAAGACGTGTGAGGCCTAAGCTCTCATGAGCGGCTTGTGGCCGGCAAGGTATCGTTTACAGGCTCACACACACACACACACACACCAAACACACACACACGCCAACCTGACTACATACGTTCCTTTGCTACCACAAGGAACCAATAAGGAGACTTCGACACAAAGTTCCCTACATTTCATGGCAACAAAAGGTCCTACCATTTCTCAGCCAATTTTTACATTTCCAGAACAATCAACATTTCTTCAGTTAGAGGCCAAAAGCAGTCCCCCAAACTTATTTTGAAACAACAGGCAGAATCCTACAGATTTCTTCCCTTTTCACTTCCAAGTTTCTCTAATGATATTTCTGGATGTAAGCATTGCATGTTCAAGGTATACCAATGACTTTCTCATTTGAATCTCATATAATTTTGTGATAAAATAGTCACATGGCTCTCAACAGCCAATCATGAAACTTGACAGAAGACTACATTAATCTCAATTGGGGTGACTGCACTTCCCCTTAAGAGAAGGGTTTAAAAGCCCAGTTCTCTCACCCCAAACCAAACCAATTCTCCTAACCTTCTTACTTAAGCCCCTCCCACAATTGTCTCAAATTCATCCTCTTCCAGTGACAATCTCAGTTGACTGCTTCGAGTCGAGTATAGGAAAGCTCAATTTTTATTAACAAAACACTCTCAGTACAGTTCATACTGTGTAATAAAAGTTTGGGTACTCTGCATTGTTTGAATTAGCTGTCAATCAAGGAGCTGAGCCAATGAAGAATTTCAGTACACCCCTACCAAAATTGTGATTGGGGGTGAGAGGATTGGTCCTTAAAGGGTAAGGTACTTCCTTCCAATAATTCTTTTCATCCATCCCTAACAAGTAGGCCTATGTCATGCCTCACTCCTTCACATGACAAGTGCCACTGTAGAACGATTTTTTCGACAAGTCCTCCAAGATCTACATTCTCTTGAAGTTCACAATTTTCCCCAAGAGGAAGGGAGATACCGGTTCCCTTAATTCTCATCCTCCAGGCCATTTCACGGATCAGAAATGCTCAGATTTTGGGTTCCTTAAAAGTGTATGTATTATCATTTTTCATAGATTGATTTTTTATTCACACTATTTGAGAAGTGGCAGACATGAGATTCGTATTTCAAGGCTGGGTACATCCAGCTTTAAATACGTGGGAAGTGCTGTTTCCAGCCATCTGGAGGGTTTGTAAAACCCAAAATTTTCTTGTACACTCCACGCCAACTGATGGTTGTGCTCCACTTACCCTCGGAGGTACCAGGCCCCCCCACTTGTTACCTAGGCCCCCCCCAAAAAAAAAAAAATTTCCATCCTGGTGTTGCCACTGGCAACCCCAAAACCATGGGTGTTGATCCTTTTTATGTCCAGTTTTAGTACTGCACTACTGTTTATGACTTCTGCAAGAATCAAACTGTCTTTCACTGTATTATCAATCAAAAAGGAACCCTCTGTATTATTACTTAAGACCTTGAAATGCAAAGTTGACATATGTTGAACATATGACACTACGCAATGAATGTCAAAACAATGTATTCAATATTGTAAAATGGAAGCTTAATAAAGGAGGCCAAAAAAAAAAAAATACGCTGCATGACTAGGACTTCTTCCCACTTGTTCCTCAGATGCTGACGGCAGTTTAGTTCCATGTACACTGCACTTGCCACTCTGACGAGTGGTTCTTGGGCCTCTTCTGTTATGCTTTTGGCTATTGCCTACAAGGTGATACTTATATGCTAAAATAAAGTATCGATTTCCTTTGCTTAATGGACCTTAAGAAGACAAGTAATTTCACTGGGCAACTCGAAAAAAAAAAAAAATATTGTAGTTTTCGTTACTACGAAACATATCCAACTTTCTACTTGATTAGATCTTCATATTTACTGCAATTTATATCATGTGTTATAAGTGCACTAAGTGCTAGGCCACAGGAAAGCCAGTGAACAGTTATAGCAATGTTACAAATGTTACATACCTTTGAGATCTTCTCCAAAACAAAGAAGACTCATTTAACATGTCAAGTAGACATTTCATTCCAGCATGTTAACTTGCTATGAAATGTTGATGTAGTATGAAAAGACTACATCAAATTTTTCTTTCAATCGTTTTTAAATGATGACAGCCAGAGATACCAATGAATGAAAAAAGCAGGATGAAGAAGAAATAAGTAGGACAAAGCAATAGAACACCAAGAAAAAATTTAGGCAGGCAGAGGATTTTTAATTTCAGAGAGGGTAGGAAAAGTTAGCCACTCAAGAACCTCAAAACATTAAAATTCAAATGAAAACAAACACTATTTTGATTTTCACATTATTATGTTATTTAAGTGACCACAAGAAAAAAACAATAACTTATTTTAATGTACACAAAAGCTTACCATGTGGTCACTGTCAAGTTTGAGCCCATATGGACAACCACAGGAACGACCCAGGTCTGGAGCAGCAAAACAGAAATGACTGCACCTCCCTCCACTAGAAGAGCATGTGTTTGATCCTTTAAGAAACAAAACAAGAACATCAAAGTGTGTGGTAACGGAACACAATTTTCTACAACACACATATACGCGCATAGTTGATTTTTACACACAACTGAGGACCCAATTGGTATATCCATTGTGTTTGATTTCTTACCAGCTAACCTTATCAATAGACCCTCTATTTGAAAACTTGAGAAATTTATGGACTTCACAACTGGAGACTAGTGATCCATTTTCTATGTCCTTTTGTCAAAAGACAAAGCCACACATACACACAGTCTTATTTCCCTGTTTATAAAAACTCTCTGCACATTTTTGTTTCAGTGAATTATTGTCAACAAAAGCTACACCAGAAAGCCAAAAGGCTTTGTGATTCCTTGCCACTGAAAATTTTTTCTTCAAATTGACAGTGCTTTGCAATGTTTTTCAAATTGACAGTGCTCCGTAATATACCCACAAAGTATACATGCAAGGCATCAGAGCTATCTAGAAGAACTAGGGTTCTGCTCATGATATCACATCCACATACTATGTCGGAAATTTTGCAGTATCCAAGACTCCAACCATGGGAAATTTGTGTAAATATGGTATTGAGACTTTGACCCCTTGTGAACCAAAGTGAGATTTGACCTCCACCAAAAATTATAGGGATCATTTATTCACCTAGCATCATCCACATGTCAAGTATGAGGACCCTACAAGTTACCTTTCTTGTAGAGTAATACTATGCAAGCAAGTTTGTCAGACTTTGATGCTGCTAACCCCAAATGACCTTTGACCTTCCAAAATCAACTAGAATCACCATCTCAATGCAGCCAACCTACACACTAAACATGAGCCTAGGCACATGCATATTTCTTGAGATTTCTTGTTCACTAGGTTTTGACATTTTGACCTCTCATGACCTTTGACCTCCACAAAAGTCCTCTACTTAATACAATCAACCTTACGACCAAAGATGACTCAGTCACTTGCACCTTCCTCGAGATATTGTTTAAAACCTTTAGACCTTTTGACCTCACGTGATCTCAAATGACCTTTGACCCCCACAAAACAAAAAAGGGATAATCTACTCAGTATGGTCAACTCAAACACCCAAATATGAGAATAGTCACACACACCCTTCTTGAGATACCATGTTTGAAAGCAATTTCTAAGGAATTTATCATTTGACCTCTTGTGACCCCAAATGACCTTTTACCTCCACCAAAAACAATAGGAATCATTCACTCAATACAACCAACCCACACAACAAATATAAACATAGCCACACATACCATTCTTGAGATATGATGTTTGCAAGCAATTTTTAAGGAATTTACCATTTGACGTCTCATGACATTGACCCCAAATGACCTTTGACCTCCATAAATATCTTTAAATATGAGCAAATATGAGCATAGTCACATGTATTGTTCTTGAGATATAGTGTTTGCAATGTTTTGACCTTTTGACCTCTCATGACCCTTAATGACCTTAAACCTTCACCAAAAACATCTCCTCCTAGCTGTCTCTTATCAAGCTGGTGGTTTCTTGGAGCATGCTTGAATAAGTTAAGCAGGAATTCAGGTAAAATTTGATTACCCCACCAAACCTTGCTTTTGGTGGGATTCAGGTGAAATATCTAATAGGGTAAGAAACTTGTCATGCAGGCAGACACACATACTCAAACACACATCACCATCCCAGAATCCCTTGCTTGTCCTTGTCAATAAATTGAAAAAGTGCAAGGAACCAAAAATTAATACATAAATTTGCCAAGGATTTTGAGGTTACTTGATTCTCTAATATTTTTCATAGAATGTCCCAAATTTTGTAACTTCATTTAATACTTATATCTTGAGAAATACAAGTCTGATTTGAATGGAATTTCTACCCAACTGTGTAGACTTGGTTCCACTTTCACATATAAAAATTTAACTTTTGCTTGAACTTCCCCTTTAAAGAACAAGTGCATCTTAGCTGTGTGGTGGAAATGGCAGATAAAGATCAAAGCAAATGCCAATTGAGCTCTCTTCCAGAAATCCAGAAATAATTTGCTTGAATTTTGTATCTGACATGTTTGCAGCATCAAAGACCTACCTTGTTGAGCACTTGAATCCAAAATGCTTATATGTTCCACGGCAGTTACGTTATCCCTTACAATATGGTATTGTGAACCATCTTCTTTGGAAACTCTTGCTATTTTTGTTGATCGTTTGTCACCAAAATACACATAATCTGCAAAGTCAAAAATATCACATTACAACTGAAAACGGCTGCTCTTAAATACTTCTTAATACTTCTCAGTAATTATACAGAACATATATACCAATGCTTAAGCATGATCTCAGTGTTATATAAAATTTTCAGACTCTGTTCATTTCAAAAATCCACTTTATTCCATCCCCTTGCGGGAACCTCAGAAGAAATTCCATGGGGTCTCAATCCCATGAGATCTACTGGATTCCCATTCATCAGTTCAATGGAAATCAACATGGATGGGATTTGGAATCATTCAATACTAGAGCATAACTATAGGATGCCTTCAATGCCCCACAGAAATCAACCAGATCTTACACATTCTGATTAGTCCCATAATGCACCTCTTATGCACCTACGTCACTGCATTGCTCATATCTTTTTGTGTTCTAAAGGACCTGTAAATCCTTACAGGAGTTTATGGAACTATGGATATTTTCTTCTGTATTAACCCAAAGTTTACTAAGTTATATGACCAGGGAGTTACTACAAAAGGAGAAACAAACCTAACAAGATTCTACATTCTCTTTAGGCAATATTCATTTCTGATGGTAATAATGCTTTCATCAGCCAAATTCTCTCCTCAATGCTTCGATCAACCGGGATAAGTGACACACTATCAAAATTGAAATTCTACTTGCTAACATTTCACTGCCACCCATCATGCAAAATGTATAGACTTAAACAACGTTCGCACCCAACGATGAATGGGATTCAATTGAAGCACATATAGTCAGCTGTGTGACTGAGTTTGACAAATAGCAGATGGAGAGGAATCATCCTAGGTTACTGTACCTGCACATACCTGTTGCCCTATTTTCTTAACAGACCAATTCTACATTAGAGGGAAGGCTGGATACCCAGACTTCAGGAAAACTCAAACCATAACTACTACTTTTAGCAAATAATCTATGCAGCTCAATTTTCTGACTGACATGAATGGTGACTCCTGAGAGCTTGTATTATTGACAGTTATACTCATGCCTAACATATTACTGAAAAGGTGCGCTGGGCATGAATAGGTGGGCCTCCATTTTGTAAGGAGGAAACCATTAAACAAACATATCAGTAAGGTAGACTGACTCTTCCCATAGGCAGGTACGGTAACAGGAGGGAATGGGCTGACCATAGCAAAATATTAACCTTTAGGGTTATCTACCATGACTACCATGACTACCACTGTTTTAAGGGAAAAACTGCGGTTCCCAATTAAAGTACACGACCACTGGTTCATTACACCGATTAGCTGCTTCAATGAACAACGGCTTTGATTACCATTCTTGTTCAATAAAAGACCAACAGTCAGGGGTTCAAATAGGTACTGGCCAAAATGGGATCAAAATATTCATGGTGCATTGAAGGGTTAGATCTGCTTTCAGTTTAATCTGAGATAACTTGCCATCAGCTGTCAACCTTCAGGGCCGTTGTCAAATGCTTGAATAGGTATCTCATTGGTACTGATAACAATTCTTGACAAGCTTAAGTAGAAAGATAAATTTTCCAAAATGGCACCGTCATGTACCCTTTTTTGCTCATTCTACATTCATGTACCAACATGTCCAGTTGGATACCAGGCAACATGAATCAGGCCTATGTAGAGTAGAGTTGAAACCTGCCTACCACTTACCTCCCAACACTGCTAGTCCTGCGGGCAGTGAAATCTGTTGAATACCCAACTGCTGCCGATTTCCTCCAGAGAAGTCCAATCTCTCAATTTTTTTTAGCTAGAAAAGTAATGATAATCTGATTAATTTATGCAGGAAGGAGACACACCTTCAATATTATTTTCATTGAAGTATAACATGTTAATCATCAGCCAATAGAAACACATGATACAAAAATAAACACATTCTTTAACTAAGGAAAGACTAAAAAGGATAAACCAGGTTGATCCATCTTTATTAGTAAAACACACATCTACTTACTATTTTTACCAGTATGACTCCACCTCTTGATGCTCTAGTAGATCAAATCTCGGCCAATTGTCACTGAATCATATGAGTTGACCAAAGGCCAGTTTAAAAAGTAAATTAGTAGAGCAGAGATGCTGCGAAATCTCAATACTTTCCTGAAGGTGTTACTAAGGGATATCATGTTGCAATGGTTCTAGCAGAATGCAATTAACTCTTTAAGGTTGCAACAGAAAGCATTGTTTCGATGACCTGGTAGCATTCATATTAATCAAAAACAGATTTCTTCTTTGGCTTCAATAACACTCTCCCTAAACATATCTCTTTTAATTCAATCAAATAATGTATATTGATTACAAACATAATTTCTGAAGCTGGAGAGAGGAAGCTGTCTATTTCTCTGCTACTGTCATGTTAGCAAACTTAATTAACTGTAAATAAACTACTCCACCTCAAGAGAATGGCTGGTGAAAACTGGTGTGAAAACTGGTGGGAAAAAAATTTGTCAGGTACATGCTGGTTCCATCCCCCTCAAAGTTTTGATTTCAAATGTCACTTTTCTATTGTCTAAGCATAGTCTATAGAGGGCAGATGGTCTGGCAACTCATTGTTAGTCTCGAAGTGATGTTATTGTTCTTGAAAAATGAAGGTCATGTGGTATTCAGAGTGCATGGACTTTGTTCAGTGTACATGCGTTTATGCAGTCTGTGACAATTTCAATGAAAGAAACTGACAAAAAAAGTGTTCTTGCAATATTAAATAATAAAATTTTAGTTTTGCCTTACTCTTAAAACATACCATATCAATGCTAAGCCATGATTTTGCAATAAACCAATGTAAAAATAGAAGATGTCTCCATATAAGCTCCGAAGTAACAATACCCACGTATGCACATATGAAGTGTACCTTAAGTCGGTCAGTACCTTGAGTCGGTCACTGCATACAACATGTATGGCACGTACACAGATTGCAATGCTTATTGATTGACCGACTCATGGTATCACAATGCTTTACGCTCACAGAGCCTGGGTAAGAGTACCAGGCAAACGGTGGCAAGTTAGCTTCAAGTTCAACGGCTCTAATACTGCAAGTTAGCCTAGAACTACAACCACATTGAAAAATATTTATTCTACCGGTGACCCTCTACAACAAACCATCTTCGAATATTTAAGTCCACGAAAGGCATTTTTTCTGTATGAAATAACTGACAGACGATTGGCAAACATCAAAAATTGGGTTGTTTAACAGGGTAGACTTGCATGCTGCACACCGATCACCGACTACGGTAAGTCAATCCAACCTGTGCTTTACAGCTTAATCAAAGTTATACTATCGCACCTAAATGTGAACTTCTAGTAAACAAGTCTCTCGCACTACACTGCTTCAATCTCGTTATTTTTCACAATTCTGTCACTTGACCATTTCAGTGGACATCTTTTAGGCCTAGTATTAGCAATGGGAATATACCTCTAATGACAATTTCTCTTGATCTTTAACAGGCCTCAACAATTTATGAAGTCTGTTGAACACTTTTGGGGGATGGACTTCAAACACAAGCAGTAGGCCTACTACATGTTTGTGTAGCCAGCTATAGATGTCATGCATGCACTGAGAGTAAAAGTTAAGAACAACACAGGCTACATTTAGGCTATAGACCTAGAAAGGCAAAAATGAACATAATTTCACAACCAATTTCAGAGTGAAAAAGAGTGCATAAAAAAATTGCCCTTCCTTCAGGGTTGTCGAAGGAAGGGTTGAGGCAGGGCATTGTGGACTATTATACCTTATATACTTGGGCTATTCTAGAACCTACGGGGGTGGTTTTGTCTGTTCTCCCTAATTTCAAGTAGAAGTATAAGTGATATGAGGAACATATAGACTTAAAACTCTTGTGAAACTTAAAAATTATTGATTTGGTTTCTTACAAGCTCATATTCTAGTTGCTTTTTTGGAAAAAGTCCCCTTTTAACATGTCGAGCACTGCCGTTATCGTGCACTCATAGTCACTTCGCAGACCAAGTTGTACACTCTGAATACCACATGACCACGGAAAACAGACTGCCTCAACATAGATTCGTAATCTATCAATTTTCAATACAATAAATTGCCAGACCATCTGCCCTCTGTAGACTATGGTCTAAGTGAGGTATATCAAATTTCCACCCCTACTGCTGGAGGTCTATTTTTATCACTACATGGAGAATCTATTGCACTTAATAGGTAATCAACAATTACAAAGTGCATTGAGCATGAAAAAGGCAAATTTCATTCAGCATGCTCTATAGGATGTAGCAAGGGTTTCTTAGGTTGGATGAAGTCTCTACGCATGAACTATTATAGTCTACAGCAGGGAAGAAAATCAAACGGATATTTCTTACACAATCACATCATGATGTACAACAAATTAAAAAAAGTAAATGCATTTGAAAATGTTTCATGAATTAAGGCCAATAGCAGTCACCTCAAAATTATGTTGAAGCAAGAGCTGGATCTCAGAATTTTCTTGTTTCTTTCCAAAATATCTTTCATAGTATTTTTGGACTCCAATATTGCACATTCAAGGTAAACAAACAGTTATACCAAGTAAATTTCACATTTGATGAAAAAATAAGTCACATGACTCTCAAGAGCCAATCATGAAACAGGATAGTCTACTACACTGCTTCAAGTTGGGGTGACTGCACTTCCTCTTTAAGTCATTTCTCTCAACCTTCAATAACTTTTAAACTTGGAACTCAAAATCAAGGATGTCTTCTGAAAGAAGTTAAATACAAAATTACCATTCTTAAAAAAATAAATAACTAAATCTCCCCCCCTTCCCAAAAATATACAAAATCCAATCTGTGTAAGCTCCCAATGTTACTTACCACTGTGTCCATCCAGTATATCCTCTGTGTCTCACTATCGACCACCAGTTCAGATGGAATGCCGATAAGCGTGTCCACTAACACTGTACGCTGCGTTCCATCCATGTGGGCTCGCTCAATCTTAGCAATTCTTGGTTCCCTCTCAGCCCAGAAAAGGTACCTGCACATCCCCATAAGAGGAAAATCACATAAAATCAAACAGGCTTTAATACTCATATTCGATCTTGATAGCAGGTTCTTTACAGGTCAAAGGTCAAAAGCAGTCCCCCCCAAACTTATTTTGAAGCAACAGCTAAAATATCAGTTCTCATCTCATTTCTCTGCAAGGCATCTTTCACAATCATATTTCACAAATTCAGTATTGCATATACAAGGTTAAAGAAGCAGTTACTTCTAGTAAATTTCACGTATAAAGAGCAAAATTGTTGTCACATGACTCTCAGCATCCAATCATGAAATAGGACAGTCACCTACACTCCTTCAAGTTAGGGGGACTGTTATTGCCTTGTAAACCATGATGGACACTGCATTAAACACAGGATACTGCACAATCTGATAGACAAAAAGGAAGGTTTAGGGTCACCTGGAGTTTTGATATGATAGGGGTACTTATTCTTAGCATTTTGGTGAAATTTGCATTGAAATCCAATGTGTGGTTCTCAAGATATGAGCAGGTAAAGTTGTCACATTTACAACAAAAATGGAAATTGATGAAAGCACTAATGACATCATATCCTCTCATTAATGGACAGTCTTTTGTCTTTCTCTACCCTTTTGTAACCAATTTCCTTCCCAAGAGTCCCATATTATCAGAATTTGATCGCATAATTGGCATGTGAACTTACAAACTTTGCATTCCCCACAGGGAGGTCTAACCCTTTTAACTTCAAGGTCAACATAACAGTCTGATAAACAATGGGAAACAAAGCATTCCTTGCCAATGTGAGGAAGTGATATAAACTCTGCTGCCCTCAAGTTCACTTTGGAATACAAACCTAGCAATATCACTCACTGATATCTGGGAAAATATAAGTCCTATTTGAATGGAAGTTTCACCGCACTGTGTAGATTTGATTCCTCTTTCACATATGAAAATTAATTTTTGCTTAAGCTTCCACTTGAAAGCAGCTTACCATTATGGACAAATAGAAGTTGAGGATTTTTTCAAAACCATCTTTGACGAAGAATACCACTAGACACCCCTTTTTGGGCCAATAAAGGGAACATTAAATATTTATCTGAGTTGGTAACATCAGTTCCATTCAACACTCTGCTGCATCAATTGGTTCTTTAATAACTTAAAATTGGTTTTCGGGACTAATTAGTGACCAATGGATTACAACAACAATTAAAATGCACTTTAGATAGGAACAACTAGTTAGTCAATATTAGAGCAAAAGATAACAACTGAACAGTGGCTTGGTCAATTAATGTTATCCACTCAAGGGTAAATCCTACTATTGGCAGAAATTTAATAGTTAGTTGCTATCAAGTGCCAAATTATTACACCTCCAGTGAATTTTAGGACCAGTCTTGGGATAGAATGGTTGCCATGAAATATGAGTGAACACTGTGGATGGCAGACTGCTCAAACCAAAAGGTCCAAAGAATTAGGAATCACAACCTCTAAAAGATTTTTTTATATACTTAATTACACCTTCTGCATGAGAAAAAGAATTTAATGTTCCCTTGGCAGGCACTACTAATGTGGCTGAACAAGGTATAGGCCTGGTATGCAGGCAACCTATAGATTTCAATTGAAAGAACTGAAGACTTTTTCAACTACAAGTCTGCCTACATATAGAGCTGTGCAGAATTTTTATACTCAAAACAATATTCTTCAAGATACTCATAGACAAAGGACATGGAAGAATAGTGGATTGTCAGTGAATGTTAAAACAAATGCAACATAGGGATGTCAACTCCAAACTCCCTCAGCATAGACAATTGGTTCAGGAGGCAAGCTCATCTTGGGGAGGGGCAAAGACTAACTGGAGGTGGGGTCATCTTGAGGGAGGGGCAAAGACTAACCAGAGGGAAATGTGAACTTCCAGAGCTGCCAAGTTTGAAAAACAATTTTCCTTATTCTGAAGACCCAAAATCAGGATTTTACACTAAAAATCCTTAGTTTTGAAGAAAGCAAATTGCAACTTTGGACTGATGATAAACATCGTGCCATCAAAATTGTGCAATGTGTTTTAACAAACACTTTACAAATGGTAATTGCGGCAAACACGCAATATTGTATAGGAATCTATTAAAAGAAGCACCGTTTTAAAGAAATTAATTTGTTCATTCAAATGACTCCCATATACCTTCAACACAAAAAACTTTTCCACTTCTTATGGCTTACCCTGCCTTTTCAAATTACATAAAAGTTTTACAACCAAGTTTGACAAACACAAAATATTGAAAAGAAACAAGCAGACCTTGCCTACACTGTTATCTATTAAAATTTATGTTAGGCTAATTCATATGTTACATGTTAAAAGTGTCAAGTTACTAGGCTAGGGATACAGACCAGGGCTCTGTGGCGGGTACAAACTCATCCATGATTCAGGGTCAACTGCGCACTCCGTGTGTATCCATGTGATGACAAACACACTTTCATTCAAATGCTTTTGATACTGACAAAATCTATGCATCCATAGCTGTCTTACAATTTATAGACTGTCCCCCTTGGTGTTTCACTTTTTCCTTCAATGCCACACAAAAAGAAACAAGAGCCCAATGGGCACTGTGGTTCCTTGCTGGATATTATAAGAACTAGTGTACAGCCAGTCTTTGAAATAGAGCGAAGCGAAAGCTCATACTCAATGTTTGTAACATCTTCACAAGGGGTATTTTAGTACTTATATTACATGATATCAATGATTTAATTTTTGTGGCCTTACTTACATTCAACTTGTATAATGCTTGGTGATCCTTCAAAAACATTTCCTCATTTCCATTTGTATTTATGCTTGTAATCAAACTTGATATTATCACCAATAAACAATACACAATGTGGTTAGAGAGAGAAAAACACCCCTTGTACTTCTCTGATAAGTTATTTTTTCCTGCTCTCAAATATAACTTGCTATTACTTTAAAACAATCTACCATTTGTCCTGTTTGCTATCTCTACACAGAAAACAGGGTTTGTTCAGCAGTTAAGCCTAAAGCAAGTGATTAATGGGGTGTGATAATAGAATGAGGATTAGGTTACCCCACAGAGCACAGCAGTATTAAAGAGACATACTGTATAACCCATGCATTGCTTCCACTGGCAGAGAGACCAGTTTAATGCAGGGTGACCTGTGCTCATTGAAATCTACAGATTTCAGATATTGCCCTCTTACAACTTTGAATGATCCAAAATCTGTGTACAACCCGAAGTAATCATTACTGAACGAATGTAAAGGCCAAATTTCTAAGGTGTTTGGGTGTGTAAGCATGCAAAACCAGGTGAGATAAAAAATCTACTGAACCTATCTTTATCTAGCTTACAACATTTTCTAAATAACATTTCCAGTGGCTGACCTCCAGTGACCTTGATGACCTTTGACCTTAACCACACACAGATTGATTTGAAATCTGTCCTTTTTACCTTAAAATACTATGTTAAAACATTTTCCAGTGTTTGACCCCTGGTGACCCCTGGTGACCCCAGATGACCCCTTGACCTTCACCAAACATATCAGATTTCATCCTTACACAATAACACACCCACACACTAAGTATGACATCTATCCAAGTTTCCTACCTTGAAATATCATGTTGAGAAGGTTTTTAGTTTTTGACCCCTGGTGACCCCAAATGACCTTTGACCTCCACCAAAAACGATAGGGCACACCTTCAAACTACAGCACTTCTCCATACCAAGTTTCAATTTAATCCAACTTTCCCTTGTTGAGTTACAGCGTACCCAAGCTAGCTTCACAGACACACACACACACACGCGAACCTGACTACACAGGTTCCTTTTGCTAACGCAAGGAACCAAAAATGATTACCCAGCAACTGGTGCAACAGCCAATAGTCCTGGATTTACTAAATCTTCAATTAAGTCTCTGGATTCATTAAACTTTCCACTGAATGACATGACTGCAATGACATCTCGATAACCATCAACAAAGTAGAGATTATCAGACAGCGGGTCATATGCCAGACCATCCACGTAATATGAATTTCTCCAGGGTAGTGTTTCATATCCTAAAATAAAGCATAGAAATAATTTTGTTACACTTTGTATCGAACAGTGTCAATGAATACTCAAGTTCTGGCAAGATTAAAAAAAAAAAGTTAGTGTCTAGCAATATGCTATTAATGCTCATTTAGTGTGTAATGCAAACAAACCGTTACGTAATCCCAGAAATTGGGGAAAAAAATGCTCTAAGATGTATCTCTGCTTTCCTTACAAACCTCCTCTCCCTCCTCCCTCACTCCCTTCCTCCTCCTTCCCCCTACCTTTCCACTCCCTCCCATACCCTCCCCTCCGCCCTTTACTGTCAATACAGGCTTGGATCAGAATGAATGCAAGACCAGACCTCTTGCAACAATACAAAACCAGAAAGCCAAAAGGCTTTATGATTCCTTGCCGCTGAAATGTAAGGCCTTTTTTCACATTGACATTGCTTGGCAATGTTTTTCAATTAACAGGGCTCCATAATGTGCCCACAAAGTACACATGCAAGGCATCCAATCTTCCTACATTGAGATCCCCCTTGCCCGTTGTGAACCCAAATGACATTTGACCTCCACCAAAAACTTCTACGACCATGTATTCACTATGTGCCATCTACAGGACAAGTTACAGGACCCTACAAGTGACATTTCTTGAAAGACTGTGCAGGAAAGCTTGTCAGGCTTTGAACATGCTGACTCCAAATGAACTTTGACCTTTCAGAAAATCAATAGGGATCATCTACTCAATATGACCAATCCACACACTAAATATGAGCACAGTCACATGTAACTCTTGAGATATCGTGTTTACGAATTTTTGACCTTTTGACCTCTCATGACCCCAAATGACCTTTGACCTCCACCAAAAACAATAGGGATCATCTACTCAATATGGCCAACACACTCGCCAAATATGAGTATAGTCATATGTACCATTCTCGAGATATCGTGTTTACGAAGTTTTGACCTTTTGACCTCTCGGAGACCCCAAATGACCTTTGATCTCCACCAAAAACAATAGGGATCATCTACTCAATATGGCCAAGGCACACACCAAATATGAGATTAGTCACACTTACTCTTCTTGAGATACCGTGTTTACAAGCAATTTTTAAGGAATTTACCTATTGACCTCTCGTGACCCCAAATGACCTTTGACCTCCACAAAAATCGATAGGGATTATCTACTCAATATGACCAACCCACACACCAAATATGAGCATAGTCACATGTACTGTTCTCGAGTTATCGTGTTTACGAAGTTTTGACCTTTTGACCTCTCGTGACCCCAAATGACCTTTGACCTCCACCAAAAACAATATGGATCATCTACTCAATATGACCAACCCACACACCAAATATGAGCATAGTCACATGTACGTTCTCGAGATATCGTGTTTACGAAGTTTTGACCTTTTGACCTCTCGTGACCCCAAATGACCTTTGACCTCCACCAAAAACGACAGGGATCATCTACTCAATATGACCAACCCACACACCAAATATGAGTATAGTCACATGTACCGTTCTCGAGATATCGTGTTTACGAAGTTTTGACCTTTTGACCTCTCTTGACCCCAAATGACCATTAACATCCACGAAAATCGACAGGGATCATCTACTCAATATGACCAACCCACACACCAATTATGAGCATAGTCACATGTACCATTCTCTAGATAACGTGTTAATGAAGTTTTGACCTTTTGACCTCTCGTGACCCCAAATGACCTTTGACCTCCACAAAAATCAATAGGGATCATCTACTCAATATGACCAATCCACACACCAAATATGAGCATAGTCACATGTACCGTTCTCGAGATATCGTGTTTACGAAGTTTTGACCTTTTGACCTCTCGTGACCCCAAATGACCTTTGATCTACACCAAAAACAATAGGGGTCATCTACTCAATATGGCCAATGCACACACCAAATATGAGATTAGTCACACTTACCCTTCTTGAGATACCATGTTTACAAGCAATTTCTAAGGAATTTACCTATTGACCTCTGGTGACCTTAAATGACCTTTGACCTCCAAGAAAATCGATAGGGATCATCTACTCAATATGACCAACCCACACACCAAATATGAGCATAGTCACATGTACCGTTCTCGAGATATCGTGTTTACAAGATTTTGACCTTTTGACCTCTCGTGTCCCCAAGTGACCTTTGACGTCCACCAAAAACAATAGGGATCATCTACTCAATATGGGCAATCCACATGCCAAGTATGAGATCCCTCAGACTTACCCTTCTTGAGATATCGTGTTTACAAGCAAAGCGTCACATACACACACACATACACACATGCACACACACACACACACACAAACACACACACACACGACATCACCATCGCATAGATTCCTTTTGCCTACGGCAAGGAATCAAAAAAAGAAAGATTAATCTTACCAGAACCATCTACCTTCACTTTGTAATAATTTTATGATATACACCATAAATAATTGTTCTTCTGAGAGTATCTCTCCCCTACCTTCCACCTCCTCCTTAACTGTCAATACACGATCCGATCAGAATGAATGCAATGTAAAACTAGACCTCTCAGAAATATTTCAAAAAAAGAAAGATTTATCTTACCAGTACCATCTACATGCACTTTTTTAATTGCATGATATTCGCCATAAATAATTGTTCTACTGAAAGCATCCACGATAAATGGATAACTCATCCATACTCTGATGGGTTCAATTGCATCTCCTGCATAGTCACTGTCCAAGGACATGCCCCTGATGAAGTAAACTGAATGGTACAGTAGGATACGGGTTATATCTGGAGTGATAACAAAAAGCAGAAAACCATACACGGTTAGCTGTTCATTGCCTCTAAAAACATTACAGAGTAGTACTTTGACTTAAATATTTGTTTTTTTCAATAGACATGATTTAATTATATAACTGCTTTTCATATGAACTGCTAGCAACCTCTTCATCTTGGAGCAAAAACATCAAACTATTGCCAAACTTATTTGTAGCATTGAATTAACACTAAATCTGTGAAAGCATCACCAGGGAGCCTTAGACTTAAATAATTACAAAGTAAAACAAGATGTTTTTCCAAGAATTCACAAATTTCCCTGAATTTCAAGGGTAGCTCCAGGGTATCGAATCACTTTCCACATTTTCATGACTTTTCTTGGTTTTCCATGCCTGCAGGGACCAAACGTAATATACAAATTCAGCAAGAAAGTCCACAAGCTTCAATTTTTATTGTAGTGCGCCGCACTACAATATTGGCATTTACTGGCCGACTGACAATTTCTTTTGTGAAGCCTGTTATGGCCCACAACTCATTTCCCTGCGCGTACCGTAACTTAGTTCGTACAAATATCCATGCTCTACCCTTTAACAATAGCAGTAAGTGCAATCTGTGGCTGTCTTTAAACAAAAATCAACTTCAGAAAAGCAAATACTACACTTACAAGGCTGATTTAAGGAGTTAGCTTCATGAAAGAGCATTGCGGATAAATTTCCAGAAAACGCGATGTAATGTGGTTCGGCCTTTTCACACTAAAGTGATAAGCCTGGAGAATCAATCGCTGCTTCCAAATTGGTATTCGTAACATGGCGCCATTGCGTACACTATCGTTGAACAGTATCAAGACGTTATTGTACAGTATCTTCATCTAGCTACTACGGAGCAGGGTATTGCCAATTCCCTGTACGGAACGAATTGGCTTTACTGCATTGGGTTAAGCGACTTGTGCTGTAGTTCTATTATCATGCTTTATTTCAGTGGTAAAAGCAGAAGCTATTTAGACAGCAGTCTGATCGAAACGTTTTTGTAGCATGCATTGCGAAGTAACGAAACACGGATGTTAAAACACACAGCGTCAACAGTTATTCGGCCTTCCACGAGACAGTTGTCATATGCATGCAGCGGTGCACTCAGAGAGCTTGAGAGGGCGTCATTATTTAACATAAAGAACGGTGAAAGAGGAGTCTAGAACCGATAAAACCATTTCGGGCAGGAGTAAACAACACAACAGAGCATAACGTATGGCTAAGTAGGCTACTCAGCACGAGTCCTTGAACGGGACTATGCTTCGTCCACTTCATTTTACTCCACACTAGACTGTATACGGAGTAGGTCCTACCGTTAAGCGCAGTACACGGTCTTGTTCAAGGACTACTCAGCACTTGCTTCATTGTTGGCAAATATGCTTCAAAATAAAGATAGTGACTGACTATTAGCATAGAAGGTCCGGATTTACTCCATCATTGGTTACTCTTCTATGATTTCTTTATGCTTCCAGCCAATTAAGGAGCTGGGAGACAAGTGGTCCATCTTTGTACTATCAAGAAATAGGGTTGAGAGGAGTGGCCAAAAAGAAACAACAGCCCCTCTTCCCGCCATGAACAAATCCTAAAGTTCAAATAAAAACTGGGCTACTGTACTAACTGAAAAGACATCTTTAACACGCACTACAATTCTGCGTATTTGCAAGCAAATGCAGTTCTAGTTGTAATTGACTTACATGTAAATAAAATTTCCAAGCAATTTTAGTCATGGTGAAAGATTAACCTTTAAGGATATCCGTCATGACTACCACAGTTTTTGGGAAAAAAACTGCGGTTCCCAATTATAGTACCCCATGACGGGTTCAGTACACCAATTAACTGCTTCAATGAACAACAGCTTTGACAATACCATTCCATTCTTGTTTAATAGAAGCCCAACAGTTAGGGATCTAAATAAGTGCTGGCCAGAGTAAGTGCGGGCAAAAATGGGATCAAATTACTCATGGTGTATTGAAGGGTTAGATCCCCATTCAATTTCATCTGAGATAAACTGCTATAAAGTGTCAACCTTCAGGAATCTTTTCAAATGTTTGAATGGACATCTGATTGGTACTGATAACAGTTCTTGCCAAGATAAAGAAAAGGATAATTCTTCCAAGATGTGGAAGTGCTTACCTGTACAACTCCTCTCATCCTGATCAAGTTGCATACCAAGGGGACATTGACAGCGATACCCAATACCATTGCTATCAGTGATATGACTAAGAATACAGAGATGAGAACAGCCACCGTTGTCCGAACCACAAGGATTAGGAACTAAATTGGAAAGATTAAAACAATTGGTTGTAAAAGACCACTACTCAAGAATACAAGACTTCTGTGTGCCTTGGTCCTACAGGCTTGAACTGAAAAATGCTGTCAAAGAATTCCAACTGATAAAATCATTTTTGTCCTATGTAACAATGCAATCATACTGGGGGAAGAATGAGAAACAATGGTGTGCACCCACACCAAGTATAAGATCCTGAGTTGAACAATTGAGTGGAACCTGTGTACATGTTATACCATGTGTATGACTACACAAAAACGTACAAAAATTGATTGTATAGATGAATCCGGTCTGGCTTGTTTTTAGTGACTGTGGGCAGCCATTAGTGGGGTCCATCAGCTTTGAAACAGCTTCATTTATTGTCTTCATGAATTTCAAACCCTCATTTTCAGTGAAATTGAGGGAATCTAGAGGTATTCTAATGTATAACCATTCATGGTCCAGGTGAGTAGGGGAATTAAAAGATTAAAAGCTGATAGACCCAAATTATGGCTGACTAAAACCAGACCATCACTTGCTGTCTGGATGAGTTTATAAAACAAAAACAGTGACCCTCTGGTACCTTCCCTACTGCTGTAAACTTAGACAAAATGTGAAGTCGCATAAAAGGGGCCTTTGGAGAATCATGTGACACTATGATTCAATTTGGCATTTTAACGTTTAAACCCAGAGTTAATTTACATGGTTCCCAGACAAAAAGAAGTGTCCTGCCTAGTTTTTTCCCATTAGAATTAGGAAGCTTCCAAAAACCAATACTTTGCCTGCTAAGATGAGTCTTCCACTTGATTAGTTCACTAAAGAGTTTGATCACTTCCTCTCACATAGGGATCATTCACTTGAGCTGCCGTTCTGTTTGCCTATTAATTAACCAACCATATGTAGTTGTCTCATGCTACACCTAGCTGGTGAACGACTGCATGGTCAAGTTGGTAGAGCATCAGGTTTGCAGTCTGGAGGTTGAGAGTTTGAGTCCTGGCTGGATTATACCGAAGACTTTAAAAAATGGAACCTACTGCCATCATGCTTGGTGCTCAGCATAAGCAATGGAAGAGGGAAAGCAAGCTAGTGGGCCACAACTGGAAAGAAGGCAGTGGCCAGCTCAATTGAACCAACTGGTTGGAAACTGGGCTGTAAAACTCCACCTCACTACACCCAGCTGGTACAGAGCAAAAGGTGTTATAAATAAACTCATAAAAGTTCAGGGTGCATTAGGCATTGGCAGAAGAGCTATTTTCTGGGCTCAGGGTATTTTCACAGGAGGCAAGAGAGAAAAAGTAACAGTGGTATTGGGACTAAAGAAAGCCAAAATTTGCTACCCAAACTTCATGGTTGAAAACCCCTTATGTAACACATGTGCACAAAAAACTGTGATACAAAAACCACCTGGTTCCAAAATGTCCATATTGTACAAGTTAGTTACTATTATTATTATGGATATCAATTCCTGATAACATAGCTCTTATTTCAGGCATGAGTTCAGAATTTTAACTTAGTAAGTTACAATCTACAAATACTCTTCCAGGTTCAATACTTGATTTTCAAAATTTGTTTCTTTCCAAACAGAGGATTCTGCTGTTACTAAGGCTGAGTATCTACTACTGTAATTTCTTTAACTCATGCAGACTCCTAACAAATTTTCCACAAACCTCAAAATATTCCACTGCACTAACCTTACCTTCCCTCCAGAATGCTACCTAAGAAGTCAAATCATACAGAACTAACATGACATGGAACCTCCCACAGCTAGGAAAAATACCAAGTCTAACTGCAACCTATCTTAGAACAACTACACCACTTCATTACTAAACAGTTTTTATCTTCAGAGCAAATAGACTGTAAACTGCCTGATGGAAGATGCTTATTATATAAACCCACCCATGCATGACAGGCTATCTGAATGCTGAATAGGCTTAATAACCTCCCCTAGAGGAGTCATAGAATTTTTTGTTAGCAAGACCAGTACAGAAACCCCCAAAATACTAGTGGAGTCAAGAACGTTAATCCTCTCTTAACGAGTTGTGCCTATCATCTCAGGATTTTAGCTGTGAAGAAGTTCAAAGTATGAAGATTGGAAGATTGTAGGAAGTGGAAAAAAAAGAGAATTGATAGCATTTTAGTATTGATAGGGTATTTTTTTATATACCCTAGAAATTATTCAAGTAACATTGACCTTTATTCTTACTTTTTCCAAAGTCCTCCCAACCCTCTGGCAAAGGGCTGTTCGGCAAAAGCAAACTTGATACTGCTTCCCGAAGAAGCTATACTACCACTTAAGGACAATGCTTGACCAACCTCAAGGCCTTCAGGCCAGTTACATTACTGGTCTGCCATGCATGGCTCCATTCTTGACTGGAAGAAAAGAACAGATACTACACATAATCCTAGCCAAAAGGCTGAGAAGCGACATTGACCTTTATTCTTATTCCTGCCCCATGATAAGCTGATGTATATTGTGTCCATTGGCCCAGAAACTGAACATATTTATACAACTCAACCAAGAAGCTCTAATACTATGTAGACTAATACAAAAATTGTAGTTTGGGAGGAGAGTTAAATGCCTTTACTCTTGGAAACTCACCTGTGGGTTGCAGAGCAGGGTGAACTACTTTCAGCTTTCTTATCAGAACTGATTCGCTGTGAAGCAGGCTGGCACCCTTAGGGTTACGGTCAAATCGATTCAATCTGACCACTCCCCTCCTAGTTTGATCACTTGCATATGCATATTCTTCAAAGACAGCAATCCCCACTGGATGAGGGAGCACATCAAATCCAACAGTCACTATTTGCCTGTAAGCAAACATAATGCTTGACACCATAACAACAAACAAGACCTTGCAAAATGGACTATTTCTGAAAGAAACTTTTGTAAACCAAGATGATACTAGAGCAGAATCTTAATACTTTGTGAGTGTATTGAAGACACAGTGTCCACATTTTTGCTGATGATATTTGTCATAAATACACTCTTTCATATGTCCGACAGGATAAGTGTTGTGGTGTAGTTACTAAAATAGAAAATGCATAAAACGATTTATGCATACATTCTAAAAAGGTGCTTAGGACTTTTTTTCTAAATGATTTTTTGCCCCCCACTTTTCAACAGGTTTAGCTACTAAACACATGTGTCAAATTCCTAAACAATTGCTAATCTTTTAGTGTTTAATAGCTAAACATGTTTAGAATTCAATCATGTTTACAAAATGGGAGCAAAATAAGTTTTTATTTGCCTACCATTTAATTATTAAGAGTGTTTTTAATATCCTGATGCAGTTTATCCCCAAAGATTACCAAATAGCCTACATAAACAACACTGATACAATTACACCAAGTGATGTAAATGATCATTTACTGTGATCTCACATAGCTCACGCTAGAGGTAACACAATGTTACCTTGCGCTCCAGTAATTTGGGAAGGCCGGTTAACACGAGGTCGTTGTTTAAATTTCAATCCACTTCAGATCGCAGGTTTATGCACAGTGTATATTTAAATCAAGCAAGTTCACAGGTGTTTATGGCACTGATGACAGGTATTTTTAATTATTTTACAGTAACTGGTATGTTAAATATTTGACCTCGATTTGATGGTAGCACTACCCAATCAACAAAACAGGGGTGTGTGAGAACACAGACTAGAAAACACAGGGTTAACCTGCCATTTTGCCTTATTGTAAACATGAGGTAACACCGAGTGTGGCGGTGTACATGAGACGAAGCGTATTGTCTACCATACTGAAACTTAATAAGGGAGACATAATTTACAAGGGAGACAGACATCAATGACATCTTCTTTTGAAATAACTCCAACAGCCCAATGAGAGCTGTTTTCCTTCTTTATTTCACACTTTTTTCTTCAATATCACCCTCCCAAATGCTATTTTCAGTCTCATTCAAATATTTTGGTAAAGTCACAGCTTCTGAAGGTGAGAAAAATGCCATTGATATCTTGTTTGGACTGTTTGTATTGTTATTCTTTGAACAACAGGGAAGAGTAACAACACCCATGCAAAATGTTACAGATCCTGAGATACCTGAAACACTTTGCAATTATCACTTTTCCACAAAAACCTGAAAGCCAACAGGCTTAGTGATTCCTTGCTGCTACCAAAAGCAATTGGGTTAACCTTCTCAATATTAGCAATTTCACCACAATGAACATGCTGCAACATATGCGACCCCTCACAGTTGTTATCATGTTTACAAGTTTCTTGAGTTCCGACCTCTGATGACCCCAAGTAACCTTTGACCTCTGCCAGTTTAATGATAGGGTATATCAACAAAATATGGGCATTGCACATGCTAAGTATGAGATCCATCAGTGTTACCCTTCTTGAGATATCATGTTTATATGGTTGTAAATGTTCTGACCTCTGGTGACCCCAAATGACCTTTGATCCTAAACAAATATAATTCAATTCATCTACTAAATATGGGCAATGCACATGCTGAACCATCTTGAGATAGTGCATGTTTACAAAGTTTTGACCTTCTGACCTCTGCTGACACTAAATGACCTTTGACCTTGACCTACACCAAAAACAATAGGGAATAAAATGTTGCCAACCTGGAGCGCCCATCATATCGTACAGATTCCAGATAATCTAGCATGCTGTCAACCCAATAAATGCGTTTTGCAGGTATGTCCACAGCGATGTCTGTAACACTGAAGATGAAGTTCCTGACTAGTGTCATTTCATGACTCCCATCCATGTACGTCTTTACCAACCTTGCATTGTCGTCACGGTATGAGAAAAACATAAATCTGAAGAGAGCCAAAACAGACAATGGTTAAAAGGGAGACATAAAAAGTTTCATTTCCAAATTTAGTGTCAATTTCATAAATCATGAAGAGCAAGGGGATTGTGAGAGTGTGTGGGGCGATGAGGGGGATGTGCCCTTCATGATTGGCCGGGTCATACTGAAGACTGTAAACATGGAACCCTCTGCCTTTGTGCTTGGCACTCAGCATAAACAGTGGAGCAGGGAAAACAAGCCAGTGAGCCATAACTGGAAAAAAGGCCGTGGTCCACTGGACTTGAACCAATTGGTTGGAAACTGGATGGTAAAACTCTATCTAACTATTTTTACTAACCCCTGCAGAGTAAAGAAAGAAACAAAATCATTACCTTAACTAGTAGGGAAAAGTAACAGCATGGAGGATTGGGGCATACCACAAAAACATGTAACATATGAGTATATATTTGTGAACTGTGGAAAAGAACTTGTCCTACTCCACTGTCCTGGTTCCCTGTCATGCATTCATGAGTGATTAAGAACCTAGAGGTGACAGTAAAAAGTGTCAACCAGAATGCAAAAAGACATCTAAATTTGATGATCAAATATAATTTCTAGAGATTAAGCATGGAATTGTGAGACCAATAAAAAGCTCTGATCCCTTAGTCTCACCTACCTTTAAACGAAGCCTTAAATATTGTCCCAATCTATAAGCCAAACTGACTCTCAACTTCAAACCATCTGAAATTCCTACCTTACACCATTTCCACTCCTATTTTTAAAAGCTGAGTTAGGTATTATTTTAAAATTATAGGCTAGAGCTATCTCAGCCAAGCTGCAGGGGTGGCAGTCAAGCTTTGCTGTGTGTACAGTACACAATCCAGTGCCAAGCACTGAAAAAAGGCAATGCACACCACAAGATTAAAACCAGAGGGATTTTAAATAGATGAATAAAACCCTACATAACTAAATACACAGGAAACAATAGCAAAGCTAATATGCTATTGTTATGTGTATAGATTAATCCAATCAGTGCTTGTGTCTAGTGACTGTGCACAGCCATTAATGGGGTCCATTAGCCTTAAATTGTCTTCATTTATTGTCTACATGAATTTCAAACCCTCATATTCAGTGAAATTGAAGGAATCAAGATATAATTTGGTGTACAAACATCAATGATACAGATAAGCAAGGAAATTGAAAGACTAAAAGGTAATAGACCCCGCTAATAGTCGACTGAAATCAGACCATCACTTGATGTCCGGATTTGTCTATAGTACCAAAAGCATGGCTGCAGCTGCTGCATTGAGAGAGCTATTATTCTAAAATGGTGACTAAAGCGAGAGTCATTTATATGACTCAGGAGTATGGGCAGTTGGGCCCAGAAAAAACATGTGACTTGGCAATAAACCCCCAGTTAGATAAATGACTCTGCCCTTAACCCTTTATAGGTAAACCGACTTACCCCTCTGTAGGGTCAACAGCAAGGCCTGAAATTCCTTCAGAGCTACTGGATATCAATATAGCTTTATAAGATCCATCCAATTTCATCACCGATATGGTTTGCGTGTAACGTTCCAGTGTGTAGAGCTTGTTTGAAATCCAATCTACAGCCAGTGCATCAAATCTGTTGGGACCAGGAACATCTACAGTAGCTGTATCGCCTCCTGCTATTGGCACTGTAAGCAACTGAAAATAACCAACAAAAAAACACCATGAACTTTCAACAGAGCACTAAAGAGTCAGTCAAACACCATGGCTATTATTCTCATTTCTTTTTTTTTTTTAATTCTTAAAAAAATGAGTGATTTCAATCAATTTAAAACAAAAAGAATCAATTTTAATCATGATTTGTGAACCATGGTCATGATTTGATAAGAATCGAAATTCACATACAGCGCATTCCACTAGTTGTTGCTTCTTCTTAAAATTCTTATGAAAGTAACATACAGGTCACATTTCAAAGTCACTGGAAGACTATTCCATAAAACAACCTTTTTTATTAACAAATTTCTCAAAATCTATGTGAGAATTATTTTTCAAATTTAAAAGAAGAATGAACATATGAAATATATCTTATAGCAGTAAACCTGAACTAATGACCAGAATGCAAAATGAAATGAAATTTTGATGACACAGTTAAAGTCTATTCCATGTAATGCCATGAATTTCCATACGTATCTTTCAGTAAATGGTCTAATACTACTTCAGCATGTTGAAACAATAGTTCAGTTTTCATAGTTGATATTGGGGGTTCTTGGAAAATTGTGTTTTGACTTTTGCTAACAACAGAAAACAAGAGCACCACTGGTGCTGAAGCTCAAACCTTTTGAATTACTGCACTGTGATGACTTCCAATGCCAAGAAAATTACTCCCCATCCAATGGATTTTTTTACTGCTACAGGGACTGTACTTTTCATACTTGGCTGTTATTTCTTGAAAAAGATGTACCCACAATTTAGAATATTTCAATTTCTCTCAGGTAAAGTGATACCCCCCTGCCTTGCTTACTTTTCTACAGAAAAAAGTAAGTTTAGTTAGTAATCACCAAGGCAGAAGGCAAGTTTTATAATAATGGGCTACGATGACACACAGCTTCATCCCTAAATACGATTAAAGAAATCTGACCCTCTTCAACCCCTAATTGCTAATGGCTAATTGTATATTCTAATAAGCACACATTTAAACAACCCCTATTTTCTCTTTATTTCAAGAAGCAAATCTAAACATTGTACATGATCATGATCCAAGTGATACTGAAAAATCAGAATATGACATTTGAAAATCAGAACTGAGCGAATTTTTATGCAAAAAGCGGACTTGTTTCTCCTAAATCGGAACAGTTGGCAGCTATGTATTAGTTTCTCTTACCGTCATGCATGCCTCACATAAACACACTCATGACCTTTCACTACAATGTCATTTACATCATAGGGGGTTGTTTAAACGCATGTCTTTTTGGTCGTCTCAACAAATCAAAACTAGGACTCACCAAAATGGCACAAAGGTCAAATTACGTCAGCATGTGCACTACACATGAACACAACTGACAATTACGTGATCCCCCTATATCACTCAGTTACTGAGCTATCTCACCATATACCTCACATTCCAATGCATACAACAGGCATGCACACACACCACTACTTACTTTTCACTTGTATGTCATTAATTCAAGTTACAAACATCGTAGGAGGGTATTGTAGTTGACATTTTGATTTGTCTGAAGAAGATGAATCCAGCCATCATAAAAATGTCACCAAGATCAATAGATCAAATGAGGTCAAAGAGGGTCATCACATTTACTTTACTTTGACAAACAAGGCTTACCCAATTACACCAACCCCGCTAAATGTTTCAGTAGCTACATATCAATTAAAACATTACTTTATGACCTTTTGACCCTTTCAGATTATTGTGGTTAACATTACAATATTTCCACCTCCTACCAATCTACCTTATCCTAAAATTGTGTCAAACCGTTGCACAGCTACAAAGAGCAATTCACTTTTTGGCAACTGGTGATCCTTAGTGACCTTTAACCTCCACCATAAATGATATGGCACATCTATCCAACAACAGGCACGTATCCACCAAGTTTGAGATGAATTGATCACCTGACTGTTGAGTTATGGCACCACTATGGCTCAACTTAAACCAATTGGTTAGAACCAGGGCCATAAATCGATCTATCTAACTTTTCATCAAACCAAAAGGAAATCTAACATCAGAATTTCATGAGTAACAGAACAATTTTGTGCCCATTTTGATGATTTCATTAGAGAATTATGTCCCTTGAAAATTGGACAAGATGACTTGGCAGATGTCATCACTTGGCAGAATTTTGAACACTAGAAATCTGCAAACAACAATGGACCCTCACTGGACCATGTAAACTCCAACCATGTGGCTTTTTGTCAGTTGTTTAAGAGACAAGGATTTCAGGGACATGATAAGTTTGTCCAGGTTTCAAGTGAGCCAAGTCTGTGATATTTTGGAATGATGGCACTTACCTGCCTTGACCATGAATCACACCAAAATATCTTCTGCTGCCTCCAGTGGTAATCTATTGCGTATGCATACTGGCTTCTTGCAATTGTGCTGGGTGTACCTCCATCCAGTGATGCCGTCTTAACAACATCTCTTCCATGGGTATAGATTAAAAATGCACTTTGTGAACCTGAAGATTAATGAAAAACAAACATTACTGAAACATAAATCATCTGTTAAAGTAAGTTAGATGAGGTTTTACAACTCAGTTTCTAACAAATTAGGTGCCTTCCATTTAGCAGCTCGAGCCAGCTCAACTGGTTCAGCCAGCATTCCATCTTTCAGAAAAGTTTTCTTAACATCATTTTAGAGCCAGCCAAAACGACCAGTGCTCCCAGGTGGTTTAGTTGAGCCTTGTGACATATTTAACATCACATGTCGTCCACTCAAGAAACTGGCTGTGCAAGACTTTTCTTCCAGTTGCGTCTCACTGGCTTGTCCCCCACTCCATTGCTTAGCTTGGGCAATGGCAATGGGTTTGATTTTTAAATTCTTTAACAAGACCCCACCAGGAGTCAAATGCCTGACCTTCTTGCTGCAAGTTGGATCCTCTGACCACTTGACCATCCAGTCAGCTTAAGATGCCCATAGTGCATGATAATAATGACACAGTGTCTTATAAACATGCACTGATACCACATAATGTCATTTTGGAGAGAAACAATTCAGTTAAGAGTCTGAATATAACAGCTAAGAGGGTTACTATGGCAACAATTTGGTTTCAGTTGCCCTTTCATTTAGGTCCCTTCCACATTATGACTAGATATCACTACTTACATCATGACTTCTGTTGCATCACAAAATGAAGTCGTCTTGGCAAATAGTTTCAAACAGTCACACAACCCTGTCTCATTAAAGCAAACATTGGGAAGCAGAGGACTGAAACATGCAACTAATATCACTAGCAGACTTTTGGAATGAGCCTATGGAGATCAGTTAAGTAGAATGTGTAGAATTTTGTTAGATGGAGTTTTATGGCCCAGTTTCTAACCAATTGGTTTAAGTTGACCTGGCAATAGCCTTTTTCCAGTTGTGACTCACTGGCTTGTTCTCCAGACTCCGTTCCTTACACTGAGCGCCAAGCAAAATGACAAAAGGTTCCCTTTTTAAAGTCTTCAGTATGACCAAGCAAGGACGTGCGCTCCAGACCTTAGACACTTGACCATGGAGTCGATAGAATGTGAAGATAACCTTGTATCTTTTGCAATACTTAATGAATAAAGAGTATATTTAACTCAAAATTTCACTGGAATTGCTATTCCAGTCTGCAACTAAATCCTAGTGTAGACATCTTGCTCTTAAAACTAATTAGCACAAGAATAGTCGTCATAAGACCCTCACAGTGACGAGACACTCTCATCACAGTGTTTCTGACTTTTGTGGCAGGTTACCATCTCAGTGGCAATTTCCATCCCATCAAGTTGTTTCAACCAATCATAAGAACCTGTACACAAACAATACCTTATTGTAACAGATTGTAATTAATTGTAATAAGAGGGAAATTCCCTTTCCTTGTGCATGGAAACTACATGAGGATTGTAGAAATTTTGATCCTTTCCTGGGAAGTTAGCACTTTCACAGATTTGATCGTAAGGCTTCCATTCAACTTGGATGAGCCCCAATGAATATTACCTTGACATACATCAAAACAAACTTTATAAAGCAAAGGCATAGAGAGCTGTGCAGATTCCATTCTTGGGGATGGCTTCTCAAGGGAGAGGATATCATCTTCCTTTCACAAAGTTTTTAAAAATTTGAGGGTCCTTGACTGTATTTTGGTGTAGAATTTTAGTAGTTAGGTGAAACATTTGTTATAGCAGCTAGAACAATGATGAGGCAGAATCACCATGAGGCAGAAAAGTACTTTGAAGTTTACAGACTGTCGCTAATCTTAAATAATCCCCCTGTAATTCTGTCCTTTCTCCCATTAGTGAGCAGCAAGATTGCTCATTTCAGCTAGAAGAACAATTGATTTCCTTAACTTTGCTTGGGTTACTTCCAGCTGCATTTGGTCATTCACACAAATCCAGGATCCCTAGATCCAAATGACTGATTTGCCTGGTATGTGGTTAACAGCATACTAAAGCAACAGTCTACCTAATGCATACATTTGTTTAAGTGTTATCAAGTGTTAACTTAAGGTTCTATGCATAATGCAAATCAACTTCATCATGCTGCAACAATAAATAATTTTAAATGGTGGCTCTGAGAAAACTGAAGTAGAAGTGTAAAATCTGTTTAGACTAATACAGCTTTGGCTTCCCACCTCTTGCAATGCAACGATTCCTGCTATTGGTGGAATAATCCCTGGTGCAAGAACAAGCATAATCCCCTTCACTATTGGTGCATTGCTGATCACAATATCCAAATGACAAACATTCATTTAAGTCTGAAAAAGAAAAAGAAACACAGAGAATGGACAAAAATTTCACTGACAGTAAATATTCACAGCATAAAATAGCCGCACAGGAAGCAATGGTACTATATTCATCTTAGAGGTAATACTGAAACAGAAGTATCATATAAAGTTATAACGAAACAAATGTCAAACTCATAGGCTTCACTTTTCCTCAGCTATGCTGCAGGGGCTGCAGCAAAGCGTTTTAACTACTCATACTACAATAGCTGGGCTAAACTGGTCTGCTATTGTTATCTGTGTAGTAACAAAGCATGGCTGTACCTGCTGCAGCTAGACTGAGAGAGCTGCCGTTTCAGTATTTTGACGTGGTGCCAAGGTGAAATTTCTTCACCCCAAAAGGAAATGCACACATTCTCACAGGTACATAAGAGACAGGAATTATGCAAACATGCATAAAATAAAGTATTTATTTTTATTATATGGAGGGCCAGCACATGCCAAGCCGGTAAAACAATCAAACTTGCGCTATTGTCGTCTGATGGGTATCGTGATCTGACGCAAGTATGGCACATCTACAATGGCTGTGTATTAGTTTCTTCCTCCTTACAGAGATATATCTAGTTAGCTATGTAAGAGCACAGCACAGTGTATACTCACTGCACTGTGCACATACACATGTGTAACAACAATATAGACATTTCACGCATTCAGCGCATATAAAGGTACATAATATATATAAAGATACATAATATTTCTACATGCTGTGGGTTTCGCTGACTTTGCATTCAGACTGTTGTGCTCTCTTTGTGGAGCATGCGACAGTGCTGTAGCTAGCTGAATAAAACACCTGACCAGATGTGCGTTTTAGCTCTGACTGATTGATTTTAGCTCTGAATTGATGAGTCATGGTGGCAACTCCACATTGTGGATCATCCTCTCATGACAGTTAATGTACAGTTAGTTAGGACTTCATCATCTCTCTGTTTTCTGGGCAGCATTCCCAGGTCCTGACATTTGGTTAAAATGGCAAGAGCAGTTGCCCCAAACTTCGACCCAAACTTAGTTTGGAGAAACCGCTAAACCTCTCAACCTTCTTATTTCTCTCTGAGTTTTTCATAATATTTTATGACTTCAATATTGCATGTTCAAGGTAAAACAAGAAGTTACTAGTAAATTCCACATTTGAGTGCAAAAAATATTGTCACATGAATTGGTACTGTTTGGGGCGAGAGAATTAGGCCTTTAATGAAGTCTGTACTGATTACATGTTCTTGTATATCTACATCAGGAAACTCCTTAGACAAAAATGTTCAAAAAGTTGAATCAAAAACCTTAACTGATGTACAGCAATGTTCTTCAATGTTTAATGTTATATATCTTACCTTCACATGTTCTGCTGTCATTGGTTAGCGTGTAGCCTAAAGGACAGGTACATATGCCACCTCCAGGAGCAGCTCTGCATTCATTATCACATGATAAGATACCACATCTCAAATTAGCTGTTGGAAAAAACCACAAAAGAGTTCCAACTTTGTTATGTAAATGAAAAGTGTCTCAACTAATTAGTTAGTTACTTAGATTTTTATGAAAGATACTTGGAAGGGAAGTAAGAACTTAACAAGAGCCCAATGGGCACTGTGGTTCCTTGCTGGATATTGTAAGAACTGTACAGCCAGTCTCTGAAATAGAGCTAAGCAAAAGCTCATACTCAATGTTTGTAACATCTTCACAAGGGGTATTTTAGTACTAATATTACAAGAAATCAAAGATTAAATTTCCGTGGCCTTACTTACATTCAACTTTTATAATGCTAAGTGATCCTTCAAAAACACCACCTCATTTCCATACGTATTTATGCTTGTAATCAAACTTGATATTATCACCAATAAACAATACACAATGTGGTCAGAGAGAGAAAAACACACCTTGTATTTCTCTCACAAGTTAATTTTTACCTGCTCTCAAATAAAACTTGCTATAACTTTAAAACAATCTACCATTTGTCCTGTTTGCTACCTCTACACAGAAAACAGGGTTTATTCAACACTTAAGCAGAAAGCAAGTGATTAATGAAGTGTGATAATAGAATGAGGATTAGGTTACCCCACAGAGCACAGCAGTATTAAAGAGACATACTGTATAATCCATGCATTGCTTCCACTGGCAGAGAGACCAGTTTAATGCAGAGTGACCTGTGCTCAGTGAAATCTACAGATTTCAGTTATTGCCCTCTTAAAACTTTGAATGATCCAAAATATGTGTACAACCGAAGGAATCATTACTGAACAAAAATAAAGGCCAAATTTCTAAGGTGTTTGGGTGTGTAAGCATACAAAACCAGGTGAGATAAAAAATCTATTGAAACTATCTTTATCTAGCTTATAAGATTTTCTAAATAACACTTCCAGCAGTTGACCTCCAGTGACCTTGATGACCTTTGGCCTTAACCAAACACAGATTGATTTGAAATCTGTCCTTTCTACCTTAAAACACTGTGTTAAAACGATTTTCAGTATCTGACCCGTGGTGACCCCCATTAGGCTAACTCCTCCGATGCACCAAAAACCCTAATTTTGTGGTCTTTTTCTGGGTAGTTCCACTTCATTAATTGCGCATTAAGATAAAGACTCCCTGGCCCAGTGGACCATGAAATTGCAGATAGGGTGCCAGAAGACTCTTCTCCATAAAGACATAGTGTGACTACATAAGGAAGCATTGTGCTGTTATCTCAGTGTAGTCAGTCAACTTGAGCAGAGTGGTCAGTGGGAGCTGAGAGCATTATTTACACTTCACTTAAGTAACCGTGAAGGTGCTATATGGAGAGCATTGGGCTGGATTTCATCATGAGATGACCCTTGACCTTCACCGAACATATCCAATTTCATCCTTACACCATAACACATCCACACACCAAGTATGACATCTATCCAAGTTTCTTAACTAGAAATATCCTGTTGAGAAGGTTTTTAGTTTTTGACCTCTGGTGACCCCAAATGACCTTTGACCTCCACCAAATACAATAGGGCACACCTTCTCCCTATGACGAATCTATGTACTGAATCCAAGTTCCATCCAACCTTCCCTTGTTGAGTTAGAGCGTATCGAAGCAAGTGTCACACACACACACACACACACACCTATACACACACACACGCCAACCTGACGTATACATAGGTTCCTTTGCTACCGCAAGGAACCAAAAAGGAGTTATGTATAGTTGCTTAAAAATAAACTTGGGGTGAAGTGTTTACAGATCAAGCTTTAAAGCAGCTCATTGAGTTGGTTCATGAAATTCAACAAAATTTTCCAAACCTGTTATTTTTTCTTCACATACCAATTACAAATGGTCAAACTTAGCCAATGCCCACATCCTACATACAAATAACTGTTTTATGAGTGAAAACTTAACAATTCCATTTGGTTTTCAAAAATTTGTGACCTGACACTTCCTCAAATTGTGCACAAAACCCTTACAAAGCAAAACACCACAAAATTCAAAATTTTCACTTTTTCCATTAATATAGGAAATAAAACTTGACTCATTATGCTAACTATTAGCATTGCCATGTGGTTTGGAACCTTTAACGCTATCACTGAGTTGTCAATATCACCTCAATGATCCCCTTTGAAGGGCAATATTGCATTTGTTTTGCAAGAAAATTTCTGCCTTTTAAACCAATATTTACTGACACTGAGTGATAAATGATTTAAAATAATGCAATATGGAGGTCTTCTTTTCAAGAAATAAGTTTCCCTCAAATTGAAATTCAGTTATTTGTTGCTCAAGAATACTTTGTTCATCCAAACTATCAAAATTTCAAATGATTCAACTTCCACAGCTCTTCTTGTTCAGAATTTTTTGAGGAGATGAAACTATTGCTGGGGTGTACAGTTGACAATGAATGGTTTGATAATGTCTTGAGCTATTTTTTTGAAAGCTACGATGGAACATTTCAAACGCAATATTTCTCTTTAATATCCAAAAGGGGAGTACTGTATAAGCTATGTAACAAGAGATACTTTCATCAAATACTAAACTAAAACAGGAAATACCATGCCTCCCCCCCAACCCAACCCAAATTTGAATTAGTCAATAGTTCCTCATACCACTGCAGAAGTTGGTATCATGTGACTACTTGTTAAATTCTGGTGATAGACCATTGGTTCACCTTTGGTTGCAAGATACAAGCATGATCACTGCACAGAAAATGTACTGCAAAGTGGCCTAAAACTTGAATCACCGCAAACTGATTTTGAAACAACAGCAAAACCTCATAAATATATTCAAATTTCACTTTCAAGTATCTGTCATGATATATCAGGACACACACAATGTATATTCAAGGTAAGGTTAGATGAGGTAAACCAAAAAAGTTGCTTTTTTGTAAATTTCACAATTCAGTCAAAAAAATGTTGTGAAATGATTTTCTAGAGCCATTCCCAAAACAGGGTATACACTCAGGACTGGTCATATGACCCCGGTAATCGCCCATGCCCGCCTAAACGCCCGCCTTGGAAGCAAAAATTCTTCCCAAGGAGGGCATCAAAATACCCCCCTTGAATTGTGCGTCGGTCAATGAATAGCCTGCCTTGAGAAATATAATCGCCCATGTGAAAATACAATGCCAAAAACATCAGAATACATGATCACATATGCATTTAAAAGAGCGCCTTAAAAAATGTTTTGCCATAATATGCGGGTACTTATGTAGCGAACACAGCGTACGAACTGACAATACCACATTGACCTAATGTTATGTGCACTGCTACAATACAAGTACAGTTATGAATGTGTAGTGTACAGAAGAATTTCCCTTGCTTATACTGTGAAGAAAAAAAAAAATTGCATGCTGCACACAAACGGCCTTTACGTAGAGCATACCACAGGTGTTCTCAGCATAAACATACACTTTACAGTATAGAGTATGTGCATGTATATGAATACTGCTGAAAATGTGATGGCTGCTATATAGATAATGATAAGACCCTTACTCCATTCCACAGTGCTGATCGTTTACTGGTTACAATACTTCATGAGATCTTACATTTTGTCTCAGGCATTGGTCTCTTAAGTGAGCTCTTTCAATTGAATGCCAAACATGTTCCTGTTAAAAGCCATTGCATCTCTTGGCAGTCACACTGGACTGCATGTTTTTGGGGGCATATTTTTACAAATAATAAAACCCCAAAGAACTGCAATACATATGCAGTTTATAGATGAAAGATACTATTTTAGGACTGATAATTCAAGCAGGTTTTAAGCACAGTCAAGTACTGCTTGCTACAGTACATTATATGTTAGGTTAGGTTAGATGGGGTTTCACAGCCCAGTTTCCAACCTATTGATACAAGCTCAATTTTTCCACTTTTGGCTCACTGGCTTGTTTTCCCTCCTCCATTGCTCATGAGCACCAAGCACAATGGTAGTAGGTTCCTTTTTAAAAGCCTTTGGTATGACACGGCCAGGACCTGAACTCCTGACCTCCCCACTGCAAGTTGGAATGTTCTGACCACTTGACCATGATGCAGTCAGCGGCGTGAATTATTCAAAAACTGAGAATTTGCAGTAGTGATTAAGTGTTCACACATACTGGATATAGTAACTCTTCAACCTTGTTTATCTTAAAAACTGACTTACAGCAAGGAATTTGCTCATCAGCCCCATCTGTACAATCATCGTTTCCATCACATAAGCGACTGAGTGAGATACACTTGGAATTGCTTCCTGGACAACTCCATTCTCCATGAGGGCAAGTAAGCTTTCGTTCTGACAAAAAAAAATGAGACACCAAATGTTATTTACAGAGATTAATATGCTCACCAAAGAAAACTGCAATCCTTGATAATAAATAAACTAGGCAATTTAAGAGTGAACCATTTTTTAAAAAACATCATTAAAACATGTCTACTATACTATTTTACCAATACAATTTTGCCTACTCTAAATGACATTATTAAGCTAAGAATTACAAAAATTACCTGTTTTGTTTCTTTTTTTTCACTAATTACTCTGCCATCTGATTTCTTGTATTGCCTGTTTACCATAGTCTGTTATCACATTATGAAAATATGGCATAGCCTATTGGTCCTATTATCAAAATGTTTCACAGCACTTAATGACACACCTATCATACGCTAAATGTCCTTTATGTAGCTCCTTTTGCGAGTTTAACCTAAATGTGCAGCAAATTAATATACACGTCACCCCCAATCAATGAAGAATTCTCCATGATATAATTCCTCTAGTGTGGCAGCATTACTAAAGGTGCACCGAATGACAATTTACTTCAAAGCTATCCTGGGTAGAGAGACACAATTGAGACAAAGCACCTAGCCATGTCACCCACCCATTGCAGGTCAGACCAATAATCCTTACATCACAAGTCCAGCACCTTAACCAATCGGTCAACGTGCACTACTTACGGAGCATAACTTTTTCTAGTCCCCAGCAGTCAGCAGACAAGGGAACAATAGCCACTTTTAACTGTTTGCACATTTTAGTCTCTGCCCATGGATGCCCCAATAAATTGCCCAGTGTATTGTTTGTGGTCAGTGGGTCTTTCAGTAGGAGCACAATGGGTAAAGTGGCAATCTGCCAACTGCTGGGGACTAGAAAAAGCTATGCTTTCTTACTCAGAAAATTCCTAACGGAGACACACACCCACACACAAAAAAGAAAACAACTGTTCAATTCAAACTTTCCAATTGGAGAATTTTAATACCTGAAACATAATTATTGTCATGTGTTCCATTCAACTACATGGGATATGAATGTGTACGAAAAATTCTCCTCTGAAAAATTATAGTCTGTGGAAGATTTTCTTGAGGAAATTAAGACAGCACTCAATTATGAAGGCACGGGAGAGCTGTTGCCTCCTCACAGCCATGAACAATGAGAGGTTTTATTCAACAAATATACTTATTATAAACCCTTAGGTCTACTTTTTAATCAGTTCTCACACTTTACAAGCAACCAATCTGTAACACACCATGTCTAAACAAGAAAGCTGCAGCTCCCTCAACCAAGCTTTTCAGCTCTACATTTAACTAACTATAGCAGGCAACTTGAGTACCACTATAGACCTTGTGCATTGACGACACACTGACGCCATCTTTGGATACAAAACGATGGAACACGTGGCCACATGCATCAGATTTCATTTACATGTGTAGCAGACTGTACCGGTACCCGACTGTGCCCTGCCTGTATAAGACTGATTGACAAATCAGCTGTCTGCACTTGTCTGCTCTGGTTTGACTTGCCCCCAAAGGAGGGCATGCTTTTGGCTCAATGACATCATATGCACAAGGTCTACCATATTGAAGAAAGCATGGATGCAACCTATGCAGCTTGGCTGAGGCTGATGCACCCTTTGGTTTTGACACAATGCCCACTATAACATACCACAATGCTGCTCATCAGAACCATCTTCACAGTCCCAGTATCCACTGCAAACTAACCCTTGTGGAATGCATTTTAGATCTGTGCTACACTGAAACTGGTTACCCCTGCAGGTTTGGTTATCTGTAAACAGAGAAAACACAAGCATCAATGAAAGAATTTTTGTGCACTGCAGAGAAATACAGTGTTAGCGTAGGTTTTTGAGGTTATTTTACTTATATGGCACATTATGATAAAATGCAAAAAAATTTTGCTTCCTTTTTGTATATTATGTCAGGATTGATTATGGTTTCATGTCTGAGAAAATGCTGAATAGGGAAAAGAATGAGGAAAGGTCTGGGTCTCTGTGAATGATAATATGAGGAAATTCTTCCTTCTTCCTTTAAAGGCATAATCCTCTGTTTTTTTTTTTTAATTAATCTACCTGAATTATTGAAAGGGGGAGGCCAAAAAGATTTGTTTGCCTCTCCCAATATTTTCTTTGCTGAGGCAACTCTGCCCTCCCCCAGGATTGACCCCCTGCTCCAATTAGATTGCTCTTTGCTTCCATTTGTACTTTCCTTCTGTCTCCTCCCTCCCTCCCCCTCCAATTTTTTTGATCCCGCACACCCCTCCCCTCCCCCCCCCCCCCTCCGCCCTCCAAATAGAATTGCACATGCTGAATAACAAATACTGTAGATGAATCCCATCAGTCAAGGGTGGTATGATTTAACTGTACATAACTGGGACCCATCAGCTTTAATCTTTCAACTTCTTTGCTTACCTAGGTACCACGAGTGGTTTAACACTAAAATATCTCTTGATTCCCTCAACTAAACTGAATATGAATTGCATACATAGACAATGTAATTAAGACAATTTTAAGCTGATGGACCCCACTAATGGCTGACTTCACAAGCTGCTTTGATTCATCTTTACTGAGAATTTTTGACCAAGACAGATACTGCTTGATAGAAAAATTAAAATATTATAAACTCACAACAATCAAATTCATCAGATCCATCTGGACAGTTTATAACTCCATCACACTTCTTTTCTTTTTTAACGCAAGCACCCACGCAAAGGAACTCATCCTCTTCACAATCTGTAAACACCAAAAACAAATGATATTTTCAACAAATATAAGTACCATACACAATGTTATAGGATCCTTTTAAACTTTGTTGGCTTTCTGAAAGAATATGGATAAGAGCTGCCAAATTGGCATTTAAAACCCCAAGAAACAAGAAATTTGAATGATTGACACATGAGAGTATAAAGATATATTTCAGTGGCTCATTGAGTTGGTTCATAAAATTCAAGAAATTTTTCCAAAGCTGTCAAGTTTTCTTTACATACCAATGACAAATGGTCATTCTAGACAATCCCCACATCCTAAAACTGTTTTATGACAGAGTAGTACACAGCTCAATTCAGTTTTCAAAAATTTGTGACCCAGACATTTTATCAAACTGTACACAAAACAGTTTCAAGTCAGGACACCAGAAATTTCAAAATTGCAACTTTTTCTCCAGGATATGAAACTTGACTAATCATGCCAACTATAAGAAGAATTGAAGAAGAATTGCCACGTGAGAGCACCCTTAAACACTTTATTAAGTTATGGATATCAACTCAATGAGCCCCTTTCAACAATTTCAAGTTATCATATCAACTCAATGAGCCCTTTAAAAGGAACGCCATTACATTTGATCTTCCTATCTTTTTCATACAGTAATGCATGTGGAATATCCTGCCAACACCAAGTTCATGCTTGAATCTTTAAAACATTTCAAATTCAAATAAACATTAGGAATATTTGTCAATGCTCCTAAAAAGAAAAGTCATTTTACACATATATTCATAATTTTGATTTCATTCAAGTCGTGGTTCATTTTCAACAACATGCAGTTAATATTTGGTAACCATGCACATGGAACACCAAATGTGACCTATCATAGGACCAGACAGAAAATATTTCTTCAACTCTGATATGAATATTCAAATGCTGGATAACTTCACTGAGTTACATACTCAGTTAAGAATATCCTAAATTAGAGGTGATTAGTCATGGTAGGTTTTTGTCAAACCCATAGCACACAGCTGCTTCAGCCAGGATACAGCTGCCTATGAAATAGTACTTAACTGATGCACATATAACAAACCATGGTTGCAACCTGGCTGAGGCAGATGCAGCTCTTTTGACACTGTACATTATGTACTTGGTGTTACAGGTAATTTCACTGATAACTGTATTCAATATCTGTATTGGCTAATATTTACAATGTTCACCCTGTAGTCTATAAACAGTAGGTACATACTGTACTACAAAACAGTTGTACTTCTCAGAATGCTTAAAGGGAAAGAGCAGTCACCGCAAACTTATTCTATAGTAACAGCTATAGTAAATATCACAATTTTCTCATAATTTTTTTTTCAAAGTACTGTATCTTTCATAATTTTGGTACATCAATATTGCATATCCAAGGTATATCAAGCAGTTACGATTAGAGGACTTCACATTTAAGGAGAAAAAAAGTTAACATAACTCTTAAGAGCCAATCATACAACAGGGCATGTTTTTCACATCTTCAAGTTAGGGTCACTGCAATACCCCTTTAAAGGGCCAAACTTCTTACCCCAAACGACAATTTTGGTACCCGGGTACCGAAATTGTCAATTGGCTCAGCTCTTTGATTGACAGCTAATTCAAACAATGCAGAGTGCCAAAGCTTATATTACACAGCATGAACAGCACTGAAAGTGTTTTGATTATATAAATCGACTTTTTCTATACTCACCCTGATGCAATAAACTGAGATTGTGTCTGGATGAGGATGAATTTCAGACAATTGTGGGAGGGGCTTCGGTAAGAAGGTTAGGAGAATTGGTACTGTTTGGGGTGAGGGAACTGGGCCTTTAACTTTTTACAAATATTCTCTACTATATTTCACTAGGAGCATGGAAGTACTACCTCCAAGGTACAGTAGTACTTCCATGCTAGGAGGTATTATAATAGACCAGGATGAGGGATGAGATAGTCTCATCTTATCAGCAGATCAAATTACACATATACAGTAAGGTCCGATGCAGGTGCATTTACAAATTTTCCTTTTACTGTGAGTCTCCTTCATGCATGATGTGTGTTTCAGTAGAAGTGGCCACCCAAATGAATTACAAAATAAAAGCACCGTGTAGGCTACAGGCCTTGAGTTTTAGATTCTCCTGGATTACTACAAATCACACTCCTCATGGAGTGGGTCAGATGTGCTGTTCAATTTTCTTTTTTTTTAGTAGATTTATAATAACTCCAATTCATCATTTAGGTGTGCAAAAAATCACACTCCTCGCAGTGATTTGAGGTGAGTGATGGTGTACGATCAACACTCGCATGCCTCAAAATTCAAGGCCTGCACGTAATGCTGATATGATTGGGCAAGGGTAAGGGGTGAGGGGGAATGTCAGGTTGAGAGCTAGTTTAGATATAGCCTTAAATGCTTTGAAATGCTGTGAGCAAATTACAGACACATGTACCTACAGTTCTGTCAGTCTTCCGGAAGAGATTTTGGCTATAGATCAGACCTACCATTCTTCAGGTAAAATGATAATAAATTTTGATGCATGCATCCTGTTAGTCTTTTAACCTCAGATGAAGGCATCTTGTACATTCCATAACAAGTGTGACTAGATAAAACATGGCTGTGCCTGGTATAGAGGCCTACAGTAGATGCAAAGGGCAAAGATTCTTTCATTTTTTTCAAACAATTTTTGCAAACAATTTTACTTGTACATCATCAACTCCCTGATGTAACCATCTTCCAAAATGCATGCTTGGGGTAATTCAGGGAAGCACACTGTTTATTAATTTGAAGGGAGAAGTGCCTTTTCAAGGGTGTCTACCAACAGGAGATCTAGCCTGTACCAGTCACCATAATGCTACAACCCCTTGGGGTCTATACTTATGACCTTCTCAGCTAGGTTTACTGACAATACAAAAACAATCTCCCAGGGTTAGTGAACAGATCACTCTACTCACTACATGTTCAGCTGTTTTGTTGTGATTTTTAGAAAGGTCATATTCAAAGATTTTCAAAGAATGGAAGCCTTATGTTGTAGATAATAGAGGTTAAGAATATAAGGTGTTTCAAAGAAATTCTTTTTTTGGCACAGAAGCATGAATTAAATAAAACATTCCATAATATATAAATGATATAACAGAACTGGAAGCGTAGCTACTGTAGTTAGGTAAATGTCACTACTGGAATACCAAGCAGGTGCGAAAGTATACCAATACATGGAGTTAATACCACGTCCCGAAAGCTATAAACACTACCTTCATGGTGTGACTGACTGGTGGGCGGACCATGAACCTACACACACTTCGAAGAGCCAGTAGAGCACTACAAGTTATGGTCTTTCAAAACTTTGAGACATATCAGCGCCAACTAATGCAGGCTAATCTGAACTGTGTTAGCTGAGCCTGTGCATTATTATCATCTAAATATACTGTAACACAGAGATATCAACGATATGAAGTATGCACAAAAAGAAGTAAGGGCCAAAAATCAGCTAGTTATGGGAAATTACTTAGAAAGACAATAGCCTGACCAAGAAACAAAGTGCATGCACCCCCTATTAGCCATCAAGTGTGTCTCAATAATAATTGAAAAAAAAACCACCCATTTTTGCATCTCAGCCCTCCTTAAAGAGGTAAAAATTTTCAAAAGGGTCGAGTTTGGCAAAGTTCTAAAGACAGGAATTATGAGTTTTCTAAACCAAATTTTGCTTTATGTCGAACAGAAACAAACTCTCGCAAGGGAAACAGTGTAGCACCAACACATCTAATTTTACAACATGGGAACAAACTTCTTGCATGGCATTAGTGCACTACTGAAGTACTAAAGACCCCTCCTCCCCGGGCTCCCCCCCCCCCCATCCGAGAGCGAACAAGCACGTCTTGCAAACCAACTATTCAAACTTGTTAGATAACTTACTTGGCAACCCATGCACCAGCAAATACAGCACTTCCAGGCACCCAAAGTCCTGTGCATCATCCACCTTCGTATCATATGACAGCACTGCACCACTTTGCATCCAGCCAGTTTAAAAGGCAAAAACTTTCCAGTGCCCTCATAGCCCCCTACCCATTTCAGTTTGGGCCTACTTTTGGCCCCCTACCCCAGCTCAACAGTCCTGCAGATGCCACTGCTGATAAGGATCATTATAGAGCGTTTTTACTAACTTCACAACTCACAAGCCCTGCCCCTTTTGACTGGCAAAGTCTAGTGTAAACAAATTTAGTCTAGTTTGCTAAGAAGCAGCTACCTGATGACCCACGTGTGACCTTTAATTGAGACACTGTTGATTTTTGCTCGGTGGTGGGCGTGGCTTACCAATTGGGATGTAATGTAAAAGCACTCTATAGGTTACGGGTTCATGTGGAGTCACACAATGGTAAAATGATTAAATACTTTTATGGAAAAACAATAAATTTATCATTTATTGATCGTGAGGATAATAAGGGGGGGAGAGGCCGGGAGGCCACATGCCCCACCTGGAAAACCTTGTGCCCCCCCACCCCCTCAGAGTATGACTGCCAGATTTCTTAAAATTTTATTATTCTTTTGACAAGTCTAAGGCAACAATTTTCATGTTCTTCAAATAAAAATATTGTAAAAACACCTGAGAAATGCCATTTCTGTCTGTCTACACTCTACAGGGTTGTGGTTTTTCAAATTTTTCTGCCCACTTTAGCCTGTGCCAATTGAAGGTGGTGCTAAGCTTAGGTAACCTTTCAGGCAGGATTACATTTTTTCTTGAGAGAATCACATTTAACTGCTAATCAAGTTAATCAACTGCTTTCTCTATTGTCCAGCAGGACCCCCACCAAGACTCACATTTCACTGTCCATTACCCGCTTTCTGTATAGCTCAGTTCCCCCTCCCCACTCTTCAAAATGACAAAGGGAATCGATTCACTCTTGATAGTAGCATACCTCCCAAGTGACCCGCATTTGGACACCCAAACCTGCTGACCCGCCCAGCCCTCTGAAAAACCCGCATTTCAAATCTCTGAAGTATTCTTAGCAAGAGAACCACATAAATTAGCAAATAATTCAGCTTACCGATAAATACAAATTCAGTAAATCTTATCTCACAGCACATTCAACTGCTCACACTGCTATATACAATGCATAGGGGTACGTACGGTATGCTTGCTGTCGCAACATCGTTATTGGCTAACCTTCGCAGCAGGTATGGAATATATTCCTGTCACTGCATAAATAGTGTAACAATGTCGTTCAACACCGCGGCCAATAGCGAAAATCAATAACCACTTCGCGGGTTATAGACGGGGCTTGTCTCAGAGTTTCCCGAACGTTCTTAACTGTCTTGGCAGTTCTTGACGTCCTTGGCTAGGCCTACACGTTTTCATGGCTAGAATATTGCCACGCGAGATATGTAAACAAAGATATTAGAAATCACCTGCAGCATGGCATGTACGACTGCTGGTGATACACAGAGTTGACGTTTGAAAACTGTGCCGGAACCTCACCAAAATTTACCTCAAAATAACTATTAAATATTGTGTCTAGGAAAGGTTTTAGTCATTGAGCATTGATGAATATCTGTATAATATTATTTTGGCAAATCTCTCAATACAATATTTTTCTAGGTTACCACAAAAAATTTAGTACCGTACCAATTTTTTTTGGCGCTGACCTAACGACATTGTGTTGACTGATTTGCCAAAAAAGTGTCACCATTTTGCATGTAAGCACTTCTAAAATTCAAAAATTTTCGAAAAGGGGGAGGGGGACACCCCCTCCTCCGGGTCAGGGATCCACCAATGGACAGATCAGTTGGACCCGCATCTAGCCTCTTGGAACTTGGGAGCTATGTAGTAGTTTCACTAGATTTGTTACCAGTAACATCTTACTTGAAGTTCTCCTGGAAGTAATTTTTAGACCAATGCAAAGTCAATGGAATTAACCTTAAATAACAACTTCCATACCTCACAAACATGCTAAAACCTAGGAGCTTCCAGGGGCTTTGCCCTTTGACCCTCCACCAGGGGACTTAAGGCAAGCCCCTGAACCCCACCCAATAGGGCCTTGTGCTATGCACTCAGTGGGAGGCTCGGTGAGAGGCACCATGAATATAGTCTAGCAGTGCCCCCTTCAAAATTGATGTGTCCCCCTCCCCCCAGTGCATACCTCCCAAGTGACCCGCATTTGGCGGGTTGGACCCGCATTTGGACACCCAAACCCGCTGACCCGCCAAGCCCTCTGAAAAACTAGCATTTCAAATCCTCGAAGTATTCTCAGTTAGAGAACCACACAAATTAGCAAATAAATGAGCTTACCAATAACAAATTTAGTAAATCGTATCTCACAGCACTTTCAACTGCTCGCGGTGCTATACAATGCATAGGCCTAGGTACGTACGGAACTTTGTTTGCTGTCGCAACATTGCTGTCTGCTTACCTTCGCAGCAGGTATGGAACATATTCCTGTCACTGACAAAATAGTTTAATAACGTCGTGCAACACCGCATTCAATAGGGAAAATAATTGCCCACTTTGCGGGTCACAGGCGGGACTTGTCCCAGAGTTGTCCGAACGTCCTGGACCCTCTTCACAGTTTTTGACGTTCTTGGCTTATGTTTTCATGGCTAGAATGCCATGCGAGATGTACGAAAATATTGGAAATCACCGGCAGCACGTACGGTACGACCACCGGTAACACACAGAGTTGACGTTTGCAAACTGGCGGTATCGCACTAAATTTTACCTCCAAAATAACGATTGAATATTGTGACTAGGAGAGGTTTTAGTCATTGGGCACTTGTGAGTATCTGCATAATATTATTTTGGCAAATCTCTAAAAACAATATCTTTCTAGGTTACCGCAAAAAATTCAGTACTGTACTGAACTTTTTTGGCAAGGGGAGGGGGACACCCCCTCCCCTTATACCCCTCCCCCAGGCCGGCGATCCACCAATAGACAGATCAGATGGACCCGCATCTAGCCATGTCTTCACTAGAAGAGTGACTAGGCCTCCCTCCCATCCTCTGGACATACCAAAGACTTGAAAAACGGAACTGTCATTGTGTTTGGAGCTACAGTAGCACAATCACTAGAGTAGCGAAAACAAGCCAATGAGTCACAACTGGAACAAGGATGTGGCCAGTCTGCCTTTCCCTAGGCTGGTTAGAGAATTTATTTAAACTCATTTAAACATAAACCCCCTTCTATCCTACACTTGTGATAAGAAGAGCCTGCCTGAGGATTTGCCCAACCATGAAGTCTCTACCAAGTACCAACTCCCTGCTCTTACCAGTATTTAACCAAATTATACCCCACCAGTATAATAACTTATTGTTTTGCCAATTGCCTGTCATACCATACTGTACCATGGATGCTAGAGCTAACATGACCCTACTAAATTGGGTATTTCCATTCTAAGCTTAGGTATCAATGAAACTTAACCATTGATCCAATCATTTTGCCTGATTGAATGAAGGAATTGATTGAACCTGACTATTTAACTTCAGATAATATGTATCAATGCAAGTCACAGTGGATCTCCCTGCTTCAGAAGAGGAAGCCCTCTTGTGAGAATGTTTTGGCATCCAAAAATTAAAGGCCTCTTCCACAGCTGCCTTAAAGGGTATAAGAACGCTCAAATGTGCACAATTCAAGAATGCATGAACAGTTACAGTATGGGGAATATAGTATTTGGCACTTAATAAAGGGCAGTCTTCCCAAATTGAAGTAGTGCAGTAGACTGTCCAGTTTCATGATTGGCTGTTCGAAGTCATGTGACAACATTTTCACTCCTCAAATGTGAAATTTAACAGAAGTAACTGCTTGATTTACCTTGAATATGCAATAGTAGAGTCATAAAATGTAATGCAAGATAATTTGAAGAGAAATAAGACAAAGATTGTGTAATTTAGCTTTCCCTTCAAATAAATTTTGAGGGGACTGCTCCTTACCTTTAAAAGGCCAAACCTCTCACCCCGAACTACAATTTTGGTACGGGGGTACCAAAATTCTCAACTGGCTCAGCTCTTTGATTGACAGCTAATTCAAACAATGCAGAGTACCACAGCTTATATTACACAGCATGAATGGTACTGAGAGTGTTTTGATTATATAGATTGAGTTTTCTATGTACAGAGAGGGTTTTGACTGAGTTTTTCACTTCAAATTTCACTAGATGCATACTGTGGTATAAAACTGTGAAGCAGAATTAGGACCAGTTTTCAGTTTAGATTTTTACTTGTCTTTTCCATTATACCTTCTTTTCCACTAAATATGCAAACGAACATGCTCCGATCACAAGAAACTTAACGTGCTACTGACAACAAAGACAGGCTTTCAGAATGAAGCCAGCAAACTGCACAAAGTTCAGTTTAAAATCGAAATGGACAGAACACATTCCTGTCTCTTCAATGTAATAAATAAAGAGAATAAAATGTCAAAAGTTAGAGTTTTGCAGGAATCACTTCATCAACCTGCCACTTGTTGCACAATTTTCTGACCCATTTTGCAATTTGCTCATACTTCATTGAACTGAGCATTTTTTTTTTTTTTTTGCAAACAAATGCTCAAATGGCCTGGATTCTACTTACAAAAATGCAGGAAAATACAACTTCTGGCAGGGTCATTCCATGCCAATTTAACAAATGGTCCCCAGGAGCACATCAGTGATTTTGATGGTTTTTGGTTTCGATGAAAAGAGAAACCTATGCATTCATGATGGCGTGTGTGTGTATGTGTGTGTGTTTGTGACACTGCTTGTTTACACGATATCTTGAGAAGGGAAGATCTGACTGTTCTCAAACACAGATACCCCATACTGAGAGGAAGAACCCTAATTATTTTGGTTGAGGTCAAAGGTCATCTGGGGTCACAGGGGGTCAAAAACCGAAATCCTTGATTACACGATATCTGGAGATAGGAAACTTGGATTAATTTTAAACTTGCTATGTAGATGCATTATGATGTAAGAAAGAACCCTATTGATTTTGGTGGAGGTCGAAGTCATTTGGGGTCACGAGGGGTCAAACCCTGAAATCCTTGTTTTCACGATATCTTGTGGTAGGAAACTTGGATTGATTTCAAACTTGATCTGTTGATGCATTATGATTTAGGAAAGGACCTGATATATTTTGGTGGAGGACAAAGGTCATTTGGGGTCATGTGGGGTCAAACCCGGAAATCCTTGTTTACACTATATCTCAAGGTAGGAAACTTAGATTAATTTCAAACTTGATATGTTGATGTGTTATGATGTGAAAAAAAAAACAGATTTATGTTCGGGAGGTCAAGGTCATTTGGGGTCATATGGGATCAACCCTGAAATCCTTGTTTACATGATACATCATGGTAGGAAGGTTGGATTCATTTCAATCGTGATAGGTTGATGTGCTATGATGTAAGAAAGAACCTGATTGATTTTGGTGGAGGTCACAGGTCATTTGGGGTCACATGGGGTCAAACCCCCAAATCCTGGTTTACATTATATCTCAAGGTAGGAAACTTCAATTCATTTCAAACTTGATATGTTGATGCATTACAATGTAAGGAAAAGCTCAATAAATTTTAGTGGAGGTCAAAGGTCATTTGGGGTCACATGGGGTCCGACCTGAAATCCCTGTTTACATGATACATCATGGTAGGAAAGTTGAATTCATTTCAAACTTGATATGTTGATGCATTATGATGTGACAAAGAATCCTATTTATTTTGGTGGAGGTCAAAGGTCATTTGGGGTCAGAAGGGGACAAATCCTGAAAATTTTTTTAACACAATATCTCAAGGTAGGAAGCTTGGATTGATTTCAAACTTGATATGTTGATGCTTACTGATGAAAGGAAGAACCCTTTTGATTTTGGTAGAGGTCAAAGGTCATTTGGGGTCGTAGGGGGTTAAACTCAGAAAACCTTGTTTTCACTATATCTCAAGGTAGGAAACTTGTATTCATTTCAAACTTGATATGTTAATGCGTTATGATGTAAGCAGCTTGTAGAATATCTTAAGGCACAGTATGAAGTTTGGCTTTTTGAATGTAGAAATGTTTTGGTTAAAAGAAAAACCAGTTACAAACAGGTGGAGTCAAAGGTCACTTTGGGTCACCAGTTATTACAAGAAATGTAGCATTTCATTGAAAAGAGCATGGATGTATCATCGAAACCTCAATGCATTTTTGCATTCTGGTTACATATAACAGTATGTTGCTGCATAGACAAAAGGAACACACTGAAATTTTAGGGCTCAATAGATCAAGGGGTTTCGAAGTTTACAGCCTTCAAAAAATATCCAACAAAACCATATTTTCATGTCAAATGTTACTTTGGAGTGCTTTGGAGACTCTTGATGAATTTGAATGCTGATAAATTTTCATAGGAAAGAGGTATGAGGTCCAAATTGGATAAATTTATGTGATGTCTGGTGGCAATGTAATGATTTAATCTGATTTCAAATTAGCAGTTCTTTGGTGATTTTTATATGTGGGCCCTCAAAAATACAATTTTTCACTTTCAGAAGCAAAATTTTCCAATATTTGTGACCACCTGAGTCCACTACCAATGGTTCAAAGGGCCTTACCATTATACCTAATTAATATTTGGTCTTTTGACTACAAGCATGAGTAAGTATTACAGTTAAGGTGGATATCAAAAACTTAGATTTGGCAGGGGTCTAAACTTGATCCTAGGGAAAATTGTCAAAAAAAGGGGCCCACCTTCGGCAAAGTTGTTGACCCTGTGGGCTACCATACGATTGAAACTTCCACCAAGGAAGGAGAAAAGTTGGATGCTTATGCTCCAGATTTCATAGAATTTGCTGACAACCATCTTCGAGGGCCTTTATCTTCACAACCATACAAGATACAACAGTGTGACAAAGTACTAGCATATTTATACCTCAGAATGCAAAGAAAAAAAAACAAAAGGTGGTACCAAGGGCGTAGAATTTTAAGAAACATTCATGTCGTGATTGCAATTTCTTTCTACACTCGAAGTTGCACTTGGTAAAGTATTTTGCAGTTTCACTATGCTTCTGCACAGTATCAAATAGGCAGTACTGCAGGGACCCATTCCACAAAGACTTACGCACAATCTTAAGTTTGATTCCCCATACTTAAGTCAACAGTAAATCATACTTAAGATTGTGCGTAACTCTTTGTGGAACGGGCCCCTGGTATGCTAATATGCTTACAACAGTACAGTAGGGATTTATCTTGTTCTTTTATCTTGTGTCTGCTCTCTCTGAGACTGCTTTTGTTTCTCAAGCCCGGAAGGGTTTTTAAAATGGCTCATTGAGTTAGATCATGGAAATCAACAAATTTTTCCTAACCTGTTAACTTATCTTTAGATACCAATGACAAATGGCCAAACTTACACAATCCCCATATACTACATACAAATAACTGTTTTATGAGTTTGTACTTAATGATTTAATTCTGTTTCAAAACTTTGTGACCAGACACTTTTTTTAAAATTAAGCTAGGCCTATGCACAAAACCATTACAATTAAGGGCACTACAAAATTCAAAATTGTAACTCCTCCTGTTTAATACTACAGTATTGGATAAGAAACTTGCCTTCGCATTCTACCTAAAAAGCATTACCACGAGGCAGTGACCCATTTGCACTCTCATTAAGTTACCGAAATTAACTCAATGAGCCCCTTCAAGAGTATTGCCACTCACAACAATTAAACATGGAATTTAACTTCTTGTGTACAGTTCATGCTACCTGCCTACATGGAACTGTTCTAGGCTTGCTATGAGTGCAAGGAAAAACATCTCTGATGAATCATAGATTCCCAAAGGATTCAACAGGATCTAAGATGGAATTTGGACAGTCCCAACTTACAAACCCACTGGGGCAATGGAAAAATCCCATTCATGTCCCATTAAGTCCTTTGTAAAATCTCACCTTTGGGATTTTTTCCCAGGGAAAAGTACATGGTCCTGTTCAAGGACTATGTAATGTGCAACTTTTGTACCACCATGTCACAGCAGCAAAATTTTTGCCTTTGTCATGTCAGTTTGTCTCATCATTCAAATGTTGGCATTGCCCAATTCCAAGGCTTTCACAACAAGCTGAAGCTATCCCATTCCATTGCCTGGTCTAAGTTAGGCCTAACGTTAGGCCTAGGCCTACTAATAGTATTGATGGGTGAAATTTTATGCATGCAACTTTTAAAAATTAGAAATATGCTGCAACTGAAGATGACATGTCTTACTGTACATATGCTGAATCTCTGATCTTAAAGGGTTTAAGGTCACAACAGGATTTGGCATGTTAGAGAGGGGCTTACTCTAAGCATTTTGGTGAAATTTGCATTGAAATACGATGTGTGGTTCTCAAGATATGAACAGATAAAGTTTTCACATTTTCAACAAAAAGTGAACTTGAAGCAAGCACATATGACATCACATCCCCACGTTCATGTGCAGTCTTTTGTTTTTCTTTAAACTTTATTCTGGATTTTCTCCTCAACAATGACTTATTTTTAAAATGTAGTTGCATAGGTGGCATGAGAACTTTACAAACTTTGCATCCCCCACAGGGAAGTCATACTCCTATTTAATTCAAGGTCAACACAACAGTCTGATAAAACAAAGGTAAACAAAGAATTCTTTGTGAATGTGCGGAAGTGATATAAGCTCTGCTGCCCTCAAATTCACTTTTGAACACAAATCTACTGATTTCATTTACTGATATCTCAAGAAATACATGTCCGATTTGAATAGAAGTTTCACCACACTGTGTAGATTTTGTTTGTCTTTCACTTATGAAAATTTAATTTAAATTGCTTAAACCTCTCCTTTAACTTGAATCTGTTAAAATTTCAATCAGATATCTTCAAAACTTTTCTTCAAATTTGTGATGAAATGTTTTAAGAACTGCTGTTGTTAGTTGTAAAACTGCCAAATTTCACACACTGAGAAGAGATAGCAAGCAACCAAAGGGATGGTGCAAAATATATTAAGACTTGCGATATTTTAGCGATTCCAGAAATTGACCACTGAGTAAGCTGGCATGGTCTTGCTAACAACAGCAAAGGTATATTTAATAGTGCAAAAAGTGTGATTTCCACTGACCTTAATTCAAGAATTAACCATTGGCTACAGTGAGGATTAAATGCAACTAGGTAAATTGGTTAAACATAAAAACATACCGACCTGTTTTGGCTTCAGTGTGGATGAAAACAATGCAAATTTGGTTTGGCAAAAAGTTTCTTAGCTTAGACTGGTGCTTTACTAGGCCTAGGCCTATATGCAGTGAAAAGGAAGAATTTTCACCAGTCGCAAAATTTGGCAGCAGTAATCCACTGTATTGAGGCCTAGCCTATAGGCCTGCTAGGGCATGCATAATGAGTGACATTTGTTACACACAGCTGGCCAAGACCTACACAGGGGATCTGTTAGTTTCCGTCCTCGGTAGTTTCCGCCTGTTACTTTCCCCCCTTTAAAAATCTTAGGGCAGAAAGTAATGTTTGAACTTACATGTGTTGAAAATAACTGTTAACTTCAAATATCAAATCCTTAAACTTTTTCAGTATCCTCATCGAAAAGCATGAATTGTATGACATTTTTTTCTAAATGGCAAGTCTAGTCACAGACTTGTATTTTTTACGTATAAGTAGTCAGCTGGTCTATGGGTAGGCTTATGGGCTTATAATTGTTCACAGCACTGAATACAGTATACCTGTACGTAAGTACGTATTAGTATACAGTGAGAATGTTGCTTGGAAAGACGTCAACATGGCAGTAACGGGTGTCTCATTGAATGGTAAAAGAAATCCATGAAGTTTGAAACTTTAGGGAAAAGTTGATGAAATCTTAATTTGACAAAAGTACCACTGATATCACATTCCAGTCTATTACTTTCTGCCTCCCAAAAAGATGTTTTCTGCTAAAAATAAAAAAAAAAAAAACACAGTTTTTGAGGGGTGGAAAGTTGCGAGGGCGGAAACTAACTGCAACCCCTACACAGACCTCATATGGGGATATAGTTGGCCTAGAGGCCTTTTCCTAACTACATTTAGGCCTAGGCCTAGGCCACTTACAATACAAATTGATAAATTGGCCAAGGTAATAACATAACATAACAGATTGATGGGCAAAGGAGGGCCAAGGCCCCATAAGATGCCCTGAAGTCCAAACCCTAATCAAATGTCAAACCACCAAAGCGTGACAACTGCCCCAAACAATCATATTCTACCACAGTCATGGAAAAACTTGTCAATGTTAACCTTAAAGCAGTGAACTGACGGGGAGTTAACTACCCAATCTGGCAGACAATTCCACTCGTTGACAACTCTAGAGAGAAACTTAACTTCCTAATGTCAAGCCTTGCAAAAGGCTTTTCCAGCTTTTTACAATGCCCATGCATCCGAGAATCACTTTGAACCTTTAAATAACTAAGTCAGAAGGGGATTCCTTTCACAAAGAAACTTGTAAACCTGGAGCATGTCCCCCCTAATCCTTCTCAGCTCCAAAGTGGTAAGCCCAAGATGCTTAAGCCTAGCATGATAAGGATAAGGCGAGTGGCTCTGCTCTGAACTTGCTCTAAAAGAAACTTGTCCTTTTCATAGAAGGGGCTCCAAGCATGAGCTGCATAGTCAAGATGGGGTCTTACCAACTGCTTTTACAAATTAAGTACCATATCCTTACTAAAATTGATGAAATTCCTCTTGATCAATCCAAGCACTGTGTTAGCCTTTGTGCTGCACACTGCCTTGATGACTTTAAACCACCAGTAATTACAACACACAGATCTTTCAAGAAGGTAACGTCATTACTTAATACACTACCATTCATGTTATAATCATAGCTTAAACTTTTAGGACCAAAATGAAGGACCTTACACTGATCCACATTAAAAAACATTTGCCAGGTCTGAGACCAAGAAAATAACCTATCCAGATCTTTCTGCAGCAGTAATGCATCATCCAAAATGCTAATCTTCCTATTAAGCTTATAGTATCATCTGCAAACTTACTTACGAAATGTAAGAGAACTATCAATATCATTGATGAAAATTAAGAAAAGAAGTGTGCCAAGATCAGAACCCTGTGGTACTCCACTTGTGATTCTTCCAAGAGAACTTACCATTGACAGCAACTCTCTGAGATCTACCATGAATTAAGCCACAAATTTATCCAATCAGCACATTTGACCTGAACCCCTAACCTGTGTAGCCTACCTAAAGGAACTTTATCAAAAGCCTTTGAAAAGTCAAGGAAAATGACATCAATGCCATACCCAGAATCAAGAGATGAAGAGACATCTTCAAGAAAGCTCAGTAAGTTAGTAACACAAGATCTGCTTGGCACAGGAAACCATGCTGTGACAGATTAAGTAAATCATTATCTAAAAGATACTTAAGTAAACTATCCTTAATTAAAGATTCCATAACTTTGCACACAACACTGGTTAAACTGACAGGCCTGTAATTACAAGGCATACTCCGATCCCCCTTCTTTAAAAATTGGAGTAACATTTGCTACCCGTAGGAACAAAACTCGAATCCAGACACTTCTGAAAAATGATGGAAAGAGGAACTGACAAAACTCAGAGCATTCACATAAAATGTCTGGGTGGACCCCATCTGGCCCAGGGACCTTACTAGCCTTCAAACTCTTTCACTTTTTACAAACCTGTTCCTCCAAGAAAATGAATTAACTGATTGAAGAAGAGACATCAGAACCCCTACAAGTCACCAACAAAGATGATTCCTCGGTAAAAACCAATACAAAATAGTCATATCCTGATGGTCACTAACCAAAGTATTATCATCACCTTTGAGAGGCCCCACACCCTGCAAGATGAATAAAGACTAGCCTAAAATTTGGAAGAGCCTTGGCCCCAACAGTGACATTATCAATATCACTGACTGAGCATATGCGGGCGGGCGCACATCATGTGTAAACTGGCTTAACAATTGAGTTAACGTAGGCCTAGGCCTAGGGCCTAAAGGCTATGCTAGCCTTGGCCTTACCTAGGGCCAGGGGTCTGGGCTAGGCCTAACGTTAGACTACAGTTCAGTTGCAGCACACCTGTCACCTGGAATCCTTCATTAAATTATTTTTTTCATGCATGCCGCTTGTTCACTCATCAGCTGATTGTTGTATCCCTGCTCACCGGACTGTATTTAAAAAGACACGGCTGCAGGCCGGCAGAGCAAACTTTCATGTTACACTCTCTGACAGCGGGAGTTACTAACTGTTAGAGACTCCATTCCTTACTAGTAATGTTGTGTTGTTATCGTTGGTCCACCAAGCTTAAGAGAAGGGGAATAACCTTGCGGACCATTGTCCTTCTGAGAAAGACATGGTAGGCTAAATAGCACTCGGATTGAGTTGATTTAACCTGAATAAAACGTCGTCGTGCGGAACCGTATATAAAAACGTTAACTTCAAATCGTTGTAGAGAATAAGAATGACGATGGATTGCCTATGACCCTGTGAAAGGCTGTGATGCCAAGTAACTTTTCACAGACTCACAGACCCGTAAAGTTACGTTATTTCCCGTGAATCATTATGAACTAGAAACACAAAACTTCATCTTTCAGAACATACATACGTTTGCGAAAAACCAGTTTCAATACATTAAATAAGAAGATCATGGTAACTCACCTGGAGGAACCGGTGTTGTCGATACCTGGCAAGATACGGCTGGCATGAAAACTATTATAGTGGCAAATATAAAAACTTTGGAATCCATGAAGTGAAAGTAGATGGCAAGAATACACAAGAAATTGAAAAAGAAGCTCTTCCTTCGTATGTTACATGTTACAGTAAATTCACCGTACTCTCGGTACCGATCTCCTTACAGATCGTCAAGAGGAAAGTAATTCAGTCTGGGAGATCTAAAAAGCTAACCTTCTGCCCAAGCGTCAGTCAGATATGTGCATGTGGCTCACGTCCAGGCAAGCGAAATGATCGAGCTCGCTGATCTAATAAGTTCGTACAGCGTGTCACCAAACTCGAGAATGTGTTCAAGGTTACCTGGCGAAGAAAACTCAAAGTTTTTCTACCGACCGACGTCATCGATGAGAGAAAACCCTCTCGTGCAGTAATGGGTGACTTTCAGAATTTGATCACATACCCTGCGGCTCCCGTCCCATTGAACCAATTGTTTGGAAACTGGGTTGTAAACTCCATCCAACGAAATAACTAACTGATCAGGGTGCAAACTTATAGATGTTTTCAAGTAGTAACCACAGGTGCACAATCAACTGCCTCGGCTTACCAAATATAGATAGAGAATTTGACGCCGCGCTTTTGTATTATGTCAGTTTCATACATAGACGTACGTGAGCATTTCAGTTTGTGGGTGGGAGGGCAGAAGATTTTCTGCCCGAACAATGTAATTCTGCCCGAGAAACTCTCTAAGAGGAGCGCAACCATTAGCCCTGGCCCCTGGCACGGAGTGTAAACAAACAAGTTTTGAAAAACCGTAAAAATTGCATTCCCAGGCTTACAAGGAAGATCTGGGCAGTGGCAATTTTCAGTTTTTGTTTGCAGAAAACCGTTCATTAATTTAATTCCTCCAACATTTCAGCCAGAAAAAGACTAATTGAGCGCCAACGTCATTTAGCGTGAAACGTACTGAATATTTTGAAAAATCGGACCCTCTGACGGTCGAAAATGGCATTTCGTGCGCTTACCGGCATGGGAGATCTTAGCAGTAACTGTCTCTCTTTGTGTTGTTGCTTGAAAAAATGTTCACAAACTAAATTCGGTTAGGAATGCTAGGCTATCTAAGCGGGAAGCCTATGGCGCGGAGCGAACAAAAATTTGAAAAATCACTGACCCCCTCAGACCACTGGAAATGGCATTTCCCGGGCTTGAAGGGTAGGATCTAAGCAGTCGCTATTTTGAGTTCTCGTTTGCAGAAAACTATTCACTTCAAACTTAACTTTAGCCATAACGACTAAGTGGTGCGCCACCATTAAATTGCGCGGAGAGTACAGAAAATTTTGAAACCACAAAAAGTCGAAAAATTTCCTTAGCTTTTATGAAGGATGTCGGGACAGTCGTTTTTTTGATCAGAAAATTAACGGAAAAAATGTGCAACTACCATTGGATGTAATGGTCTTGTAGGCCTATGTGTTTTTCTGGGGAAAACTATAAAACGGAATTGTAAACATGCTAATGTATTTTACTCTATTGCGACTCTTGCCTAAATTCAATATATGTTGAATTGATGAAATTCTCTTTGTGAATGCACGGACTCCCGACGTTAAATGATTTTCAACTTCTATTAGTAACATCTTTTAAAAAAAATCAATATATGTTGAATCGATGAAATTGTCTTTGTGACTGCACGAACTCACGACGTTAAATAATTTTCAACTCCTATTACTATTAGTAACACCTTTTCCAAAAAAAAAAGACATCGGGATCTCAACATTTAGGGCACGCTTAGGATTTTTTTGAAAAAAAACAATATATTTTAAAACTTAAATGGCTGTCCGAATTTCTTTCCGAATCCCCGTCCGAATTTTCTCAAATTCCTGCCCGAATTTAAGATTTTGCGGAATGATTTGGGAGTAGTCTCCCTTATCCCCTGCCCCCGCCTCAGGTCCGTCGCGACCGGGGGTCCGGGGTCGTGGCGGGTGTTTCACCCCCCAAAAAAATCTTCAGAGCGGCGATAGTTGGAAATCTGAAATTTCAGATGGAATTTTCTCATACTCGATCTAGCTAGTTTTTTTTTTTTTCGATTGGGCCCATGTTGACTTTTCCAAGTAGATCAAGTGCCGTTGACTTTTCTCACTTTAATTAGCAACAGCCCCAACTTCGCAAATCCTTCATAAACTGCTAAAATTTTTGTGAGTTCCGCGCGCTTCAGATACTAAGAGGAGGCCTGAAAGATCAATTTCCAACCAATTAGTTTAAGTCAGGCGGGCCAAGACTCTTTTCCACGTGCTTGCGACCTGGCTCAATGTTGTCATGTATATCAAATATAACCTCTGATAAAACATTTTTTGCATTTCATCCCTTTCCAAAAGCCAAAATTTTCCAACGAGAAGGGCGTGCACGGAGAGTGTCCCTTCCCCTTGATCCCTGCTCATGATCTGTCCATGACGGCGATCTATCAGTCTTTGTGCCCCTCTATTAAAACTTCGGCCACTGCTGCACCATCCCACTCCTCACCATAGGCTTAAGAGGGGGGCACTCGTTCTCGCAATTCGGGCAAAACAGTTTGTCGATTCGGGCAAAACATGATGAAAGGTGCCATTATTCGAGCAAAAGTTGCTCTTGCCCTCCCCACAAAATTATCCCCGTATACCTATGCTCCTCACAAGTTGTTAAAATATAAGGTGTAAACATTTAACACAAATTATTATTGAATGGAGCTTACAAGGTGCAAATTCTGTTTGAAGAAACAAAAATTCAATATGGAGAGTGGAACCCCTTCCCCTTAAACCCCAGGTCCATGGGGCAAAAACCTGCCTCCCAAGTTTTCGCAAGATCTGAACTTCGGGAATAGGTTTAAAATGGTAGAATATGATAGATTTTCGTTTGGGCGGAATCTGCAAAACGTTGTGTGATGTTTTTAAACAGGAAGGTGTTACAAACTGCCTGTTACAAAATAACGTATTAGAAAGACAGGAGAGTACCCATGTGAATAAAAAGCCCAAAGTTTTCCGCCGGAAAAGTTGAAGTGGTACATTTTACCTGGTAAATTTCTGATAGTATTGCAGTATTGTTCATTAATATTGAAGTGAAAATTTCATTTCAAACGAAAGTTCAAAGAAACGACTGCTTAGAGTTAACACCTTCCTGGAGTTACTTACAAGTCTGGAAAATGCGATTTCGGGAATTCTGAAAGGTCGCATTTTTTTAATTTTCTTTGCGCTCCGGCCAACTATCGTGACCCTCCGCCTAGATTTTTATCAAAGGCCTCTGTCCCAAACCTACGATATAGCTCACTGTCGATGTTCTTAACTTTGTTGCCGTGAAAGTGCAATAACATGATCATCAGCAAATATTTTCTTGACCAGTACACTTACACGTACTTTTTTTCCCGACAAAGTCAATTGATCGCTCTTTATAATCCCATTTATTGAAAAAAGTAATGGTTCATTTTAAACAACTATGAGAAGAAATGATAACTAAGGCTTTTCTGGTTAAATTTTCCTTCGTTTTACTACTATTCATTTTTTTCAAGCTGACATCAATATTTTACAAAAATTTTCGCCAAAGTAAGGGGGCCTTAAAAAAAAGCCTGCAAAATGCCATTTCCGACTGTCCCAGAGTTTGTGGTTTCTGAAAATTTCTGTACACTCCGCGCAAATAATGTTGGCGCTCTACTTAGAAAGTCGTTGGCCTCGTCTCCAAAGCCCATTTCCGGCTATCTGTCGATCGCGATTTTTCAAAATTTTCTGTACGCTCCGCGTCAACTAATGATGGAGCTCCGCTTAAAAAGTCCTTAGTCTCGTCTTCAAAGGCTTATCCCCCAAGCTTCAGATCTGTAATGCTACACATAAATTTGTCCCAACCCTGCTAATAATACCTGTGTAGGCCTTGCTTACACAAGCCCGTAAAATTCCATTTCCGGCTTTCTGACTGTCTGAGGGATCGCAATTTTTCAAAATTTTCTGTGCACCTCGCCTTAACTGACGATGGCGCTATGCTTACGTAGTTTTTAGCCTTGTCTTCAAAGACTCATCTCACCAAGATTTTATGCTTCATATATTCATAATATGCCGAATAATCTCCAATATACACCCCTTTTTTAAGTATTCCTTTTAAAGGGAGCAAAATTTTTGGCACGCGTTTTAAAAATGTTCCTTTAGCTCTGGAAATAAAATTTCGTTTCATTTCATTTATTTGTTTTTCCACAATATTCGATAGTAGGTACATGAAGTGAAAATATTGTGAAGGGAAGCACTCTAAAAAAACCCATAGGGTTTGTCGAGTAAAGAGCTCCCAAGAAACAGAAAGAGAAACAAAAAATAACCAGGATAGTACAAACTAAAAAAGTATATGAGGGCAGGATATAACAAAACGAAGAGAAAACACATAGATGAAGAATACCTGTCGGAAGTCACACCCAAAATCCCTCCGTAGATACCATCCATTCTACCTCGCCCTCACCCTTGCCCCAAATACCTTACCTGTGCCCCATCCTTCCCATACACATAACATTACACACACTACATTACCCTGACCCCACACATTACACCCCCCCCCCCATGACACGCCTCTTGAAGGAGAGAGATCCAAAGTGAATGGTTAAAGGGAAACTACAAATAAAGTTAAGAACAAGAAAGTGCTGTAGTGTAATCAGTTAATATTGATTGATAAGAAATCTACTTAGGTTATATCTAGAAGAGGACACAGAACGCTTCATTATTAGATCATTGGGTAAAGAGCTCCAAATTTTGATAGCACGAAATCATATACTCGTCTTAGAGAATTTCCTTTGGTTATCTAGAAGGCGATTGCTGTTTTGACTGGAACGGTGAGAAAATCCTGGAAGAAGGGACTTATTAATGAAGCGATAAGTGAATGTCGCTGTGTTTACTTTGATAATGTCGTTTAAATGTCGTTTAAATAAAATTGATCTGTGTGATATCAGATCATCAAGTAACACCGGTCAACTACAGTATTGACTGAAGATTTTCTTTCATAAAATTTCAACTTTTTCTCCCATATTGGATCTTGATTTTAAAATATTTGCCTGAAAAGAGCAACAAATTTTCGGAAACTTTTTAAATGCCTCTGCATGGAAGACGTCAGTCCGCATGCCTGAGATATAATTACGACACAACATTAATCTTCAGTCGCCGTGAAACTCGGACTTGCTAATATGGATAAGCGGATTCTCCAAAAATTTTACAATATATTTGGCTCACATGAACTGCAGAATTTTGTGCAATACATTCTTTATATTTTTTCTTAATTTTTTTGAACAAGGCAAAAATGCCAGTGCGCTTCTTCGGCCGCAAATTGCGTTCCTTAGACAGTGAAATTTACCGGCACTTTAAAATAGTTTAAAATATCATAAAATAAGTCATTTCAGATATCTTGAATTCAATTTTTGGATAGCATTACCATTTCACCAAAAGCGTGCCCAATCCCAACAACCGCTCTATAGGGATTTTTTATTATGGTAAGTAACCTCTTGTCGGTTGAAAATAAAGTGGTGCCTGTCTTTTTGATTGCAACACCCCATTTTTAAAAACTAAAGAGCTAAAAAAGTTGTTGAGGCACTGGCGCTAAATATCGGGAGATCCGAATTTGTGCATATTTTTCCGACAAAACTGGAGAACTAGGCCCATCCGGCTCAACATAAACCAATTGTTTAGAAACTGAGCCGTAAAACTACATCTAACAAATTCACTAATAGACACCAATGTTCCTTTCCAATGGCAGTATGAGAGGGTCCAATCTAAAATATCACTACATTTCAACATTTGACATCTCAACAATTGAACGAGCTGTGGCAATGAGAGTTGGATGAATAAGGTTTTTTGCAACCTCTAAATTATATATTTTTAAAATTCTAGACATGAAGTACACTTTAAAGCGACGGTGACTGAAATTGGGCATTTCTCATCTTTATGGATCATTAAGACCAGGATAACTAAATAGGCCCCTCTAATAGTGAAGCTCAACATAATTTTTAACCAGCTTGAAGAGCAAAAATATGCCTAGTATAAAATGTTTGAGATCTAAAAGTGGCAGTGCGAAAAGTATCCGCAGTCTTTATTCACTTTCAACGTCACAAATACGTCACCTGTCTATTATAAGATAAGTTTTTTTTAAGTGAAAACATGCAGACTTCTTTTAGGAGGGACTGTATGCTACATGTATTATCAGATGGTGCTACCGTCGATAACTGCTTTTATTGTTTGGTCAGGGAGCCTCTAGCAACTCCCTGGTTTGGCCATGTCAATTGGGTGGTGTCAAAAGTGTCACAAAATGTTTACAGTGTTTTCATCCTTTCTTGAAGCACGCCCTCCCTTCTTTTCAATTGATTTTTCCGCCCTCAGACGTCTCCTCCTGGAGGATGGGAAAAAACAGCCTCCTTTTTCTCCAGCCGGTCTTTTCGGAGGAAATGCTAAGGGGAAAAACCTCCTCGATTTAACATTCCATCGCATTTGCTCGTGAGAGGCAACTCCCTGATACGGATGACTAGTATAGTTTTGCAGATTGCGATTTTCAGTGAGGTTTGTATATCAGTGTAACTTGAAATTTTTACTGGTAAAACATTCATTACATGTAAGGGAAGGGAAACTTCTAAGCTACCGACTTGAGTTTCAAGAAGTATATCAGTGAAAAGAATGATGCAAAAATTTGCAGGGATTTAGATGAGGGTTTACGTTGGTTTAAGGTGGGCTTGATACGACCTTTATCCAGCTGCAGTTGTGACTCACTCGAGTAGTTTTCCTGGCTCCATTGCTTATGCTGAACATCCAACACAATGGCACTGAATTGTGCACCGTCCATTTGTCTTCGGTATGACCCGGGCAGGAGTCTAACTTCAGCTATCTCGGATGCCGAGTACGGGTCGCCAGATTTTTGAACTACTACTAAACTATGAAGTCGGTCTTGATCACGAACTTGATCAAAATAAGGGTTCGATGGATGGTATTATCTAGGGTACTAGACGTGTTTAGATCGCAAAGGAAGTGGTTTTACATTCAATAATCTAGCCAGAAGTCTGCCAGAAATTGACGCCTTTCATAGGGAACTCAACAAATCAACCGAAGCGGCTGGCTTTGGTCGGAAATAAATATATATACATAGCGCCCTCTATTATATGATCATTTCACAGTTCACGCAAAGAATTGAAAGCAATGTGAATTTTATTGCACCCCAGGAAAACGTCCATTGACAGAAAAGATAGTATCTATGCCATTGTCCCTTGTATTTGTGCTTTGCAAAAGGGCCTATGGTTTGGATCATAATGGTGCCATTCATTATCTTTTTGGGGAGTACTTATTAAATTTACTAGGACACAACACACAAAACAGAAACACCCACAAATAATTTTATGTGTCTATTTTACTTTCTCTCTCAAAGGCTGTCATTTCTGTGTTAACCCTACACAATACAAATGACAAAACTGGCATAGTGCCTTTACAATTATGTACACTGATTGCTAGCTAATACCTAAGAAATAAAACACAGCTTGTCCTCCATCAGTCTTTAACTGCCTGAGAATTAGTGATACTTGGTCTGGTATGATGGTCTGCCAGTGACTCAACAGAGATATCACCGTAATGTTACAACTGCTGATATTAGTCTGGTATACTGGTCCTACCACCTTTGTGGGGTAATATCCATGTAACGATTGCTAATACTGGTCCGGTACGCTAGTGAACTTAGTCTGGTACAACAGCCTGGCCAACCTTGATGTAAGTCTGGTATATAGGTTTTACCATCTATGTCACAATAATGGTCTGACAATTGTGATATTGGTCTGGGACAATGGTCTACCCAGTGTGACATCTGTTTAACACCTTGCCATTGTTGATATTTGTGTATATAGGTCTTAACATTAATGTGCCATGATCATGGTCTGCTGACTGCACATACTAGTCTGGTACCACCACTCTGGCTCAAAAACTACCAGACCATAGTTGATGCAAGTCCAAGCATATCACAAATGTGAGGAATCAGTGGTCTGCCCACTGAGGACACTTGGCCTGGTCTTATTGCTACTGATATCAGTCTGGTACAGCTCCCTAATCATTGCTGGTATTATCCAGGTCTTGTCTTATCCCCAACATAGGGGTCACCACATTTTGATAATTACAAGCTACAAGTCTGATACCTAGATCTGACTACTGAAGATATCAGTATGGCTAAGCAGCAGACCCATGAATAATCCATGTTTTGAGAATTGACCCTGAATTGGGTGTGTCAGACAGCAAGAAACTGGCAAATAGGATAAATAACTGAATCAAGAAATTTTACTGAAGAAAAATGAAATGACACTAAGGTGCTAATACACTGCCCATTGAATCTGAGAAAATAAATAACCATTAATGCAAATAAATGCAAAGTACACTGCAGGTTACGTTGCTGCATTGTTAGTTGATTAAGTAGTAAAATGCATCCCCCCCCCCCCTCCTACCACACCTTCAAAGCCATTCTTCAACGGCACAGTGCTTTCCAACATTTTTGCTGTAAACACATACATTACAAAGGCCTTTATGTAAAGCTAGACTGACCTAACTGCACAGTGTTCAGAGATTTAAAATTATATAATACATCTCAAGCATTTAAGTCCTAGGTTAGGTTAAGTTTTATGGCTTAGATTCTAACCAACTGGTTTCAGTCAGGCCAGTCATGGCCACAGTTGTTTTTCAAGTTGTGGCTCACAGTCTGGTTGATATATGCCACACCCACAGACTTCCTGTAATGTATGGACAGAGGATAATTGGAAAAACTTGGTGACACCGTTTGAACAAACTTTGGCTTAGCAAGATGGCTGTCGTTTGAGTATTCTGATGATCATTACTCTGTAGATTTCCAGACAAAATACTGTATGAAGTCCCAGGATGTAGCTACAGCGGGTGGTGCTGGGTGGTGACACCCAGCACTCCAGGCAAACATAGCTCTCCCCACCCACCACAAATTGTCCTAATTAGACCTAAGACTAGCCCCAAATTCACTCCCTAAAGTAAAATGAGGTAAAAAAGGAAAAATTAATCACTGAAAAATGGGGTAGATGCCATGGGGTGGGGTGAGGTGCTTTTACCAGATTAGACAATTACCTGGCACTCAAATTTGGCTAGCAACGTCCCTGATGCAGTCCAGACTTTGATGCAAAAGGTAGAGCAAGCAGCCATATTGCTAAGCTGTATAAATACACCCATACAGTAGTAAATTCTGCCCATTAGAGGTTTATGAAGAGAGTGCTGTCCATACTTACATTGGAAGTCTGTTATATCTAAACCAACCAGTCACTGATGGTGTGATGTCCAAAAAATGAAATAACATTAAACAAGTAAACTACACAAAGAAGCACTTGACCAAAGTATTATACAAAATGACTTGTACTCACCTATGCTTGCACTTGTGAGAATAGTTTTGTACTGACACAGGATTTGCAAACAGCCTTTGCCAAGGCTTTTCAGCCAACTATTATCACGCTCATTTAATTAACACTGTACCTTAGTACGATAACGGGCTTGGCTCTTTTAACCTTCATATCCAATCTGCACAGCCTTTTTAGATACACAGCCTCAAATCCTGGCAGTGAAACACAAAAAGGCTAATGGCCAGTGTGTTTCCAGATGGCAAGATTGAAGCTGAAGGAAAACCGCTAAAAAGGCTGGACAGAGGCTAGCTTTGTAAATGACACATTTACACATTTTGTTAGTGGATGCCAATGTCAAATCATGTCCCAATACTGAGAGGAAAAAAGAGGATGAAAAAAGGCTCTAAATCAGAATCTGATAGACTCATCTTTTACTTCTACTCCTCCTCCTCATTACAACAAGCTGGCCAGGATTGAGGCTATGGCCAGTGGGCAGCCTTAGCAGGGCCCAGCAGGACTGCAAGCACTCCCCTTCACTACAAGCCTGGTACCACAAGGTATCAACTTCACCATCAACTGAATAAAGTCAGTATGAAATGGGATTAAAAGGAGCTAAGAAAGGATGGTATACTTTTTGTGGTACAGTATTTAATTTTTTCCAGAATTAATCTCTATTTGGAATTTCATTCACACAATTACACCCATTTCAGTGGTTAAAACTTTAAAAACTACCCCCACTCCAATCAAGGCATTTTATTATCTACATTCTATCTTGACTTCTTAATAGGGGCCTATCACTTAGAAATGTTTAGCTGTAAACCTGCTCACATGAAAAATGTTTTTTTTTTACTTGCCATCACATTTTTTTTACCACATACAAACAGACTTGCAATCATCTTTACTACCTGTGATAGCACACCTGTCGTTGTCATATGATCACTACACATTTGTACCAGCATCCGCTTTGACATTCAGTTTGAAGAACGGTTCCAATAACTGAGAAAATCACTTATGAAAACTTTTCAGTCTACTATTAATGACAGAAGAAACTTCCAACAATGCTGCCACTGCACAAATCCCCACAAGACGTGGCAATAAAGACCTGTGGCCACTGGAAATCACACACAAGATACACAAACAGTGAACAAATAAAAGAATCTTGAAAGTAGAAAACGTGATTAAAATGCAACTACAAAGAAACATCAAAAATTCAGTGTTAAAGAACTATGCATACAATTTCACTTTTCCTTATTAAACATGTATAAAGATGCTTTATAACAATGTGAGTAAAACTGCTCATATTCCATACACCATATCACCATGTGTAAATGCAGCCATAAAAGCATCATCATGTCATCCCAAACAACTCTCCCCATCCCCCCTCCCTGGGCTTCCCACTTCAGTCGTAGGATAGCAAAAAGAAAGATATTCTACCTTGGCCACAAACATGTCCAGGTGAATACAGGCCCCTCATTCCAGGGCACCTAGTTGACACAGCTGATATCTATGGGGGCAAGTCACGATCTCCCCCTCCCCCCCCCTCCTCATCTCCTTTCCTGGTCACAGAACATTACAATGATACACAGTAATACCACTTCTGGCTTCTCACCTTGGACTTGCTACCCCATGCTTCTCCTTCTTGGCTAACAGAAATTTAATACCTTAGCAATGCAGGTGACATCATTCTAGGCCACTTGGCAATATCAAAGCAAGTCTAGAGACAGGAATTCTCAGTTTTCTAAATGCCAAATTACATTTTGTAATGCCACTTTGTATCAACTAACATTGAAATAATGCAGCACTAAAATAAGAAATTCCATTATCTAATTTTACCAAACAGAAAACCCCTATCTCTATGCAAGCCACTCACTCCTGGCCCTATCACACAACCACCATGCCAATCCCCTCACAATCTAGTTTTTTGTAAATAGGAAGTAAGGATGAGCAAAAGAGATATACACGTCTATAATGTCTTCTAGTAAATACTTACAACACCAGGTTTTTTCAATGCCAAAGAGCTTTTCCAGTCAAGCCTCCTTGACCAGAAAAATGGATGTTTTCTGCGTGGCTTGTATTTTTATATCTTTCCAACTTTGTCACTCCCAACAGGGCAGCAGCTTTTTGCTTTGTAAAACCTGTTATAACATTACTGCCACCTATTCCCATGTTAATAAGGAGTTTGGCAATGACTTGTTTAGGGAATATACCAGTCACGATACTTATCCTCCTATTCACCTATATAATCCCCACTTACCCACAACTAACCCTGGTAAGTAGCACAGAGAGCAAAGGTGGGCTGGCTTCCCTCAATCTTCTTCTTTCTCAGACGGTGGTCTATGCAGCTTGTTTTTACCTTGGTTTTTCCTCTTTGGGGATTACATAGGTGAATAATAGGCAAGTAAAGGGGTGACGTAGACTGATGACGTAGACATCATATTGAACCTGCATGACTATGTGTTCGCACCAAAGTTCCCTGTAATTTTTATTCAGCAAACACACCAAGGCAGTACAGCAATAATCACTGTCTTTAATCCCTGACCTCTCCAGCCCCACCCCACCTTACTTTTGGGTTCCTCATACCCAAGCAAACCACCCAGACTGTGTGCATGTCAGTTAAATTTTACAATAAAATGGCAAGATGGCCTAATGTAGTCTCCTCCCCTTCGATATAAGAAAACATGAGTTGGTAATCCTCCAAGTATTTTAATCAACAAGTAGTTGTGATCTTGTCCAGGTTATCTCATTGATCAGCAGGTACATGATTAATATTCTGAAGAATAATTGCCACACTGAGGGTATATTTAAACTGCATCCAGATCAGATCATCCAAGGTTATGGGCAGGTTGAATCACAGGTATATGACTATATTCTCGAGCATAAACATGTGTGTCGTATTCGGATCCTTTTCATGAGCATGATGAGTACTTCGGCGGAAGTCGTCTTCAGTAGAGTTATGGAAAAGAAGCACACGCAGATGTACAACTCAATGTAAACAATGCAAGTAATATTGTTAGAAAAGGTTTCAAGGCCCAGTCCCTAACCAATTAGTTTACGTTGAGTGGGGGCCACAGCATCTTTCCAGTTGTTGCTCACTGACTTGATTTCCCTACTCCATTGCATATGCTCAGCACTAAGCACAATGGCAGTAGGTTCCACTTTTACTGTCTTTGGTATGACCCTGCAAAGACTCGAACACTACTGATCATGCAGTTGGATTGTGAGTTAAGTAGATAATATAAGGTCACCGTTGATTCTAGAGCATTTACAAAGTCAAGATTACAGTTAGAGCCCCTGACCCATTCTCCCTCCATTCTTACCAGGGTCAAAATTGAGGAATCAGATCAGATCAGGATGTTATCTGCATTAAATTTAAAAATTTGATCTTCAGCAGTGAATCTGATCAAGTACAGGTGACCAGATCTAGATCTAGTGTAAATGTACCCTTACAGACGCATGACAAATTTCTACCATCAAAACATCCATAGCATATTTGAAATATTGTCACAAGCATATTATTGAACCTCCCCAGAAACATAGATGCAATTAGGGATCTACAAATCTACATGAATGATTCTAAAAGTTATAACAAAAACATTTGTTGAGGTTCCTTTTCAAGATTTAGCAAAATGTAGACCATTGCATCACAGATAATGCTGTAAACTTCACCTTATGTTAGAACATGGATTTTGGTGATAATGCTCTCTTACTCATAATTTCACATACTTGTCTGTGCTCATAAAGGCAAGTATAGATTTTTTCATGGTTACTTGTTCCAATGGCTTTCATAATATTGGTGCTGATAAAAATGAACTTGTCATACTCAGTACAACATCACTGACCTACTATCTGACAAAACCAGAGACACTACGCTAACAGTTATACTCATGAAATGATACTGACATTAAATAAGAAAGGAACTGAATATGTTAACACTGTACAAAGCAACTGTCCCAGAAATGCTCATTCCAAGCTTGGACACTTGACTTTGATTTTGACTTACTGTCAAATATCCATAAGACCAATCGACTTGAAACACTTTGGTAAGACACAGATGCAGAAACAACAAAATTATTTACAATATGTTTTACTTCCTGAAACTGGTTTACGAAGCAGTCCAAGTTACAACACGTTAAGTGACCATGTTTAACACACTCACATAATTTGTTTGTTTTACACAGATTTTACAAAATTCCTTGCGAGTCCTTGAGTATCCAAGAACTACAACTTGGACACCCGCTCAAGTGGCAATCTGTCTGATGCAGTCAACTATATACTCTACTTGCTCTGCTCAGATGTCAAAAGAGGGTTTTCCAGACAAGAAAATGGAGAAACTGAAATATGTTTTTTTAGTTTGTATAACCACTTTGCCTTCCAGAGAAGAAAATGGCAAAACGGAAAATGTGTTTTTTTAGTTTGTAAAACCACTTTGCTTGTTCCATCATGTTGCACAAAGTCTATAATAAATACACTGCTTCTGCTGCGACTTAGGATGCCTGATCACAGCACTGCGTGTCATTATCTCGCAAATCTGTCAGTCCATTGTTTCGCAGTGGCATCATGCATCTCTTTGTCCTGAAGATACTGTGTGGCTATACTTCCAACCAAAGGGTCATCTGCAAAGAAAAGTGCAAAAACAGTTCTATGTTTAAAAAATATTCCCAACGAAACCAGTTGTAAAGAATGACAGTGTTCTCATTAGGCCCCCAAACCCAAGAGTCCCTGAAGCCTCAACTTTTTTTCCAAGAGTCCCATCAAATTTCTGAGGGTCCCATATTTTTTGGAAGAGTCCCAAGATGAAGCATCAACAAAAATGCAGTACACAGAAATGGAAAACAAACGTGAATGAGCGAAACAAATGTTTTATTTTAAACTACCATGTGCACAAAAACACTCCCGGCGAATAATCAGTGACGCTCCGCAGTTTCAGATGTTCTGCCATGATATTTGCAACATGCCGCTGCATAAAACTGGTCTGGCATTGAAAAGTGATTTACTCTGACTAAGCTGGACAACAGCGCGGTGGATGATCTAGTACATACGTAGCACCAGAGATATCGCAGAACTGGGCCACATTTCTAATATTGGTCTAGTCGGAGAAAGCTTTCTGGTCGTGTTGAATACGAACTGCGGTGATAAAAAACTTCGGTAGGCAAATTTCCTACATGAATTTTGAAAAGTGACATCAACAAAACATTTCAAGGCAATGTGTTCATGTGAACTTTTCAACACAAAACTTTCTATGCCTCCTTGCCAAAATTTTACATGCGTTTTGCAAGCAAATCCCATGCGTCCCTGGGACGCACGGGATTTTGTTTCAAGCGTCTCGAGTCGAACTCGCGCGTCAGGGACCCCAGAGCTCGGGTTAGTGAGAACCCTGAATGATCGGTAAAAAAGCACAAATCTGAGGGAAATATTTTCCAGGAATGGTGCAGTCTCTGCTTGTTCTGAACCATGGCATTTTTCCACACTGCAAGTTGATGGACACAGGTGATCGCCTGACCATGTGTGAAGAGTGTAGAGCCAAAGTCACTTTTTTTAAAGGGAGAGGGAACTCCTTCCAATATACATTAGTGTACCCTGTCATTGTACATCAGGAATGGCTCCTATTGATCGGGTGACAATGTGTTTGCTAATTATTGAATACATTCATGCAAAAAAAATAAAATACTTTGAATGCAAAATGCTCTTTACAGAAAATTATTAAGTGAATTTATTTGTGAGCAAAGACTGTAAGGTTGTAATGACTTAGCATATTTTTGCAATAAACTTGAGGTGAATCCTGTCTCCATTTAAGGACTATTTTGTATTCCATTGTATTTTGCAACTTAAATTGCTTCTCCTAAAGCTAGCCACACACTTACACCGCATGTTGGTTCTTCCCGACTGAAGATGGCGCAACTTAAAACTGGCCTTAACATTGCCAATCACAGTTGTAGCAATTATCGAGTTGAGTTGTGGTGTCAAAAGTAGTGGAATGTGAACTTATTTGTGAGCAAAGATTGTAAGGTTGTAATGACTTAGCAAATTTCTGCAATAAACTTGAGGTGACTCTTGCCTCCCTTTAAGGACTATTTTGTATTCCATGCAATTTACTAACTTCAATTACTTCTTTTAAAGCTAGTCGCACACTTACATGACTTTGCACACTGCAACTCAACTCGATCATCAGATCTCTAACAGTTGTGTAATGTGAATCAGTTTACAACTGCAAATGGCAGTTGCAAGACCACTTTTATGTTGCTCCGACATCAGTCGGGAAGAACCAGCATGTTGGTTCTTCCAAGACTGTAGTCAGTGCAACTAAAAACTGGTCTTAACATTGTCAATAACAGTTGAAGCGACGATCGAGTTGAGTTGCAGTGTCCAAAGTCATGTAATGTGCAGCTAGCTTGCACAACTTTGTTCAATACCAGAAGCAAATATCTGTTCACTTCACCCCTTCCCCTAAAGGTAATCCAAAAGGCAATCCTAGGGAATGAATTCACAGCAATACAGCTTTGTTTGAGCAGTACCAGCATTAGTATTTCACACTGTTTTGCTTTCACAAATTTTCCACACATCCTTCCTGAAGTTCCTATGTTTGTTAGATGTGAAATTTCCCCAAAATGCCAGAGCTACCAAACAGAATATTGCTAGTGTCTCATGCCTGTATGTACCTGCTGTATGTACCTGGCAAAGCAGGTACTACATACCTGGATTACAATCTGAGAGCAATGAGCAAATAGAAAGGAGCACTTTTCCGATGGTTAATGCTGGGCTCCAGTTGTCTTTCAAGATGTCCAGACATATTGTACCTTGACTGTTGATATTGCAATGATAAATTCTGGTCTTGAATGTGACCTGAAAGAAAATAGTTGAAATACAAACAATTTAAGAACACATTCAAAACAGTTTTGACACAAACTAAGACAAGAGTTGACATCTGTATGGGGACATACCATGCAAATAAATGATAGGCTGAAGCTCCCTCAGCCAAGCTGCAAGGGCTGCAACCATGCTTTGTTCTACATACAATAGCAGGACTTATCTGATATGCTATTGCTATGTATCCATAGCAACAAAGCATGACCTCAGCTGCTGCAGCTTGGCTGTGGGAGGTGTAGCTGCACTGCTTTGACATTGTGCCCTGCTGTTTCAGGTAAATTCAATCCGATCAAGCACTAAATGAAAATCTCCATCTGCTCAGCAGGCTACTTATGGAAGGGGAAACTTCGTACTTTCTAGAACATGCAAGTCATTGAAGGGAGTTGCTACAGAACTCCCTTGTCATTTATAATATAGTCTTCTATATAATGGTAGCTTTATATGAAATTTGCCAGGCAACTACAGTAGTTCACAAGGCTATGTAACATTTCAGTGGAATCAATGGATCTAAGGGCATTTCAATTTGAAGTCATCCATTATTTTGATGTTTTATAAATCTGTTACCAACCATTAGCAGTATATATAAATTCTTAGGAATCATTTAAGTGATCACTTTGTATAAAATGCTTCACTTGAAATGACATGCAGATGCCACCTATAGTTCACCTAGCAACACTGAGCAATAGCAGCCGTAGTAATTAAAATACCAGCAATACTGTACATGTGCATGGTTTTCCTGTACGTACCAGACCAACCTTAGTTTAAATCATGAAAGGGCAGTGATGAAATGCAGACAAATATAAGCTTTGCAAAATAGCAAATGGTAGCTCTATGGATACATCTACAGGGAAGCTTTTAGGCCAATTTTTATATTTCTCTGAAAAACTCTGCCAAGTGCCAAATGTGTATTTCACAGTGGACGATCAAGGCTACTCACACTCTCACATGTTAATCATAGGTAAAGTATGGGGTAGTGATAGAAATCTGAAGTATCTATATAATCCAACCAGAGCTTGTGCAATTTAAAACTATGTGCTAATACAACTGACCTATGCAAAGTCAGAGTTTTCCTTAAATGTGTAACATAGGGATCTGTCCTTCAAGAAGAGGTGGGTAAAATCCTGCTTTTCATTTCCATGCTTTTCCAAAATAGAAAAAAATGTCATTGTCTCTTGGTTGCTCATTTTAGATGAGAACAACTTTGCAGCAATGTTCAAACTTATAGAAAAATAAATAGCCTTTAAAACCATCCAGATTGCATCTTACAGGGGACCTTGAAGCAAACTCTTTTCCACCTAAACCCCACTGTAACTTTGGCCAAGGGCATCATCAATTTGGACTTAGGGTTTTGGCAGTAATATATCCGCCCTTTTTGAGTTTCACATGAAATCTCTGATTTAAAACCAAACTCTGAGTTTCAGATTTTCCATGTTTGCCATAAACCACACTCCTTAGGAAATGTTGGAGTGAGGTAGCTGATGTGCTATTGTTTTATGAAACTTAAACACATTTTTGGTGAGTTCCCATTGTTTGTCTACATGAACAAATAATTGCACTCCTCAGTGAGAGTGGTGTTGTGAGACTGCACTTAAGCCCGGTTCACACCGCCACGACGACCCAAGACACGACGGCGACCACCCAACGCGTCAGCTGGGGTATGGGCGGTGTGAACACTCCCACGACTACGATTCCGTCGGGTCGTATGCAGTCAGCAAGATTAAACATGTTCAATCGTAGTCGGGTCTAGGCGGTACTCGTTGTGTTGGTGTGAACTCGTCTTCGACGCGACAAACAGGCCTCATGCGGTTTGTCCAATCAGAGCGCAGCATTCACCCATGGTACACAGTTCCAGTTACGGCATGTTTTTATTGCGCAACACCGAGAGCAGGTATTATCAGGATTTTAGTTGATGCAAACTTCTGCGTGCTCGGAAAACGATCTCACTTATAAAAGTGCATCACTTGAAGATACTTTGCACAGAAAAAGATGGAACAAGTCCGTTAACTTCAAACCAGTCATTGTGCGTTCATGTTCAAGCATTTACGTAGACCTAGAATACCGAGCCAATTAGAAATTACTTCCTTTTTAAGGGGAATATTTTTCTTTCTATATTTATTTTCAAAATAACAAGTGTTAATACCTTTGTAAGACATTCGTTCGCCTACGAAGGCTGGCAGATAAATCTGCAATAGCCGACTTGTATTCATCCTCTTGCATGTAGGCTCAAGCGTGCTGGGTGGAGACGGCGGTCAGAGCAGGGAGGTGTTAGAGGTCCTAACACCTCCCTGGTCAGGGAGTAGCACCGTAGTCTTCTTGAGCTTCGTTTTTCGCCTTATGTTTTTTGAAGAATTCTTTTGCCTCATTTTGAGCGGAACTCCAGCTGGTGCGGGGAGGTGCGTCCGCACGCACCCCTCCTCCAGCCTACGTCCCAGGGAAATCACAGCCCTTAAGAGAAGCAAGCCTATGAGCCACAACTGGAAAAAAGGCCGTGGCCAGCCCAACTTTGACAATTCGGTTAGAAACTGAGCCGTTAAAGCCCATCTAACTTACTGATTCATATACCGAGGTCAGTCTTTTGAAGGACATGATACGCAAACTTTGGACAGTGTAAAAGGCCTACTTTATGCAGATTGTCTACGACAGGTGAAGTCTTGTCGCGTCGTAGATAGTCGTGGCTGTGTGAACCAGGCTTTACATGCCTCAAATTTCTGTCTGTCAAGAAGTTTTTAGGACATCTACTAGACAAAGAAAAATTAAATGCATTCAACATAATATTAGAACCTTACATATCAAATCAGCAAACATAATGTTAGGTCAAGATCTACTTACCCTTGGAGGCTTAAAGGGGTATTCAGGTGAAAACTGTATATCTAAGAAGAAAACACCCCCCTCGTACACTGAACCTCTGGGACCTCGTATCGTTGAGACCCATTCATAAATGTTGTCAGCTTTGGGACTTGCACTATGGAGAGAAAAATACCAAAGGAGACATTTGTGAAAATTTTCCTGTGTTTCAATCTTGAAAACAGTTTTCCCATCTTCAAATGTATCAAAGCTAGATGATCTACACAACCAATTGGATTAAGTTCAAAACAAAGATTCTCAGCAATTATTGATTAATATTAACTTTAGTTGACGAAAGCCTTAATACTTTCATTATTGCCTTAAAGGGGGAATATGACAGAGAATATTAACCTTTGATTCAAGAGCCTCATTTTTCCTTTCTGAACTGATTGTTAATCACAATAAAGAAACACTGAAGAGGTCTTTAAGGTCAGAAGAAATGTTAATTTTTGTTTATTATTGCTGAGCCAAAATTTCTGAATATTTGTCGCATAGAAAATTCCACAAAGATGAAAAGACTTGACAGCCTTCATGACCTTGTGACCAATCATAAAATTGAGAGTGATCACGGATCACTTTAAGTCATTGCCCAAATGTGGTACATAAATTACAGTTATGAAAACAATCCCTGATTGCCCCTTTAATAATATTACCATTGCCTTGACAGAGAAAGTTCAAATAGGGCAACATGTCTCTGCCACATAGGCAGCATGAGAAAATCTGTCCGCTTGAAAAATTACAGAACGAACTGGCCGAGCAGGGAACGAACTGGCAGATTTTTGGACATCATTTAGCCACAAGAGATTGTTTGCTTAGTCGGCGCATATATTTACCCTGCACGAAAGACAAGAACTGACCATTGCTCTGTTACACTTTTCGTGCTAAAAATTCCACCAAACCTGGACAGATTTTTCTGGTTTAAAATTCGTTTTAATGTCAACTTATCAGTGGCGTAGCTAGGATTTTTTCCAGGGGGGGCAAAGGTATGAAATTTCCCCAAAACTTCCCGGTCAATGTGTATGTATTTCATATAAAATATGCAAACTTACAAGTATAACAACATTACCATGTCATTTTGTAATATTACCTGCATCTTAATCTTAAAGTATAACAGAGAGCAATCGGAAATAACAAAGTATGTTATTTTGGTAAACAGTATCTGGTTTATTGTATGTACTAAAGCAGTGGCGTACGCAGGATTTCTCTGACGGGGGAGGGGCATGCAGTATGGTCTCAGTAGAGGGGTGTCCGGAAATTTTTTGACGTTTTCAAGGAGCCTACATGCAAAATGGTGCAAGATTTTCGACTTTGACAGGAACAGTGTTAAAAGTTGAATCGTGGTGGTTCATGAGGATAAAACTGAAACTTTTGTGTCTTTACATGCACTCTTATGCCATTTATGCTAACTTTCAAAGTAAAAACTTGTCATTAAATCTGCACACTGACTTTTAGAAGTCCAAATAAAAGAGCATTGATGGTTATTTGTGGTTTTCTTCGGCCACAAAATGTTATTTTCTCATAATGAATATCTACGCGGAGTGCCACCATTGGTTGGCGCGGAGCGTAAAGAAAATTTGGAAAAATCAGACCGCTTAGATGGCCGGAAATAGCATTTTCCAGGCAAATACGAAGAATCTAGCAAGTCGTTTTCTTCTTTTGTCGTTTGCAATAAAATGCTCACTTCAAAATATGTTCACAAACTGCAAAGTGATCAGAGAGTTAAGAGCTAATTTTACTCCAAACATGTAATTTTTCCCAAAAGACCGAGCGAAGCGCCACCATTGGTTGGCACGGAGCGAAAAGGAAATTTCGAAAAATCAGACCCCTCAGATGGTAAAAATAGTGTATTTATGCTTGTAAAGAGAATCTAAACATGTAGTCTTTTTTATCGATGCCACCAGTGGGAAACAAGAGTGTACCTTTTTAAGTAAAAATTGGAATTTGACAGAATTTGCCTAGGTCTATTTGTAGGAATAAAAAAAATTGGCATCACTGAAAGACCTTGCAGGGACAATCCTTCCCCTTTGAAAAGTTTTGAAAAATTGGGTGTCCTTATAAGCAATCTAGTGCCGCATATGCTATCTTTTGAAGTAAAATCTGTGTTAATAAAGTTAGACTACGTATTTTTAAGAACAAAGAAAAAAATGGCATCTGTGAGGGGGAATGGCCCAATGGTATCCCCTTCGCACGCCACTAAGGAGGCCTAATAGTGGCTTGATCACACAGGATATCCTGTGAGAAAAGCAGTCTGTTATGTGTAGAAGGCTACAAAGTACTCATTGTCCATTTATTGTTACACTCAAAAGTGAGCAGAAAGCTACACGTATTTTCCTGAACTAGCTTGTAAGTCTCCAAGGATTAGGCTAAGTAACAAAATCTAAGTGTGCCAACGGATCCCGTTAATTCAAATTTCTAGATTAACTTTAAGTTTATCGTTGGCCATGGATTGTTTCAGCCCGATCCATCCTTACGTACACACAGTAAAATCGCACAGCTACTGCATGCTAGCTTGTAGAAGAACATAACAACCTCGGGGGTCTAGGGTAGTGACTTGTCAGTTTTCACATCCTTTTACTGACCAATTCCCAAAGTATCACCTGAATAACAGCTTCCTGTGCACTGAAATGCACTGATCATAACCCTAGTGCATATACAAGCACAAGAGAACATTCAATCTGCTACGCGACGAGGACATTTCTGTGGAACGCGAATTGGGCCGGTTCATGTGACACTGACTAAATCTGAGTAAATTTGTTGCATGAAAATATGAATTATGTATGAGAAATGTCTCACAATTTCTTATTCTAACAAAAATTTTGAGAAATTTTTGTGAAATTTTTGTAATAATAAGAAGATTCATCGAATTTCCCCCAAAATTTTTCCAGGGGGGCAACTTGCCCCCCCCTGTCCCCCAGTAGCTACACCACTGCAACTTATATGAAGACCAGTTTTAGGGAATAATTTTCTATAACTGCGAAATTACGTCATTATGCTTGGAGCCACTTGTTGTCCACTGCAAGTGAGTTAGCCCCAAAAATAAGACATCTGGAGATATAACCCCTAAAGCAGGCGAAGGCAATTTTGTCGTTCCTTCGAGGGGACAAAATCTCTAATGGTACATTTCAGATCCGTACAACTAACACAAAATATAAATCCAGATGGTCAGACCAGGGAGTTGTATTGGCAAAATGCAACTAGCTGGTCTGTTTTATAGTGTCTAAACCCTTACCATGCTGTTACCCCACATGTCACCATGAGGGGGTTGCAAAATACATTAAACTACTATATAGGCCTAGCTGTATCAGAAGTGCCCTCCATTTCATAATCCATGATGTAGATTGGGATGGCAGTGGATTAGAATAACAGTTACTTTTACTTTGTTCAAGGGGAGGGCATAACTGAAACCATACAAGCTTTGTTGAATTAGGTCAGTGTGCATCATGATTGGGGATATAAAGTGTTGACCCCTTGCATAGTCTATTATAAATTTGTTTCACGTGCATTAACTTTCATTTTACTCCCTTACTTAATTGTCATGCCAAACATCCTTTAGTTTGGAGTAAATAGAGGTATGTGTTAATGACTCCTGCCCTGGCATTCAGAAAGAAAACAAAAAAGCCTTTTCTCAGTCATTTGGGTGTCCTGACCTTTACTTAAAGGGCAGGAGCAGTTATCCCAATTAAAGAAGTGTAGTAAACTGTCCAGTTTCATGATTGGCTGTTGGGAATCATGTGACAATGTATTTTCTCTTCAAATGTGAAGTATACCAGAAATAACTGCTTGGTTTACCTTGAATATGCAATAGTAAAGTCACAAAATGTATTGAAAGATACTCTGAAGCAAAATAAGATGAAAATTGTGTTATTTAGCTTTTCCTTCAAAATAAGTTTGGGGGGAGACTGCTCTTTACCTTTAAACATACTGGCAGGTTAGATATTTGACTCTCCCCTTCATACATCCTGTAGATACTTTCATGTGGCACTTACAGTTGTAATAAACATTGAAACTGAGTTCAAAGGAATGTCAGGCTGTTGTCAGCCCACACTGGTTAACATTAAACAGGAACTAAAATATTTCAGCTAAAGAAATTATTGGGAACAACATTACAGACCATTAAATTAACAACAAACTAAATTTTCAATTTTATGAATAATGTTTAAGTGGAGTCTTTACACGACCACCTGTTTTTTGCAGACAGACTTTCAGTGTTTTCCATACATCAAGGTCAATCCTGTGAAAACTCCTAAAAGAGAATTTTATCTGACAACTGAATTCACATCCCTTTCGATCTTAGGGATAAATGAGGCATGACTGCTTGGATGTTAATCCAACCAACCGATTTGATGTTTGGCTGCAGTGAGTAGAATAAATTCTATTAAAATCCTTTGATCAATTTTGACTGACCATTGCTACAGTAAACCAATCAGTCATAGGAACAACTCACTGTCCTTTGAAAAGGAAGTGAATGCTTACAAACAATAGGGATTGCAAAACCTGACAGTATTACTTCCTGTTGTCCTTAAATACATCTGGATTCCACATTACTGATTAAAATATCAAAAATGTCAAGTCACACACTGCTGCGGTTTCAAAATGGCAATGGTACTATGTACAGAGCTGTTGAAGTTTACTGGAAAGAAAGCTTAGCACTAGATAAAATTATGTATTTTAAAAGTTTCTTCATAAGGACTGCACATTGAACATTGTTTCTCCATTGGAGAATTCTGCCCCTTGAACTATGGACATTTATACTTTGACCGGCCTTGATTTCCAATGCCAGCACTGAAATGACATAATTTGGGATTAATTAGGACACTGGACATCCACCTGCAAAAGTTTCTTAAGGATTATTTTTTTTTCTACTCCATAGAGTGAATAGAATTAAAACAGAGCCCAATGGGCACTGTGGTTCCTTGCTGGATATTATAAGAACAGAACTGTACAGCCAGTCTGTGAAATTGAGCTAAGCAAATGCTTATACTCAATGTTTGTAACATCTTCACAAGGGGTATTTTAGTACTAATATTACATAAAATCAAAGATTAAACTTCTGTGGCCCTACTAACATTCAACTTTTATAATGCTTGGTGATCCTTCAAAAACACTACCTCATTTCCATATGTATTTATGCTTGTAATCAAACTTGATATTATCACCAATAAACAATACACAATGTGGTCAGAGAGAGAAAAACACCCCTTGTATTTCTCTCACAAGTTATTTTTACCTGCTCTCAAATAAAACTTGCTTTTGCTTTAAAACAATCTACCGTTTGTCCTGTTTGCTACCTCTACACAGAAAACAGGGTTTATTCAGCAGTTAAGCAGAAAGCAAGTGATTAATGGGTTGTGATAGTAGAATGAGGATTAGGTTACTCCACAGAGCACAGCAGTATTAAAGAGACATACTGTTTAATCCATGCATTGCTTCCACTGGCAGAGAGACCAGTTTAATGCAGAGTGACCTGTGCTCAGTGAAATCTACAGATTTCAGTTATTGCCCTCTTAAAACTTTTAATGATCCAAAATATGTGTACAACCTGAAGGAACCATTACTGAACTAACGTAAAGGCCAAATTTCTAAGGTGTTTGGGTGCGTAAACATGCAAAACCAGGTGAGATAAAAAAATCTATTGAAACTATCTTTATCTAGCTTACAAGATTTTCTAAATAACATTTCCAGAGGTTGACCTCCAGTGACCTTGATGACCTTTGACCTTAACCAAACACAGATTGATTTGAAATCTGCCTTTTCTACCTCAAAAACTGTGTTAAAACATTTTTCAGTGTTTGACCCCTGGTGACCCCAGATGACCCTTTGACCTTCACCAAACACATCCAATTTCATCCTTACACCATAACACAACCACACACCAAGTATGACATCTATCCAAGTTTCCTACCTAGAAATATTGTGTTGAGAAGGAGTTTTTGACCTCTGGTGACCCCAAATGACCTTTGACCTTCACCAAAAACAATAGGGCACACCATCAAATGACGAATCTATGTACCAAATCCAAGTTCAATCCAACCTTACCTTGTTGAGTTAGAGTGTACCAAAGCAAGTGTCTCACACACACACACATACCCACACACACACACACCAAGCTGACTACATAGGTTCCTCTGCTACCGCAAGGAACCAAAAAAAAACTGTGATACATTGCCGTACATGTATCCTCAGCAATAGAATTGGGAAAACTTTATAAAGATATTATCCTTTAGGACCAATCCAAGGTCAAACATGGTGAGCTAAAATGACCTCTGACCTCTACAATTGTAGAGGTAAGATAACATTCTCTTCAAATCAGCATCACAACTTCCACAAGGCAGTAGTTTAGGTTGATCATAGATGGCTTTCTCCAGTACCCAATTTGCCTATCCCCTCCCACACTTTACAGACAATACCATTATACCAGATTCCCCTCCTCCCTCCTTCCAGCCTTATTATTTGAAATAATAATTTATTCTGACTATGACTTCCTACTTTTCTTCCAAAAAAGTCTTTCATTGTATATTAGGACTTATATGGATTGCATACCCAAGGTAAAGCAACCAGTTTAATAGTAATCACAAACTTCATAATTTACAGCAGTGTGTGCCACGATTTTTATGACTCATTCATGAACAAGGGGAAAATAATGCACAAGTTAATTAATGCCCACAACTTTGGTTGCAGGTTTTGCAGAATTGCTTGGGTGCTTGTTCACCTTCTTATGTGGCTCCGCACACGAACATTTTCTCATGTGCCTTATTGAGTAAGGCACCAAGCTCTGCACAGGTATAACAGAGAGTTGGCAACTCTCTGGGTATATCTACAACATTAAATAACTATGCAAGACAATTTAGGGCAACTAATACTGTGATCTCTCATACCCCACGCTTGAGGTAACGCCGTGTTACCTCACGCTCGAGTAGCGTGTGAACACAGGTTTACACAGGGTCAGTGTTAAAATTTCGATCCACCTCAAATTACAGGGTTTTTTGGTTTTAAACACCAAGTTTGTTTTAATCAAGCAAGGTCACAGGTGTATGGGGCTGAAGACAGGTAGTATCTAACAAATTGTTAAGTGAAATAATCGACCTTGTTACTATGGAAGCACTACCCAATCAAGGAAACAAGGGGTACATGAGAACACAGACTGGAAAACACAGGGTTAACCTGGGGTTTTGCCTTCATGTAAACACAAAGTAACGCCAAGTGTCTAGGGGTACATGAGACCAAGCCATTAGGGGATTCTGAAATTTAGTCTGCAGTGTTTCCATAATTCAAAAGATTTAGACTGTGGTCTCACGTACCCAGCCCTCAAGGTAACACTGTGCTACCCCACGCCTGAGTAACGTAGGAAAGCAGGTTAATGGGGGATAGGTGTTTATAAATTTTGATCCACCTCAAATTGCAGGGTTATGTGGTTTTAAACACTGTGTTTGTTTTAATCAAGCAAGGTCACAGGTGTTTATGGCACAGATGAAAGGCATTTTCTAACATTTTCAGTAATTGGTATGTGAAATATTTGACCTTGTTACTATGGAAGCACTACCCAATCAACATAATGGGGGGTGGGAGGGGAGTGTGATAACAGACTGGAAAACACAGGGTTAACCTGTGGTTTTGCCTTACTGTAAAACACGAGGTAACACTGATCATCATGGATACAGTACGTGAGAATAAACCTTTACAAGTCAGGATCCGTGACTAAGATCACCTAGCATTTTAGTCATACGGTAATGTCATCATTACCGATTACCAGCTACTATACTCTCCCCTTAATTAACACAAGCACTTTTTGTATGCTCTTTTAGTTTGTTTTCTGCAGGCAAAGACATAGTGGTGAAGGATTTAGCTGGCACATAATGCCTTCTCCAATTCAATTGTTCACACATATCCACCTGGGGAATCAGATAATAACCAGTACCGGAAAAAGTACACAGAACAGTAGCATACTGCAGCCATGAACTGTGTCACGGGAGGAGGGGAGGGGGTTTAGGGGCACGGAATGAGGGAAAAGTCTGAGGATAAAGAGCAAAATACCGTTGTTTTAGGTGTTTTTGCATTGTAGGGTTGGGTCATGGGGGTTTAACCCCCAAAACCACCCACGTGGCTATGCCACTGACACAGAACCAGTACTGTGGACAGTACCTGTTCTCATCTCACTGTTATGACAGAGGAGCAGGAAGGATCCTAAACTGAGCACAGAACCTGTGTAATTCTGTACATTCTGTTGTATGATTACACTGATTATTTTGCAGAAGCCTCTGCTTTGACTTTATTAAGCACATTTCTTTCTTGAACATGTCTATTCCCACACAGAAACATTGAGGAGGCTTGATGGTACAGCATACAAAACAATGTTTTCGCATTTCTGGGAAACCTTATTGTGTCCTACACAAACACCATGTTTAATAGCAATTCATACATAACATATTACTGTATAATGTGCATTTACTGTGGATGCTTTAGGCATCTGCACTTTTGTCTGTTGGGCTATTGATTGAAAGGAATGTCACTGCCGTCAACACCATATTTAAAAATTTATGATCTTTGTTGTTCATAGGATTGTGCGTATTCAGTGGAATAGCCACAGGGCTGGTTTGGGGGTTAAAACCCCCCATGACCCAACCTTGAAAAAAATAATTGCAAAAGACACATATTAATGCCATTTTTTTCTCATTCCTCAGAATTTTCCCTCATGACGTGCTCCAATCCCCCCTCTCCAAGACACAATCCTGGCTACGCTACTGTGTGTATTTACTTTCAAAGAACAACTCCCTGTAAATACCACTGTGTTAGAGTGAGAGTATAGTCAATGCATACAAGTTCATGTGAATAATGCAGCAAATGACTGACTGTACATTGGAAATAGACCATATGCATTTATGACACACTGACAATCCTGAGGGCTAAACAATGGAAGAAGTAGCCCTCCCCTTTTGGAAAACTTTTCAATTTTAGAAGTGTCTAAATGCAAAATTGTGGCATGCTTTGGGCAAATCAGTCTACACAATTTTGCTAGGTTACTGCAAAAATTCAGTAAAATATTAATTTTTTGTGGTACTGCAACAAAGAAATTTGTGTTCACTGATTTGCCAAAAAGATTCTTACACAGATCTTCACAAACACACAATTATTAAAAAACCTCCAAATCATAATATTTATTGGTTATTGTTGCCATAAATTTTTGCGCAGTGCAGTTTGTCAGACCCATGGGAAACTATATGACAAGCCCTGTCTCTAACCTGCAAAGCCTGCATTCATTTTTGCTACTGTAAGCGGCATTGCACTGCATTACAATAGTACAATTGAATATCTAAAGTACACAGTGACAGTGACATACAGTATTCCATACCTGCTGCAAAGATTTAAATAGCACTCAACAAGTGTTATGAAATTAAAATGTCCATTTAGCCTGAAATCCTGAATAGTCCTGCACAGCTCTGGAAATTTGTTTTGGTGATGGTCAGTACTGTAACTTTCAGATTCTGTGGTTTTAGTCCAGGTGCACTGACCAGTTGTGTCATCATCACAACTGGCTGGACTAAAACCACAGAATATGCAAATTACTGACTATCAGTAAGGCAACTTTCCCAGCCTTGCAGGACTACTCAAGATTTAAGGCCTATGGGCATTTTCATAGCAGTACTGTAAGCTTATAAAATCAACAAGATGAGAAATTAACTTCAAATTTCAAATATGATTTAAAGTATGGTTCAACTTCAAGTTCAGTTTCAAATAAATTCAAATGTAGCACAGGTCCTTCTCCCACAGTAACCCCTTACAATAGACTGTAAGTACCATGGGCATATTCTACAACCCCCCACCCACAGTCACCCCTTACGATAGGCTGTAGGTACCATGGGCATATTCTACAACCCCCCACCCACAGTCACCCCTTACGATAGGCTGTAGGTACCATGGGCATATTCTACAACCCCCCACCCACAGTCACCCCTTACGATAGGCTGTAGGTACCATGGGCATATTCTACAACCCCCCACCCACAGTCACCCCTTACGATAGGCTGTAAGTACCATGGGCATATTCTACAACCCCCCACCCACAGTCACCCCTTACGATAGGCTGTAGGTACCATGGGCATATTCTACAACGCCCCACCCACAGTCACCCCTTACGATAGGCTGTAGGTACCATGGGCATATTCTACAACCCCCACCCACAGTCACCCCTTACGATAGGCTGTAGGTACCATGGGCATATTCTACAACCCCCCACCCACAGTCACCCCTTACGATAGGCTGTAAGTACCATGGGCATATTCTACAACCCCAACCCACAGTCACCCCTTACGATAGGCTGTAGGTACCATGGGCATATTCTACAACCCCCCACCCACAGTCACCCCTTACGATAGGCTGCAGGTACCATGGGCATATTCTACAACCCCCCACCCACAGTCACCCCTTACGATGACCTGTAAGTACCATGGGCATATTCTACAACCCCCACCCACAGTCACCCCTTACGATAAGCTGTAGGTACCATGGGCAAATTCTACAACCCCCCACCCACAGTCACCCCTTACGATGACCTGTAAGTACCATGGGCATATTCTACAACCCCCACCCACAGTCACCCCTTACGATAGGCTGTAGGTACCATGGGCATATTCTACAACCCCCACCCACAGTCACCCCTTACGATAGGCTGTAGGTACCATGGGCATATTCTACAACCCCCACCCACAGTCACCCCTTACGATGACCTGTAAGTACCATGGGCATATTCTACAACCCCCACCCACAGTCACCCCTTACGATAGGCTGTAGGTACCATGGGCATATTCTACAACCCCCCACCCACAGTCACCCCTTACGATAGGCTGTAGGTACCATGGGCATATTCTACAACCCCCACCCACAGTCACCCCTTACGATGACCTGTAAGTACCATGGGCATATTCTACAACCCCCCACCCACAGTCACCCCTTACGATAGGCTGTAAGTACCATGGGCATATTCTACAACAGCCATGCACCCACAGTCTAGTCAATTTACCTGAAAGAGTTAAATCATCACATTGCAGAGGTGTACAGTCTCTCAGTTCTTTCCTGTCTATTTCTCAGAGCTACCTTTTATATAATTTTCAACAATATGCCTTCTGATCACAAACCGTAATGTCTCTGTGTAATTTTCCATTCAAATCCTGCTGCAAATCAGCTTTTTTCTTGGCCAATTTGTTCATCTTCCTCAATCTAGTCTTGTAGAAGTTTTCCTGTGTATGTTTTTGTGACACCTCTTCCACATGCAGGTGTTATAAATTGTATTCAAGTAAATGTAGAGAACTCTCAGTCAATCATACCACCAGTGTTTTCAATAGGTGAGGAAAGGGGAAAATTTGCTCTCCTCTTTCCAAAAAAACACCCTTTTCATTTCAATAAAAATTACAAAATTGTCAATATCTTTCTCTTCTTTTATAAAAAGAAGACATTTTTGCAGCAATGCTTGAAATTACATGGCCTTTAAAACCCTTCAAATTGCACCTTACAGGGGCCTTGAAGCAAGCTTTTGTCCCCTGAACCTTCTTGTAACTTTAGCCTAGGACGGTATCAATTTGGACTTGAGATATAGGGGTAATTAATTCCCCCCTTTGTGTTTCTGGCAGAATCCCTGCCCACTGAAACTGAATAAAACTTTGCAATGATGTCATAAAACTAGTTTATAAGAGTCACTCCCTATTAAGTAAGTTTACATTACAAGCCATTGTAATGCTTTAATCACAATCCTTTTAAACACCAACATGGCATTTGTTCAAACAGACAATCCTTGTTGATACAGCTTGTTAGACAGTAGCCCAACAGCAGAAACTGCACTCTTGCTGTTGTACAGAAGGCAATTCACCGAACAGACATTCCATTCACTATCTTACCTCCCTTTGTTCCTGTGTTATTGACTTCTTAAAGCAGTATAGTGATCGAGCTATAACTGTGACACAAGAATTGATCTGTTTTGTCACAAGTGCTCATCTGTACTGAATTTTAAGTCACTTAAAATGTTAATTTGGTGAAGTTGTGATTTGTACAAAATGAAACAACATGTAAACCAAACTAAGCACACTATGGTATTCGGCATGGTTAAAAAAAGGTATGAATGTTGCCTTCATTAAAGGACAATAGCACTCAACCCAAAACTTATATGAAAGCAACAGCTAAATCTCACAATTTTACTGTATTTCTCTTAAAGAGTATCTTTCATAATATTTTCAGACTACAATATGCATACATTCAAGGTATACCATATAGTTACTTCTGCTAAATTTCACAATTCAGCAATAAAACTATTGTAACATGATTCTCAAAAGCCAATCAAAAAAAAAAGGGCTAGTCCACTACAATAATTCATGATGATAGGGTGACTGCATTTCCTCTTTGCCCTTAATGAAGCAGTACTTGTTTTGCATAAATTTATCAAGTAAGTTGATTATGTAGCTAGTAAGATGAGGTTTTATGGCTCAGTTTCAAACCAATTAGTCTAAAGGGCAAGAGCAGTCACCCCAACTTAAAGTACAGTAGTGTAGTAGACTGTCCTGAATGTATTTAATATGATGTATTAAGACACTTTGCAGAGAAATAAGAGGAAAATTGTAATATTTGCTGTTGCTTTAATTGAAATAGATTTGGGGGGGGGGGGGGGGGGCTGCTCTTGACCTTTCAGTTGGGTAGGCCAAGACCTTTTTTCCAGTTTGGCCCACTGGCTGGTGATGGAGTAAACTTCCCTAAAAGGAAAAGGATGGGGAAGAAGTGGGGGTGGGTAGGAGGTTGGGACATGAAATTTCGCCAAAACCAATTTATGGTCTAATCATTGTGGCACCTGCCCTCCTTTTTTATCCACTTAACTTTAGTGCAGTATATAGACTCACTATGTTTCATGAACCTAATGTGAGAATAATGAGACCATATCTTTATTTCTCAATCCTAACACTTTAAACTCCAAATTAACTCCAATTTACTCAGTTTACCATTGCAATATTCCACAGTCCTGAAATAATGCAACAGATCCTTTGACCAGAAATAAGATGAAAATCATGAAATTTAAAATGTTTCAAAATGTTTTGTTTTGGGCAACTGCTTTTGTTCTGTCTTTAAAAATTGACTATGTTGTAATCTAAGGTTGCACACAAGTAACCACTGGTTCTGGTTGCATTTTTGGGAGTGAAGTAATCATATTCTTGTCACAGATCCAAATATTCCAATTAAATATTCCAAAAATTTCCTCTCACCCCAAACTACACTTCTAGTATAGGGTAACAGAAACTCTCAATTGGTGATTGGAGGTAGGTGAGGAGTGAAATAGACTCTCAACTGGCTCAGCTTTTTGACTGACTGATAATTCAAACAATGCAGAATACCAAAACCTACATTACACAGCACGAACTGTTCTGATAGTGTTTTGATGATACACATTGAGCTCTCTTTATTCACCCTGAAGCAATGAAATAGATTGTTTCTGGGTGAATTTCAGACAATTGTGGGAGGGGTTTAATTAAGAAGGTTAGGAGAATTGGTACTGTTTGGGATGAGAAAATTGGGCCTTTAAAATATGCTTTAATGGCATGCTTTGAACATACACACTACATGAATGGTAGCTGGTGAATGTTTATCACATTTGGGCCCCATCATATTTGATCATTCCATGAAACACATAGGGAACTCATCAAAGGAGGAAAAAGACCCTTACCCTTCACACCATCAAAAGATGAGGTTCCTACTTCTTTTATACCACTTAGGTTTAAAACTGTCAATATAAATTTCTGATTCTGAAGTACCTGGCATACAGCAACAAGGGCAACTAGCAGTGGGTCTCAAAAAATTTGTTTTGAAAAACAGCAGACTTTGCAAAATTTCCTCATCTCTGCCTTACAGTTTCACTTTCATGGAATGTTAATAGTCTCTTTTCTATAATAACTCTAGCTCTAAAACTGGCCACCCACAACCATCAGTTAAACTGCAGAAGATTCTATGTCAAAATGTTTAAATGTTCTATGTACAGTAGATAATTGGGTGGAATTTTATAAAACACAACAACACAAATAGACACAGCATAAAATACGTATCCTTTTCACCTGCCTACCAGAATCCTTTTTTGGGGCTCCCTGATAAAGGGAGCAAAAAAATTACTGAGAATTATGAATATGTACTTAATTTTTTAACTGAGTTAAACAGTATTCTTACCTGCAGTTTGGAGGTGGGTCCAAGGTGATTTCAGCCAATTCCTTTTGAATTCTGAAATAAGGCAACAAACAAAAGTGCTGTAAAAAAATACATGTATCTATCACCTAGTTTTAACCTTTAACCCTTACACATCCTGTCATAATATAAATGCTTCCAATAGAGCTTACTGTATGCCCTGACATCACCACTTATCATTTTGGAGGAAAAGTGATGTGCACATGGCTGCACCACTGATCTTTGTGTAGTCCTGACATATACATTTCACTGCGCAGCATGCAGTACATACTACTAGCCCATTTTGCATTGGTTGACCAATCAGATGCCTGTATTTGTTGATGTTGTTATTCTTCGAAAGAGGGATGTACTTTTGCATTGTACCATCATATGCATAAGATCTCTGGGAAAAATCATAATGTGGTACCTACGCCAGTACATTTGTGAATAAAACACATAAAATACTTAAAGCATCACAGCAATTGCCCCTCCCTAGACATTATAGAACATAATCAGCTACACTGCAGTATGATCTCAATACTCTATATTATTCAGTGCAACTGCAATATTTTTTGTTGTGGAGTGTCAAAATGTTTGGATATACGCTAGTCCACATCAACAACATGTGTAAGTTTCACAAAATGGTCTCAATTAATGTCTACATTGTCCAGTATATAATTCCATATCTTTATTGACAGCTTGGCAACAATAATTCTCATAAAAGCTATAAATCTGCAGTTGAACTTAATCACCTAGATAAATGCAAGACCACATGAGAAAATCAATTTGAGCTGTACACAGTGAACAAAATAAACAGGTAATTCCTACAGCAAACAAATGATAGGCAAATAGGCATTGTAGTTATTAAAGCAAGCAATTTCATATATCAATTCTTTCACGCTTTCGACACACAGACATCGCTGATAACACTCTCACAAGTATGATGCTCAACTGCTATACTGTAAAATACCCTCCTAAGTAGCATACTGATAAAGTTAATAACTCCTACTGTTTAAATTGTAGAAATAACCATTTCCTGGAAAGTTTGACAATTAGTAATGACGATGCAGATTACTACTGTAGCCACTAGTCAATCTGGGTAATGCGAACAGGGCTTGATATAAGCTTGAACTAGATGCAAAAATGCATTGAGGTTTCAATAATACATTTATGTTCTATTTCAAATAATGCCATCATGTACTACTGTAGATCTTCTCACTCAAATGTTATACTAGCAGGTTCAAAATATTATTGTTATCCCTCATTCCCAGATGACCTTTGACCTCCACTCACCAAATAGGGGCCAACTTCTTACCAAGTTACCATAATGTGTATCCACATACTGCACATGAAATCTATTTAACTTTCTACCTTGTGATGTGTTAACATGCTTTTCAGATGATGACATTTGACGGACAGATACAGTAGATATATTTTCAAGGTTTACCGACTGGTAACCCCAAATGGCATTTGACCTAACCAACAATGATAAGAACCATCTTCACACTATATCCATACACCAATTATGAAATTCTACCCAAGTTTCCTGTCTTGAGATATCAGGTTAACAAGGTTTTCAGACTTAACCCCTGATGACCCCCAAATGACCTTTGGCCTCAACAAAAAGCAATACAGACCATCTTCTGACCATAATGCATCCATTTACTAAATATGAAATTTATCTCAGTTTCCTATTGTATCTTGAGATATCAGGTTAACAACATTTTCAACCTTTAACCCTGGGTGACCTCAGATGACCTTTGACCTCCACCAAAAACAATAGGGTTCTTCCTCTCAATATGAGACAGCATGGTCAAGTGGTTAGAGCATCTGACTTTCAGTTGGTAGGTTGAGAGTTTTGAGTCCTGGCCGTGTCATACCAAAGACTTTACAAACGGTACCTACAGTACTGCCATTGAGCTTAGTGCTCAGCATAAGCAATGGAGTAGGGAAAACAAGCCAGTGAGCAACAACTGTAAAAAAGGTTGTGGCCGGCTTGACTTGAACCAATTGGTTGGAAACTGCCATTGGGAGTCTGTAAAACTCCATCTACAATAACTAACTTACTAACTCAATATGAGGAATCTATTTACCAAGTTCAAAATCTGTCTGCCCCATCTTGAGATCATGTTAACAAGCAAAGTGTCACAAACACTCACACATCAACACACACAAACCATCTTGACTGCATTGGTTTCTATTTCATTGAAGCCAAAAAGGGCACAACCAAAACAAGCCAATTGGTGGTGGTTGGTCTACGTTATTTCAATGAACTGAGGGGCATCGCGGCCATCAGAAAGGGCCCCATGGTCATTGCTCTCAGTGCTGTTGCTCATTTTGAGCCCTGCCTTTATATGCTTGTGATGTGAATTAACAATGTCCTGGAAAGTGGTTTGGCCATTTGTAATAATTACATTGCTGCAAAATGTCAAACCATCAGTTACTACACAGTACTACAGTACCTTGCTACACTGTTTGACAAGTATGCAACTTGGGATCAGTAACCCTGCAAGGTGTAGTGCAACAATCCATACACTAAACCTGTTGCAGACCCCTTGCAAGTTTAGGAGTCACTGGTCACCACTGTTGCAGACCTACATGCCATAGTTGTAACAATATCCCGCAACTATTTCTACTTTCACTTTCATAGCTTTCTTCCTAAAATTCTTTTACAGGTAGAAATTCTTCTACTAACATATTCTTATTGAGCATTTTCTCTAAATTCTTGGTATAGGGAAATATAGCCTACATGCATAGATTGGTATGCACCAGTACACTACTCTGGTATTTGTGTTAGTACTTCATACACTAATTGATGGCATTGGCAACCTTCCAGAGCAACTGTCATCAACAAACAGCCTACGTATAGATCTTCATTCACATACAGTATGATATAAAGGGTATACAAACTATTTGGAATCACTTTTATTTATTTTAAATTCAAACAAACCAATTGGATCTATCAAAATAAATGTTCTTATTCGTATTATGATATTGAATCTCCCTAAAAAATAAGACCTGAAACTGTGGTCAAGAAGACAGGTTTCTGAAAATGCTTAGCAAACCCTGACACATGGATTTCAATCAACAGCTGGGTCAAAGCATAAAGGAGGGCTCTCCCTCCAAAAGAAATCTTCCACTTCCAATCCGAACTGATTTTTGATGAGAAGCTTATTTCATCCAAATAAATTGATTGACACCTGTAATTCACACAGATTTCCCCTACACATTGTACATGATTGCTGTTGCATTAAAAACAAGCCCTTGATCAAGGCCTCAATTACAACACAAGATTCAATTTATACATCCATTTAGAGACAATCAGCCATCCACTGACAAATTTTCACTTGTGATGTTGGTTATGAAAGTCTAACTTTTAAGCCAGTTTAAGAGGCAAATGCAGTCTCCCCAAATTTATTTCAAAACAAATCTCACAAATTTCCCCTTTTTCTCTTGAAAAATTGTCTTTAATAATAATTCAGAATATAGATATTGCATATTCAGGGTAATATAAGCAGTGACTCCTTGCTAATTTGACACTTGCTGAGAAAAATATTGTCATATGATTCTCATGAGCCAATCATGAAGAAGGACAGTGTACTGCAACAATTATCCAAATTGGGGTGACTGAATTTTTTCTCCCTTTAATTTAAATTGTACCTCTGACTTTCCATAGACAGTATTGCAATCATATATATTAGACAACTTGTCAATTGGTTTTGTAGACAGAAAACTAAATAGAGCTCTATGGAGACTGGAACCATTGACCACAAAATTGTATGATCAATAACAATTTTTCATTGTTTTCACAGTACTTAGTGTTGGACCTTTGTTGATATTCATGATATCATTGAATTTGACCTTATACGTTAAATAGCAAATATACAAGCTAACCAATTTTTGTTGTCCCACATGCCATGGAACTGGTACTGGTCAACCTACTTTTCTAAAATCTTACTTTTGGGCAAAAGTTTACACTTAACTGGATATGCCCAGGTCTGCATTTTATGGGCAGTTTGATGCTTAACATATTTTCTCATACTGCTGGTGCAATCATCAAGTTAAGCTCAAAGCAAAGCTTTGCTACTGTACCTTGGCATTAAGCCCTGCAGAGGGGAAGACAATTCAGAAATTGCTCCCCCTCCTACACATAGAGGTTCAGGACCCTCAGAGCCACCTTCTCAAATAAACCTGGATACAATATTTGAGAAAGGAATAGGAAGGGCTATTTAATTTCTTGGAGACCAATAACTTGTTGGCTGCATACATTTTTCTTGAGATGTACGTGTACATCAGATTAGGACAAATATATGTCTCTACTTCTCTCAATCTTCCCTCTCCTATGAGAGATTCATGACCCCCACAGTCCCCTGCTCATGTGGTCCTAGCTCCCTACTTGGGAGAGAGATAGGGAGGGAGATTTAATTTATTGGAGACCAATACCTTGTTGGCTACATACATTTTTCTTGAGATGTACATCAGATTAGGACAAATATATGTCTCTACTTCTCTCAATCCCCCTACTCCCCTGAGAGGTTAATGACCCCCAGATCCCCCTGCTCAAATAATCCTAGCTACAATACTTGGGAGAGATATAGGGAGCCTAGGGAGGGTGATTTAATTTATTGGAGACCAATAAATTGTTGGCTGCATAAATTTTTCATGAGATGTACATCAGATTAGGGCAAATATATGTCTCTGCTTCTCTCAACCCCCCCCCCCCCCCCCCCGCTCACCTGAGAGGTTCATGACCCCCAGATCCCCCTGCTCAAATAATCCTAGCTACAATACTTGGGAGAGAAATAGGGAGGGTGATTTAATTTATTGGAGACCAATAAATTGTTGGCTGCATTAATTTTTCTTGAGATTCAGATTAGGGCAATAAATGTCTCTATTTTCTCAATCCCTCAAATGTAACTGTCTATTTACAAGGAAACAAAAATTACTGCACAATTTGGAAGACAAAAACTAAAATAGGACTGTTGTTTTGACATATATTTTATATAAAGGTCAAATGTGAAATGTGCTGCATATGTAGAATGCAGGAAGTTTGGCAATTACCTTTACATGAGAGCGAGTTCTGAGATGACTGTGTTAGACACATGCACCATGTAAAACTGTGAGTGATACCGGTCCACAGTTGTGAAGATGTCACTGACTAGAAGAAAGCACAGCACGTGAAGCAAGTGCTGCCTTCATGGTCACAGTGCAAGGTATATCGTGTGGAGGGGGCACCTTTCCCTTCTACTTGAATGAATGCCCTATATCCTAATAACCAGTGAGACTCTGCCAATATGGCACTTCCTGGTACAACAGATAATAACATGAACAAAGACACATCTTGCTTAATTTGGTTTTTTTAATTTCTGAAATGGAGGGGACCACCCTACAGCAATATATTTCTTGGGTTAATTGAGCAGAACAATATGAACACAACATTCTGTAATATTAACCAACAAAAGGACTAATTGTGATACAGTCTAGAAGTATACAAAAGCTGGGGATGAGTGACAAGGAAAGCTGCACATAAATAACAGGGTTATTGACAGGCTTCTTGGTTTCAGTGTATTCAAATACTAAACACATTCAGCTCTATCACGGGGTGTATTAATGAATCATGATTAAGGTCTACAGATCTTGCATGGTCATACAGTTAGCTGACATAGTAGCCGGTTGCAAAACATGGAAGAGTGTAAGCTGGATAGTCTGTTCAGTTGGCTTTGTGGGCTAGATGCTGCAGGCAAGACAACTATAGCCCTTTAATGATGACGTGGTTATCCACAGAAGACACCTGCATGAGCAATAGTTCTACACAAGCCAAAAACTCAAGTCAGGCACACATGGTCAGAAAAGTGACACTTTGGTCAAAGATAATCCAACAAGGTTCATACTGTATTTGATTTGTCTGCCACAGAAGGCAAAAGTGTCACCAAAACTCACAGGCATATACAGTACGTGAGAAGTTAATAGCAGAGCATAGTAACAATCAAAACCAGAGTTACGTACGTTTCCCGAAAGGATACTGTTAGAGATCACCGTTGGTCCTTGAGGAATGATAGTGCACCCCAAGTTATGACCAAAATGTCCATGCATCTGAGTGGGGCATTACCAGGTTCAATATTGGATAGCTTGGCAATTTAAACATCCCCACGAAAAGCAATGCAATGAAGAAAATCTCCTTAAGGGTAGTATCTCAACGACACTTAAGATACTGCGCATGTTTATTTTCTCCACGAAACATTTCCAGTATGTAATGAATAGGCTATGGTATTCACCTGTGGCAATAACTGAGAATATTATAGGCCTACTAGCAAATTCTCTTAGAGAGTCAATACAAAGAGTTCTCTCCAGTTAATAAAAAACATGTATGTTAGCAGATCCGTAGTCATGCAAGGGGTTGCCAAAGAGGGCTAAGCCCCCATGATTTTCCCCAGATAGGCCTAATTTGATTATTTTCATTGACTTATTACTTGCAGTAGCCCACACACTTTGTCACCTTGAAAATTTTCCCGGGTTTTGCCTTCTTCTCACTGGCTACGAGCGGGAACTAGGCTATATAGCATATTATGGTGACTGCCCTATATTCCGACAGCCCTATTTGTTCCGACACCCATGTGCTCATCTACGATCAAATGTCGGAACAAAAGGGGGTTGGAATATGAGGTGTAGAGTATAGGGCTGTAACCGCATATTACCGGAGGTATATAAAATATCAAACCAATTCTGAACGGCCCCTACCAAGATTCTTGCAAAGGCACTCTTTAGGTCACTTTACTAAGTACAAGTAATTAGCATAGGCCTACTGAAAGTATAGACCTACAAAGAAGAAAGCATATGAACTGGAGTCTAGACAACTCCCTCATCGTCAAGTAGCAAGTGGCCTAGGTCAGCCATTAAGCTTGGTACTAAGCATAAGCCAGAAAACTGCTTGGTGTTCAGCATAAGCCGGAAAACATGTCAGTGAGCCACAACTGAAATATAGCCTTGGCCAGCATGATTTAACCAACAAACTTAAGCCATGAAAACCTCATCTAACCTGACCTTAACTTATACGAACCAAACTCAAACTAATTGTGGCCGTTCTCTACAAGCAACATCAAGCTACCTCTACCAATGGTTATTACAGGTTTACAACTAAGTTTTTTTGAAGTCTTCTTACAAACAAGACCAGCTACTACGGAACCTCCACTAATTCAATCGCCTCTAAGCAGCAGCAACATTAATTACACAAGGAAAAATAAAGTCTGAAAACATCTCTGAAACAGAATAAACGATTTCAAATCCACAAACTGCAAACACAGCCTTACACAGGCCACACGATACTTCATGACACTGACACCCTCACAATACCCTACAGCTCGTCTATGGCAAAGAATCGACTGGCCTCTTGTTTTGTACACAGAATGTACTGTAAATCCTCATTGAGTTAACTGTATGTGGAGGAAGTTTACACAGTAAAACTCCACTGCGACTGTCGCCAGATGAGAAGCATTTCGACTTGCTTGTAGTCGTAGTGCGTTACAGATATGTAAAATACGGAGTACAAAGCGGATGGGTTGCGAATTGCTATATCATTAGTGGCTGTATATGTGTACATTGTTTTAGTCTGATCTAAGACAACAACGAGTGTGGCTTATAATCGCAGGCGTAGAGGATTTTCTCCAAGAATGCAGTAAACTTCAAAGTTATTTACGACTTTTTAAATTATTAACTACTTGATGACCCCAAAAATTTTTAGTAAGAAAAAAGTCTTTGACTTCTGTTTTGTAGAAACACTGTGTCGAGCAATATTGTAAAAGCATGCTGTATAAGTAACCGTCGTCGCTCATTTGTATGGATGACTTGTAATAGTCAATATCGACTTTGCAATCCGCGGTCCCCCGCAAGGTTTTGCAGGGTGAAGAAGAGCGGCTCCATAGTTTTCCCTTTCGGGAAACCAAAAAGGGACATACGAGGAATTTAACAGTAGTGAACACCACGCAAATTTGGCAGGACTGAGCACTGAAAGCAAATGGTTTCCCTGCAGAAGTTCCCCAAGAGAGCAGGTCCAAACAGAAGATGCATAAAGCACCAAGGGCTTGAAACCATAAAGTTGTTAAGACTGAGAGCATGAAACTGTAAAGCCTACAGTTAGTCTCCTATCACCTGTATGATAAAAGCGTATGATGTGAAGATCTATCTCAGTCGTACTCTCTGAAACCTTACGACCTTATTCATGGATACATAGCCAATGGTTCTCTAAGCAATAGTAATTTATTAAGGAGTCCTGGCCGTTTTACAAGATGAAATCAAAGCCAAACGCAGTGGCCACACCACAATATCAAAATTGGGGGGTGGACAAAGGGCAAAGGAAAATGGTAGGAGGGGCAAAAATTTTCTGATGCAGTGGAGAACCAAGCCTGCTCTTGTGAGTGGGAGTCAACGTGTGAAGCATCCAGGAGCTCTAAGGTTTTTACTGTAGTATATGGCTGGATGAAAAAATGAAGACTCAGCTAGGCAAGGGTTTTTATCAATTTTTTCCATGATCCTCATACTCCTAACTGACCTTACTATGGAGGGGGGGAGGCAAAAAAAATCTGCCAGACATGTATGTCCATTCTCGTCTACCTCCCAGTAGCGCTGCCAATGGGGAGAAGGAAGGCTCTCCCCAGCAACTAACCAGTCTGGTGAATAGGTAAATAAGAGGTATTAAAAAGAAGGTTTATACATCTTTATATTGGGGGTTGATATAGATTCCCCCCCCCCCGGGTAGATCTATTCATGAGCATGTATACTTACCCTTTGCTACATCTAAATTGAATACACACCTCATGAAAAAGTTTGTCACTTAGCTAACATTCCTGGACAGAAAGGTGCTGGAAAAAGCTGGAATTTCCAGAATCACAAAAACCTCTGAAGCAGCCTAGACTTGCACAGAAGAGTAGTGAGGGTGATCTACTTGCTGATCAGCGCAAAGTGGGTGCCCAATGCTAGTACTTCTCCGAGTAACCCACTGTGCAGGAGTAATGCAATTTAGATGCAGTGAGGGGTAAAAAGTATGTACCAGGGATGAGACTCAGGACTGGTATACTACACAATCTTACCTATTCAGCCTAAGGGAGGGTTGTGTATGTATATACAGTCGCTAATATAGTCACAACACCAGCATGCAATTGTGTGCATTATGCAGTTTGGAAGTATGTCTACAATGTGAATACATAGAGGATATTTCTATGGGTGGGGAAAGGAGGCATCTGAACTTGATACCTGCCTGTTACATCATCCTGATACATTTCAGCTCATAAGGCCTAATCTGATAGATGTGTAGTGTACCACATCAATAAATTCTCTTACTGGGTAAATTACTTCACACAGTCACACTAAACAGTGATGAATGACTTTCAGCTATATACTGCAGCATGCAGAGTACTTTGTGCTTAAAACTTGCTTGACATATGGATTACTAATACATATCAGTCTTGCATTTACAGTATACAGTATTGTGTGTGAAGTAGACATTGCAATAGTTCTTTGGGATAAGTCCTGAAGGATGTGATCCAATATTAAACAGGTCATACAGTACAGTTTGAGTGCTGATCAGTAGTGATCAATGCAACATTGACTTCACAGATTTAAAGTATAAATTAATCACAGCTTATATCCTGGATCTAATTCTGTCATAATACAGTATCTGCAGGCTTACTGTAAACTGATTACAGTACCTGTTAAGTGTAATAAATGGAGTGCTCAGTGCTGAATATATTTAATTTAGTTAAAGGGCAAACAGTCACCCCAAACTTCAACTAAAACAACAGATTAATCTCACAATTTTCTTCAGATTTTACAGAAATCTCCTACGTATATTTCACATGATATTTCACGATATTCAAGACAAGCAAAGTGGAGTTGCTCCAACTAAATTTTAAAATAGAGGAGAAAAAATTGTATTGTCACAAGAACCATTCATGAAATATGATAGTCTCTAGTCCTACATTAATTAAAGTTTCAGGTAATTTTGCCTTGGTTAGATAGCTAAAATAATCAAAAGACAATGCAGTGGAACTAACAGAAGAGGGACAAGTCCTTACTTTTCTTTTATACTTTTATCTCAACTGCCACCAGCTTTCTTGTGAGCAATGTCCTTTAAGAGGAAAGAGCCCTCTACGTTGTAATTTAGCAGTACTATCCTCCACTCATGAATGGCTGAGAAATGTGTGACAGTAAGTGAAATTTATGGGATGTAACTCATTTCTTAAATTGGCTCATTGAGTTGGTTCATGAAATTCAACAATTTTTTCCAAACTAGTTAAGTTTTCTTCAACTACCAATGACAAATGGTCAATCCTAGACAATCGCCATGTACCCTACGTACAAATAACTGTTTTATGAGGGATTAATTAACGATTCAAGTCAGTTTTCAAAAATTCCTGACCAGACACTTTTTCAAATTATGTACAAAACCATTACAAGCCATGACACTAGAAAATTCAAAATTTAAACTTTTTCTGTGACTTTTGGACTTGAAACTTGACTTGTTTTGCTAACTTAAAGCATTGTTATGTGGTAGTCACCCTTTGAGACTCTCATTAAGTTATTGATATCAACTCAATGAGCCTCTTTAATACTGTAGTACCAGCAATATACATTTAAACCTTGAAATACTTTAGGTATGTGGGAGATAGGAATTTTACTATTGTTTGAAAAAAGTTTGGGCCACTGGGTGCACCCTTAAACATACTGCATAACCTACACAACTCGGTCATCTTACACAGTGGTGTGTAATTGGAGCACCAATATGTTGTACCTGAGTCACTTACAGTTCAAAGGACGCAAACACACTTTTCTTTTAGAATATCGCAACACTGGTATTAATGTATATTTCAAGTTTCCATCCATCCACATGAGCAGTATCCTACATATTTTAAAAATTCTTAATAACATTTATAGAGCAATATATATGTACCTGCAATATGCACTATACACAGGATAGTGCTGTCCATACAGCAATATAACCATGTGGCTGTGTGCATACAGTACTAAATGTGTGATTACACAATGTATTTTGTTTACATCGCTGCTGGCTGCCTACAGAGAGCTGAACCCAAATGGACTGTGTGCACAACACGTGTGTGTGCGGCATTGTCAGATAGATGGGCAGTCCAGTACAATGTCTATTACACACTTGACTACCTGTATCAATGCAGTTTAATAATACTGTAGGTCTAGCTTTGAGTTTGGGTCACAATCTGCACCTTTTAAGGAGTCAAAGGCATCTTAGCACTGTATTGGCAGAATTTTTAGTGACTACAGTACTAGTACGTACAGTACTTGGAAAACAGGAAAAATTAAAATTGAAAATTATGAATTAAGTGACATGTTCTTCAAAGTATGATGCAATGAAGATTGCCTGAACATTTTTTCCATATACTGCAAATATTTGGGTCGACAGTCTAGGTTCCATCATTTCCAAACCAGGTCACCCCTCTGCTTCATATGCTACATGTACAAGGCACATACATGTACAGTACAGTACCTTATTTCACACAGCTTTCTGAAATCACACCAATAGCACAATCTTTTAGTTTAGACTTGTGACTATGTACATGTAGGGCTACCAGGCAGGCCAAAGGCATACTGTGTACTGTGATGAATGGCAACAACAAGGTTGTAGCTACAGTATGGGGAAACTTGAAGGGAGAACATGATGACACAGGGGACATGTGCCCCTCCTCAAATATCAGAGTAGGGATCCACTTTTTTCAATTTTTCAATATACCCCTCTCCTATAGGTCTACTTCTAAACCCCCCCCGGAATATAGCAGGTGCCCCCAAAAACAACAATCCTGGCTACTAAAGTGTCTGGCCAACAGACAGACTGAGAAAATGTGTGAACAATTATTATTGACAAAAGTATAGTATGGGTGAGGGGAAGGAAGAATGGTTACTTATCACAATCATAACCACTTAATCAGTACTAATGTTAACAAAACTGCAGTCATTTTGTCAGGTCACCATTAGGATACAGTCATTAAACAATTTACCCGCACCAACAGTTACCTTCAGAACACTAAGAAAGATAAGTGACCATGGCTAAAAAACAGAATACATAAAGAGCTTTGTGTTTATTCTATTTGCATGAGCATAGGAAAAGGGTGAAGTCCCAAATTTTGAGACAACCTCAAAATTTGGCCAGGGATCACTAATAGTAGAATTTCTGGTGAATTGGCTTTCAATGCACAGAATATTGTGCAGAAAAACAATTTCTGCCCCCAGCTACCAAACATCTTCCAAGACGTAATTGCAGTTACTTTGCAGTACAGGAACTATGAACACCCAAACAAGACAACTACATTCAATAAGCTATGCATTCTGGGAAAGAAAAAGTAAGAGACATTTGAAGAGGATAAAGGGGATGCAATAACTCTTCTGTAATCTTTAAAATTCTTGGTTTGAAGATTTTGCCATCTTGAAAGTTTAATGTTCATCAAAAAGTTGTGCGATACACATTTGGTACCTGTACAAACAAATCAGATACAATCTTGGGACGCACTAGTATAATTAATTACATTCATATATTTCATTATGTGTTCAGTAGGGTGCACATTCCCTTGATGACAAAAAAAGGAAGACTCTGGAAATACTTGGCAAAAAGCCAGAAAATATGGCCACTCTCAGTGTGTGGCTACATCTGTCTTCTACATCCATTTTCATAAATTAAGACAATAAAAAAATTTTCACATTTCTACTTTCATGGCACAAATTCATCTCAAATGGAGCATGCATTTTACATTCATAATCCACATGGGTCCAACCTCCCTGACCACAAATGCAGGCATTGTATTACTGAGTATCCTCTTAGTGGCATAAAATTTTACACTGCAACATATACCTGTAAAGCTAGCTTGAAAGGGTTGTAATTTGTCTTACTATACGTACTGTAAATCACTGTTGACTGTACAGTATATGTTTACAGTCTTTAGGCTTGTTCTCATGTACCCTGCCACACTTATTGTTACTCTGTGTTTAAAATAAGGAAAGACCACAGATTCACCCTGTGTTTTCCAGTCTGCTCTCTTATACCCCAAGTTAGGTAGACTGGGTTGTGCTACCATTGTAAAATGGTAAAATATTTCACTGTAAAATATCCAACAGTACAGGTCATCAGTGCCTCAGTCACCTGTCACCTTGATTGACTATAACAAACAGTGTTTAAAACTGCAGAACCCTGTGATCACAGGTATATCAAAATTTAAACACTGACTCCGAGTAACCCTGGGTACTAATGTTACATGAGCTCAAGGTACAGTAGGACCATACCTCCAGTATATGAGCAGCACTGGAAAAATGTGTATTTCCCAGGAAGAAAGCAAAATTACCCACAATTCTCCCTATATTTTCATGTACAGAAATGGGAAGTATCCTTTCAATTGCCAAAATTACCCCCCCCCCCTCCCCCCGTGCCCAAATTTCCCAGGAAGGAGCCTCCCAGCATCCCAACCTTCTCCACCCATGAAGCCTACATGAGACCATAGTATTTAGGCTCCATGTGATGATTTGGCAAAAGCGTTTGCATATTTTACATATAGTTTTGAATTATGTCTGCATTTTTTACTTTTCTGAAACATAATTTACAGTAAGCAAGGAGTGGGATGTTGCCATTCAGTCCTAGTAAAGACAAAATGCCAGATGGAAGCTTGAAGGTAATGTGGGGAATTCATTTATAGAAGGTGATGAGGCACAAGACAGATGCAGGTGTTGAAAACAAATTTTAGTCCATTTAAAGGACCAGTTCTCTCACCCCAAACAGTACCAATTCTCCTAAGCTTCTTACTTAAGCCCCTCCCACAATTGTCTGAAATTCATCCTCATCCAGATACAATCTCACTTTATTGCTTCTAGGAGAGTATAGACAAACTCAATTTACATAATAAAAACACTCTCAGTACCATTCATGCTGTGTAATATAAGTTTTAGTACTCTGCATTGTTTGAATTAGCTGTCAATCAAAGAGCTGAGCCAATTGAGAATTTCGGTACCCGGGTTCCAAAATTGCAGTTTGGGGTGAGGGGTTTGGCCCTTTAAGGAGACCTGAGTGGGTCTTAAGCAAAAATTCAGCGCTTTGAAATATTCAATACAGTCACGCAAAATTATGAAATATTTTTCACACACCACACATACACTCTGTTACTGTGGTCTCATGTATTCTGTACTCAAGGCTCGAGTAACATGGGAGCGTGGGTTAAAGTGGTGGGGTCGGTGTTTAAATTTCGATTCCACCTCAAATGCAGGGTTATTTGGTTTTAAACACCATGTTTGTTTCAATCAAGCAAGGTCAAATGTGGTTATGGCACTGATGACAGGTATTTTCTAACATTTACAGTAATTGGTACGTTAAATATTTGACCTTATTACTTATGGTAGCACTTAACAATCAATGAAACACGGGGTACATGAGAACACAGACTGGAAAACACGGGGTTAACCTGTGGTTTAATTTGCCTTATGATAAACACCAGGTAACCAGGACACCAGGTGTCATGAGGTACATGATACCAAGCCTTGTGAATTGCTTAAGCTTCCATTCAGTTTAGATGGTGTAGACAGCATGGATACATGCATACAGTACATTTGAACCAGGGCTATTTTTGGGAATGTTTTTCCACATTTCTCTTCAATTTTCCATAATGTACCACACTAGGGCAACTATATTCATAAATGTACAAAATTTGAGGTACAGTTTTCTCCCAGATGGCACTTTCCAAACATACCAACCATGGATGGAAAAAGTTGCAAAGCTGGGAGGCCCCTCCTGTGAAGGAATTTACCATGGCCATTTGGAAGGAAATTTTAGCAATTAGAGGGCATTTTCCTTTTTTATACATGAAAATTCTGAAATAATTGTGGGAAAAATTACTCCATAGTTGGAAAACGAAACATTTTTACCAGCTCTGTATACCAACATACTGTACATGTGCCTACAGTCTCTCAGGCAGGAGCTTCCCAAATTCCCAACTTTTTGATTCCTGGATCTAACTGTGAAGGTTATTAGATTTATGGACAGGTTGTTCTGCCCGATGTTGCCACAGAATGCATACTGTAGACAGCATGTTTTGGAAATGGGTATACTAGGCTATATCCTTCAAGCATTTCCTGACCTTTACTGAAAGATTGAAATTAATATCCTTTAATATGAAGGTGGGCTTAAAGAACAAGAAATATTTTCAGTAACATATCACATTACCACAGTACCCTAAGGATCCATTCTGTGGTTTCTACAAGATATAATTATAATAAAATCATTTTACATGTTGTACATCATGATCAGCTTTTATCTAATTGATGTCCTAGCCACTGTACTATCTAGTATGCTTTAACAAGCAGGAGTTCAACTTAATCATTTACGGAGAGTAAGTTGTTACTTTTCACTTATTCTATTCATCATTGTACACTTCAAGCCTACACATTGATGAGACAAAATAGGAAATTCAGTCATCACTGTCAAGTTAATAACAGCCTGCACATCCAACCTGTCAACTTATCAGTCCCCCTCTTTAAGGCTTCCTAATTCAACCACTGAACAAGGAAAATACCACAGAGCCAGCTATGACAGCCAGCTGCAACATGCATGAGCATGAATAGTGAGGTGAGACACACACATGCACACGTCAGGGTCAAGCTACACTGTTGGCACATGCGTTAACAATGAGACATTTTGGTCAGGGTTAGACTTCCAGGATTTAACCAGTGCTCCTATCCTTATTAAATCAATTACAGAACCATATCATCTTAACTCTATAGTTTAGTTCATCTACATGAACAAGATATGCCCAGCATTCCAGGTAATACTTTCAATGTCAGCAGAATCCAACACCACAAATTTGCATGCATCATGTGTGCAACTTCCAACTTCTTGCTCTGATTTTAGGAGGCCAGAACTTCTAGAAATGAGAATCTCTTATAGGGTTGGGCGGTACCGTGAAAATGTTAGTACCGGTATTGTTAGACACACAGAACTGGTACTGAGGCAGTACCGACCATTCCCAACTACCGGGTAGGGAAGTCCGGTGGGACGGAAGCTAAGCCGGGCATGGCCCCCATATTATCCTGCACATTATAATGCATATGGGTGTTCAATTGGGTTAATTAACATGCAGGAACCTCTGCTCTAAATGTTTGTGTAAATATTTTAATCATTCACACATCCTTACAGTTATTTTTGTCAGCAAATAAAATGAGAACCAGTAATTTTTTCAAGTGCCAGTATTTTCTCAAGAACCGGTATTAGAAACACACCAAATATCTTTGGTATCTTCATTACAGGTATCTCAAGAACCAGTATTGATGTCAGTTTTGGTATACCGCCCAACCCTAATCTCTTAGCTGAATCCCCCCTCTCCATTTTGGTCTGTTTTAGGGTACAAACTTTGAAATCATGCCTATTCCTTACCACATCACCCAATTATGGTGAACTGTACCAAGTAAAATCCATTTGGCAATTTAAAAAAGTGTATAAAATGTAACTATGTGGAAAAAATATGTGGAAAAGCTCATACCCAGGCTCACAAACAAAACTCGAGACCAAATGAGAGAATTGTGATCTGCAAACTTTGATTAACTGTAATCAATTATAATGCAATTTTAAATACTCTTTACTTTTCTAATAAAAGCAAATATATCCCAGTAACTCAAAGTGTGTTTTCATTGGCTGCAAAATAGATATAGGGGAGGGGTAAGAAGGAGATTTCACTCAGATTCATGCTATTTGCATAAGTTTTCCTTTGTTTAATAAGACCTACAAAAAAGCAAACAAATCACTGATAATTTAAAAATGAATACTGTAATTCACCACCAGCAGGAGACTATGTATATATACAGAAGGCATTCTTAATTGAATTCATTTTTATTCCTCAAGCAGAAAACTTCTAAGACCTGAATTTGATCAATTGTAATTAGACACTAAATGTAACACATTTGTTCCTGTTGTTTCTTTATGTACACAAACTATGACTCACTTTCCAGTAATTTATACAACTTATTGTGCACACACAGCAATTAATCAACTTACTATCACGAACATGAATAGCATGTGAAGGGCACTGTATGGGCATGTTCCTCCATGAATGGATGTGTAAGGACTAAATCCACATTTGCTTTTAGTCTTGGAGACCGTGTCACTTATGACTTTCTATCTTTCCCAACCCAAACCAAATCTTTTGACAGGCAACAAAGCAGTATTAATTGGCTAGTTCATTTAATCAGAACACCATTCTTGTTTTACTTTCCAACCGGCACATGTTCATTAATACCATTACATTTCAGTTCTTTAATTTCTGGTAAACAAAGAAGAGTTAGCTACTCTTGGCACTGTATGTTGGCACGCCTTTGTGTAATATTGTTTTTACTTTTTATACTGTGTTACCCCACTTTTGCACAGTGGCAGCCATTTTTTGTTACACTCTGGTACATGAATACATCATTACATGATGATTTTCAGAAAAGGATATGTACAGCAACAAACAATTAAACAGAGCTAGGTATTCCTGTCTTGTGACAGAATAACATTAAAAACCCTTAGTAAAGTACCATCTCCAATTCCTAATAGCCTATAAACACCTGTATGAGATAAGGCTGAAGGCATCATGCTAAATATTGTCTTTAAGCTAGCTTTCAATTAACCTGAGTACTGTATTCTGTATTTATCCTGTAGGCCTTCAGCAAAAGAAACATTTTGGAATCAGTTGAAATCTAATTACCGTCCTGAGAAGTTGAATATGGCACACAAAGAAACTTTTTATGGGAATGTTAATTACTTTACCAAAGTACAATGGCCACTATATGAGGAGCTTTGTAATACACTGAATGTATAGCAGACCGAAATGAACTGACACTGATCATCTGCATATTTTGTTCTAGTAAGGCAGGAACATTTGAGGGGGCCTTGATGGGCTGTAGGTTACCGTTTTCACAAAGTCTCTATGATGCATTGATGCAACAACTTGTAAATTTGATACACAGTTGTTCGAGTGTAAAAAACAAAATTATTCTTTGTGTAACCAAGTTGATGTGTGGTGAGTTTCACAAAACTGAAATTTCTAGTGAGTTTAAATTAAAAATCCTCAGCTGTGATAACCTAGATCATTGAACAAGTAAATTATTGTGCATCCTCAAGCTATAGATGGAAAGATGGCATACTGTTTGTTGAAATGTTGTAGTTTGTACTACTGCCACATATTCTTTTTAAATATCTATAAATGCCACTTCTTTCTAAATGTTGCTGACAATTTCAGAAAACTGCACAGTCTGCAGAGCAGTTGGCAATGCAACTTGCAAAACATGTAAACATTGCCTGCATGAAGCATTCATTTTCATCATGAGTTCAGACTTCCATACTTACTCTTAGGAGCAATTGTTCCACAAATCTTGCCAATATGCAGGTTCACAAGCAATGTATCTGTTACTTTAACCTATATTGACAGATGAATTACTACTTGAACTAAAATTGAGCATGAAAACTACAACAGATTCTTTACCAGCACTGCATGACATTACACATGAAATGCATGTGCACATTTACTGGATCATGAGACATATTCAGAAGCATGGTATAGGCTTATATGTACGTTGTATTTTTTGCTGAAAATGTTTGCACTCCCTAGATTTCTTTGATTCTCAAATTCAGAAATGGGAGTTGCATGCATACTGTATCCTTTGCTACACTGTATGATGATGCAGTGAACCAGGAATGCTGCCAGAAACTCAAGATGGAGAGGGGGGGGGGGCACTACTGCCAAACCAAAGTCAAAGTTGGCCAAGGCCATTCTAACATTGTTCTTTTAGGAAACCAGGATACTACCATTTTTTATTCTTATGAAAATGAAAAGGGGAGTGGGGATTTTCCCTCACTAATTCTGGAAATGGTACCTAGGGAGGGCAAATCCCCCATTATCCCTCCCCCACCCATTCCATCCTTCTCACACATATTGTGTGTTAAGGCCTTCCAAGACTCAGAAGCACTTGAATATGCTTCAGAAAAGTATACAGTCCCATTTGATGCAGGTGTCACAAAACTTGACTTGATGGCTTTTTAATTTTTGCAACCATGTAAAAATACTGAAATCAGAGCTGTGGCCCCGAAGAAAAGTTTCAGCAGATACATCCATGCTTTTGAAATACTTTGCACACATTATAAAGCAGATCAGTGTAGTCTTGCTTTTGTAATGTCTGTACAACAAGGCATGGTTGCAGCTCCTGCAGCTTGGTCAAGGCAGCTGCAGCCAATAATTTTAACCTGATGCCTAATGAGGGCAGTCTTACCCTCTAATGATACCTAACACCAAAGAAACATAAACTAGTGCTGAGTAATAATACTGAGTACTGCAGCTGCTAAAAGAGCATCAAACTCACTAAATATCATTTCTTGAATGTACATAACAGGTCACTTTCCTGAAGGTTTTATCCATTTTTTGAACAGTATGCCAAATTGAAACACACTGATGTAATGTGCATGACTGCTGTACAGACGTACTGCAGTATACCTGGATGTGCATTGCAAAATGTACAACTGAAGAGTAAATGATAAGAAGAAAAAAACATTTCTCTTGTGCTGGGTTGTCAAAATAATATTTAGAGCAAAATGTTCCCACATATTACAGTATACACTAAAGGGTTGCTTAACCATGGGTGGAAAAAGGTGGACATATGCTACATGAAAATATGAATGTACAGTAGGTGGTTCCTTTCAGGGAAATCTAGATTTTTGGAAAGACATGGAGTGTATCTTTTTTGCTCATGAAAATGGGTGAAAATTTGAGCCCCCTCCTACAAATGATGGGGGGGGGGGGAGCTCAAAATCCCCCCCCCCAAAGTCTCAGGCTAAATATTTTTCAGTCCTGATGGCTTCAAACAGGAAGAATTTACATTGTGGAGTCAAAGGCAACTAGTACTTGTTCATCCATGGGTCATAAATTTATACTGTAAGGTTGTAACCCAGGTTTTACCTACAACAGTTAATGGTGGCTTCCTTTAAGATGCCAGACAAAAATCATGGCCCAAATGAAACATGAGTGTAACATAGTACAGTAGGCTATAGGCTTGATTTGTTGGGTGTATAGTTTACTAGGTTATGGCAAAAAAAGGGGGACAGTGGCTCAAAAAGATGATTTTCTTTGAAATATTTGCTCCAAAGAAATGGGAGAGAACGTAATACTGGGGGGGGGGGGGGAGGGGTAACATCCTGTTCACTGTTAGTCCTGGGTGCCAGAGAACATTCCTGGGCAGCACAATCTGTTGCCATCCAGTGTAGATCCCATCATGCATGAGAAAGTTGGGAAACTAGGAGGCTGATCCTAATTCCTGGGAAATTTGGGCATATAAGAAAGTCTTCACATTTACAAGGTAATTTTCACTTTGCTTTACATAAAAAATACAGGGAGAATTGTGAGAAATTAGAACTTCTCCCTTCCTGGGAAATAATTTTAACCCCCCTTTCTGTGAAGTAAACATTTTCATCAGACCTGGATCTCATCTCCAATCTTCTTTCTCCATGGGGGATGGAGAAAAGTAGGGCTCCACTCTGCACAGGTACAGAACCTGACACTTTACCCCACTATCAGGTCTGCCTCACAAAACAAGGATGGGTGCCTCACTGGAATTACTGTATCAATTAGCAGATAGACCTAAGTTTTACACTTATACATGGCTATCTTTCTTAATTAACCTCAATTAACTTTAATATACTAATATACTAAGAGTATACTTTTGACTATTCAATCAAAGTGGAGAATACTTGGTCAGCAGCACTGGGTGATCTCAAGCCCACGGTGAACTCTAGTAGGTCTTGAAGGAAAGCTGGGGAAAGCAGGGAGTCATTAGATTGTATACTTTAACGAAGTTCATTGATGAAACCTGACTTTTACCTTTCTTGCAACTATTGTGACTCTTAACTTGGCCCTAATCCTAACCTAAACCTCATCTTGAAAAGGATAAGATTCATTTACTTGAAAGCAGTTATTCAATAATTTTAACCAACTCTTTGACAGGCACTGTGGTAATGATCAAATGAGAGTTGTGACAACTGAGGGTTATGACACACTGTCAATGCATTAAAATTATTTGATTTCCAGAATGAACATGAACACTTTAAAGAGACCTCGCCTGAAGATCAAGTGCACCTTACAATTGGTAAGTTCATCAATGCTTAAACCTGTTATTATACCCATTCTAAACCAAAGTCAGACATTACCTGAAAAAACAATGTGTAATTATTTTTTATGTATAGTCTGATGGCAAACCTTTGTTCTACTGCATACTATTGTACAGTCCCCATGTACATGGACAAAGGCTCCAGGGGAGTAACAGAAATGCAACAAACTAGTGTTCATATTCAAAGCTGAATTCGGAGCGTATGTCACACCTAGCAGACTGGGTCACCATTTGGGAACATAGTGGTTTTATCCCAGATGGGAATTGTCTTTAAAACAATTGGCTTACATTGTTGCAAAATAAAATTCTCCCACCAAACAAAGGAGTACAGTATTATATTCCTAGCACATTCAAAATATGAATACTGTACTGTGCTGAACATCCTGAATACATGGGTTTAGAAAGGAGGACATTAAGCTATCATGTTCTGATGTCTTTTTGTTCTCCCATCACTATATTCTGAAATCTGCTTTGAGCTAGGTAATTGTTAGAGAAAAGGTTTGTGTTAGATTAAGGTCCTCGTCCTAAAACGCTATCCTTTACCTGTACAATTCAGATATGAAGTTGGAGCATCTAGAATAATCATAGCAAGACACAGTAGAACAGTTATTTCCAGGTAAAAGTGGTACCAGTTATAAACATACAAATACAACTACCTGGGTAACACAAGCATTGAATTTTGAGGCATGAGAGTCCCATCCAACACCATATCACTCCCCTAAACTCAGTTTGAGGGGTGTGACTTTTGGACACCTAAATGAAGAATGCAAAGGAGCTCATACAAATTTAAGTTTAATAAAACAGCACCCCTACCACACTCCATAATTTCCTGAGGAGTGTGATTTGTAGTGCACCTGGACAATGCAATTAAACTCAAGGCCTGGTAATAAGAGGGTAGTACCATACTTCTGTTCTGAAAAATGTGTACAGGTCTATGTTTTGGAGACGAGTATACGAGTATGCATGCGGAGAGCGGTCAAAGGGGCATTACACTGAATTGATATTAAGTGATGATACGTATACTGAAGTTTACAGGAACATCCTACATCACACCAGGGAGCTGCTATTTGGAAGGGGATGTCACGGAAATTTTAATTTATGGTAATACTTTAATGCCCACTTAAAGGAATGAAGATAAGCTGTAAAATTGCCGCTAAGGTATTTCCCTCCTTTACTTGCAGCGCCTCTTCAATATCATTCCTGGGACACCATCTCATTCAAGGCAACTAATCCTTAGACAATGTGGCTCATGCAGAACAATGTTTTGATAGGTAGGTTAGTACTGCCTACAGTTTTAAAACAGGTACAATGTCACTTGAAACGACTGGTCAACTGCAAACAAATGAATTCAATTGGCCCTTCCCTCTAGATGGCATGATATGCATACAAGTTGTATGGGGAAAAAATAATTTTTCGACAACAATATCAGACGTTTCCTGAGGTTTCCTGAAATAGCCAGATCTAAATTCTTGTTCAGATTTGGACATATGACCTAGTTGATATTTTTTCATACACGTATCCGAGATCTGAAAGACTGAATTTTACCTTTATTTACCTGACGACTGGCAATGCTGTGGCAGTGCAAAACACCTGCCGGTCCTACTCTAACCGTAGCAGATAACAAATGCCTTTTTGTGTCTTCTTAATAATCTCGTACATGCATAATAGAAATGCCAAGAACGATACAAAAGACGGATTACTGAATGCCTTGACAGCGTAAACCTCATTTCAAAGCATTCTGCCTCCTTCCAAATAACAGCTCCCTGATCACACAGCCAATCTTGGGTACTGTTTCATGCAGGATTAGCGATTCCATACTGAATTGTGGGGCAAGTGGTACAGTGGTAATGATCTACCTCTTCCAGTCATGAGGTCGTGAGTTCAAGTCTCAGCTCCAACATTAAAATTGTCTTCCAGTTTTCTAGGTTGTAGCTATCCCTTAATCATAGACATTAAACTGTGAGTTTGTCTCACGAGACTGGCATTGCCAGCCTGGTGTTACTATTCCTTCATCGGGGTATTGCTGAGTTCCTGCAAGGGAGGATCACATGAAAACAAACAAACAAAACAAAATTTGTCACGGCAAGTTTGGCTTGCTGCATGCATGCATAAAGGCACAATTACAGTAGTCTCATCAGTCTGCATAGAATACCATAATACACTATCCTGCTCCTTGCATGCCCCTGGAGTATATTCATTTTTGAAAAATCACGATGATTTGCCCCCTTTACTACCTGGGACACTCACTTTTCCTTTTGAAGCGGAGACGATCATGAAAATCATGGACAGATGTGAAAATTCCCATGTAAGGAGAGATAGTGGGCCTTTGCCAGCTAGAGAAGCACTGAAAAACACTTTGGAATTCACAAAAGGCAAGCAGCATGTTTAATACAGATCACAAATTCACGTCACAAGTTTGAATGCCTGCATGTGGACCATGCAAGTGTATATAGGGCCTGATTTATAAAGAGAATCAACAATGAATGGCCAAGGATGGATAATGCAGTTATGCTAAAACAGTCTTCAATACGGTACTCTTCTCACTTCAATAATGAGGACCTCAGATTATTCAAGAACGCTGTCTTGAGGGCCCTCAGATGGGAGGACTATAACTTTTTGAAAGCACACCACTCCTGGGGCATTTGACTTCACCTAGGGTGTTGTCAAAGTATTCCTCCAGATCCAGATTCCAGATCAGCTTCATGAGAAATTGACAGGCATAAATGCTATGCATGTCCTAGCTGTGCAGTTCAAAACCCTGAATGACTGAACAAGTGCTATTGTCTAAGCGCCTAAGGGCAAACCACCTGGAACTTGAATTTGGTAGTGAGTCCATTTGTACAGTAATTTTTATATCATATGCATGTTAATTAAGTCAATCATGTATAACCTACAAGCATTCCGACACATGGTGTTTTTTAGTTTCTTCAATGACAGCTTGATCAGTGGCCAGAAATATGTTTCCCTTTTAACTTTATTGGCAGTAGGTCCACACTTTTCTCTAAAATGTTGCTGTTATCGCAGTTCCCCTGAGGCCACTGCGATGTCATTTGAACTGAAAGTTACACCTTTTCATATCACTTTCACATTTAGCAAAATTCGCAAAGTATACGCCTAAAAAATAAACTCTGTGATACAATTCAGGATTTTATGGATTTATTCAGGATGAAATTTCTCCAAGAATATGACCAGAACATTTACTGCCTACTGCTAATTACCCTTTCCGACCACTTTTTCGGGGTAAAACCCCTAACTGACCAGTGTAGCCAGTTTTGTCAGAAACAAAGGCCTGTGATTCAATTACTGCCTATTTAGAAAATTATCATGGGCAATTCAGAGAATTTCTTGTAACTCATCCCAACAAATGAAATTTTAAATATACAATTTTATCCATAATTAACAAACCTTTTACTTCATTTCAATCAATTAGCTCTGGACAATATGCTGTTAATTTCTGTCAATGTCATAATTGCCTACTTAACAAATATTGATGATGAGCGAGTTTTCACACTGAGCCGTGTGCTGTTGTACATGTACGTAATATGGCATAGAACACACTAATACACATACACTGACTGAGTAATAACGTAAACAATTGCCTTAACTTTCAACCGAAAATTTCTCTTTCATAGTTTAACATAACCCGACAAATTGTACATCATTAGAAAGACAATTTCAAGTAGATTCACCTCGCATAAAATTCAACTCGAAATTTCCAACAGTGTTTCCGACTCAACCGTTTTTATCTTATATGCAAATGAGCTGGATAGATGGGGAAGTGGGGCGGCTGGCTTGCGCACGTCATAACCTTCAAGCTCTGTCGTCACGCCCCACGGAAAAAACCTGAGAATTTCTAACCCCGAAATCCTCTTAAGGACTAGGACTTGGGAGAAATATGTAATGGAAATATTTTTTTACCTTTTGGAGCTGGTTTGAAGCATTTTACTACTTATTTTACTCGATCCAGGCGGTCGTGGAATACGTTCTTGGTTCTGCTGTCGCGTTCTAGAGGTAGAACTAGTGCTGGAGCTCCCACGAGCTCCAGAGGTACCAGGTTCTTGTTCGTTTCTTTCCCGATTATTTGGCATTTCTGACCAAATTTTTGAAAATTATTCGTTTCACGGCGTGCTACAAACAATTTTCACTTCCACTGCATCAAGTTCTGGCCAGTTCTATTCCAGTGAATTCATTTATGCGAACAAAGAACTCATGGTTCGTCACTGCATTGCTACGTCTCGATCAGCTCTGTGTTCAAGTGGAACTGCGAGGTAGAAATTGGATTAGGGCATTGATCTTTCTAACTCGCCCCAGAAGAACAATTTACTAACTTTCATCAAAGCCAAACAAACAGTCTGGTGCTATTGATCTTTGCTTTTCTGGGTTTCAATGTAATCTTTCTTTTTTCTTTTTTGTGCCATGTAAGGTAATTTCTCTCAGAAAGAGCAACAAGGCGAAAAGGTAAGTTTTGTACGCTAAATAACGAAATGTAAACAGTTTCTGGTAGGTGATTAATGACGTCATTCCAGACAGAAGATTTCAATCAACCATTGATGGGTTTTGATTGACGCGAGGACTGTTCACGTACTTGTCAGTCTGATCTTATTTCACAAAATTTCGTGGGAGAGGGTATGGAGAGGAAGAACATGATAACGTTATATTATAACACTGTGATATTTCCATGGTCACCTAAGCCTTTTTGGATTCGATGCGTGGGGAACACGAGCAAGTCCAAGACGGAAATTCATTTTTTTTTTCTTTTTTTGAGGGTGTGTAGGGGAGGGGGTGCCATGCCGGGCCCGGCATGTGAATATGTTGCCCCTAACCTCAGACCTCAGTGATGAAATGTCGATATGAATAGGCCTAATCACAACGGTATAAGGTTATAGCACGGACCTTATGATGAATAAGGGGAGGGGTCCAGCTGTAGGATAGTGTCTTCTCAGGGCCCTGGTAGCTGTAGGCCTGGAACAACCCCATTACAGGCCCACCAGTTTTCAAATGACTGCACAATGGACTTAAATTTCCGAGGGGGGGGGGTACTGACAGTGAGGAGTTGGGTGGTTCCAACAGGGATCTGATACTTATCACATGATACTACAAATTCTACATAATGTAAGTCTTAAACAGTGAAAAAATGTAGAATCTAAACTTTTCTGGGCTCGTTAGCTGAGTGCTGATTTAATTGCTTTGGGGTTGGGGTTGGGGTGGATTACATGGCATCTTACGGGGCTTTTAAAGCCCTTCTTTGCCCTTTTACCTGTTATGTTATGCTATGTTAAGTTTCATATCTCCTTCCCTTCCTTACCCATTACTAGATTAATTCCCCCTCCCCCACCCTAAAATGTTAGGTCACACTGTGCTATAGATCTAAGGTCATGATTACAGAGGAACATACCTACACAACGTACTTGTTATGGGAGGATAGTCGCAACTGACTTGAAGACAGAGCTTGTACAGAGTGAAGTAAACTGTGATCCCTGTGACATTTTTTGAGGGGGATACTAGTTTTGAGTTGCGCTGCAGAAATCTCCTCGGCCTCCATAAAGGTGAATGGTGGATCATCAAATCACCCAATCGAATGGAATTTTTATCGGAACTGCCCGTTCGAGAAACTACTGTTTTAAAAATTAATTGGTTACCCCCACTGTCAGTACCAAGGGTGGGCAATTATCTCCCCAAGTCTTCGATGTGATGAGCTCAGGGATATGTCTTCTCAAATTTTGGAAACACACCCACGAATTTGGATTTTTACACCGTTAACTTTGTCATGTTCCCGAAATTTGAATAAAGATTGATGCTACCAGGGGAAAGGGGTAGAGCTCCCAATCAGCCGTAGGGTCAATCGATATGCAGGTGTGACTGTTCACGAAATTGAACACAAATTATGTATCATCTGAATTAAGGCTATGAAAAGCTCTTATCAACTGCAGACAATAAAGGGAATGGACCCCATTAGTACATGTAGGCCCACTGGTCTGGCTCAAAACTGGTGGGACCAATGTCAGACTGCCGCTGCAATTTGAATCAACCTACATAATATCCTGAAGGAAGCCACGCTTTATAAATTTTGAGTTGAGCAGTTAGCCTAGTTATAGTTATATGAGATTTAACGAAACACCAACAACAATGTGTTCATGACTGACGGGACTCTTTCCCTCAGAGGGTAAGGGGAAGTGACATTTTGCCTGATTCCAGATCCTAACCAAGGCATAATCTCTCCCCAACTGAGGCATTGAAGTCTACTCAATTCAGCAAGATTTTGGCCAGTTGGGGACTGCAACCACCCCCCGTGTCATACAGTCATGAATGTACATGTTACCTGGTGTCAACTATATACAGTTTCAAATAGGTTCCAGTCCAAGTTCCGTTTCAGTACAGTTCAAATATGGTGTAAGTCCTTCAGTTTTAGTCGTATCAACAAACACGTACCATAGGCATACTCTACAACCCCCACCCCACAGGGAACCACTAGTAATCAGAACACTAACATTTCTAACCCTGTCCAAAGCTCAATTTAACTTTGTCTCTCGCATGTTCAATGTCTCACCCAAGACTCATAAAACTGAATGTTGGCAACTTGGCAAGTTGCAAGGCTCGCAGTCAGGTAAGATGAAGAAGTGCTCAAAGGGCTCCTATAGGGAGGCGAAATATTTCTCTTTCTATACATTTATTTAGGTCGTGGTATGTTCAGTTTTAGATAGCGAATTTTTTAAAAGACTTTCCTTCAGGTCCAGTCTACGAGCCTTCAAACGACACCTGTCTCGGGCACATGTAAATACCAATAGTGCACCTTGCATGAGAATTGAAAAAATATTAGCCTGATCGGGTGTTTATTGTCACAGTTTCAAATACATTAATTTCTAATATTTGTTGCCCTGTTAAATGAGAGTCTTATCCTGGTCAGGTTTCCTCGTCATAAAACAGCAATACATGTTCATTAATCCGTTATCCTGCACAACCCCTTTAAGCTTCTTGTGATTAAAAATAGAAACGTAACATAATATGTGCAATAATGGAACAGCTCACGGAGCCCACGGGATAACGCTACACAGATCCGAGAAACACTCATGAATCTCGTAGAAGGAAGGATACAAAATAAAAATTTCCTGACAAATATGAGCAATCTAGAAGCACATTTTACAGCATATAAGAAACGATTAACCTTGTCAATATCTGTTATGAAGGATGATTGCTTCTTTTGAATTAAATAGTTAAATTTTGCCATATGACTTGCAGTTCTGTATCTTTGGTACTGATCAGATGCGTCGCGAGTTTCGAGTCTCGATGGCAGTATTCTAAACGATGTACTCACTCCCTCTGTATCCGACCGGTTACATTGAAACGGTAGCGATTGCAGCCTCGGGACGGAACCATATTATCTTTATATTTCTATAAGTTTAGTGACAAATAGCAACTCCCTGAATAGTGTTTGTAACTTTTATTACAACAGTATAACGGTATATCAGCAATGAATTTTCCAGCAGTGCACACAGACAAAACAGTCTTTTCAACTCTGCTACAGGAATTTGACCTATCAAGAGTTTGATGATAAATTAAAAAAATTTCAAGAGTTAAGAAACGGTAATTTTTGGAAGATACAAATCAACAACAAAACTTCTTTTCCTAACTTGTGTTTTAGAAAAGACTAATTCGTTGACGGAGATTTAATGTTTCTACACTAACGATTTTTCTCTTTGAGTGTTTAGATTGAGGAAGCTTAGTGGACAATATTATGTGTATTTCTAACAGTAACAGCTCCCTGCCTGTACTAAGCTTCCCGAGAGGACCAATGAAGGCTTGGGTAGCTATAGGGGAAACGAAAGCTGCGGTACTTTGCGAAAGTGCACCGGAGGGTTAAAGAAACCGGCAAACGGCGACGATATAAAGTACCCACTGCTCTCAATGTACGGTGACGTCGGAGCCTTTTAGATGTAATTTGATGTCCGTACTGTAGGATTTATGATCGATACATTAAGGACATGCAGAAATTTGTAAATTGTGTACTTCGTACATTCACAAAATGAGTCAGAGTCCGAGTTGATTTTTTCTTTGATAAATAGTGGCGTGCCGTATGGGTGTCCTCATAAGGGGTTCAAAAAGGCACCAAGAGGCGAGTCACACCTCAGCGGTTTTCAATCAGGGAAGTCCATCCGAACTTGGTAATTAATTGTGACGTCACATCGGCACAACGGTATTACGTAGTAGCTCCATGGGGTATCATACTCATACCGACAAAAATTCGATTAATTTGCAAGCAAACTTCGTTCTGTTGAGCGAAATCATTATCCCGGCAATGGCAAAACAGTTTATTGTGCGACAAATTAGAATCAATTATCGATATAATGTGAGCATCACAGAAACAAAGCCTACGTAAAAAAAAAAAAAAAAAGAAAAAAAAAAACTGTAAAAATGTCAGATCTTAATGTCGGATTAAAAATCGTTGCTGTGTGACCAGCTCCTACTTAGAGGCGGCAGCAGCATGGTACGGACCGGACATCTCCGCATTATTCCCTCTGCTCCTCGATTTCCTAACCCAACCCTGCTGAAAAAGTGGCTGCACAAAAATGTCAAAATTGGCGGAAACTGGGTTCAGGAAATCGCCCTGTGGCTCTGAGAGTTAGCATACCCCTGGGTGAAAATTAAGTCTCTGGAGAGGCTTATTATTTATTTTTCGGTTGACCTAGCTCCAAACTGACCTTACTTTGGGAACAACCGGGGATGGGGCAACGACAAATCTGAGTGGCGAGACCACAAGGTTGGGGGGATTAAGCCTCTGGGGAGGTATAGCCTATTATTTATTTTTCGGTTGATCTAGCTCCCAGCTGACTTAACTTTGGGATCAACCGCTGGTGGGGCAAGGACAAAATGTGATGGAGTGGCGGCACAGGGGAGGGGGAAAGTACCTCCCACCTTAGCGCCACCACTTATTCTGAACCATGTACACCTATCGTGGGGCATATTTTTGAGCCAGGAATAAATAAACACGTCAGAGCTTCCGGGGTTTCCCTCCTGATCCCCCACCCTGGGTCCCCCATGGAATCCGAAGGGGGTAGAGTACCGTACCGTAGCAGTCCCTGGATCCTATCTGCTAAGGCAAAATAAACCTGTCATGAGACTCAATATTTCACCCAATGAGATATGCTAACCCCCAAAATTTTTGGCTGCCCTACATTCCATGCACCTACATTCACTTTTGAGATCCTGGTGCTTCCACAGCCTTTCAGGGTCGTGCGGAAAATTTTTACAAAATTATAGGCATTCGAATGCTACTTTTTAGTTCAACTTCAAGATCAAATAACATTGGGAGCATAACCACTGAGATTACTCACCACAAAAATCATAATTTGGAGATTTCAAGTTTATTTTTTAATGACTTATTTTAGCTAAGATCGATAAAATAGAGGACCTAATTGAGAAAAGAGGCAAAATAGATTGTTTTGAGGGTATCCGTGGCTTCGGAATAATATTTTAATAATGGGAATCAGGATCCCTAGTTAATTAAATGAGTGTGTGTGCCCAAATGCAGCTGAAAATCACCGCATTTTACGGCGATATAAGAAGGCAAACATAGCCGTAGGGGGTAATTTTTTTTGAAGGTGCAAGAGCAATTTTTGCCCAAATAATGGCACCATCTATCATGTTTTGCTCATGTTTTGCCCGAATGGACTGCTATTTTTGCTCGAACTGGGATGTCGAGAGCCCACACCCTTCACCCGCCAGGTAAGCCTATGAAAGCAAATTAGAGAAGTTTAGCAAAGTGTCTTCTGGAACCTGAGGTTGGGGTGAGATCCCGGTCTCCACGAACGTTGCGGATAAGCGCACGTCACATGTAAAGGTACAAGAAAAAACCTTTATTCGTACATGCTCTGCAACTTCTTCAGTAAACTGAGTGGGTTAAAAAACATCACATTTTCAGAATTTTAGCGAGTGTCACAAGCAAAATAGAACTACCATGGCTAAGAGAGGGACCTCTCCTTGGTCCATTTTGCAGAGCGTCTGTCCAAAATAGTTGCATCTTTAACAGTCTTTTGAAAAGTCGGTAACTTAACAAAGATCGATGTGACAAAAACTTTGGCTTGAATTTTGTCTTACAAGAAGTACTAGAGAATCAGGTAATTCTTGGCAGTAGCATGATTAAATTGGGGGTGGGACTCAGCCCCCATCACCGAAGTGAGTCGGCGGAAAATTGCTCAGTCGGGAGATTTACAGGTTAAGGGAAAGCAAAAGTTTCAAGATATACACCGAACACTAAACCCAACTAGTATTGAAAATGTTTTTCATTAATTTGGTCGTCCGCCAGAAAATAATTAGTCATGAAGCTTTAACTAAGTGGCTAATGGTGCAGGTATGCCTTTTAACATCAACTGTTCCCCTCTGTTTAGTCTCATTAAGCTCATTTTATGGATATGTTTCAGAAGTTTATAAACTTCCTTTTGGGAGACATCAACTTTCCGTCATTGGAATCAAATTTCGAAAACTGAAACAATCTGATCAATAATGACTCTACGACCAATTTACGAACTTCCTATCACCTTATGTTGCATGAGCTCCCGGGTGCTTCTACTCCTGGACTCCTATGGGGGCCGATGCTCCTTGACTACGCCAAGGGCCCTAGAAAGCCCGGGTTTAGTCTCGCGCTTCGCGCTCAAGGTGAACCTTATGTGGCTTTCTTTCGTACCACTAGGGGGTCGCTGACAAATTAGATGTACCCCCACCTCCAAAAACCTGTACACGCCACCGTACTGATTCTGGGGTAGTTCAATCTCTGACGCACAGCTACAAACTATACTGACCAACAGGCTTACGCGAGGAATTCCGCCGAGAAATAAATCGCGAATTGTGATTCCACATGCATGGGGATCCAGGCCCTTGCATTCTGTTTGCCATTGGATAATGGTGCCTAATTCCTTCCAGGGCGTGAAGACACCCATATATAGAGTCGCCGGTGTGTTTTGAAAGAAGTTTTACGGTGCGATACAAAATGTAACTACTGCATAATTTTCCAGGTGCGGATCCAGACATTCCAAAAAGGGGTGGGGTGACTAAGAGAATGCAGAGATGTGATGGAGCTGCTAATTATCCTTATGTTTTATTACTGAGGAATGAGGCCGTAAAAGCCCCCCCCCCCCCCCCCCATACGCGCCTGTTTTCTGTGGGAGTAAGAGCAAAGAGAAGCGTAATAAGGAAACTAAAGCATTTTTATGTTATACATGTTAATGTTTCATTTAGCATTGCAAGATTGAATCATAATAAACCAAGTAACCGGCATCTCCTATAACTTATCTCATGTCTTTCTTCGCTTATTTTTGTAACAATTTTTAGTATTTTAAGCTCTGGAAAGAAGGAGAAGAAGAAAGTGGAAAGTACCCCTCTCCGCGTTATCCCATGATTGTAAGCTTCGGTTTCAAAAGTAGGGGTGTCTTCGTCGGCCAATCACTAATCTTTAATTGAGGGAAGATATTGAGAACCTTGGGAATAATACGGCTCATTCTTGGCCCAGAAGTACACTTTGTGACAAATGCGTAGTTAAAGGTAAAGAGCAGTCCCCCAAACTTATTTTGAAGAAAAAGCTAAATAACACGATTTTCACCTTATTTCTCTTCAAAGTATCTTTCATTACATTTTTTGACTTTACTATTGCATATTCGAGGTACACCAAGCAGTTATTTCTGGTAAATTTCACTTTTAAACAGAAAAAAGTTGTCACATGACTCCCAACAGCCTATCCTGAAACTGGACAGTCTACTAAACTTCTACAATTTGGGATGACTGCTCCTTCCCTTTAAGAGATTTGCCTATACTAATGTCGAAATGTAGGACACTTCATATTTTTGGGGGAAAAGTAATTTTACATTAATTTCAATACACTCTGATGGCAAGCAAGTACGTTTCACAGCCAAGTTCTGACTGCCGTTAGACATCAAACAATAAGAGAAAGCTTAAACAGAACTAAAGGAACTCTGCTTCTAAACCTTATTTTTCCAAGACAATACACAAACAAAAAATTCAAAAAACCCCAAATTCGTTACCATTTGAAACTTCATCCAGCGAATTTACTCTAAAAGAGTCACTTCCAATTTAAACGAAGTTCTCCAGAGAGATATCCCAATCCCTGGTCTCCCATTCGCACCTTCACTGCACTACTAGGCCCATAATCACACACAGAAAGAGCTTTCAGGGAGAAAATATTTCAGGAGGGATGCTTAAATGCATTTATATCCTCTAGGGGAGAGGGGAGGGTTCAAAGAATTTTCAAAGAGGACTTCACCATCCCTGTCCCCGGTTCCCATGGCCTGGGCTTGCTTTCACACTTTGCGAAGATGCAGTTTCCAATCTCGGAAAACTGCTTCTCTGGTAATTTTACTGCGAACGTACGTAGATGCCTCCAACATTTCCTCTGACTTTGGAATTACGGTAGTGTATTGCATTTCACCCAAGCAGTTGTATTATATTAAACCTATATTTCCGAAACTGTCACTTATTACCACATTAATACAATACTCAAGGATCAATCACAGTGTCAGAGACCACTGACGCAGATATAACATAAAAAAAAATTGTGGCTTGAAAAGAAATTTCTTCCGTAATATATAACACCCATTCCCTATTTAAAAACAAAAAATGAACTTGAACAATAAATAAGGCTGTCACGAAAATGAGTTTTTTTTCGCCTTTGTTTTAAGTGTGGTTTCGTGAATGTGTCCTTAAGAATTCTTGTGTCCTCATAACTCTTGCGCACTCTCTCTTCAACACTGCTGCCACGTGCAAGACGATTTAATTTCTCCATTGGCACAAACATTTTATTCTGACCACAGCTATTATCAAAATGGTCAAAATTTTACTTTTGCTATTGTTTTACGTGGTGCACAACAGATCTGTTTTAAGATATACAAATACTTCATTCCAATGGTTTTAATTAATTTTTCTCTTGACCCCCTTAACACTTGCGTGTTTGGTCAAGCATCCGCAGAAGGCCCCAGGCTCGATTCCCAGGTCGAGTCATACCAATTAAGACTCTAAAAATGGAACCTACTGCCGTTGTGCAGGGACGTTCAGCGTAAGCAACGGAGTAGGGAAAGCAAGTCAGTGAGCCACAACTGGAAAGAAGCCGTGGCCGGCTCGACTTGAACCAATAGGTTGGAAACTGGGCCGTTAAACTCCATCTTACTATCTAACCCTTGAAACACAACAGTGTTGACTCTGGAGTGTGCCATTCTGCTTACACCTGGTCCAGCACCTACCCCACATCATTTTAAACGGGTGCAAACTCAGGGTGGCACGTTTGTTCCTCTGCGAGACCCCGTTCAATCCTGGCGTAGTGTCTAATCCTTTGTATAGAGATTCATATTTGAATAAGGTTGGAATCCCACTATGAGGGAATATTTAGTGCTTGAAAATGAACGCGAAGTTGACAAAGTCCCTAACAAACACCAGAAATAACAAAAACACAGGAGGCAAAGCTATCTACAAAGACAATACACAAGACAGTATACAAGATGCTATATTGTACCATGCAAAACACTTTTGACAAGGAGGGCTGGCACCAGTGACACTTACAGCGATCCTAGTCTGTGATACTACAGAGGTCCACCTCTGTCATCATGGTCACTTTAATCCCAGGGTAGTTTTGGAGATGGAACTCAATTCTATCAAAGGCTAAACCAAAAATTTACATACTATCCAGAAATATCTTCACTTGGCAAACTATTCAAATTGTATTCAGTATGCTTTCAGGAGGGTTTATAACCATAGGGAGGGATGAACACACCACATTTTTGTCCCTTGGGAGAGAATGTGCCCAAAAGATACGAGGTACAACAATATCATGGTATAATAATACCAAACCAGGGCTACAAAAATAGTGAGAAGTATTGCTGATTAGTTGATTTTCACTATGTCAGAATGGAGTGAGGTCTGGCAGTAGGGCAGGGCGGGCTGATGAGCACCTAAAATGAAAAAGGGGGGGGAGGGGGTGATCACCTAAAATGATAATGGGGGTATGAAAATATCTGGAGCCACAACCAAAAAAATGACTGATTTTAATACAGCACCTCATCAAATAGCCAGGATGGTAGGTTGAAGGGATAAATTACAGTCATATAATCAGCCTGTTCACATTGTTATTTTTATTTGACACAAAATAAATAAAGTAGATTAGTTTTGACAATAAAGGAAAGATAAATAAGTCAATGGGACAAGTCAGATTCAAAAACAGGAAACTCATCACAATTTCCTTGCTAAAAGTTGTTTATTTATGTACACACTACAAATGGACGGTTGAGGACAACATTTTCAAGAGGTTATCAAAATGCTTATTAGGCTTGCAAAGTGTTTGACGTGGAAGGACTTTGTGACAAGTACCAAAACCGTGGAAAAATCAGCTACGTTGGGGAATAAATTAATATCATTAAATCCAAGACCATACATGCACATTGGAATGGAATGGAAATAAAACCAATCTTAATTGCTCAAACGTTATTTTTAGGTAGCCTGAGGTATCAACTAACTTTCCTGCTGAAAGTGAACTTCCCTTTCTTGAGCAGAGACATTAATGTAACCACTATCAGTCTATATTACATTTTTTTTTTCTCTGTCATTTCTTTTTTCTCTGTCAGAGCCTTTCAGATTACAACAGAAATTAGGGAGAAAAATTATTCTACACAAAGAATGGAAATATACTTTATGAAGGCAACTTTAGCAGAAAAGAAGGCCACACTTAGAATGCATTTTATATGCACCTACAGAGATGATACAAGTCTCTACAATTCTTGATCATGCAATATTTACAGATATTTAATGACATAAAAGGTAATATATTCGTTTTTTTACATGTCATCCTAAGCACTACCAATCTCCTAAAAGAAGGGTCCAACTCAAATAAAATTTTGAGATGTCAGAGGGGTACTCTGTTAAAATTCCATTGATATCTGATGTGTGGTTCTCAAGATATTGGCAGTTAAACTGAAGCAAATTGAAGCAAGCACATATGACATCACATTCTCACTTTATTTATCAGTCCCCCATTTTATCTTTTAACTTTACGGCCAAATTCTTCCTCAATAATCCCATATTATGGAAATGTGATTGCATAAGAGATATGGGACCTCTAAAAACATTCCTCTTGGCTAGGTCCTATCCTTATCAACTTCAAAGTCAACATAATAGTCTGAAAAAATTAAAGAACCAAAAATTCTTTTATCAACATAAGAAAGTGATATAACCACAGCTTGCTTCAAACTTACTTTGGATCATACATGTGGTAATTTCATTTGCTGCTATCCTGCAAAATACATACCTTTTGGAATGGAAGTTTCACAAAATTGTGCAGATTAAGTTCTACTTTACACATGAAATTTTTTCCTTAAACCATCCAACAATTATATTGCAAATTTTTTGAACAATGGGAAAAACTGCTTCAAGGACTAATGCTGTTGAATCTCTTTTGTTTAATTCCCTTCTGCTATCTCATGGTTAATAGAATGAATAAAAGCAAACAATGCAAGGCCAGACTGTTCAAGGTGTTGAAGATGTATACCATTCTCTTTCTCAAAATAAATTTTAATTTAAATATCAATCCTTCTGAATGAAAGCACAATTTAAGGTAATGTTTCACAAGTCATTTTAAAGTAGTCCATATTATATACAATACAGTATTGTGATTACAGAAATATGACACAAATAAGTTTCTATTTGCTCCGAGCCTTTTCATTGGCTAAAGCCAATCTTCTAATATTTCCAATACATCCTGCCGCAGCTTCTTGAAGGTCAGGGTCATTTGATCCAACCATATCTACCAAAGGCTGTGAAGAAATAACAATAATTGTATGAAATGAAAAAATAATAGGGTCTATCATATTATATAAATTATAAGTATAAAATGAAACAATTTAAGTCAATTTTAAAAACATTTTTTTCCTGGTAATGTGTTACAAATTTTTCCTCTTGTTAAAGTTAATGCTACAAAGTGCCATTGAAATTTAAAAGCATCATTACTGAAAATTTTTGCCTCAAATAAAATTATTAACTTATTTCCTCATGGATATTATCCTCTCCCTTACATTAATTTACAAAAAATCATGCTCAAGACAAATGGAGTGTTCCCACCACCTGCTGGAGTGCATGACTACAGACTATTATTAAAGTTTGCCAATTATGTTGAAGGCTAACAGCCCTAATAATGAAATGGTTTTTTTCAGGGGAAGTGAGTATTGGGGAAAATATTTGAAAATATTTTTATGGCACATTATTTCTTGATGATGACAAAAATTCAAGAATGTGGAACTACTTACTGCTACAACCCCACTCTCATGCATGGTGATACAGTTGTTTGGGTCTCGAGACAGTTGAAACAATGCTTCAGCTGTTGCTCTATGTACATCACAATCTGGAGACTTGAGGTATTTTACCAGAGGTGCTACTGCACCATGGTTGCCAAATGCTACCCTGTTGTTACCCCACATACAGCAACGGGCAATGGCATCTGCTAAATGTCTCCTCAGTTTGTCGTCCGTCTAGAAGGTGAATAAAGATGAGCATTGATGAAGAACAACCATTTTTTGAAAACAGCAAAAAGAGACCCATGCACCAATTCGAGGATTGAAAAAGGAAGCAATCATTTAATCATACAATGAGACTTGTTGATGTCCAGGTACCAGGGGTCACTTGCAAAATCATACAATTGTAAGTAATATGTGCTTCTAAATATGAGCAATCTATAATTCAGAACCTTAAATGAAGTCTGAGAGATAAATGCTGAGTTGGAACTCACTGCAATCGACAATGGGATCCTTGAGCCCTTTTGCATTTCTTCCATGGTTTATATCTCCATTTGATGGTTCCCCTGACATCTTCCCCAAGACAATAGACCTTATGCATTGACAACACACTGACATCATCCTTGGGGACAAAACAATGGAACACGTAGCTGCACGCATAAGAATTCGCCCTGCATGTGTAGCAGACTATGCGCATATTCAACTGGTTGACAAATCAGCTGTCTGTATTTTTCGGTGTTGGTTTGTTTTGCCCCAAAGGAGGGTGTACTTTAAATTTTTGCTCTTTGACATCATATGCATATGGTCTATTGACCAAATAACTTCCACAGGGAAAATTCCAACCCACACAGACTATTCTCAAACCACAAAATATCCCCATATGATTTCAAAACAAGAATAATTTTCAATTTTCTGTTGAAAAAGTTGTCTGAAGGTTAGCTGACATAGTGGAAATGCCAAGGTCTATGTGCGAACTGTGCTGGGGATGGGTGAGGAATGTCCTTAGGGCAATGCTGCAAGAGAGTTCCAGGGGGAATTTTACATCGTTGGAAATTTACACAAAAATTTTCCTATCTCAATAACTAACTTTGACTGTGAAAAAAAAAATCTTACAGAGGTTTCAATTGCTGTCTTGGGAATTTAAAGTTTGTTACACATGCTCGCATCATAACAGGCAGTCTTTGTGTAGAACAGGTAAATATTTTTTTTCAAAATGGTAGTACTCTATGGAATGCATTTTTTTTTCATCAACTTACAGTGGTAGCAAGCTTTGCCAGCATAGGTACAACACCGTGATCAGTAATGACAGCCAGATTTTCCTCGTCTTTAGCAATCTTTGCGATAGCTGCACAAACACTGGACAAGACTTCTTTATCTTCTGATTTAAGGAGACTGACAATCAATTCCAGACCACCAACAAAAGATCTCACCATTTCACCAGCATCCTACAGAATCAAGACAAACAAAAGACACATTCAGGTGTAGAGGTTGCGCATGGTAAAGTGTGCATGTGACATAATATTTTTGATACACCTCGCTAAGGCTGGATGGCAACATTCTTTATAGTAATGCATATACTACAGGAAATGTTTTTCATACTTCTGCCCTTGACAAGAATAGTTGTTTGTTTTTATGCTTCTATTATAATCCATCGCTTCAAGAAATCGCCTTCTGTGGGTTCTGTGTTGTCATGAATGACTAGGGATTGAAATTTAAAAGGATGACCATGGGTCTACTATGATAGTTTAGGGCTTAGCCTGGAATTACTTTTGAGAGGTGGCCACCCTCAAACATTTGGGCCACCACTTAACAGAAAATTGCTTTGATAGATGGGTTCGAAGTTTATATCTGTGCATGCATTTGTGATGTTTGTGACCTTTCTGTTCAGGTCAAACGGTATCAAACTATCTGAGTGTTGTGCCAGCCATGCATAGCATACTGTTTTGCATGTTTTTACATCACGCCATCGGCTGCTATTAAACACATGTAAAAAGTGTTACCTGTTGACCTTTGACCCACTGCATAATACTGCTCCATGAAGAAATTCCAACAGGTCTAATGCCACATGCAATGTGACAGGCATTAAAGAAGTGATAGTTCTACCTCCCTGTTGATTGTCAAAGCTGGCACCATTTTGCCTTCACACCTCACAACCTCTGAATCCAACTGGAAACCCTGTGTTTGCAGTCCAGGGGGCCATTCCACAAAGAGTTACGCACAAACTTAAGTTTGATTCACCATACTTAAGCCAACAGTAAATCATACTTATGATCGTGCGTAACTCTTCGTGGAACGGGCCCCAGATGGTTTAGAAAGCTTACTGTTACAATTATGAGTGCATATCTCTATAACATAACTGAAGTGGAAGTGCATATCATTCAAAGAAACAAAATGTTCATAACAGTATGGCCAAGGTCGAAAACATTCAAGAACTGAAAGTCATTTATATCCAGGTGCTCTGTTTGCAGTTACCTGATCCTCAATAAACCATTAGCACTGGAGGTGGAATTTTGATTGTTTGAGCATCCAGCCTTAAATAACAAACTATAAAATTTGTGAAAGGTTACATGAGATGTTGGCAAAATTTAGTATGACAAGACAGATTGCTTCAATATTTGAACAGAAGTAAATGAAAAGGCTGTAAGGTACATTCATTAAATTACAAAGTAAGCTTATGTTCTGTTTTATGCAGTATCTTGGTCCAGGAGAGTGTGGAGTGGGGTCAGGAGGTTGCTTCAGGTCTGAAAGAGATGGGAGATTGTTTGAGCACAGCTATGAAAGGAAAGAAACTAAAGGCAACAGGGTCAGCTAGATTCAGTTGGGGAGGGGGATTGTGAAGGGGAAAATCATTGACAGATCCCATATAAAAGAAACTTCATAAGCAGGGCTGATTCAAGTTGCATTTCTTGGCTACAGGCACTTATGCATTGTCACATACATTGTTATGGGACATCAGGTATAGTATAAAGTGAGTAGCTAAGTCACCAATGTACTTTTGAAATTATTTACATACCGACTGATGTTTAATTTATATTTTACATAGGGGAAATGGTGATAAGTTTTCTCTTCTCTGATTACTTTCATCATCAATTTAAAAATTCCACTTTTTGTCCTCTATGACAATCCCCAACAAAAATTTCAATTGTCAAGAGCTCACCTTTGCATTTTCAATACAAGGACATATTGCCCAGGCAGCACTTGCTTGGACCTCAGGATTCTGGTTCTTCAAAAGAGACCACAAAAGGCGTACTCCATCCAATCGATCAATAATCCTGTCAATCAATATTATATTGAATATTAGTTGGTTAAATTAGGTTTTTCAGCTCAGTTTCTAACCAAATGGTTTAAGTCAGGCAAGCTTCTGCTTTTTCTCCAGTTGTGGCTCACTGGCTGTGTTCCCTACTCCATTGTTTATGCTAGTACAAACCACAATGGCAGTTGGTACAATATTGAAATACTATTACAGACCCTACATATTTTGTTTCATTAGATCATTCAGAGATTTTAACAGAATAAGCAGGAAAATTATTCCCTCAAAATAACCATTTCTCCAAAAGTTAAGTAATTTTTTTTGTTTGTAAATTTTACAGAGAAGCAATAAGATTTCTGTGACAAACAAGAACAAGAAACTGCAAAACAAACAAAAAAGCAGTAAGGTACCAAGGGGTCTGTCTTTTCAGGGTGATGCACACTCTTTAACAAAGAATTTCCTAACTGGCTGACGATAACCCTAATGTCTAACCAAATCCCTAACCCAAACAAAGAATACAATCAATACAATACAACAGCAACAGCCAATTAACAATCACCTTGTTAAACAGTGCGCATCTACCCACCTTTTCAGGACTTCAATATTTCTACATGTATACTATGTTTAAGCATGTTAGAGGATGATGTAAGAAGGTACATAACTGGTCCTACACTACTGTGTAAAGGGTGCTACAGATGTCATGTCAAGCTATAAAAACATTTTGCAAGTGATGTCAGCATGTCTCTTCAGGATATGCTGGCTGTCACTCATCATGCCCACTAGGTACCTTACTGAAACGTGCATATCACAGAAACTAAGTAACAATTGTTTTAAAATGGACACTTGGCCTTTAAAGTAGAGAAATATGCAGTGCAGTGATGTTGGTACAAAAACCTGTATACACTTGTAGCACATTACTTACCCCATATTATCAGGCTCAGTAGCACAAGCTCCCACAGCTTTGGTGACATTTACCAGTAGGGACTGGTTGGTACCTGTAAGAAGGTTTACCAGGGGTGGTATACCCCCTGCTTTCCTGATGGACATTCTGTTTGTAGGTTCCTGGGCAGCACACTCTCCCAGGGCACCTACCACATTAACAAGGACCTAAAAAAGAAAGAAATTAGTACATGCCATGAAGACTGTTTTTCTTCATCGGCAACTGTCTGACCTAACCACAAATTGCAATAAGCTCATTACAAAAGAACGAAAAAAAAAATTTCAAAGTTTCATTCAACAACATTATGAATCATCTGATACATTTTCATGATGAGAGTACCTGATGAGAAAGAAGCAACAAAGCTCGTTCAGGGATCACATACAGCTCTCTACACCTTTACATTTAATCAAAGTCCTGTCTCAAATAATACTATCCTTGTTCCAAATTTCATTTGTGGGGTCCCTTCAACTCCCATATTTTTAATTACAGATTTAAGATCACAAACCATGATAGTACAGCCTAACTGATGAACCTATTGCATGCCAACATTACATCTACATCAGGCCTTGAATTTTGAGGTGTGTGAGTGCAATCACCCACAACCACTCAATTTAAATCACTGTGAGAAGGACTTTTTGCACACCTGGATTAACAATAGAACTAAGGTAACTGTATAAGTTTTATAACACAGCACACCTGTAACACTTCTTAATTTCCTGAGGAGAGTAACTTTTGGCACACCTGGAAAATATATAACTCAAGACCTGCTTAGACTTTTCCTACAGGTGTCTTAGGTCTGGTTTCTGCAATCTCTTCATATCTCACACTTTGCAATAGTACACGCACACGAAACCTTAAAAAAATGATGGTGGTAAGAGAGGCATCCTTTCTGCATGAGTAGGATAGTGTCTGTTTCAGAGTCCAGATTGACTGGTTTATTAATTTGAATTGAACCACAATGCCACAGATTATACTACACTATACAACTAAATTAAAATATCTTCTACTTTGAACATATTTCACAGTTAGACATTTTGAAAACATTGGGGAGAAACTAGAAATGTTCAAACAATTCCAAGAGAAATTCCACAGTAAGGTAACTAAGAGCCATATTCTGACCATTCGTTCTTTTATGGTCGCTGGCCCGAAGCTTTGGAATGCCCTCCCGATTCATATTCGGCAGTCCTCTTCTATTAATTCTTTTAAGGATGCTTTGAAAACTTATCTTTTTAGGAAATCTTTTTCTTGATTTTTGTACTTTGCAAAGCGCCATTGAGTGTGTTTCATCACAGTAATGTGCGCTATATCAAGTTTTGCAACCTTAACCTTAACCTTAAATCTTTTTCTTGATTTTTGTACTTTGTAAAGTGCCATTGAGTGTGTTTCATCACAGTAATGTGCGCTATATCAAGTTTTGCAACCTTAACCTTAACCTTAACCATTAAATAGTGACTTTATTCATGCATTATTCATTTCATTTCATTTCATTTATTTATTTTTGGTTTATCACAACACAAGATTGAAAACAAGAATCACAAAGTAAATAAGTAACAAAGAGTGTGAAAGGAAGTGCACTTAGAAACCCTTTGGGGCTTGTCGAGAAGTGACACTCCCTAAAAAAGAAATAATAAAGAAAATACGAAGATGGAAGATAAGACTAGGAAAAACATAGAAAAAGTCATAATAGACACGCAACCCACCATCCCACGTCACCCGTCCTAGAACTCAACCACCACCCACCCCTCGGGCTCAACAAAGAAGCTAAATAGGCAGGAATACAGTATAATAAACAAGTTCATGGGTTTAATACAAGCTTATATAGAACCTTTGAAGATTTTTCCTAAAAGAAGTTAAGGAAGGCTTTGTCTTAACAGTAGACGATAGGTGATTCCAAAGAGTGGTGGCACGGTAATGCAGACTGTTCTTGTACAAATTGTTGTGATGCTTCCTTGTATGTAGATGATCAGCTTGTCTTGTGTTATGTGAATGTATCGATGAGTTATGTGTAAAGAGAGAGTTTAGTGAGCTTGGAAGCATTTCATGTAGAGAACGGTAGACAAAACTGGCAACATGTAGTTTGAATAGGTCAGTAAGTTTAAGTAAATTCATGGATTTGAATAAATTGTTTGTATGATCTCTCTAATTGGAACAGGTGATATGTCTGATTGCTCTTTTCTGTAGAACACCTAACTTATTTAATAAATACTTGCTTGATCCAGACCAAATAATGCAACAGTAAGTGAGATGTGGGAGTACAAGTGTTTGATAAAGGGACCTGAGAATGCTTCTGGGGAGTGTATGTTTCAGTTTTGAAAGGATTATGTTATTTGCTTAGAGGAAATAAAATAAAAGTGGCAACTACATTCAGGTGCAACCCTTTAAATTGCAATAATCCACTTCCTTTAAACATCCATGCCTGGACTACAAATGATACACTACTACTGCTATTTTGTTATTCATATTAATTGCTTACACCCTTACCTCCTCTGGTTGGTCATTCAACAGTGCCACTAGTAATTCAATGGCCTTCAATTCCTGGAACCGGGTCACATTTTCAGGGCTCATGGCACACTTCCAAATAGCCCCAGTAGCTGCTGCCAACAACTCTTTGTTCTCTGAACTATTTAACAAAGCAACCATTGGATCCAGGCCACCGTACATTCGTACCAGGTCTCTAGTCTCCTTCTCTTGTGCACATTTGAAAATAGCACTGGCACAATGCATCTGTAGTTCCTGGTTCTCAGAGTTGAGGTTCTTGACAAGGTCTTCTATCATTCCCTCTGTTCTGATCGCTAGTCTGTAGCTATGCTGTAAAGAGATGGAAGAAAGCTGTCTTAGTTTCACATGAGAACCATTGCACAGCCTTTTCATAATCATGACTTTCAAAAGCAATTTCGAGATGCCAGGATGAAAAAAGACCACAGTCACCACACATACTATCAGTGGTGGCAGTATGTTATAAAGCAATTTTTTGTAGAAAGTCAAAGCAGATTGGTTGGCTGCTTGCTGGAGTTACATGCTTCAACATATAACCTTCTGGTTTTATAATCAAGTGGTGCACACAGCCTTTTTTCCAGTTGTGGGTCAAGGAAGTGTTAGGGACACTTCTTTCACTCTTTGCTGATATAAAAAGGGAGGATTTGAATAACTCCTAAAATGAAGAGTTTATAAATCTAATAATAATAGTATGTTGTTGGTATGGCAGTATCTTTTGTTGTTCATCCACAGTAGGTCAGCATACTTGGTCGAAATTGTGAACAGTGTTACTCAGAAAAAACAGAGGGCAAATGGTTCCACACCATTCAAACCACCATGCTGGCTTAGGATTCCTTCTTGGAGCTCAGTTAAATCACACAAATTTTAAGCAGTCTCATTTTTACAAAAAAAACAAAATTCTAGTTTTTGTTTGATAACAGAATGTAATGCTAATACTAGCCCAGGAGAAAATTCCTGTTGACACCTGTTCAAGTGCCAACAGGTTTGAAGAGCTATTAACAGGTATGAACAGGTACTTTTACAATAACCTTTGGGGAAAAATGAAAAGTTAACATATCAACAGGTAACACTTATGAAGCTAACAGGTTCCTTTTGCTACCTGTTGAAACCTGTTGTTATTGTTTCTAATTATCTTTTGTACCTGTTTTTAATGCTCCATAAAATTTGATAAATGTGCAAACGGACATGTTATCTGCAACCTATGGTCCACAACCATCTACACGATTGTGGCCCACCAAATTTCTTGGAAAAGATTTAGGTCCTATGTCTGCAACATCCTTTTGGGGTAGAAAGGAGTCCCATGAGCCACAAAAAATGAATAACACTACAATAAGCCTTACCTCAGAGGCACATTCTTGTAATGTTCCCACAACAGGTATCAGCATGTCTTCATGATGTGATTTCAAAAGTCTTGCCAATAAAGGGATTCCTCCAGCTTTTCTGATAGCCAGCTTGTTCTTTGTGCTCTTACTACAACTCCAAAGGGCCAAGGCCCCACACTTGGCAACTTCAATGTCCTTCTCAACATCTTGTGTCATGGGGATGGACCCCAGTGGGGCACAATCAAGGAGAGCAACCTGTAATATGAATGACACAGAGATGTGAACCTAAGGAAATTTATGAGCTGGGAATGGCACTGCATACAACCAGGACTGAAGGCAAACACTATCAATAACAATGCTGATGTAAATGAGATAAATATTGACAAATAGTAGCAGAGTTGTAACTGGGGTGAACTTTCCGCTGCAGAAAACCAAATGGGACATTATCTGTTACAAGCATAAACAACTAAAAGCAATTTCCATTTGGGTAGTCATACAATGCATGAAGAGGTTCAATTAAATTGAATTGGGAGGAAGGGATCTACTTCTATTTGGGAGGGGGTTGGGGAAAATAATGAAGAGTGGTTTGGGACATAATAAAGGAAGTTGTGCAAACACAATAGTTGGAAAAAAAGTCTTTTGATATTCTTACCAGTTTCCTGATGCCACGATGTTGTCTCACAGTTCTTCGTGCCCTGCGAAATTTTGCAACATGAGCGATGGTCTCTGCTGCTAAGCATTTTAAATCTTTGTTTGGTGATTTTAATATGTCCACCATTGTCTGAAGGCCTCCAAGATCAGCAATGGCACGACGAATTTGAGTATTATGAGAAATCTCTTTTAGAATTCTCAAGGCTCCAATCTGAAAACAGGATTTAAAAAATGAATGTTTAAAGTTGGAAATAAATACAATTTAATTAAAATAAGGCATATAAACGACTGATTTTAATTTTGTAGGTCATATCTGCTATGGTTTGCTTTCACTTTAAAAAAAAAAGCAAACATGTAGATCACTTTACAGAATATCAGGTTGTCACGAAAAAGAAAGCATGATTCAAAAATATGAGTGTCATCCCTTGATGTAATAATATGTCCTATATCTGTGTGGGCAGGTGTTTTGACTTGGTTATTATACCATGTATTGCTTGATATATGTCTAATCTTAAAAAATTGATTCTGAAGTGCTGGCTTTCAAGTATTTCTTACAACTTTTTGAAATGGAAAGCTGCGGTTAGTAGAGTCTTGGAAGTTTCTTTGCTCAGGTGACTACAACAAAGATGGAAAGACAAGGGGTAAATGGAGAGTTCTATTTGAAAACTTGAAACACTTGAAAGTTGATCTGTTCCTCCCCTCTAAACCACCCCACTGCTATTCCAGTTGAAACCTGTTGAAAAGGTTTCAACAGGTACAACAGGTAATTGGACCAAAATCAACAGGTTTTTAACAGGTACCAACAGGTACCTGTTGGCGTTTTTGGTGTTACCTGTTGATGCCTGTTGACTTTCATCACTCTAACAGGTAACTGGAACATTGCCTGTTCATACCTGTTGGAATTTCAACAGGTCTCAACAGGAATTTTCTCCTGGGTTTAATTGCAATCAACAAACCGGGAGTTACATAATGAACTCTCGGAAAATATTCCAGCTTCACTGCAACGCTCCAGCTTTTGTGTTTGTTTGTATTTAGTGGGCAGGAGAAAAGGAATGTTATGTCTTAGGCCATCTTGATCTTGGGTTACCTCCATCCTCTGAACTTTCAAACTCCCCCTGTGGGCTGGGGTTGTAGAATATGCCCACTGTATTCCCCGCCTGTTGTAAGAGGCCACTAAACGGTGGGACTTGAACAGCAATTGAACAGTATGACACTTTATAACACTTTGGTGTTGGTGTGTGGTTAAATCTTATCTAACTAACTAACTGACCCTCAAACACAGCTTTTGATCCCCTTTTGGAGATATGATCTTTTAATGCGAGAGGATCAAAATCTCTGAATCTGATCCTGAGTGCTTCCACACTCCAAACTTGATATGGGGGGGGGGGGGATTCAGATCTGCATCTAATCCCATGCTTGATATCAAGTGTGAAAGCACTCATAGAGATGCAGCATATGACTGATGTGAGATCTTGTTTGTATGAGAGTTGAAGAAAGACTAACCTTGCATTTGATTTCATCTGTTTCCAGTAAGTTGATCAAGACCTCTAAGCCACCGACATCTCTCATAGCAAGCTGACACGTCTCCTGTGCTAGGTTAAAATCTCTCATAGCACATAAAGCAATAACAGTGGCTGTTTGATTGCCTCCCTAAAATATTCAGTATCAAAGAAAATCATAACCTTAGTGATTTACAAACATTAAGAACTAAAATAAACGCATCATCAACATTAGATATCACTTTTATCTTTCAATATACTGGGTATATTTCTTCTCACAGCAGTGAATTAATTTAAGGCACAAAAGTCATCGTTTTGACATTAAAAAAAAAATTGCTTAAAATTTGCAATTTGTACTTTCAAATGAAATAGACAATGCACGCCCCCTCTCACCTTTATAAGACATGACAGAAAAAATAAACAAACAAACAAACAAACAGACAAAAAACAAACAAAAAATGTATTTATAAACACAGGCTCACATCCTGTCCTAAAAGTTGTAATACTTAAATTGCAAAAAGTGATAAAATAAGCTCAGAAAGCATTCCTTGTGTTTATCATGATTATTTAGTAGCAGCATACCAGACAAAATAAAATTCTCTTCACAGTTACAGTTAAAATTGTTTCATTAGATGACTAACCTTGAGGTATTTAACTAATTTCTGTATCTGCCAGTATTCTGAAGGTAAATCAGAATTCTGTTCCTGTCTTCTGTCTGTTGCTTCTTCCTCTTCCTCACTCTCCGAGGAGCTGTCTGACATATCTTCTTCAAAAGCAGGAGTTTTAGTTTTTCTTTCACTGAATTTAATAAACATAAAGTATAAAATGTGGATTCATGTTGATCTTTGGCATCACCAGTGTTTGCTCAATATTTGATGACTTGAACTATTTCGTTCCTAGCAGTGTTCCATTCTTCAGGGGATTTGACTGTACCACTTTGATTGGGGGAGGCATTTTTTTATTTTTGTTTTTAATTTAAAGCAGAATTAACTTAGGGTAGATCAATGAAAAAATTGTTAATTCCTGTGATTAATTTTACTTACATTTCAATGTTTAGAGAAAGAGAGAAAGAAATCCCCTTACAAAAGCCTCCCTGTGGTTTCCAAATATCTCTGATTCAATGCAGATTAGATTTTCTTCTTACTTCCCAAAATGCTGTAACATATGTTGTTAAAGCGAACTCTCACGCTCCCTTAATTCAGATTCCTCTCCAGCTATTCTCCACATTTACACTATAAGGGAGCTGGTGCTTAGGGTATTGGAAGTTTAAACATTTGTTTCGAAATGAAGTTCCACATTTACAAACAAGGAACACTCATCTACAAGCTATACAAAACTACAGTAGTACTCTGCAATAAATTCCACATACTGCCACCAGTAACTCATGGTGTATTTTCTCCCCAAACCCTTCAACCTCTAAATTCCCTACTGCCATCTCCCTTGCCATTCCCAACAAGAATTCATTTTATCACCTACACCTTCCCTTACTTGGATAATTCTCTTAATCATTTTGTAACAGCCAAATGGTACAATAACAACACTTTTGACAACCCTTTCAAAATTAAATCATTTGCAGCAAGAAAAAAAAAAATCTCTCTCTTTTCACTAAAACTGAAACCATGAAGTACAATATTCATTACTAGGGTAGAATGTTTGAAGCACTTTAAGTAAAGAACTGAGAAAAAAAAACCTGGCAAAAGAGAACAACATGAACTACCAAGAATCATCTTTTTGAAATTACAACAAATCTGGATTATTTTTAAGTTTACCTTGCTTGTCTGGAATGTTTCTTATTTTCTTTGGCTTCTTTTTTCTCGTTTGATTTATTTAGTTCCTCTGTCTTCCAGTTCAATGTTGGTTGCATCTGTTTGCCTGTTTCTTCTTTCTTCTTGGTGCGCTTTGTCTGTGTGAATGAAACAATTGACAAATCTCTCAACATTTTGGGTTTAATCAACATTTAGGGACGGTATAACCAGTTGACAAGTGGGGTGGAGGGGGGGGGGGTGAGGGGCTTAACCTTTTAGCAGCACAATATGTTTAAGCAAATGAAAACCCCAGTTCTAAGTTTAAGGCAGTCAAAATGTCACAGCATATAAAGTGGTGGTGGGGGGGGGGTGGGGATCAGGCCAACCCCCCCCCCCCCCCCACCCCTATATCCTGCCTCTGCAGTGCCTGACATTAATTTTAGTACTTCCCACTTGCAGATCTACTGAATCTTATCTTTCTGCAACTACAATAAAAGAACTTACATAAAAAGGTTGATTTTTTTAAACAGGTAGTACAATTGAAATTTCTTCACAAAATTAATTAATGCACTTAAAACCACTTCATATAAGTACATGTAACTATCGTTGAAAGAGTTTATTCAGTCTTCAAAACTACTATATTACAAAGTTTAACATTCTGACAATAAAGATGTGAAACAAAAGTGATATCACATTCAACTGCAAACATGAAATATTTACAATGGGATGTTAAAGTTTGCAGACAGACCTAGTAATGTGAAATTGACAATGACATGAAAAATGCACCTCACTTGGTAATGAAATGCCACAACCTATTTACAGATCAAACAAAAAATGAAACTAAAAATAAAAAAAACATTTACTGGGGTAAGAAATTCATCATGAAATCCTACATATCACACACTCACTTCAAACAAGTTACCAGTTTTTTTGTACAAATCTTTTGTCAAAGTGGAAAATCTTGGACCATTTTTCATCTTACTTCCTTTGAAAAGTCAATTATGTTCCAAAAGGACACTCCCTCCCCTTGGAATCCCCCCTTCCAGCTGGCAAAACTCTTTCAGTGATGTGATCCCCTTTCCAAAATTGGTTACTTTGGCTACAAACATGCCTAAGCCGGTTGGATAAAGTATTACTTTGGAACTACAATATATCACCTGTTTCTTTGTATTCTTTTCTTGTTTTTGATCCTTGACCTCCTTTTTCTCTATTACTGCTTTATCCCCAACATCCTCTTCTTCAAACTCCTCCTCGTACTGCTCTCCATCTTCTCGCTTCTCTTCATAGAGCTGGAATTCTTTACTGGTGATGACTTCCTGGAAGTGACGACTTTTACTGGAGAGAAGGCTGACCAAATCTTTGTGCACCTCACCTTCTCTCTCATAGTTTAACTCAGCTCCTTCTTTCTCAAAACCCTGCAAAGACAGATGTTTGTGACAATTATTGCCATCTTTTTTAAAAAACCAACAATTTTCACATCATCATACTGTTCTGACAAAGAATGTGTCAGAACTGAACTAAAAGATTACAAAGCATATTGACTGGAATGAAAGTCTTTGCAGCCGCACTCCTTTGCCTGGTAAACACAAACTAACCTTAAAGCACTTAAGATTATACATGCATCAAGCTATTTGTAATGGTATCTTTACCCATTTTCCTCAAAGTGGCCTTTAAAACAATTTCACAACAGATGAATTGACAGCTTAAGCTCGTCACTCACTTAATGAACAATGCTTGCAAGCTTGCTCTTGCAAAACTCAAAACTGAGAACATCCCCTAATGGGAGAGCATTTGTTCCCAAGAGCTCAAAAGTGGTTGGAGTTTGCAAGCCATAATTGTAAAAGCTGGCAATGGTTCATACATGTTTAAAAACCCTGCAACCTCTTGTAAGATCATCTACAAGTGTCAGCAAGTGATTTCCCACTAGATGGTCTTCTCAAGGTTGTGAGAGTGTGCAAGTGTTGGTCACAATGTGAGCAGTTGGCTATACATTAAGAGAAAAAGTTTTTTCAAAAAAAAAGGGAAAAAGGTACATAGTATCTCCTACAAGGACATTTAAACAATGACTTGAATCTTCACTCATTATGCTGGTAAATAGGGTTTACTTTGGGTCGCTTTAACTTTGCAAAAAGGAAAATACTTTGTCCTGACCTTGTTTAAGTAAACACCAGCAGTATTGGCAGTCACAGACAATTGATCTCCATCATGTGGTTTTATCATGAGGTAGCAGATATCTCCATGAATCTGCCTCCATGGGGGTGCTCTGCATCCGTTATCAAATTCATAATCTGAAGTGAACTGGATGGACTCCAGGGCATTGTTCTTATCTTCTCCAGAGAAAGAAACCAGTAGCTTCACCTCCTGGTTTGCCTGCTGTGGTGTCAAACGAACATCCCTACAAGGAATGAGGAAATAGTTACAAATGACTGATTGATGCTTGTTATCCTGCTGTAAGGGCATAAGGAGTAACCCCAAATGTATTTTGCAACACAAACTAAGTCTCCAAAATTTCCTGTCATTTCTTTTTGAACTATCTTTCAATATTTTAGAGCATAATGCTACATATTTTAGTAAACTAAAAAGCGAATCCATATAAATTTCAAAATTCTGTGAGAAAAAATGTTGTCACATGATTCTCAAGTGGCATGAAATAGAATAGTCTACTAAACTTATCCAAATTGGCTTGACTAAATTTCCCCTTCAACTCCAGGGTTCCTGCACTTTATTGAAAATTAACTTTCATGACCTTTCCATGACCAAAACACTCCACATGACCTTCAACTTGACATCTTCCATAAAGTTTTCAACCATAACAGTAAAATTTGAGGTAAACAGAATAATAAATTTTCGGACATAATGAGTGGAATTCATTTTGATATTAAATTTACAAGAGAGCATGAGCAATGTCCCTGTGTGGTAATTTATGACCTTTCTAGATTTTTTCAGGCCTTGAAAATAATTTTCCAAATTTTGATGTTTTTTTTTCAGGTTTTACATGACCTAGGGAGCCTTGAGACTTGCAAAAAGTTCCAGTATAATGTGTATTGATATCATAATGAAGTAATGTCATGTTACAGGTTGAAACAGCATGCAGACTTGGAGATTTGAAGAAAGATTTCACAGTTGCGTCTATGAGAAGACGATTGGATGGACTACTGGACCTCTCCACTGATGAAACTGTCCCCAAACCCATCGAGAATTATAACATCCCCCCACCCCCTTAACTGCATACATGAGACCAACTTACTGTGTTATTTTTTTAAGTGTCTGGTTCATCAACTGCATGTCAAACTGCTGAATAATTAACAGTAGAGTCAGTTTTGTCTGAATCTCATCCTTTGTTTCCCCTTCCTCCTTGGAACTCTGCTCCAGAAGTCTGATTGTGGAACTGTCTTCACCATCAACAGTCGCAAACCCTTCACCGAGAATATTCACCACAGGGTCACGATTTGCTATAAAATGGAACAAAAAGTGCAAATTTTAGTCATTTGTGGAAATATGAATTTCCTCGGATCAATTTGCAATTTATATGTACTTTATAATTGGAACTTCCACAATTAATTCAAATTTACAGAACATTCCCCAGATTACAAGATCACTTTATCCTAAAACTCACTGCATTGCATTGCATTATCAGTTTATCTGTGATGTGATACAGGCAGATTGATTGAGACATCTTTGCTATTTCTTTTTAATCCTAACAAATGTAGAATGAAGTAAGCACAAAAAATAAGCAGACATTCTAAGATTTATAACAACCTAAATAGTAGATATGCTATTCTGTGTGTTTTACTGGTGACAAGTTTCAAGGCAAAATTAAACATGCCAACTTCAAAGAATAACAAAAGTTTTAAATATGTTAGTATTTCTATACAAAAACTGTACTTTGTAGCCTTCAAACAACTTGTTGTTTCTTTTTTTTTCCCAAGAATAATCCTTCTGTAACTAAACTACTAAATTCACTTAACTGCTGACAATGGTCCAGAAATAGGCCTCTGCAAATGAAATACATACTTCCTTTTCACCCCTTCCATCCAAAGAAAAATTGCATGGGCAGTGAATACAGTAACTACTGTATACAAAGGCATTCTACCTTGATTTAAGAGTTCTGCACACTATGAGTCTAAGGTACATACTTCCGTTTTCACCCACCCCCTTACCTCCAAAGAAAGTGTATGGGAAGAGTGAATACAGTGACAACACAATGCCATTCTACCTTGCCCAGAGGAGTCAGCAGACTACTCTTGGGTACAGGATTCATTCTACAGTAAACTAAGTCTGACAGTAGTCATTTGATTAAATTTTTTCCATTAAGAATTTTACAAGGTTTGGCAACAGACTGATTTTTGCATGCACTTTACACATGCACTCAATCTGTAGCATCTCTCACAGTACACAACTGCACCTTTCTAGCAGAATGCCTCAGATGAAGGGAATCCTACCTTCAAGAATAGATCTTGCTTCCAACATTTTCTTGTCTCCTGCAACTTTAATTACATCTGCCAAGAAGACCAAACTGGATACATGGAGTTTGTAGTTTAGCTCACCGAGTTTTTGAAGTGTCAGAAGAGGTGTGTCATTGCCATCTTTGTCCTTTGATTTCATTCCATCATCACTATGAAAGAAACAACTCTCTGGTTTAGTGGTGTTTCACTTGACTTAATTACAAATATTGTGTTGAACACTACCAAAATCAGCACTGCAGTTATAACCAGGTCTGGTCAAACTTCAGCTTTGTGTTATGTCTACAGACTACAGTATTTAATATTAAAGGCAACTTACAAGCTACATTTGCCCCAAAATTTCTTCTGAAAATCAACAAAATCTTCCCTTATGCACCTTGCAAGTAACCCTCAACATGTTTTTGAACATACTTATTGCAAGGAGGATAAAGCATGGGAAATAACACAAAAAAGTAGAAACAATTTTGTCATATGAAAAAAGGAATCCTTCTTTAATTAGAATGACCAGGGGGCCATTCCACAAAGAGTTACGCACAATCTTAAGTTTGATTCACCATACTTAAGCCAACAGTAAATCATACTTAAGATGTGGAACGGGCCCCAGGTATGCTTATTGTAATTTGGGGGACTGCATTTTGACTTCAATAAGCCATATGTGGGATCAGGGTGACCAGTGAACACAGGTTGTGGCCTAGACAATTTGCATGTGTACATTTCTTGTTTAATTTTAAAGTCATGTCTTTGAAAATCAGCTGACTATAGGGGTCATATGTATCTATTAGTGTCATCTCACAATTGAGTAATAAGCTAAGTAGTTTTGATAGAAATTGTTGTTTTTTTTTTGTATCAATAACTGTAATTTATTGGTTCTTAATTTTTGTGGGGAAGTGATTCATATTTTTATTTTTCAGTATTTTTCTATTTTTACTCATTTAAGCCAGAAAAACTGAATTATGTGATACACAGTACCAACTCACCTGTGATCATATTCTCCAGTAAATGCTGATGGTTCTAAAGATGTTTTCCATACTAGTGGATTTTTAAAAATAATTCTTGCTTCTTTGGGATGTTTGTTTGAGAAATTTTCGACAAACTTGATGATGTCATTAAGAATTGCTTCATTTGCAGGTGTGAACTCCAGCTTCCCTTCTCCTCCATCGCTGACTGATGTCCACTGTGCTGCTCTGTTTAAAGTTTGACCCATCTCTCATAGAGGTAATTGTGCTTATTCCTTGAAGAGAAAAATTGAACAAACTTTGAAAAACAATACAGTCATTTGACCTTTGCAGAATAAATTTCTCTGACCTTGCCCTCAAAGTTCTCTGCTTTTTGTCTACGTGTTTTGAAACCACAAGGTGAGTTTGAATGTAGGCCTACCTTCACTCCAGATATGGGTGAGTTCATAATCATACTGTTACTCTCATTGAGACATTCTCATGGAAGCAGATTGCCATTTATTTTAACTTGTTGTTTATCCAAGTTGTAAGACCTAGGCTAGCCAAAATTTTAAATAGGCCTACAATTTTTTTTTTACTTAACTTGTTAACTGACTCTTGCAATTCATTGCAATCATGTCATTAAATAAGCCAGTTCAGTAATTTGTTTTGATGGCTATGCACATGCGCACATTCTCCAAATCACTGGAATAATCAAACCAAACTGGCACCTACAACACATATTCTAAACTTGGAGTTAACATGAAAACTCCGTGAAATCATTCTTTTTCCATCCATAACATAACGATTTAAGAGGGATCTCAAGTGTGACTTTGTGTAGGCCCTAGTCCATTGTGTCCAAATTGTCTTTTTGGTGTCAATATTTGCATTCTAGTCTCAAGTGAAGTAGGACTGAGAACTGAGACCCCTATTTTCATTCGAGTTGGCTAGACATGCCGATAGTGTTGAATACCATTACTGATGAAAGAAGGGTAGGCTAGGCCTGGCCTGACTTAGGCTATCCCAAGTAGTTGGCTAGGCGAGGTCAGACCTGTGTACGTTAACTTAAGGTTAGCCTAAAGTTAGGCGCTCGGCCTTTCTTGTTTCAAATCTGCAAGATAAATGCTATGATAATTCTGGACAATTTGTTATTAGAAGTCAGCAGCAGTTGTTAAGTTACTTTTAGATGTACAAATCAAAAAAGATGCTGCTGAAAGACAGGAGTTTTCCTTATCTGTGCTTTACCTTTTGGCATTACTCTAGGTCGAAAGCGATCACAGCACTGTATTACTAACACTGCATACGGAAAGTTGTGTGTAGGCTATGTAGCTTGTAACTTGTAAGTGGTATGGAGCCGTGTACGTTGCAGTAGCCACTTCGTGCACTGCTGTTTGTGTTGCTAGGATGCAACAATGAAAACGTATTGAAGCTAGAAGGGCATGTTCAGCAATATCAATCGAAAGTTCTGTCTCTTATACGAGATGAAGTGACAAATCATTGTACCATTGAAATATTTTCTAATTAATGATTTGAATAACTTGCAGTGACAAATTAATAACTTGAAAAATATTAATTTTTAACCAAAAATTTGTTTTACAAAATTCTAGCTTGTTATAAAAACATAATTAATATACTTTAACAAATAAATTAGTCCTATTTGTAATAACAAATCAACAATTTGTGTTTTTAAAAAATAATTTGAAAAAACAGTTATAATTTTTGTTTGCCCTTTTTTGGCTCCGACTGCAAAAACCCCGTCGAAAGTATGCCATTTGACACCATTATGCTGAAGACACACTGGTCAACAGCAGTACAGTTCAGGGGCGTGGCCACGGTGGGAGGGGGTGTTAGAACCCCCCACGACCCAACCTTGCAATGCAAAAAACACATAAAATAGCGGTTTTTTCCCTCTATCCTTAGTTTTTCCTTCATGTCGTTCCCCCAACCCCCCACGACACCAAACACCCATGACACAATCCTTGCTATGTGCCTGGTGCAGTTTGCAACTGTCACTTCACATTCTCTCCAATACAAGCTCCGTATTTGTAATACTTAGAAAAGCAAGATTTTGCATGCACGAAAATTGCAACTGAATTCCTGATGTAATGCAGTAATGCTTACACTTCAACAGTGGCGTAGCCACGGAGGGTTGGGGGTTGGAACCCCTATGAACTAACATTGCAATGCAAGAAAATCCCAAAATAGCCGTTTTTCTCTCTATCCTTGGACTTTTCCCTCATGTCGTTCCCCAAAACTCCCATGGCATAACCCCCCTCCCCATGACACAATCATGGCTACGCAGGGGCGCAAATCTCTGTTTGAGAATGGGGGCGAAAATGCTTATGACGTGCCCATGAGTACTAAACTGTGCACGCTTGGCAGGCACCGCGAGCGCGAAGCCCCAAAGGACTCCTGGTGGGATCCAGGGGAAAAGCCCCTGTGGGGGTCCAGGGGGCGAAGCCCCCGGAAGCTCCTGTGTTCTGGCGTTTCCAAAGCTTCAGAAAAACTGTTTTCGAATGAAAAAAAACGAAAAAAGGTGACCATATTTTAAGGTCTACTCAATTTTTTTTTTTTTGGGGGGGGGGGGCAAATTACGATTTGGACCCCACTTTTTCACTTGAGGGGGCGAAGGCCCCCCTTGCCCCCCGGGATTAGCGCCCATGTGGCTACGCACTTGCACTTCAAAAGAAATCAATTGCACTTCGGCAAGCAATTTTTTTCGGGCTCTGGAAATGAAAAAAAAACGAAAATAAACCTCATTTGACACCAGATCATCAAATGACACTGGCCAACCACTCAGCGCCGTTGTATTTAAAATTTTCTCCAGTATTAGCCCTTGAGGTCAAATATATGTCTTAAGGCTACAAGGTCAGTGTTATCTGGAAACATGCCCTGGCTCTGGAAATGGAAAAATTCAATACGTGACAACGAGGTTTATCAAATGACGCCTCATCCTTTATTTTTTAAAAAATTTCCGCGCACTTTTGGCACCGCAAATTGCATTCCTATATTGCAGCACTTTTCACAAATTGAACTAAAAAATAATCAGAAAATAAGGACGCTTGACCACTGGGCAGTTGTGCACTGTAATAAGTTGAGAAGGAATTTCCTAACTGGCTAACGACAACGATAATGACTTACCCTAAAAATAAGTACAATCGATGCAAAGCAATGGCAAAAGCCAATGAAGAAATTCTTCGTTGAACAGTGCGCATCCGCTGGAGTAATTAACTTTTTAGTTTTATGTTACTATTTTTTATTTTACATTTTCAGAAATTTCTGCAATATGTCATAACTTGAAACTCCAGGCCTCCAACTCTCCCATCGTTGAATTGTCGGTCCATCCAAGAATGACTTTGAACAGGAAGCTTTGAACCTCTAAATAGCTACAAGCATGATATGGCTAAGGATTTCTATAAGAGAGAAATATGCTGTAAACCTCAGTGAAGTACCCCACCACCCTCACGCCACCCCACTCGTAATTTACCGATTCCCCTAAAACGTGTTCAGAATTATATTCAAGGCTATGATTTACTCGGGGTAATACGGGGTCCAGTCTCCTTACCATATGCCAGTATCGACCCTGCACAATTTCTAGCCAGTTCGAGTACTGCGAAGAAGAGCCGACCGAAAGGGTTTTAGCAAACAAACGTAGTTCTGGACCTAAAGCTATCAAAAATCGTGATTCCTCAGACAGCCGGAAATGCCATTCCTCGAGCTTGTAAGCAGATCCTAACTCTATACAGCACAGGGTGTAGATCAATACCCCCAAAAATATTACCATTTTGTTGAATTCATAAAACAACCTCCTTACATCCTACAGCCTTCCCCTTGGTATCAAATGATTGGAAACAAAAAGATCTGTCTAATAATATTAATTTTCTTGTGTGGTGTCCAAGAAGAATTTTTGGGAAAATCCTGCCGATTGTATGATTCTCCTTAAAAAAGTGCGAAAAAATGGAAAAATACGTAAAATTTACAAAAAAATCGTGCAGGCACAAAAAAATGAAAACCCTTTGACTATACTTTAAAGGTAAAGAGCAGTCCCCCAAACTTATTTAAAAGAAAGAGCTGAATAACTCAATTTTCATCTTATTTTTCTTCAAAGTATCTTTAATTACATTTTAGGACTTTACTATTGCATATTCAAGGTAAACCAAGCAGTTATTTCTGGTAAATTTCACATTTGAAGCAAAAAAAAAAAACATTGTCACATGACTCCCAACAGCCAATCATAAAACTGAACTGCAGTCTACTACACTTCTTCAATTTGGGATGACTACTCCTGCCCTTTAAGGTAACAGTTTACAGATCGAAGATACTAAAAAGTGAAAAGATTTTTGCATGTCTGGGTTTTTTTTTTTAATTTCTGAAGAATCCTTCGAAAATCATCTAAAATTGCCCCCAAAACAGCCCTCAGAAAAAAATCGTATCTCCGTCATTTTACGGTCGATTTTTAAAAACTTCTCATAGACTTAGTGTGGAGTGTGCAGTGAGTGTGCTGTAAAGAGCTAGGCAGTTATTATTTTGTAATTCTAGTAGAAGGAACAACCTAGCTTAGCCAGGATTGTCTCATGGAGGCGTGGGGGGGGGGGGGGAGGGGGGACACCACATGAGGAACAAGTCTAAGGGGAGAGCGAAAAAACACTATTTTTTGCATTGCAAGGTTGAAAAAAGTTTGAAAAACTACTAACCCCTCAAACAGCCAGAAATGGCTTTGCCTGAAAGCATAGGCGTAAGGGAACTTTTCTGTAGGGGCGGAAGATTCATTTTACCCGAAAAATGTAGTTGTACCTGAAAAACTGTGGACAGGCCCGTAGCCAAGGGGGTCGGAGCGTTCGGATGACCCACCCCAACTTATGGGAGGTCCATTTTCCAGCCCTGTGTTTGAAGGGTCAGCTATGAAGTTTTTTTTACCTTGACACATTGAAGACGAATTTCCGTTCAGTTCTTTAAAAGTGGTGTACTGTGTAGAATTCTTTGGGAAAAGGACTTCTGTTGTGTTTAAAAGTCCTTTAAAATACTCCAGATTGCAGGAGATCTACGGATTTCAAACTTTCCCTAGCAACTGTATGCTTACGGCACGCGCCAGCCGCCTCCGTATTTGGAAAAAGGTCCACATTTTGAAAAAAGACCCACCCCTCCACATGGGCTGGCTACGGGCCTGGTGGAGCGTCACCATCAGTTGTGCGACGGACTGAAACACCTTTGGGTGGACCAGTTATAACTAGCCGACTTTGATTTTGCCTTCGGTTGGCGCGGAGCGTACAGAACATTCCGAAAAAATCGGAACCTCAGACAACCGGAAATTGCATTTTCCAGACTTAAAAGGAGGATCCAAGCAGTTGCTATTTTGATCAGAATATTACCAGATGAAATGTACCATTGGATCGAATGGTCTTGTATCTTTCCGAGGGAAAATGTGAAACGGAAATAAAAACATGTAATGCTAATGTGTTTTACTCCCTTGCGACTAGCGACTAAACAATATATATTGAATCGATGAGATTGTCTATGTGACTGCCCGAACTCTCGACTATAAATGGTTTTAGGCTTCTTCTATTAGTGACACATTTTGATAAAAGGGGTCACGTTACGATCGAGAAGGGTTTAAATGAATTTTCAGGAAGATTTATGGGGAGACATCCTTACAATGTATCATTATGTAATTGAAAACATTATGTAGACCCGATTTTTATTACTGTTCATTACTGCTACTTTAGTTTCGGCGGTAAGGTTAGTATAGACGGCAGACTAGAATACACTACAACTGAACGTCCTTCCGTCCGTCGGTGTAATTACTTTGGCAATTGAAAACATCCCAGAACTTTTTCTCAGTGTCCTCCCGAATATTTTATCATTTTGGCCAAAGATTTTGCAAGGTTATAGTATGAAGTGAGGCTGAGGTAAAACTTTCTCACAATCAGTTGCAAATCTTTGTCTCTTTGGTTTTAAGTATATTAATGTATTACCCTGCTATGATATACTTTTGTGTTGTTCAGGCTAATGCTTGAAAGAATTTGGATATTCAACCGTTTCCGTCATTAAGTTGTGAAAGACTGTGCAGTAGAACTCATGAATGATAGCTTTTAAAGTTGCGCTGCCCAGCTGAGTAACGTTTTTTGGAATCTTGCTGATTTTTAATGAAAATTTTACCGCGGTTATGACCTTTCCTTTGATTCTTTCGGGCATTTTTTTTAGAAGTTCTGGCACGCTTCGGAATTTTCTGAAAAAAAAGACAATTTTATGTAACTCAAGAGGATCTCCGATTTTTCCCCAAATTTCTGCCCAAATTTTAGATTCTTCGGAAATTTGCGGGAAAGTCTGACCCTATCTCACAGCCTCGTAGGCATATGCCTGAAAGACTATCTTAGCGGAGCGCAAGTTGCACAACCATCTGTCGGCACGGAGCGTTCACAAAATTTTCGAAATCGCAACCCTCAGACCGTCAAAAATAGCATTTCACAGTACTTGAAGGCATATTTTAAGCGGTCGTTATTTGGAGCTTCCTTTTGCAATGAAATCTTTAACTCAACAAAAAGAATAAAAGACTGCAAAATGATCAGTATTTGCCTGACAAACCGCAGAGGCTAGTTGGTGTGAGGAAGGGGAAAAAGTCGATGGATGTATGGGGAGGGGTATCAATAAGCCACAAATATGACACATCACGTCAGCCGATTCTAGTTGGAATAGGGTCTTATTTTCTTTTTATGAAGTTACAAAAAAAAGACAAAAATTTCAGCCCCCTTCCCTCAGTCCGCCCCTGGATTTAGTTACCCGTAGAAATCTGTCCTTGGGCTTAGCTCATAACTTTATTCACCGAAATCCTTTCCAACAAATAAAGGCCTCTATGCTTGGTCCTCATACTTCTGAAGTTCCAACATGATTACATATACCAAATATTCATCGGTAGACCATCCGCCTCTCATGCGGAAGGCCCGGGCTCGATTCCCAGGTTGAGTCATACCAAAGACTCTAAAAATGGAACCCAATGCCGTTGTGCGTGATGCTCCTCATAAGCAACGCAGTAGGGAAAACAAGCCAGTGAGCCACAACTGAAACAAGAGCCCAATGGGCACTGTGGTTCCTTGCTAGATACTATGAGAACTGTACAGCCAGTCTGTGAAATGGAGCTAAGCAAAAGTTCATACTCAATGTTTGTAACATCTTCACAAGGGGTATTTTAGTACTAATTTTACATGAAATCAAAGATTAAATTTCTGTGGCCTTACTAACATTCAACTTTTGTAATGCTTGGTGATCCTTCAAAAACACTACCTCATTTCCATATGTATTTATGCTTGTAATCAAATTTGATATTATCACCAATAAATGATACACAACATGGTCAGAGAATGAAAAACACCCCTTGTATTTCTCTCACAAGTTATTTTTACCTGCTCTCAAATAAAACTTGCTGTTACTTTAAAACAATCTACCACTTGTCCTGTTTGCTACCTCTACACAGAGAAAAGGGTTTATTCAGCAGTCAAGCAGAAAGCAAGTGATTAATGAAGTGTGATAATAGAATGAGGATAAGGTTACCCCACAGAGCACAGCAGTATTAAAGAGACATATTGTAGAATCCATGCATTGCTTCCACTGGCAGAGAGACCAGTTTAATGCAGAGTGACCTGTGGTCAGTGAAATCTACAGATTTCAGTTATTGTCCTCTTAAAACTTTGAATGATCCAAAATATGTGTACAACCCGAAGAAATCATAACTGAACGAACAAAAAGGACAAATTTTTAAGGTGTTTGAGTGCGTAAGCATGCAAAACCAGGTGAGATAGAAAATCTATTGAAACTATCTTTATCTAGCTTACAAGATTTTCTAACTAACATTTCCAGCAGTTGACCTCCAGTGACCTTGATGACCTTTGACCTTAACCAAACACAGATTGATTTGAAATCTGTCCTTTCTACCTTAAAATACTGTGTTTAAACGTTTTTCAGTGTTTGACCCCTGGTGACCTCTGATGACCCCTTGACCTTCACCGAACATATCCAATTTCATCCTTACACCATAACACATCCACGCACCAAGTATGACATCTATCCAAGTTTCCTAACTAGAAATATCATGTTGAGAAGGTTTTTAGTTTTTGACCTCTGGTGACCCCAAATGACCTTTGACCTCCACCAAAAACGATAGGGCACACCTTCTCCCTATGACGAATCTATGTACCAAATCCAAGTTTCATCCGACCTTCCCTTGTTGAGTTAGAGCGTACCGAAGCAAGTGTCACACACACACACAAACACACACACACACACACACATACACACGCCAACCTGACTACATAGGTTCCTTTGCTACCGCAAGGAACCAAAAAGGGCCGTGGCCGGCTTGACTTGAACTAATAGGTTGGAAACTGGGCCGTGAAACTCCACCTAACTACAAAATGTTCATGAGGTTTTTAAACCCAGCTTTTGCAGTTGCAAGATTTATTGTGTTAATTTTGTATATGCCTATGAGGTATGCCATGAAGCAGTTCCTCATCAGGTTGAATTCTTTTTTTTTTTTTGAAAATGTGAAACTTTAGACAGTTGAACCCCAGTTAACAGTAATCTGTGGGAGAAGGAGGTACACTTTCACTAAAGTGATCTCTGTTTGTAAGTCCTACCAATCCTTTATCCTTGTTCACCAACTTGACCAATGTACATTGTTATATTTTTTCACAAATTAGCTAAGGGGGAGGTTCCAGCGAGGATCAGATGGGTGTTAGGAATCTGAGAATGTGGATCGCTGAACACTTGCACTGCCAGGATTTTTGTTTTGAGGTGGCCACCTGCATGGTGTAATCGTTGGACTGGGGTCTCCCTCTCCATTTAGAATTTTTTGAATATAAAAGTACCATTCAGCTGATACATTACATAAATAAATTAAAGCCAAAGGAAACAACAGTGTTTTTATCTCCTTACGTAATAAATTTATTTCCATTTATTGAAATAACAGAAACATACATACACACTGAAGCCGAATAAAACAAGCGTACGCAAAAGGGTTAACAACATATTTCCCAAAATGTGATGAAAGTGTAAAAGCACTAGAGATGGGGGGTTCCCCAAAGAAGGCTTCACTTGTTTGTCTATGTAGATGTTTTACAGTCTACAGGTAAAGGCAAAAAAATGACATCCAAAACAGTAGGAACCACCTTTTTGTTTCTGATCATACAAAATCCTTGGGAGGAATGTGAAAACTTACCTTTTGATTCTTGAGTGAAAGGCTATTGTGGTGGTGTGCTAAGGACCCACATTGCAGAGGTTTATGGTTACAACAAATAACTTTAATGGTTACAACAAATAAACACACACATACTGATTACATATGTCTCACTTGAAGCGATTAATCAAATAACTGCTTGCCACCATCAATACGTCCCAAATTCCACTCAAAACACCTGACATTTTTATGACTCATCTACAAGCTCTACATGTGATGGGATATTTAAATATAACACCCTATCAAAGCCATCAGCATAGGAGATTCATCAGCATGTATCACATTTTCCAATGTTACTGCAACGCATCACAAAATTTGTGTATAAATTGATCTTGGGTCAAAAAGTGGAAGATTTGTTTTGAGGGTAATTTGGCAAAACGAAAAAAAGAATGACAGGTCTGAGATAGCTGTAAACACCAGAAAGCTGCCATGCTAATAATCCACTACAGAGAAACAGTCCAAACTCAGCATTTATTTTGATGAAAGTGATTAAAACCACACCACACCAAAAAGCAAATTCCAGAAGCAGGGGTATCATCTCCAGAAAATGCCTTAAGTAAATTTGAGACCTGTATTTATATTTGCAATATGCTAAAATGAAGGAAAGGGTACCACCCTTATCTCCAGTAAGTAACTATTTTTCCACTTCTGTAAAGGGCATGTGATAAATACCTAAAGTGACAGTCCCAGCTTCAAAATGGTGACTGTACCATTTCATCTGTGCATTACTGCCCCTCTGCGCCACTGTCCCTATGCACCACGCTTCCTGTGCCTTTGATGACCTGAATGAATGTATTTGATGGCAAAAACTTTCTATCATAGTTAACTGCATTATATGTAATCAAGCAATTGTTAATATAAATAAGAATACATTCATTCCACCAAACAATAAAACATGAAATTATAAATGTATTTGAAAAACTACATATCTTATATTTGCATCAACCTTTTTTCATTTTTTTTAAATCCCATTATACCAAATGCTTAATAAGAAAAAACAACCTTCCATATGAAAGTAAGAATGTGCTTGGCATTAAGGTTTACCATGTATGGAAAACCTCATAGGACCCCTCCATATTATGGAAATAGGGGTCAGTTGGGGGGGGGGGGGAGGGAGAAGAGTAATGGTTACATTTTCTACATTTTATCCTCTTCAACTGGTTCAATTCATAAACCAGGAGTTCCAATCTTTTCCTAGTATTTTTCCTTTTTTTCTCATTTTCAAAATAGCAATATCAATTGATACCAAAAATTCAAATAATGATATTGGCCACTAGCCATGTCATTACCACACTATTTCAAGGTTAATTAATCCAAAAAATACTTTGTCCACATAAAAATTTACCAATAAGCAAAAAATATTATCACCAACCCCCAAAATATATAAAGGAATATTTATGATACTGCATTCTTTACATGCAAGTACTTTCTGTGAATTCAATGAAATGAACAGAATGACCTCAGAAAACCCCAAATTTAAAAAAGTACAGACATTTATCATGTCACAACATGTTTATGCTCAAATTTATAACATATTCCAGCATTTGCAGATTAATGTGTTTACAAAAGAGAATTTCAAAATCTTGAGTTATATAATCAGAGTGATGCTTTAGCTGTATTTGTAAATGGCAATCCAATACACAATCATAACATAAAATTGTAGCACTTTTGCAACAGACATTAGTTTTCTTTAATTAAACTACAAATTTGCTTAATAGAGGGCAATATTTAAAAATATTGAAGTAAGATGTAGCCACCTTCATGTTCTCTGCAGCTGACTCTCTACTTGCGACGTTTCTCCTAAAATAAAATGAAAAAGAATAAAAAGATGGATTCTTTGACAATATGTGAAACAGTACTTGAAACAAAATGAATGACGGAGTCTGGCTTAGCAAAATGGGTCCATACACAGTACCTTTGAAAAGATACCTGTATTATTGTAACTGAATTATTGATTATAAACTATGAAAAAAGTTCAAAACAAAATCAAAAAGCAAAACAAGATAATAAAGCAAGATGTAAAATTAAGTTTTTAATTTACTTTATATAGAATTAAAAGTTTAAAGTGTGTCTGATGTGAAAAGTTTTACCTGTTTGTTGCTGGCGAGAATGATCATAAGACGACGGAAGATGTTAATAAAATCAAGGAAGAGATCCACGCAGTGCCTGTGTGAAGACAAGCATGTAAACCATATGAAATGAAGACATTTTCTAAATTGGCTATTATCACATCCTCCACATATATCTCTCAAATCCAGTAAGTATGGAAGCAATGAAATAATTTTTTTTTTTTTTTTTTGAAATTACTAATAGCTGACAGTGTGGTGGACAATTGGTAACATGATGCAAGGATTGAAACTTCACTTCCTGTTCATTTATTTTATGATTAGATATTCCGTTTCAATTTTTTTCCCCCAAAAACACTTTAGGTGGCTCTGGCTGAAGCATATATCACTACCCTCACAGGAGAGAGATGGTGGTAGTGGTGGTGGTGGTGTCCAGGGCAAGATATCAATGGCCTAGTGTAATAGGCACTGTCCCTTTCTTCTTGTAATCACCTACCTAGTCATAAGTGTATTACAAACTCTAATGTTCTTGCCATTGCTATTGATATCATAACTTTACGTGTATAACATCACAACACCACATGTAACTTCAATGCAGACAAGCACATTTCATTGCGGCTTCCGCTTCCCAATGCATGCAGCTGGTTTGTGTACAGGTTGTGCATAAATAAAAGGCACATTTCATTGTTGTACATAGTTAGATGAGATTTTACAGCTCAGTTTCTCATCTAGTCTAAGTCTGGCAGGCCAAAGCTTTTTTTCCAGTTGCGGCTCACTGGCTTGTTTTCTCTACTCAACTGCTCATATTGAGTGCCAACCACAATGGCAGTAGGTTCCATTTTTAAAGTATTCAGTATGACTTAGGGAGGGGTAGAACTCCAGACCTCCAGGCATTGTAACAGACCTTATGCATTTGTTGATACAATCAGAAAGTGTGCCCTATTGGAAGTCATGAACTTTTCTTTGTGGCTAACACTAACTAATGCAGCCCACTGAGTTGAGTACTGTGTTGGGATATGCACAGTTTTGCCTACCAACTTATCCCATGTGATGTCAAAGCTTCAAGTCCATTACTACGACTACTTTTTTTTTTGATTACTTTATTTTCAAAATCATCAGTACTGCTACTTACATCATCAATATTCCAAACTTTGTAATTACAGAGACCAATGTTGTTACTCACCAGATGTAATCTTTATCTCCGTTTCTGTACTTCTCCACAATCAGTTGAGTATCAAAGAGAACCAAACCACAGAAAATGAACAATCCAAGGTACAACTCCAACTAAAGAGAGAGAGAAAAAATTTAAGAGTACTATTCAAACACGTCAGTTGCATATGGAGTTAAATGATGTTAATTTTGCTTTTCATCCCAATTTTCATTTCTCAATTCATCCCTAGCCAAACTCAGAAGCTCTCTAAGATAACATTTTGTTGAATAGTTTCAATTGCTCAAGGTCAATCATTTGCTGCTGCAGGCACAACATTAACTTTCTCACCCTTCCCAAACAATTTGCAACATAGCTTATGCTTAGTTGCTATCCTGAATCCCACTGTTCCTCACCAATAATCCACAAAAATGTGACACTCTGCTGTTTTAAAGACATTAGGTACTGTCACAACTCCCATGCATACTTAGGAATATGATCATATTTCCCATACCACTGGACTGCACTTTGACTGACATTAATTTAAACAACAGTGTCGCTATCATTGGTGAATGATGACTACATGTACCATCAGTATTGTTTGCAATTGCCCTAAGCACAGTAAGGTGATGTTATGGCCTTGGGCAATTCAAACTCAGGGCAAGCAATTGTAACTTTGTACATTGTGTTTAAATTTGACGGAGGGACTAAAAGTGAACTTGAAGAATTGTTACACTAACAGCCATTCCTCTAATTAGCATACCAAGCCAAGGCTCAAAATCATTGAGCATAGTCTGAACTTGTCAATCTTCATGACAATCATGGTATGGTCATCAATCACAATTTTTATGAATATTTACATAAATGAAGCTTAGGGTGATGAGTATGTCTTTCAAAAACAGCCAACTTTTGACATTTTAATAACTTTTCTAATTCTGGAAAACCTGTCTACATTTTCTAGGGTATGAAAGTATCTTCCCAAAAGTATGTTCTCCTCAAAGCTAAGAGGTGATACAAGGTGGTGATAACCAAAATTTGTAAGGACATATGGCCACTTGATCTATGGCAGCAGTATGTTTTTCACCTTTTCATTTTTAAGTTGGGGATCACTAGGACTGGACACTTTTGATGAGGGGTGGGAGGTGAAGGTCAAAATCCTTCTAACAGACTTTGCCACTGCCATAAACATATCAATACATGAAATATGGTGATGGCATTTTAAACAGTGACCCCAGAACAAGACAAACCCCAATGTGTTATCAGAACAACAAGAGCTTTCTCCACAAAGCAACTCTTGATTGTTTGAATTTTGTAACTCTGGTGTCCATCAAAGAGTAGTCACCAATCGACAACTTTGCTCTCCCAAAGGAAAAAATCATACTTGGGGTTACATCTCTCTCTTAAAACCGTTTCATTTAATAAAGGATGGCTTTCACAAAGGGAATCCCATTCAATACTATGTGACCATCACTCAGGCTTGATTCTTACCTTGAAGATCATAACAGATCCAAAGAAAATATTTCCAAAGGACAGGAGGATGAGGAAGGAAAGGCCAGACAACAAAGGAGCTGATGGATAGAGAAAAAGTATTTAACTAGAAAGCCAACAGGCTTAGTGATTCCTTGCCGTATGATATATCATAGCAAACATGGAAACAAACATGACATGCATGAGATCCCATACAATTATCCTATTTAACTGAGATATAATACTAGTAAGGTTAAAACTTTTTGACCTCATATGACCCAAAATGGCCTTTTGACCCCTTAAAAACAATAGTGATCACCTTACCAACATGAGCAATTCAAAATTAAGCTTAGTACAGTATGAGTATGGAAGTACTACCTCCATGGTATGAGATCCCTCACAGTTATCCCCCTAAAAATATTATGTCTACAAAGTTTGATCTAACCGTCACCTCAAACCTTTGATCTCCACATACAAGAGGAATTTCTCACACAGCTTTAATATGCCAGAAAACTGTCTCATTACTTGATAAAGCGGTATTTTGAAACTTTTTTATCAAAAGTTTGGTCAATGGGGACTCTCCATTCTGAAGTCTCTATGTTCCGATGCCCATATGTTTCGAACAGTCTGCATTGAGGTTAGTGTTTAAACAAGCCCTCATCGACACACTCTCCTACAAGCATTGGATCAAATACTGTGTTCTCACATACCCCGCGCTCGAGGTAACACTGTGTTACCTCATGCTCGAGTAACATGTGTTAACGCGGGGTCGGTGTTTTAATTTCGATCCACCTCAAATCGCAGGGTTAAGCAGTTTTAAACATCGAGTTTGTTTTAATCAAGCAAGGTCACAGGTATTTATGGCACTGATGACAGGTATTTTCTTAAATTTTGCTGTAATCAGCATGTGAAATATTTGGCCTCATTACTATGGTAACACTATCCAATCAACGAAACACTGGGAACGTGAGAACACAGACTGGAAAACACAGGGTTAGCCTGAAGAAAATATGAAGATAACATTAAATTTAGTATCAAAGATTGTTAAAAGTTACAGACAAACCTTGTGCCACTGTCCTCATAAGGACATGGAAGTGGGAACTAGATAATTAAATACACCACTGGTAATTAGTTTTATAAAAAGAACTAAATAACTGATCATTTGGATCAAATACCCCTGAGCATGCTTGAACTGATATTGCCTAATTGAATGAATCAAATTGTAACTGACCCACCAGAGTCTGTGAAAATTGCTGGTCACTGTTATCTTTAATACCTAATTCATCACATTTGACTGCCACAGTGTCCTGAGGGGTTTTCTCATTGAATCGTACAGCTCAATGGCTTTAACCATTTCCTACCTGTCTGGAGATAGTGTCTTACACTTATTTAGCCCTCTCAGTAAGGCTTGTTTTTCAGAAAGTACTGTAGTTCAGGTAATCAAAACTAGCATAATAGTATCTACTGTGTATCAAACAAAGGACACTCGACTTGTACTCTGTTATGTGGTGTTCTTACAAGCAGACAATTCAAGGAAAATAACAAATCTTGTTAATTTCTGGATTATTAGGGTTCCTATTTTTTGTTAATTTTCAAGGATATCATAGGCATTGTGAAGGGCATTACACCAAAAAAACAAATACAAAAGGACCATCACTTATAGCCAAGGTTACACCTTTCTGTTGAGATGTCTCTACTGTATGTTCCAATTTATGGATGACTGTTAGGATAAGGGCTTGTTGTAACACTAACCTCAATGCAATCAGCTTTTTGGATCATAGAGACATCATTATATAGAGAGCTATCCTCAATACCCAAAATTTTGATTTAAAGGAGCATGTTTATCCATAATTTAACAAGACTTTTAATTCCCCTTTTGTCTACTTATACTGTAGGTACAGCATAACATACAGTACAAGGTTTCCTTGTTTGATACACAGTATACAACATTATGCTTGCTCTTATTACCTGAACTACTTTTAAACGACAGCAGCAATGCAAAGTAAAATCTTAATACTTATGAAAAGTGTCATAAAGGGTAATCTTGAAGCAATGGTTCTATGCATTAAGCTTAATGGTACACCTTTTTTTTGTGTGGGGGGGGGGAATAGTGACATGGATAAAAATGAAATGTGAGACAAGAACTCCCACTCGATGATGATATTTGACATAACTATATAATCCTTCACACAGGGGTTACTTTTTTGGTGTGGTTATCCAGATATATGCAGAGATGAGGCAAGTAGTATGCTGATACATTTTATGCTATCAAAAATTTAAAACCTGTAATTCTAGAATGAAACTAAGTGACAAATAATCACTGTAGAGCATGTATTGAAACTGTAACGCAGAAACACCAATCTAGACAGACACCAATGTTTAAAGTTGTGTTCAACAAAATTCCTTATACAAACACAGTATTTGTTCAATTCCAACAGCTTCTATGTAAAGGACACTAATTTCTGAAGGGTGTCAATCTGCAGTATTTCTTAGATGACTTTCAGTTTAGAAACTTGATCAGTGTACATGAACTTCTCCATCTCCAGACAAGGGCTAGGCAAACAACTTTTATTTGTGGTCAGATGAGACAAGATAATGTGGACAGTTATTTTATGCTGGATTTAGCAGAGGTGTGACTTTCATGGAGGTCTGACATTTTGACCACAAAAAGAGTACTGAATGCCTGCAGGGAATGGCAGGAAGTAGGAGTATATACAAACAATGGGCTGTCATGGTTATGTAATAAGATAAAAATAAGCTTTATTCAGATGGTTTATAAGAGTCAATTAACACCACTTATACAGTTAAAAGCTTAAGTCAATTGAGCTGTATGTTTGTATGAGGTAATCCTTCAGGACACTGTGGGGACAACTGGCAGTCAACTGTGAAAAATTGGGCCAGATAACTGTGACCAAATGGCAAAGAATGGGTCAGTCACAATTTGATTCACTCTATTAGGCAATGACAGTTCATGTGCGCTGAAGGGTATTTGATACCAATTGATCAGTGTCAATTAGGTTCTTTTTTGTAAAACTAATTAACTGTGGTATATCTAATTGATCAATTCCCACTTCCAATTAATGCATACTTGCATGCACATGTCCTCATGAGGACAGTAGGCACAAGGTTTGTCAAATATTAACACTTTTTGCCACTAAATTAAATGTTTTCTTCAGGTTTTCTTTAAGGTTATTGAAAAAGCAATGTAAGTATGTTATAAATGAGATTCTTGTGCATCACACAGAGTACTCTCTGTTCAAAGTTAATACTTATGAAGCTCCACATCAGTCATCTACTTAGTGTGCATAGAGCATCTTCTAATATTTTCAGACTATGTCCCTAAATGACCCTTATACAGACTGTTTAAACTCACATGTTCCACATCAGTTTCATGAAAATCTATTTACTTGTGGCTGCAAAATCAGCATACCCATGAGCATTGAAGCATGTAGGCCAGCCTGATGAACAGATTTTGCCTTTTAAGATTGTATATTTTGCTCTGCCCACTTTTTCATGTATTAATACTTGGTACTTAATGTAATAACAGGGCACAATTTCATGCCAGAATCAACATACTGTAAAGTAACTACTGTACCATGTGATGTGCCTTTTTGTGCACCTTAGACCTTCTTCCTATGAGTTTGCTTCAGTACTTTACAAATACATTTTCAAAATTACCTCACTAAAGAATTTACATAGTGAAGTTAATAAACTGTTCCAAAAAAATTACATACCCTATGCCTATTAATTTACCCATGCCAAATTATTCTTACCCTTTCACCCTAAACCGTTCATGGACATTAACTTCAACGGTTATATACTCTTTTGAGATGTAGTGTTTGCAAGGTTAAGATGTTTTGAACTCTGATGACCCCAAATGACCTTTGACATCCAATAAAAACAATAGGGGTCATCTACTCAATATGGACAATCCACTTAGTAAATATGAGATTCCTGGCAGTTACCTTTCTTGACATATGGTGTTTACAAGTTTTTGAGCTTTTTCGTCTCTGATGACTCCAAATGACCTTTGACCTCCACCAAAAGTAATAGGGATCATCTACTTAATATGGGTAATCCACCTGCTATGTATGAGATCCCTCACATTTACCCTTCTTGAGATACAGTGTTTACAAGGTTTTGACCTTTTTCCCTCTGGTGACCCCAAATGACCTTTGACCTCCAACAAAAACAATAGGGACCATCTACTCAATATGGACAATCAACATGGTAAGTATGAGATTGCTCACATTTTTCCTTCTGGAGATATCGTGTTTACAAGCAATTTCCAAGGTATTTACATTTTGACCTCTGGTGACCCCAAATGACCTCTACCAAAAAAAATAGGGACCATCTACTCAATGTGGACAATCTACATGCCAAGTTTGAGATCCCTGGAGGTTACCCTTCTTGAGATATCGTGTTTACAAGCAGGCGTCACACACACACATACACACACACACACACACATGACATCACCATCGCATAGATTCCTTGCCTGCCTTCGGCAAGGAATCAAAAAGTGATATGTTGAAATGAAACACACACACAAAAAAAAAATCAAAACAAAAATAGAACAAATATAACACCATCATGCTGAAATATTGGGTAGCAATAAATAGAAGTAATTGACATACAATCTAATCACAGAGCTATCAGGCTACAATACTGTATTTAAACAAAGTTCTCTACTAAATTGATTTCTCTTTAAAAATGTTGTTGAAACAGTACATCACTGATTTGATCTCCATTGATAAATTCTAAATAGGGGATAATTACGTAATCAAAAATTGCATAGCACTTTGAGGGTTTGTTGGGCATTTTGCAATGTATCCCCAAAAGCATAGGTAAGAAATCAGAGACACAACGTTCCATTTGAGTAGCAAGGAATATTGTGTAGCAATTTGATCCTTTTGTGTAGCAAAATAAGATGCAGTGCCTGATACATTATTCCTGCCAAAGAAAACCAGGCCAAGGTCAATTAGAGAGTTACTTGGACAACTTCCAGAAGTATTGACCACAAATACAAAAATACAAAAATACAAAAATTTTACTTGAATCAGAATTTATTTTTGGTAACTATCCCTGAGGGACTATCCCTTCCAGACAATTTGAATAAACACAAGGAGGAGGACTGGTAGGGGTGACTGGATTCCAATTTAGAATGGATGGCCTGTTTTGAGGGCAGGTCAGCAATAGTAGTTATAGGAGAGGTAAATAGGAGAGGGTAATGGGTTGCATAAATCTGAGGCACTTCTTGGATGGAAAGTTGTGACCTGTGACTCAAACTTAAAATACTCAAACTGCATCCAACTATGAATTAACAAGTTTAAGGTTGGTGGCTTAGGACGCAACAGAACTCTAGTTGTGGGATCAGTCACACCACCAAGACTACAGCCAACATGACATTTTATTGCTTGGTGTTGTTGGTAGTTGCTGTGTGATCCAGGCTTAAAGGGGGGGTCACTTACCTCCCAAAAAGAGGAAAGACCTTCTCTGAGACCACAGAGCTGCCAAGGTGAAGCTGGTAAACACAACCACTGTTCCCAAAAAGGCTGTTGGGATGATGCTAATGTAAACGAAAGAAAATAAATAACATCAATTAGACAGATTTAAGGACATCACCTCAAAATGTACATTAAGTCTAATAGTTTAAAAAATATAAATTTCATTAGATCATACAGTAGTTTTACATTCAAGAGACTTTTCACCAAATCCACCTTAACACATGTAGTATAGACGAATCCGATAAGGGCATGTTTTTAGGGCCTGTAGGCCGCCATTAGTGGGATCCATCAGCCTAAAATCATCTTTATTTATTGTTTACATGAATTTCAAACCCTCACATTTTGTGAAATTGGAGAATTCAAGATACAAATTAGTGTACAGCCATCCATGATAGAGTTGAGCAAGGAAATCAAAAGATTTAAAGGTGATGGACCCCAGTTATGGCCGACTGAAATCAGACCATCACATGCTGTCTGGATTCATGTATACGTGGGCTAGGTGATCAATCTGTACTTCGTATTTCTAACAGCTCATCTCTATATTGAAGATGGGAGTTATTATTGGAGATAGGTTGTTTGTTCTGGTGTGCTCGATGTTTTTGTTTTTGTTTGTTGAGTGATTGTGGTTTGATCCTGTTGCTGTCTTCCTGTTAATTGTCTGTGGTTGCTCAGAGCAATGTTGGTGGTTATTCTTTTGTTTACAAGGGCTGATTTGGTATTCAGTCATTTGGTCACTGGCCTTATGTTAATCCTGAAATTGTCTTGAAGTGTCCATCTTAAGCATGTGAAAAACTCACTTCCACTGAAGAAAGAAAGGCTCATTCTGACAGAGGATGGTGATCAAGATCATAGGGTATTTTTAGGACATTTTTCTATTGAAGAGAGAGCTATTTAGTATACAAAGATGACTATGGATAAAAAGGAACTTTATACAATACAAAATGGATCTTACAAATTTCACCTTTTCCACTCAGATTTTATGTTGTCTTTCTTTTTTTGCTTCTTTTCTTTTGTTTTTTTGACATGTAAACCACATTGTCCAACTGATACTTTCAGCACTCCCTGGGTAAACTTTGCAAGCCTACTAGCTTTTGTTACCTTTTTCCTTTTTTTGTTGTACATGTTTAAGTCTGGTTATGATGTTAGATAGAGACTTCTCATGGCAATGGCAATTCTTCATGCAGTCAATTAATTGCCTTATTTCATAATGTGTATATTTTTGATGAGTGAAACAATCACATTCAGAGGAACACAAGCCCACAAATAAAAAGCATGACCCTTCATCAATCGAAATAGTTAATGGTCACAACTAGGGTTGGGCTGTACAGTGAAAATATTGGTACCTGTATTGTAAAACACACAGAACTGGTATTGAGGCAGTACCACTTCTTGACTCTTGGGTAGGAAAGTTGGCTAAGCCACACATGGTCCCAATGTTATCCTGCACATTAATGCATCTAGGTATTTGATTGGGTTAATTACTGTGCAGGAACCTCTGCTCTAAATGTATGTGTATTTTAATCATTCATACATCCGAACAGTTATTTTTGTCAGGGATTAAAATGAGTACTGGTACTTTTTTTTAAGTACCAGTACTTTTTCAAGAACGGCTATTAGTAACACACCAAATATCTTTGGTATTTTCATTACCTGTACCTCTAGTACCGGTATTGATGTCACTGGTACTGGTACTGGTACTGGTATACCACCCAAACCTAGACCCAACCAAATGTTTGTGCACTGGGGATTGCCTTTTACGCAATGTAGCTTTGAAGAATTGTCTAATATTTGAAACCCTGACTTTGTTCTTTTTCATTCCACTCACATGTTACAGGCACACAACACAAAAACAGCAAAGCCAAATAAATGCATGACAGTCAGAATGAGAAATAAACTCGTGACGCATGACGTCAATAAATTAATCCCTTACACTAAGTCTAATTATAAGTCAGTTGGCATATTTCCTGATGGATATTCTGCAGCAGTTTCAACATAAAACAGGAAAGCAATCTAGGGCTGCAAGCACTACTCACTGACATAAAGTCACATATTCATAACTTTCACAGCAAATGATTTCCTCTTTCGACTTTTCAAAATGTGAAACAAGTGATTTTGAAAGCAAATGTAAGGCCTTTGAACAAAGACAATACCAAACAAGCTTGAAGTATCCTGATATGAAAGTACGTGCAAGATAGGGCGTAAGTACTTTATACCCAAAAGATGACAGCTGTAATTAATGTTAATAGTTAGGTCAGGCAGTTCTGTCTAAATGGTGCATATGGTACCCAAACATATTAACATGATGGTAATAGCTAATTCCTGACTGATACTGAAAGGGCAAAATCAGTCACCCCAAACTTATTTTGAAGCAATGCTTTAAAATCTTACAGTTTTCTTCTTATTTCTACTTAAAATATCTTTCATATTCTTAAATATTTTAGGACTTCATTTTTACATATTTTTGAGCAAAACCAAGCAAATTTCAAAATTGAGAAGAAAAAATATTGTCGCATGATTCTCCAGAGCCAATCGTAGAACAGACCATTCTACTGTACTTATTACAGTTAGGGTGGCAGCACTTTCCCTTTAATCTTTCTGATAATATTCATAAATATTTGATCTAAGTTTCCCTGACTTCAAAACAGTTGTTTCTTGCATGTACATCACATTTCCCATCAAACTTTTAAACCTTTGCTTGTACTTATTCTACTCAAAGTCTTTGTGCATTCATTTCTAAGATTTCTAAGATTTCTTTTATTTCTCCAAGTAAAAAATCATCATTGTGAGGAAATAAAAGATTTGGTTTTTAATAACGGTAATTACAAAACCTTACACTGTCTGATGAGTAGTTAAGAGATAATAAATACATATAGGAAACAAAATGCAAACACTGCAACACTCTACATCATTATTTTTTCATAAACAAGTTTGCAGAAACAGTAAAACTTTAAAGAAATATGTCTTGAGAACCGTAACAGATAGTGACATAATTCTCTAAAATCAAACTAACTATAAATTGGAACTGATTCGACAAAAACAAACTTACGTAATGTCAATATCAGCAACAACCTTCATAAGTGGACCAAGGCTCATTCCTGTAGTGAAGGAAAAAATTAATTTTACAGAAAATCTCTATTTTACCACTAATGCCTCTGTTTGATATTTCATATATGTGAGATGACATTTCATATATGTGAGAAAAAGCAAAACAGCTTTAATGGTAAAGCAAGGTAAAACTGTTTTGAATGTTTTCAACAGAAACAAAAATATCTTTTTGAAATACTTGTCATCTAATGAAAAAGAAAAAATCTGAGTAAAGTTGTATTTTAATTGAGAGAATTGAATTTTTCTGTTGTTCATACAAAGATGTAAAATCGTTTTTTGCTAGTTTTTACTAGTTTTACAACTAGGCAACTGCAACATTGTGACTATTTAAAACACTGTTAATGTGTTTAATAATAGGTTGTCAATTAAGCAACCATTAGTGTGTATGACATTTGTAAATATTTTTTACTCACTGTCACACATAATACAACCATCAATCTCCATATATCAAACAATGCAGAGCAACCTTTGAAACATTTAATAAATCCTTCCTAGCTTGAAAACTATGGATTCTATAGAAGCACATTAGAGGCCTTAAGTTTTAAATTTGCCAGGTGTTACAAATCACACTTCTCAGGAAATCAAGGAGTAGATGGTAGATGTGCTGTTCTATTACAGATTTATATGAGCTTCCGTTCTTCCATTCTTCCATTCTTCATCTTGGTGTGCAAATAATCAAACAAGGGTGTGTTCAGGGATACTTCCTATTAGGGTATAGCGCCACCTACAGCAGATACTGCCAGTGAGTATTCCGCAGTAAATAGAACAGTATTCCGCAGTAAATAGAACAGTCCATTTGTGAGGTGAGGTAAGTAGGAGCGAAGTAGATTTATATGAGCTTCCATTCTTCATCTTGGTGTGCAAATAATCACACTCTTCACAGCAATTTAAGGCAAGTGATGGTGTGTGATTGTACTTGCATTGCATGCCTCAAAATTTGAGGTCTGGTGCAAGGAGGCAGTATGGATCAGATGCTCTCAAGCTCCTTCACATTCATTTGTCCTATATTTCTTCCAGTCGGTAGGTTAAATGAGAAAGACAGCTAGGACCAAAATCCTTGATTTTGATCAACAAGTCATTATAACTGATCTCTGAGTAATTTTTTCATGAAATAGAAGAGAATAACACACTTGTTGTCTGAAGGCTACTGTATTTCTGCTGAGACTGATCCTAAGATCACAAAATGTGGTACATCAATACTACAATTGACCAATGGGCACTCCAATGGGCATTCAGGGTATTTTCACCTAACTCACCAACCAATCACATCCTTCCCTTCATTTTCTGTTCCAGGAATTTTCTGAAGAATTACATAATCATTCAATCTACATCAATTAATAAACATAAGGAACAATGACATTCTGTTTACAAGGGTCAGAATATTTCAACATTAAAAAACTCAGTTTTTACAGTGTTATAAGTCTTACCAAGTGGAAACCTGTGTAATTTCTGTCTCTTTAGGTGCAGAAAGTATTCAACATTCATTCTACATACCAGTGCTTATGCTAAACTGCTATGACCCAACTTTGGTGCATTGGCTTGTCAATTTGACCAGCTGATGTTTGTGGGAAAAAAAATGGAGAAAAAGCATTTTCCCACAGTTGAAGTGTGCACCGTTCCACAAAACTGAAATTTTCAATCAGTCAAATTTTCCCATACCAAGTGTATTGACCCAATGTATAATCCCTAATAGAGGAAACGGTGTTACCTATAGAATTTTTCCGAAGACATCTTCACCAAACCTTTCAAGCATACTAATTAGTAGTTGGTTATGGCATGCCGAAAGTTCCAAATATGCATCAATGTTTTCTGAAGATTTAATATTGACTGAACTAACCTGTGAAGAAGGCAAATCCACTGAGTAGGCCAACTCTCTTGCCCTGATTTGCAGGAGTGTGAGGTGTCATCCCTAACCAGATGAGGAGACCAATGCCAGCCAATGATGTCAAAAAGCTAGCCTATAAACCAACAAAACCAGCAATATGTAAGTAAGTGCACTCAAAATGGAGCACTTTTAAACACTAAGGCAACCAGTTTTAGGGAACATTACATCATACACTATCCTATAGTAATGAAAAACTGACCATGATTTTGAAAACCAGGCAGTCCACTATGCTAATTGCATACATCCATTCTTCAAACGAATGCTCAAAGTCAATTGCAACACATCTACACTACAGGTAGTATGAGAAACCATGTTTTAATGTCACTCGGTTTTTTAGTGTTTAATAAGCTACATGGCTAGTAACTATGGTAACATGTTCATACAGCTGATCTTCAAAAAGGTCGTCTTCCCTATCATGATCAATTATGTGCATTTTTTAATCTTGAAAAAATAAACCTCAAAAAATAATCTGAAGCTTTAGTTTAAAGAACCCACCTGAAGGATTCCAGTGAAAAGATGTACATAGCTTCCTGCAGCTGCAGCCAGCATAGCAATGGCCAAACAGCTGTAAACATTTTTCAGGTGGAGTTGTGTGTCTCTATTTCTGTGGATATTGAAACAGAAGTATACATGAGGTTAATGCAGACTGATTACAGGATTATGATGGACCGTGCATTACGTAGCTCTACCCTCATGCGTCTCTTGCATAAATCCTCTGATCTTACATTTTCCTGCTCAAATGCAAAGGTCCAGAGTCATTTAACCGCAGGGAATAATTTAGTGTTCAAATTTTGCATAGCAATTTTGCTGTTTCAGGGCTCTTCGATCACAAAATCACTAACAACCCATACGTTAAATGTAAAAAATCTGCTACACAATTTTGTTTTTGTATAACAATTTGTCAATTTTGTGTAGCAAAATGCGATGCGATACTGGATAAATTATTCCCTGTAACCTTATCCGTTCATGCACAACAATATAGGCCTATTGATATAAAAGAAAAGAAGCTAAAATTTGTTTGCAAATAACCCACAGTAACATAGTACTACCGCAAGTATAATGGAATAACCCAAGAAGCCTCCAAATTCTTCTTGAGCGATGAACATTTTTTCCAGCCCTGTACTGCAGTATTACATCCACCTTCAATATTGGATAAAACTCGTTGGGACACCCCCACTCCCCCTTCCAAATCTGGCTACAGTTATGCTGTTTACAGCACACAGTCACTCTTTCTGTGCAACAATGAGAATAGGAGTGGGGATTTTGTCATGCTTCTCCCTAAGATTAAAAAATATTACCACAGTTGGATCTAGATAGAATTTCAGGGTCCAGTTTCAAATGAATTGGTTTAAGTCAGCCAGCCATGGCCCTTTTTCCAGTTGAGACTCACTGACTTGTTTCCACTACTCTACGGCTTATGCTGAGTTACAAGCACAAAGGCAGTACATTCCATTTTTTAAGTTTTCGGCATGACCTGGCCAGGACTCAAACTCCGAGTCCAGACCTCGAGGCTGTAAGTCGGATGCTCTAACCACTTGACCATGCAGTCGGTTGCAGACAAATTTGTGAAACAGGTGAGGTAAGTAGGAGCGAAGTAGATTGTCCCAACAGTTTTGTCTAAGATTGTAGGTGATGGACTTCTTCATGGAATAATTTAACATTCAAATTTTGCATAGCAGTTTTGAAGATTTTTGAGGTCTTTCACACATTGTTTGTAAAAATGCAAGGGTTATGCACACAAAAAATTGCTACACAATTTTTCATTTGTGTAGTACCTTGGCCTGTTTGTGAAGCAAATTGCGATGTGATACTGGATATATTATTCCCTGTTCTTTGTAGTATGACTAAAATCACACTGCAAACTAAAAAGCTAGATCATGACAGTTGATGAGTTGAAAGTGCAATGTCATGGAATGCATCTTGCTCTGGACATGTAGTAATAGCTAGTAACAGGAGGTTTGAGGTTTGAAAGCTATCAAGTTCAAGTTGGTTTCAAACACTGAATACACTTTCAATGGCTCAAAATAAAGGGCATAAGCTATATAAGAAATTTATCCATGTAGGTCAACCTTCAGTAACAAAAGAAAATTATGCAAACAGAAATCATGTCTTCATGAAACTATAGGCGAGACTTTGCAGAGAGAGATTCTGAGTAACAAAACAGAGAGTGATTATTCACACAAAGAAACAGATTAATTATTCATACAAGAAAAGAGAGCATAAATACAGTTCAACATGCTGACCAAGCTTGTGTACTTTTTTGCGTAGCTTGTATAACCTTGTTTAGCCTCTGACTTCAAAATGAAACTAACCCATGACTATGAAAATTAGTAACAGATTTACAGTAAAAGAACACTGAAAGTGATATTGCAGTATACCAAACTATTTTAAGGTGTCATTGCATTAGCTTTGCTGTTGCCAAACAATTGACAAGTCATACTGAACATTATATATTGTAACATCACAAATGAGTATATATTTTGGCAATTTGTGCTTTTGGGCTTCATATCTCTAGTTCCAAACTAAAAAGAAGAAGTAGGCCTATTGAGCTCTTGGATTTGATTTTATATTGAAAAAATATAGGTAATGTACAAGAAAAAGACATTGTAGACCCCTACTGTAGTGAAAGAGCTGGGAAGCACAGCTGAAGGGAGTGCAGTATATTAGTGTGCAAGGGGCTGCCCAAGGGGGTTACCTCTAGCTCCCTGTAGCTTTTTACAGAAGCTCTCTTCTCTAATGGGACACTCAGCTTTTCCCCTGTATAGTCCAAGGCTCAGCAGAACTGAAAAATGAAACTTGGGGGTCTGGTCCCCTCACCATAATTTGACCTTAGAGGGAACTTTATTTTGGAACTTTGGACACTTTTGGAAAGGGGGTGACAGACAAATTCCCCTTTACCCCCCCTGTCGGAAACACTACCTTAAGCAATTAACTAGGTTCATCTCTGAACAAAAAGAAGCTAAAATATGTGATCTTGGGTTGCACTTGGATCAAGGAATACTTAATCAAAAGAAATATTTTTTCTGAGGCTTTTCTTTACCATCCAATGTATTCGAAACCTTAATTTGTAAGGATGTATTTTACGTTTTAACCTGACAAATAGGCCTAACTGACAACATTGTACCAGGTCTGATTAAACACATAAAAATGTTCCAGATAATGCATCTGTTAAACAGAGATATGGAGGCAAAGAGGTTAACGTCTTGGAACCAGGAAGTACCTCATCAAAGTGCTTAGTTTGCACCACAATGTCAGAACATTACTTTTTTAACTTGGGTACTTCAACAACATATACAACAAGACGAACGTCTAGACGAGTTGCGGTGCCGACAAACAAAGTCGTCTTATACTTTTAAGGTGATTTGAAGACTGTTAGCTACTAATAGCTTTTGAACTTTGGGCATGGACTCTACCACTGTAACAAAGAAGTATATTTGCCTTTTTAAACAGGATATTCAACGAGGTTTCCCTTCATGGAATACTTCATTTTCTGTACAATTCGCGCCAACCTATGGTGGCGCTCTGCTTAGAATAATCATTCTTCTCTCAGAGAGGTTGAATCCCACTCAATACCACAGGGTGCACTCTAAAACACACTATGGTCAACTATGCACCGACTCAAACGTATGGTAAAAAGTGACCAATTAATGGTTAGATCTGAGCATAAATTAGTGAATTTTGACCAAAGTTGGAGGTGAATGGTTGGACCATTGTTTAGGTCGGTGCATAATTAATTAAATCAATGGTCAATTTGAGGCAAAGAGATGAAATGAACGAACGATTTGGCTAAAAATTTACATGCTTTGCTTCGTTATTTTCACCATAAATTGGCTGGGTGGGTTTTAAGAAGTACTAAGCTGCAACCTCTTTGCAAAATTTGTACCATTCCATGAATTGAAAATGCTAGCAACATGCTGTACTCTATACCAATGTAGTCAATTTTAGTCACTTCAAATTTGTTAGAAAATTATCTCTCAAAAACTGACAAGTAAAAAATCAAAACATTCTGAAGATACGAAGCTTGTCACAGCCTACCTGAATTTATTCCGAAATTCAAAGTGCAGTACAATTGCAGTATATACTCTGCACCTGCATGGATCTATCAGTCTATCGGAAGTTTATCTGTCATGGTAGCCAAATAGCCCGAATTGGTTAAATGAGAATGAATATAATGTTTTGCCAAAGTTGCCAAGCGGTGGGGACTTGGGCGATTTATTGAGGGGGGCTCCAGCCCACCTAAGCCTACACCCCCTCCTCCAACGTAGCAACGCCACTGGGGCCATGTCTTGAAATCGTGTAAAATAGCTCCGTAATATACCGGTTCAAATTGGTGTTATTATCGGCTAGCATGAATATAATTTTTTGCCAAAGTTGCCAGGCGGTGGGGACCTGGGCGATTCATTGAGAGGGGTGGGGACTCCAGCCCACCTAAGCCTATACCCCTCTTCCTCCGCTTCCTCCGTAGCAACGCCACTGAGGCCATGTCTTGAAATCGTGTGAAATAGCTCCGTAATATACCGCTTCAAATTGGTTATTTTTATCGGCCAGCATGAATATAACTTTTTGCCAAAGTTACCAGGCGGTGGGGAGCTGGGCGATTCATTGAGGGGATGGAGGCTCCAGCCTTCTTAAGCCTACACCCCCTCCTCTCCGGTAACAACGATACAGCGACCATGTCTTGAAATCGTGTAAAATAGCTCCGTAATATACCGATTCCAGAGCATCATTAATTGAAAAAATTTTTCTACCATAACCTATTAAAAGTTTATGCATTTCATCTTGCCATGCTAGCCCCTAGGCTACGGTATAATACCTGCATGAATTGCTATGGTTGGCGTAATCCTAACAATCCCCTGCCCCTTCCAGTTTTCTTAAAGATGATTTGTAATGATTAAATAGTTACAAATTACACCTACCAATACATTACATTTAAAATACCCATAACCTAAAAAGTACCCACCATCGCTTCTAAGACTACTTAAAGACCCAGTTCTCTCACCCCAAACAGTACTAATTCTGCTAACCTTCTTACTTAAGCCCTCCCACAATTGTCTAAAATTCATCACCATCCAGATACAATCTCAGTTTATTGCTTAAACTAGGGTATAGAAAAACTAATCAAAACACTCTCAGTACTATTCATGTTGTGTAATATAAGCTTCGGTACTCTGCATTGTTTGAATTAGCTGTCAATCAAAGAGCTGCTCGAATTGAGAATTTCGGTACCCCCGTACCAAAATTGTAGTTTGGGTGAAAGGTTTGGCCCTTTAATACGGGAAGTTGCAACTTTCTGCTTACTATAAGTTGACCCTTATCAGGCTATGTTATGTGACGTAGACACTAAATTTAGACCGTGCACAGAGGTCAAATTGTTGGTTTGCGGACGAAGATTTGAACATTACAAGACATTTCGTAACTGTAAATTTCTAGCTAAGTGGCTCGTTCATTTCATCTCTTTGCCCTTTTCGGAAATGGAAAGGTAGCAAGACATTTATGAGCTAATTATTCTCTAGTTTGTTGTAATTATGTCAGGGAGTTGTGGTGTTATCAGGAAAACGTTTAACTTATTCATGATAAAGTCCATTTTTCTCTTTAAAGTGATTCGTTCAACTATTGCAGACGGGTTGTTGGAATGATGAAATTCGTCTTCTACGGAATCTTTTACTCGACAGTATATTCGTATTCATAGAACTGTCTTACTTATTGCTTTTATATATCTTAGGTAATCGTTTCATCAATTGCGAGTCATGGCCATACATAAACTTACTACAATGACAATATTTTCTTCCGTAGTAAAAAGGACATTGTCAAAGAAGCGACAAAAAGTCCTTGCTATAGAATGTAATAAGAAACGTGTCTGATTAATAATGTGATGACAGACGGATCGCAGCTAGTAGCTATAAATTATAAACATCGACATTCACGTATTCACGTTTCATTTTAGGGCGCAAAAATTATGCAATATCTTTAGGACTGATTACTCGATGTTTCGAAACTCTGATTGTGTAAGACAATATCGTTCAAATTTTATTAAATACTGAACTTAGAAATAATTTGGTAAGGGATACTAGTGACGTATATGAACGGGACTAATACCAGGGAGGTGTGACCTTTTTTGAATATAGTTCTTCTGTCCACGCAACCATGGAACGACCCCCATGGTTTTTCACGGACACGGATGAGTGATTTGTATGACTTTGCAGTGAAGACAAAAGGTAGCACACCACTAAGTCAAGGGGTATCCCAGCGAAGGAGGTTACCCTACGAATTTAACACCCTAGAGAAACTTTTTGGGGGCAGATTAGGCCATGTTAGTGAAGGGATGTGTTCAATTTGTGATCTCTGTGTGGTAGAAAAGCAGTTGAAGTAATCAGTCTGCAAACATAAAGAAAATTGAAGGTATTTCGGGCATTTTTTTGCAATATATCCTTCCGCGATGCAAAACGGCATTTTGAATGAGTCAAAAAACAGGAACCACTACTCTATTATACAGCCCTTCTAGCGCGAACTCAACATTGTGTAAGCAAGTAAGGGTGGTGTCAGTAAAAGAGGGGCAGCAGAAAATAGCATTCCCAGCCAACATGCCCAGCTGGGCCCCAACTGGGTTTCAGCTGGGCTACTTGCTGGGCCCCAGCTGGGACCCATTCGTGTTTGTCAGGTGTTCCCACGTGGGGCCCAACTGGGCTAGCCTTTCCCAGCTGATACACAAATGAAGCCCAGCTGGGTCCCGCTTCAATAACTGAAGCCTAGCTCCGCTTCAGCTGGGAAAATGTCTCCCCTCTTCAATATGTTACATTCAACACCGGAAAATTCTTCACAATGTTCATTAACACAACCCCTCTTCAACCAATTCTCTATAACGCTGCTCTCATGTACACACTCATTATCTTCTATTTCCAACACTACGTCATAATGTACTCCACCTGTATTGACTAAATAAATGGCACGTTTTTCCCGATTAACTACGCTACTTAAAATACCACTTTGAGGATAACGTACCCATTTCCATGTACCATTATATTCTATAAAAGTATATGTATCAGTTTCCGCCAAAAGTCTTGCAGCTGCAAATATTTCAACCTCTGTAGACCATACACCATCCCCATCCATTCCAGTAGAAGTAACATATTCTTCCTTAGTCATTATTGGTACCGGCAACTCACTTCTACACAATGAACTTACAATGACTTGTCTTAAATAAAAATGATTATCTTCTACCCTGTAACCAGTAATGCCAAATACCGAAAAACAATTACCATCCCCACGTACTTTTCTCACACGAATCGGCCTACTCTCAACTGAAATACATTTTCCTATTTCAATGGACGGCAAATCAAACTCCCCAGTTTTCACAAAAACCATGTTTGAATCTATCAACACAAGCTTCCTAAACATTTTTTCTCTCCAACAGCTATCAACAACGAAAAATAAAATGTACATGTAGATCTTTCGGAACGTATAAATAATACATCACGATCGTCATGTTCCCTACTCCCTAATATTTACCTACCAATAACAATGTTTCCTTCCAACAGAAACTTACTTTATCAAAATTTTCGTTAGTGTGAGAAATTCACACAGCTCTTTAAAATCACAAAAACAGTGAACAAAACTCCTCTAAACTATCAAACATTTTACTCCACCGCAACCCCGACCATGCCACTTGAAAAGAATAAATCCCTACAAAGCAATCCTCATATAAATACTCAAAATTCACTAAACACCAATCCGTAATAAATATAATACGATGAATTAAAAAAAAAAAAAAAAAAAACAACCAAAATGATGGCGCTGTGTTAAATTAACCAACAACCTTTTCCCCAGAGTACATAACGTACGGACCTGGTTTTTCTGCAAGATTGTTACTAAAAATAGAACACGTTTGCAAATTTTACATGAAAAAAACCCCAATATTACACTCTCACGAAAGTCATATTTCCACCAAAACTTAAAAACACGAAAGAGAAGTACCATCCCTACAAATTGCACTAAACCGTATTTCGATACCACAAAACATCTACAAGAAGATAGAAATAAAGTGCCGGAAAAGTCAGAAATTGACATCGCGATAGTAACTGCATTAGTTGCGGTTGCCTGCAAGGCAGGCACCGCAACTAAAAACTGACTGCTTATTGTACAGGAAGGATTATACAGTATGAAACTGATGACCTACTTTAAAGTCATGTACCGTAATCAACAAATTTACTTTCTTTGGAATAATCTTCCAAGTGCCATACAACACTCTCCATGTTTTCAAATTTTCAAGACTAAGCTAAAAACTTGGCTGTTCTCTATGTAATAATTGTTTTGATGTTGCCTTCGCTTCTGTTTTATGCCGCGCCTTAACTTTTGGGATTGTTTTGTCTGTTTGTACTATCGTTTAGATGTTGGGTTTTGTAACTGGTTTTGTTTAGTACGTACAGCGCTTTAGATAACTCCGGGGTCGAAAGTGCCCTTTATTAAATCAATAATAATAATAATAATAAAAGCATGTACAAAATAAAATACTCTTAACTGGCAATCAATCATACTATCATAGACTGATATCAATCTATGTGGTGCACTTCCGATATAAAGTGTGGTACACTTACAGTTGAGAAAAATCTCCAAGAGATGACCACTTTATTTTCCTTTCTCCAAACAAGGCATCCATCTGAAATATTTAACAAGAGGTTATGAAAATAAGCAACCAATCTGTGAATGTCAATGTTTAATTCTTGTTCTCTTTACTGACAACAAACGCTTCAAAGAAAAGTTCATTTAAGATTAATGCACAGTATACAGTACAGTACAGTATAAAGGGTACTCATTATGGCTATACTGCTTGGCAATGCATGCATGTCTGGGGCATGTCATTTTAATATTTTTGCTTCTAGCCACAAAGATCTCAAAAAAGTAGTTTTATTCAGTTTGACCCAGCAATTTATGTACAGCAGTTTAACAGATTTCATGTTTAACTACTGTAATACTAGTTGGCAGTAGTAGTGTAGTACATATGATCATAGTTGAATAATAGTAAAGTACAGGCAAAGGAAAAACACCTCTCACATGGTATTTACTTCTTTAACAGACTTGTACTGCGCATTTTCATACAACTGATGTCTTTCATGTGGCTAATTTGGGTAAAGATAAAAACGTACCAACCTGATTTGACTTCAGTGTGGACAAAAAGCATTTGGTTTGCTAGATCATTCCACAGGTCAGTGTCATACACAGTGATAGTATACATATATTTTAAAAAGACAAGGTACCGTAGGTTACAATCACACTGCTGTACACCATAGGGCTTTGCACAAAATTTATTCGTAATTTCTTATCTTTGACTTGATTTTTTCTATTTCTCAAGAACATCCATATAACATTGCTTCCTTCAAAACAAATTCCTTACATCAAAATGCAAAAAATCTCCCCAGATTTGCCTCTACAGGATAGAAGCTCTCACATTTTAACATGTTTTTCCTAAATGCGTTAGCTTCAATGGGCATTGCCCATGGACAACAGCAAGGGGCCCTATGGCAGGTCCCTGGACCCTTAGCCAAGGTAGGGAGCCCTTCGTGCTCCAATGGCACATTCGGGGCTGATTCTGACACCACCTCAGACTATCTAAAACCCAGCAGAAACCATGGACTTAGGGTAAATTTTTGATGACTTAAGGGGTTTTGGTTTTAAAAATTAAAAAAAAAAAAATAGAAGGCATTGAAAACCAACTTACCTTTTTGGACATCACCTCCAATACCTGTACTTATATTCTGTGTAAGACATTCAAGCCATTGGTTTTCAAAAATCACTGGAACCCATTTGTGGGTTCTGTCATTTTTCACCATGGTAACCCACGGGAACTCACTTTTGGGTTCTGTTACAAAATGCATGGGTGGTAACTGATTGGTGGTAACCAGTTTTTGGGTTCTGTGATTTAATCATCAGGGGACCACCACACAATGGGGAACAATCTTTCGCTTGAAATCTGACAGCCCGGTATGTACTTTGTTTTTTAGTTTTCTCCTATTCAGGTATACAACATGATGACAAAAGAGGTAAAAAATTGGCTATTTTCAACCTACCCTACAGTACTTTCAACCTCCCTATTGAAAATCATGCAAATTTATGGTAAAATGAACTTTATGAGGGTCACAAGAGGCTATTACACAGATGTTGTGATAAGGCTAAGTTCTGAATGAATGTAAATCTTTTACAACTGGTAAAGGACCATTAATGTACCACTTAAAATTAAGAACAAATTTCTGTGAATTCAGTGATTTTATGAAGGTTAAAATCTAAGTGCTTGAAAATAGCCTTACAAATCAAAAGGTTCTGGGTGGTTTTCAACCTCCCTACTAAATGAAAGCAGAGACAATTTGGGGGCAAGTCCTTTTTGTGACAACATCCCACCAACTAATTTCTATTTATCAAATCTGAACACTTAATATTTTAATAATTAAATTCATGTGTTAAAAGATATGTGGAAGTAAGCCATGTGGCTTAACTTTACGGTTGGAATGCAGGGAATTCCTTAATTTATGCAGGATAATAGGGCTTGGTTGTGCTGTTTGTGGCTGGTGGGCCGTTGACAGTGCAATTGTACAGATCGCTACTATGAACCAGAAAGCCAAAAGGCTTAGTGATTCCTTGCTACTGAAATGTAAGGCCTTTTTTCACATTGACATTGCTTGCAATGTTTTTCAATTAACAGGGCTCCATAATGTGCCCACAAAGTACACATGCAAGGCATCCAATCTTCTTACATTGAGATCCCCCTTGCCCGTCGGGAACCCAAATGACATTTGACCTCCACCAAAAACTTCTGGTTACAAGCAATTTCTAAGGAATTTACCTATTGACCTCTCGTGACCCCAAATGACCTTTGAACTCCACAAAAATCGATAGGGATCATCTACTCAATGTGGCCAACACACTCGCCAAATATGAGCACAGTCACATGTACCGTTCTCGAGATATCGTGTTTACAAAGTTTTGACCTTTTGACCTCTGGTAACCCCAAATAACCTTTGATCTCAACCAAAATCGATAGTGATCATCTACTCAATATGGCCAATGCACACACCAAATATGAGGTTAGTCACACTTACCCTTCTTGAGATACCGTGTTTACAAGCAATTTCTAAGGAATTTACCTATTGACCTCTCATGACCCCAAATGACCTTTGACCTCCATGAAAATCGATAGGGATCATCTACTCAATGTGACCGACCTACAACCCAAATATGAGCATAGTCACACGTACCGTACTCGAGTTATCGTGTTTACGAAGTTTTGACCTTTTGACCTCTCATGACCCCAAATGACCTTTGATCTCCACCAAAAACAATAGGGATCATCTACTCAATATGGCCAATGCACACACCAAATACGAGATTAGTCACAATTACCCTTCTTGAGATACCGTGTTTACAAGCAATTTCTAAGGAATTTAGCTATTGACCTCTCCTGACCCCAAATGACCTTTGCGTCCACAAAAATCGATAGGGATCATCTACTCAATATGGCCAATCCACACACCAAATATGAGCATAGTCACATGTACCATACGCGAGATATCGTGTTTACAAGGTTTTGACCTTTTGACCTCTGGTGACCCCAAATGACCTTTGATCTCCACCAAAAACAACAGGGATCATCTACTCAATATGACCAACCGACACACCAAATACGAGGTTAGGCACACTTACCCTTCTTGAGATATCGTGTTTACAAGCTAAAGCGTCACATACACACACACATACATACACACACACACACACGACATCACCATCGCATTGATTCCTTGCCTGCCTTAGGCAAGGAATCAAAAACATGTGAGCGCTGTACATGTATTGAACACTGTATTGCAAACAAGCTGCATCAAAACAGCAGTGCCTGAGTGTTTCATGAAGTAACTGGCGATATTACATAGGGCCAGGCTGGAAAATACAACGGTTGGTGGAATGTTAAAAAGTGCACATGGTCTGAAGAAAGCTTCAGTAAATGCGGGATGGGCATTTACTGTGAAAAGATGATATAAACTCAGTGCAAAACACCAACATTTTTGCCATGTGCTTACATCGCAGAACATGACTTACGACGCCATTTTTAGACTTGTACCTTCCTGTACAAAAGTGATGGCGCTCTTTGGAAATGATGACTTTTTGTTGTTGTGTGAACATTACGTCATTTTCGGTTAAACGGTTAACCGACGGTTAATAAAATCGGTTAAACGGATAGTGAATTAAGCGAAAATGCACAGCCCTAGATGTGACCAACCACGTTTTTACATAAAGGCCCAGCATAGGGCTAGGTAGTCCTTGAACAGGACTCTCTGTGCTATGTCCACTGCAGTTTGCTTCACACTAGAGTCCTTGGCCACAGTGTGCTACAATCCCCGCAATTGAAATATCAGGACTTAAGAGGGAAATTGATCATGGCATATTTAGCTCATTTGTCAACTAATTTTACCATCACTGTCCTTAAACAGTTGGAATCGGTTTTATGTTAAATTATAGCTAACAAAAATACATGTACATACAATTTAGATTGCTTTCTGAAGCAAAATGTTACAGAACACACCCCAGGGGACGTCTTGCCAATTTGCTGTTTTGAGAAATGGCAGCACTACATGTACTTCCACATCAGTGGACAAGCTACATAAGTGGAATTCCTCCAATTAATATCATAAAATCTGTTGTCTATTTTTAAAACTCAAAAAGAAAGATGTTAATTGTCCAGGATGTTAATAAAATTGGTTTAAAATACTTTCCAGTATTTTTAAAATGTATTACTGGGATATTGTTTCTGACTGTGTAACTTATAAAAACTGATCATTTTTGCATTTGGATTTTGTAGACAATGAATAGACAATGAATAGAAATTTATCTGCAAATTCAAGGCAATTTGACCAATTTTAGTACCATTTTTTGATTATATTGCTCTGCTCTGTCAAATGCCCTTTTAAAGTAGCTATTATGGCTGGAAACACATCATTCAAGGCACTCTAACTCAAAATTTCAATGGTCATGGACTCATGGTATGGAAATTTGAAAGTGCCATGAAAGCCCACATTGTGAGCTTCGATCAAAGAGGTGGCATAACAAAATTACTTCAATAAGGCACAAGATTACACAACCTTGCTCGAAAATAAGACGATTTTCCAGCACATCTTACCGTACAACTTAATCTCCCGACGTGTTCGGCAGAAATGATTTGTCAGCCTTGCGCCAGTCATTTCTTATTTTACACAAACACTAATTCTGTGTGGTAGGACATTGTAATGCTTTCCTGCTACATAGGCCTTTTTTTCCATTGCTGCAGCAAACTGAAAATTCTATGGGTTGGCAATAATATAAACCATCCATGTGGAAGCTCCATGGTTTAAAAGAGATTGAGAAATTTGAGTAATTCATGACTGTAACGAACTGATCGGGCTTTCACACAGTTTTCCGATTCAGACCTGACGTTCGTTTTATGATGGAGAAAAACTGAGACGGAACTACAGGCAATGTCGTTGTTAAACCTTCTTTTCTTTTATTCCGAATCAATATAGGTCTCCGCCGGAGTCGAGACACTGTACAACCAACCTCTACCAATACTATGAATCGAACTAAATTACATTTCATATCCACCCCTTTTATATCCCTTTCAAATATTTGAATTCAAAAACACGCATTCCCCGGCCCGACGCACATTTAAAATAATTGACGCATTCTTATCATTGTTACGTAATTCCCCCATTGTTGAACTCACCTTGTTTAATTGACGCATTCTTATCATTGTTACGTAATCCTCCCATTGTTAAACAAGACGAGTTCCTATGAACTCCATTACAATGACCGAAATCAACGAGAACAGTGATAAACACAATACACACAAGAAACGACTGGTGCAAGGCTAATATGGCAATTATTGCACAACCAAATGTTTCAGCTGAACACTTTGGAGGAAGAAGACGAAAAGTAAGATGTGCCAGAAAATAGTCTTATTTTGGGAATAGGTAGTGTGATCTTGTGCTCTATTGAAGTAATTTTGACAGTTTTGTGACAATTAAGGAAGAGTACACAGGGGAGCATTTCTGATATGATTGGGAATTGAAGTAATATTGTTAATTTACAGGGTTTTGACCTAGGCTAGGCTATAACAGTAATGCTAACTGCTCTAGGCCTATGGTTCGAATTTCAGTTGTGCCCTTTACATGAATCTGGACAGCAAGTGATGGTCTGATTTCAGTCAGTCATAACTGGGGTCCATGTCACTACCACCACCTTTAAATCTTTTAATTTCTTTGCTTGCCTGTATCATGGTTGGTTGTACACTAATTTGTATCTTAAATTCTTCAATTTCACTATGAGGGTTGGAAATTCATGGAAACAATAAATAAAGACGATTTAAGGGCTGATGGACCCTACACTGTAGAGTCACTAAAGCTTTTGGGCCAAGTCGTCCCCAAACCAACTCGTCCCCAACCAACTCGTCCCCAAGCCAGGTCGTTCCCAAACCAACTCGTCCCCAAGCCAAGTCGTCCCCAAAATAAGTCGGCCCCAATATGAGAAATAAGTGAAAAATCAGTGGGAAAGTGACTTTCATGGATACTTCTTATAAATTATGGAAAATAATGTCTTTCTTGAGATTTTCTTTAATTATATTTTAGGACTTAAAGGAGGCATGTGGAAGGTACGTAAAGCAATGACTTTCACTGGCACCTCATAAATTTGACACTGTTCAAGTGTGAAAAATATTGTTGCATGTTTCTCATGCACCATTCATGAAAATGAATTGTTGCCCTGCACTTGGATTTGAAATTTGAAGTTAACAGTTATTTTTATCACATGTTAGTTCAAACATTACTTTCCGCCCAAGAAGTTTTAGGGGCGGAAAGTAACAGGCGGAAACTATCGAGGGCGGAAACTAACGGACCCCGCCTAGGCCTAGGGTAAAGGAACCAGTATTCAACCCTTTAAGGAATTTCTTGAAATTTTTCCTCCCAGTTAGAGTGGAATCATATGGCTCAAAATGTTTTTGTAAGATATTATGATGGCTAACATGTTACCGTAAAAAAATATTGGATTTATTCTTTCCTTTCAGAAATAGCTCACCGTAAATGTTTGGAATTTGCCTACCCAGTATTCAACCCCCTGTCACTAGTATTCAATCTAGGGGTCCAGTATTCAACCCCCCAATCATTATACCCCAAGAAATTATTCCATAAAGTACAATTTAGATAAAATGCTAACAGGATGGATATATAAATTACCTTCATTACTTTTGTTCAGTATTTGATTCTTGAACAACTTTTTGATGCAATTTAGAGGGAAATTCCACCTTGCAGTCCAAAATTATTGATTCTACAATATTTTCTAAAAGACCCAGAATATTTTTACAGAACTATGCTGAATAACTTAACATTATGACTTCTTTGAGAAATGACCAGAAAATCCTACTGGATTTCATTCACAACATCTTTGGTTCCATAAATGTACCAGGGGGGTTGAATACTGGGTAGCAGATAAAGATTGTGGCACCAGTATTCACCCCTCTATAAATTTCCCTCCAAATTTTCAGTAATTTCACTATGGTCGTATAATTTGTTTATAAATTGCTACAATGATGAAATATTAGCCTTGACATTTCATTATTTCTTAAACCAGTCTCTTTTTAAATGGATGACAGAATATTACATTCCTTTGATTTTAACCATCTTGCCTTACATGACCTTTTAAGAATAGCTAGCCTAGCCTATTTTCAAAAAAATTCCCCAAATTCTTGGGTACAAATATCTCCAAAAGTTATTTACCTGAAAATCAGTTTCACAGAAGTGGATGGCAATTAAGCAGAGAAGTTGTTTTCACCTTTGGTATAAATTTTTATGTGGGATGGAGCCTTAGTTCACTGAAAAATGAAGAATTATATCTTAGGGGGTTGAATACTGGAGGGGGTTGAATACTGGTGCCTCTACCCTAGGCCTAATTGAATTCATCTAGCCTAGGCCTAGCCTATAGGCCCTTGGTTAGCCTAGGTCTGACAGGACTGAGTGTGTGGAACATTCCTGGCTAGCAGTGGAAGGCTTGAGTCTTTAGACTAAGCATCTGGAGTCTGGGCTAAGCCCTGACTGAGCCTAGGCTAGGCGTAACTTTAGTGTTACTGTTAGTGTTACTACTGTTACGCCTAGCCTAGCCTATTTCGTATTGTTAACATTGTAACTAGGCCTAACCTACTGCCCAAATTCTCAGTGTTGATAACTGCAAAATGATTGGGGGTTTACAGTTTATGATCACCGAAGATGTAACAATGACTAAGAACGTGCGTCTTTGCTCTTTTTGATACCTTTGTAGATAAGAATACTAACGGCTTCCCACTTTACTCGGTTTTCCTTCACTTTCAGTCACGCACAGACTCCGCAAGCTGCTTTAAATAATATGGAACCATAACAAAATACACGTATATGTATGTACACAGCCTAGCCTAGGCCTAGCTAGCTTAGCACATTATCTAAGTCAGTTAATTGTGTGTTAGGGCAAACGTTACATATTATGCTGGTACAAAGTATAGCATGTAATTAAACGTACGTACGTGCAGATTTGTCCATATCAACACAGATTCAGGAATGCTAGATTGGAAACCGTGTAAATCATCTTCTTTTTGTGGGTGCGCGGGATACGTGCGGTAATTAGAAAAGGGCCATAGCCTATACGCGTACGAAACGGGATGCATGGGGGAGGGTGAGGGGGGGGGGGGGGTAGTTTCTGGTGAAAAAATGGCTCAAATAAAGCGATTTCGTGGAAATTATGGGTCTTAGAAGCTCACGGAGGCATATCGAGCTTTTAGTGAAAAAAGGCTCATGTGATGATATGATGTGTTAGTCAATGGGGAAACAAATGGGTGGTATGCTACCTGGTAAAACTCGACCTGCGAATCGAACTCGGGCCTTTTTTCGTGAGAGCTAGGAGGATGCTCCACCGCTAGACCAAACGCGCAGTCGATGAAACAGGGAGGGAAATATTGAAACGGGAGGGGAAGACTGATTGCCTCCAAGGGTCTGAAATTCGGGCAGGAATCTGAAAAAATTGAACCCACCTCCGACCTCGTAACGTGCCATGTTTTGCAAAAGGTATTAAAATTAAAGAAGTACAGTTAGAAGTTCGGGTATAGTCAGCACTGAGACAATTTCGTCGATTCAGTGAAGTGTATGGTAACTGTTTACTTTTTGGGATTAAGTCCAATTTGCTACGTCGACTCCAGGTGTTACAAAACAATGCAGCCAGGTTAATTTGTAATCAAAATCGTTCTTGCCATGCTACTCCTCTCCTTCAAGAATTACACTGGTTACCAGTCAATCAACGCATTATTTTTAAGATTCTTGTTTTTGTTTTTAACTGCGAGCCCCCACTTATCTGTCTCTACTGATCTCATCCTATAAACCAAATCGTTCTCTTCGTTCAGCTTCCACAAACTTGCTAGTCACTCGTAGATCATCAAATAGATATGGTGACAGAAGTTTTTACTTTGCTGCACCTCGCCTCTGGAACAATTTGCCAAACCACATACGTACTGCTGCCTCTTTAAGTTCTTTTAAACATTCCCTTAAGACCCACCTTTTTACAGAGAGCTGTAATCTTAATTGGTCTTTTGCTTTTAATCGTGTTGCAGACACTGTATTTTGTTTAGGTTTTTAAGCTTTTATCACTTTCATCCTTTGTATCTACCTCTAGTTTTACCTCATTTTGCACTTTATCTTATTGTATTATGTGCTCTTTAATTTGTTATGCGCTTTGAACTTTTAAGATAAAGCGCACTTACAAGTGCCTTTTAATAATAATAATAATAATAATAATAGGTCTATACCGCATTAAAGGCATATTTTCATCATCCCAAACAGTTCCAATTCTCCCAACCTACTTACTTCTAGCCCCTCCCACATTTATCTAAAACTCATCTTTATCCAGACACAATCCTTGTTTATTGCTTCATGGCTTGTCCCAGTGGCCATACAAGTCCATAATGTGTAATCAAGACACGCTCAGTGCCCATGTTGTGTAATTTAGCTATGCTGCATTGTTTGAATGTGATGCCAATCAAAGAGCTGTACCAATTGAGAGTTTTGATATATGTATACTGAAACTGTAGTTTAGGGTGACGAATGACTGCCTTTAAATAGTGGCAAGATAGTAAAGATTAGCAAGTAAGTTCCAAAATGATTGAATCGGTTTTGAATATTTTTTCCTCCCGAATAGATACAATACCACTTTATCCAGTAATATTGGTAATTCTGTCTGGTGATTTGAGGCGCTCAGTTTCATCTTTTTTCCTTTTGTAAAATGCGTATATACCCCCTAAGGATATTTCAATAAGGTTAATGAGGAAAAGCAGAGCAATACAAATACTTCAAGCCTTCCGGGGAACAGACAATTGAATTTTATTAAAAAATACCACCAATTTGTACAACCTTTGATCAAACATATTCAACATTTGCTTTCTAATTGAAATGCTGGTTCAGTAAAAAACGTAGAAATTTTACAGACATGTTTTCACATATTTCCACACCGTTCAAAATAAAACTTCAAAAAAGGGGGAAAAAAACTCAACAGAGGGTTTTTGGAATTGGGAGGATGGAAAAACAAAAAGGATGGTTTCACCAACATTAAGGGAGAGCCTTATTAACCTGGAAACAATTGTTTTTGATCATTAATTAGCAAGTTTTGATCAGTTGTATATGTTTGGTTGTTTTTTATTAGGCCTAGAATTCCAAACGGAAGCTCAAACTGATCCCAATTGCTTGGTTTTCACCCCAAATTTCTTATTCTGTCATTTTGTCCACCATCCGTGATGTTTTTTAGACTTCATGGCAGACACTCGAAACGGGTAAAGCAAGGTATTACAATTCGACTTGCGACAACTCCCAGGCCGATCCGATCTTTTTTGGCACAGCCTTGCGGCAAGTACATTTATTTTGTCGGACATGTTTATAACGTCACCCGAAGCCGAAAAATGCGTAAGAAGTGGCCCACAGGTTTAGACCATGCAACGCTGCAGTTCAACTGAACAAGTTTTCACCTTTAACTTCACAGAAGACACCTAAAATATATATTTCAGGTGTCGAGTATTTCATAAAAAGTTGAATGGTGCAACTCTCAGTCGATCAGGTTATGGCATTTTAAAATATGGCGGACATTTTGGGTTTTTCAATACCAGGCTGATGTGAATCTTCACGTACATTTTGGGCAAAAATTTTTCATGACCAATTTTTCGGAGTTGTTACATTTTGGACCAACTTAGATGTTTTTTTTACATTTTGGGCAAAGAACTGTTACATTTTGGGCCAAGTTGTTACATCAGTTTGGTCAGATGTTACAAAATGGGTATTAACATGTCTTATTATGCATAATCCAACTCATATTGGAGCTATACAATTCTATTTCTCTGCTAAACACCATATAATCGGTTTTATCAACATTTAATAATAATTTATTCGATTCAAACCATTTGTAAAACCTACACAATTCATTGTTTACAATTTTTCGAAGTTGCTACTGCTGTCGGTGAAAAATAATTTTAAGAAATTAGTGTCATCTGCATAAACTTACAAAGGAACCAAGACTTACAGACTTTACATGATATATTATAAACGTAGATAATAAAGAGTAGAGATACTAGAATGGACGCTTGACCCGGGAATCCCAAGGTTACTCTAAGAGGTCTAAAATATACCTTATTAAAAGAACTTATTTGTTGTCTTGAAGTTGTGTAGCTTTTTATCCAAAGATAAGCATTTCCTCTTACGCCGTGATGTGATAATCTACGAAGGAGTGTATACCATGGGATAAATGTGTCGAAACTTGGATTTGACAGGTCGAGAAACACACCATAGAATTTTGTTTACGTTGAATGGCAGAACAGTGTTTCATTTCAAAAGAGTACAGTCGATTAAACATGAGTCTTTCCAGAATTAAAAAAAAAAAGGTAATGTAGATATAGGACGATTATTACAGACAATATACTTCCTTTGTTAAAGCCTTAATAGGGATGACCTTGGCTAAGTTTCAGGGGAAGCACCAGTCTCAAAAGAATTTAATATATGGGTGACTGTTAGTAAAATATAATGGACGTCCTCTTACACACTGTTAAAAATGTCACAGACGTGTTTTAGATTTACAGAACAAAAAATAAAGAAATACAAAGTGGAAATGGAAAAAGTGCTGTCAATTTTTTGAAACAAATGGACAACACTTCATCCGTTTTCTTTATGTATTTCTTTATTTTTGGTTCTGTAAATCTACAGAAATTTTTAACAGTGCACATTCTGTGACGGATGTTATCAAACCCAGCCAATTTTCTGGGATTAAGAGGTAATTTTGGTAACTTCATGCTCAGCTACTAGGAGAAGAAAGATGGATGAAGGGATAGAACGGCCCAAATAGCATTTGTCAAAAGAAGCAGGTGGAATCTTTTCGGCCAGGGAGGGTCCAAGGTAAACAAAACGTTGTTGAACTTATCAGCAATGTCCCCGAGCAGGTGATAATATGGTCCCCTTTCTTGAAAGTGTCGGGATATGAAGACGTTTTCCTTTTCTCCTCCTAACTTGAGAAGCCCATCGATTGTTTTCCAAGTCTCTTCAAGTTGCAATCTTGTTTACAATCAGCAACTTTTTGATTATTTTTTTTTTTCGCATAACCCTGATAACATGATTCAGTTTGTTTCTATGTCTTCTGTACTTGAGACTGTTGTCTCGGGGGTCGGAGCTTTCAAAAACTTCCTTTTCAATTTCTATTTGCTTCGAACTGATTATAACACGCTAGGAGTGATCCAAGGGGCGCTGCCCTTCTTTCTTCTATTAACACTGATTTTTACAAAAATTGAAACAATCTTCATATACATTTTAAAAGGAAAATCTTATACATCGGTTTTCACCCACCGTCGTTTACTCACCTCGCTCACTTGGGTAAGTTACTCGATGAACCAATTTGCATTTTACCTGCACGCATGGTTATACTTATGGTTGCTGTGTTGTGTTAGAAGTATCATTCATTACAACCTATGGACCGTGGTGTGCTTTGACGTGGGTGTGTAGGGGGGGGGGGGGAGCTATCACATAAAATTTGACACGGGTTGATATATAGGTTTCGTTGTGGATCTTCAAAGTCATGTCCGGATCTATTCGTTGTCATTGCAATGACAATTGGCAATCTGTTCAAATGTAGAAACAGCTTGTTTTTCATCTTAATGTTAGAGGGCCAATCCTCTCACCCTAGACTACACTTCTTATATGGGTTAACAGAAATTCTTAATTGGCTCAACTCTCTGATTGGCAGCTAATTCGAACATATTTGGCGCACTTACTTGTGGTATCAGGGAGGTGTAAATAACACCTCCCTGGTGGTATAAAATTCTTTGCATACTTTCTTCTTACAATCTTCATTGGCTTCGAGCTGTTCTAAACTTGCCTGCAAGTACAAAGAGACTAGTCTCATCTGGCTTTGCCAATATCTGAGCTGCTATGTTGCAGTGATTGGTAATAACAATGACGTCATTTGCTACTTTTGTAAATTAGGGGAATGTACACAGTTAACTCGAAAGTTCTTTACTATTGGATCATTTTAACTCTATAAATTTGATGCTTTCGCCATCTGAGTGTGTGAATTAAAATGTACACGTCACATAACAGCTGATCGAAAGATCAAGATGTGTAATTCTGTTACAACGGTTCGATCTGCTTACAGTAACTGCAGCTGTTCTTCAACCATTGTGATTTTTTAGCCTAATTAGCAAGTTGACACATCCTATCTGCACATCCTAAACCGTGGGTTAGTTAGTTATATAGATAAGATTTAACGACACACCAACACGAATGTGTTATATAGTGTCATACTGTTCAAACACGGTTCAAGTCCTCCCATTTAGTCGCCTCTTACGGCAGGCAGGAACTACCGTGAGCATATCCTACGACCCCCAGCTCACAGGAGTAGGGTAGAAAACAACATTTCGTCAAGGTATACAACACGTTGTTCAAAATTTGAAATCTCTAGAACAACCTGTCGAATCACCTTTTTTGACCAGTGGCGGCGCTACGGGGGAAAGAAGGGGCATCCCCCGATTTTGTCCCCACTTCGCACTTGCCCCCCCCCACCCCCCTCAGCGGGGTCCGTTAGAAGTTGGATTAACCGCAAAAATAAAAATATACTCCTTCAGAAAGTTAATTTTTCATTCAGAGGAATGCTAAAACCTCAGCTTTCCGGGGCTTCGCCCCTGCACCCCACCCTCGGGCGATTTGGGCTCGGTTGTTGCGCTACGCCTGGAAACTTTTGCCCCTAGTTTGAGACCCCTAATCTGATATTCTGGCGCCGCCGCTTTTTTGAGGAATTTCTTGAACAACTTGTCGAACCATTCTTATTGACCAATCGCAAAATACAACCGGGGAAGGCACTTTTGGGCAATGGAAGCATAATCATGTTCGTTTAGAAGAATTGCATTTTACTCTACCGTATAATAGTAAGGAATGTACCCAAATTATTTTCGTGGGGTTAGGATGGTCAGAATATACTAGAGCTGCTATCTAATAACGTACCCCTTGCCCATAGACGTACGAGGCGGGGTCCAGGGTGCATTCGCCCTCCCAATTCGGGAAGAAGCAGTTGGTCCATTAGGGCAAAACATGATAAAGGGTGACACTCATTATTGGGGCAAAAATGCTCTTGCCCCCTCACAGAAAATTACCCTCGTACGTCTATGCCCTTGCCAGACTAAGACCAAAGTTTTCTGCTTTGCATGTTTTGCACAAAAATTGGGAACCCACGAATTAGTGAACCTTGTGCAATATAGTTCGTACTTGTACCTCTGTCGTAAGCTATATCCCACAAGCCAAGGGGCAACAAATTATTGAACGCCTTACTTCAAATGTTTTCATTCAATGGCGTATAGAAAAAGGTTCTACAGGATCTGGGTGGAGGAAGAGGATTTCAGCTCTCAGCATGAAATCTTTGGAATTTTTATTGATATTTTACCCCGACTGTTAGTTTTGTTTTTAGCAAAATATTTTCAAGAATTTGGACACGCTTAGGAGTTTTCTGTGTACAAAAGTGAGCAAAAGTATGCTTCGCGATTGTTCCCGAGAATATTTCGTGGGCCCCTATACTTTTTTAAAAAGAAAAGTTGGTGTACATCTGTGTACAATGCATTAATGGAAGGAAAGCTGTGCTCAACAGACTGAGGTTTCACATACAAAAGTAGTGATTTTGATATGCATAGTACAATTTCGGGGCAAAACCACGATTCTTCTGATGCAGCTAGGAAGAAAACAGTCACTGTTATCATTTAGGACAGTCCTGACCTTTTGAAGACCCTGGCCAGCATGATGCATCAACACCAATTTGACCGAGAAAGAAAGAAAGAAAGAAAGAAAGAAAGAAAGAAAGAAAGAAAGAAAGAAAGAAAGAAAGAAAGAAAGAAAGAAAGAAAGAAAGAAAGAAAGAAAGAAAGAAAGAAAGAAAGAAAGAAAGAAAGAAAGAAAGAAAGAAAGAAAGAAAGAAAGAAAGAAAGAAAGAAAGAAAGAAAGAAAGAAAGAAAGAAAGAAAGAAAGAAAGAAAGAAAGAAAGAAAGAAAGAAAGAAAGAAAGAAAGAAAGAAAGAAAGAAAGAAAGAAAGAAAGAAAGAAAGAAAGAAAGAAAGAAAGAAAGAAAGAAAGAAAGAAAGAAAGAAAGAAAGAAAGAAAGAAAGAAAGAAAGAAAGAAAGAAAGAAAGAAAGAAAGAAAGAAAGAAAGAAAGAAAGAAAGAAAGAAAGAAAGAAAGAAAGAAAATTTCAGAGCTTCCACGGCTTCTTTTTTTGGACACATCTAAGGAGGGTGCGCTTCGGTTTGGCTTAGCGGGTGAAAAAACACATTTCTTTGCCCCCAGTTCTCCACCTATGACATTCTGTCGCCGCTAATGGAGTAGGTCTATCAGAAAATTTACACTCTTGTTAAGAACCATACTTCACGATGGTGCGAAGATTAGACCGAGCTCGGTTGTGGTGGTCAGTTCTCTGGGAATTATTTTTTATTCTTCAGTTAAAACCTCCGGTGGTCTGAACAGCGAGGTGTTTTTCTAATAACTACTCCCTAGTGTGAGGTAACTCTGCCCTCCTCCAAAGAACGTCCGGGTTTATCTGCTGACCAGAACTTATCCAACTTTAAGTACGAAAAGCATTTGCAATTTGTGCACCTTCTTGTGATCTCAAATGGCTTCTAACTGTTTGACTTTGAACAAAAATAAAAACACACACGTGCGCAACTTTCCATTGCATACAGTGTCCTTTCACTTTTAATTTAGTTAGATTTTTTCGGCTCAATTTCTAGCCGAATCGTTTAAAGGGGAAATGTAACTAGAAGTCATGTAGTACACTGTCCTGTTCAGGGGCGGGAATTGATCTGTGAAAGTGGGGGGGGGGGGGGATTCTGGCAGACTACCGAACGGAAGCGCTCCATCTAACGGCGTGGGGTCCAGGGGCAAAACCCCGGTGGGGGTCCAGGGGGCGAGGCACCGGAAGCTCCTGCATATTTACGAAATTGTAGGCATTAAAATGATACATTTTATCTTCAACTTTAAATTACATAAGATGACACTTTTGGACATATACTTAACAGGACACAAATATCACAATTTGACTTTCTTCAATTATTTCCTCACTCCGTACGATTAAAGTTGGCCGGAATCGATAATGCACAGGGTGCGGGTAGGGAGAATGGGTTACTTAAAATTGAGGTTCTTCAGGGGATCCCTCGTTGGTGCCCCAGATCGTCTTTTCAGAAAGCTAGGGGGGGCTTTTCATGTGATGTGAATTCAGCCCTCGTTTATGATGGGGCGCGCAAAGCGCGCGGAAAAATTTAACGTTTAAGACATCTTACTAATGAAACTGAATGAAAATTAGAGAAAGGATGGACAGCTTTTAACCTTAGCTGAATAACGTTGGCCCCTTAAAGACATTCTTACTGAAGCACAAACATACTCTGGTTTCCTATATAGTCTTTTTTCAGGTGACTTTCACAGAGACGTTACCTGTAAAGGGGCGCGCCGAGCTCGCCGAAAAAAAAATGAATTTTTACTTTATCTCAATAGTGAAATTGAAATAAAATTAGACAAAGAGTGGTCCATTTTCACTACAGCTGAATAAAAATGGCCCCGAGGATATTTTTACTAAGCAAAAACGTACCGTTGGTTTCCTATAGAGTCCTTTTCATGAGATTTAAATAGATTCCCTATCTGTGATGTTACGCGCATAACCCGCCGAAAAATGGACTTTTGAGACATCTCAATAGAGAAATTAATGGAAATTAGAGAAAGGGTGGGCCCCTTTTCACTTCAGCCGAAAAAGAGTAGAGCTCCAGATTAGGGTCAAATAAGATCATCGTCCTTTCAGAAAGCTTGGGGGCACTTGGTCAGAGAAGGGGACCAAAAGACGACCGCCTCCCTGCCTCCCCCTTGCACTAGTTACGGCCGACCTTCAGCTGTGTACGGCCCGGGCACTGGCGATAAGTTTCAGTGACAATGGAAGAGGTGTTCTACAATAAGTAACCCCAAATCCTGACATATTTAAAACGGGTTCACGCGAAGCGTGTTGAAAAAAAAAAAACAGCGTTGAGACATTTATTGGAAGAATGTTGTTTTTATTTAGTGTTCAATGCAGTATATGACCTGTTTAAACATTATACAACTTGATTAAGTATCACTTGCGTAGCTCTGTTAGTTCTTGTTTGTAATTTGTAGCAAAAGCAACCAGACTAAGACGTAAAAACAAAAAACTAAGTTTTGGAAAAAGTGGGGGGAGGACAAGTGCCCCCCCCCCCCCGTGCCCCCCGTAATCCCGCCTTTGGTTCTGTTTCATGATTGGCTCTTGAGAGTCATGTGACAGTATGCTTGGGTTACCTTGAATATGCAATATTGAGGTGCTGAAAGTTATAAAAGACACTTTGAAGATGAATAAAACAAAATTGTGAGATTTAGCTGTTGCTTCAAAATACAAGAGTTTGGGGCGATTGATCCTACCCTTTAAGTCAGGACGGCAACGGATTTTGTGGCTTTTGTTTCCCCACCTCCACTGCTTATGCTAAGCACAAAACACAATGAAATCGAAAATGAAAATAAAACTAGTTAAGGGAATTAACCGTCCCTGCATGGATTACACCCTGTGTAGATGGCTGCTTTATCTACACATGAAAAGAGCCAAATGTATACAAACATATGGATACAGAACTCGCTTATACGCACTCTATCTGTCTATGGAAGGTGTTTATTTATGGGAACGCAAAGGCAGAGGTGTTGAAAGTATTAATGTGCCATGGTACCCATCTCCCTATAGTCGAATCCGAGAAGTTAGTGAAGGTGGTCATAAGTGGGTTCCTCAATTCTTAAACCTTTATTTTACAGTCTTTATACATTTTTTTACCCTCATATTCATTGAAAATGAGGAAATCGATGAGTTATTTTAGTGAGCAATCATCAACGACATAGTGAAGCCAAGAATTCGAAAGATTAAAGCCGATGGACCCTACTTATACCCAGCAAAATCAGACCATCACTTGACGAGTCGGATTTGTCTATACTAATGCACTAAGGTGTTGAAACGTTTAACATAGGTCTATAAATTGATAAACCCAAATGACATGTCGTTCTAAAAACAGGAAAAGATTGGTTTTAAAGTCAGTGATTAAGTGCGTAGTATGGCGCATGTCACAATATCGCCACTTGCAAGTTTGGTGGCCCAACGAGTATCACTGCTTCCCTTGTGAACTGAGGGTTGTAAAATACGGTCCCCGTCTTTGAACCTATTTTATTTGGGGAGGGAGGAAGTCGTTCTCCCTTTCGATGAAACCATAGTGTAATAACTATGATGAAACTAGGCCAGCCTAGCCAGCTATAACGGCTATGAAAGGCAATACGCTGATGACCACTTTCGAAAATAACAATTACAAAAATTGTGGGGATAGACGTTTTGTGTTTGTTATTTTTCCGGCAGTAAAATACCATTGCAATAAATGAAGGATAAACGAAATATACCAAAAGCTATTCCACGATCCTTTGTAATGACTATTTGGAAAAAGGTTTATGACAGGAAGGATACTATCCATCACCCGCCGCAAATGAAGGATCACTTGATAACCTAAAAACCTTTTGGGTGAGCAAGTATTTTCTGGAAGGATAAAATCAAAAAGGTAACGTAATGTTATGAAAAAAATTGCCAGACAGGCTTGAAAATTGAACCTTCTTGAAAGTGTATCCTAAGCCTAACATTTCAAAAATATATCTTGTAGGCTAGAGCTAGAAAAAAGAATCTAAATTCTTCATCTTCCATCTTTTGAGCTGAGATATAAAACGAAGTTTAGTCATATTGCGAAGTAATATTTGATGTCTTTGTTGTACCACTTAAAGTACAATCTTTGTTTTTCTTTATTTTTCCAAAGGCTTATTTCCCCTTGTATACCGAAATATGATCGCAGTCTTTATATTGGTACAAGTGAGGTGCCATAGAAAGTGCCGTAGCCTGCATTGGTAAAATCCAGGCTCAAGGTGCACTCTGTTCAAACAATGTCTATGAAGAGCGCCACTATTTCTTAGAAGCTGGCGTACTGTATTTGCAATTTGGCAATCTGTGCGTTTGTGTTTGTATGTACACACTAAAATCAAAAGAGTGAACTTAGTCACTCTTTGATCGAGTGAAAAGTGTAAATTCATTCCATTAGAGTGATAATTCACTCCAAGAGGAGTGAAGTTCCCTCCAAAAAGAGTGAAATTCACTAGAGTAAGAGGGAAAATTCACTCTTCCACGAGTGCCTGCAATGATCGCTCTTTTTTAAGAGCGATCACTGTGGGCACTCCATCAAGAGTGAAACTTGGCTCGTTTTAAGGGAATTTCACTCTTTTTGGAGTGAACTTCACTCTTTTTTGGAGGGAACTTCACTCCTCGTGGAGTGAATTATCACTCTAGTGGAGTGAATTTATACTTTTCACTCGATCAAAGAGTGACAAAGTTCACTCTTTTGATTTTAGAGTGTATGTGTGTGCTGGTGACAGGATTTACCTCTCTCCCACTAAGGCGCTGCAAGTCATCTGTACAACATGCTATGCAACGAAACGTCAAAGTCATAAAACATATTAAATTACAAACTGGAACAAAGCGAGTTATCACTCTTAAAACGTCTGTTGAAATTTCACCAAGTTCGTGTTGACATATCACCTACACAATCCTGGTTATTTTTTACCAGGAAATAATGTTCACATTAACCATTAAAGTAGTGAATTTAATAAAACACCTTGCTATTCTCCTTTGTTTTAAACAGTTTCTGAGTTAGTTTTTGAATAAGAATTGTTGGTTGATTTCACAAGAATTGTGTGGATACTACCATACTCAAGAAATCTTGTGAAATCTTCACAGAAAGTTTTAGAAAATGTGAATTGTACAAAAGAATGTCTCAAAATAATGATTGTCCAAAGCTCTTTTTCTATTAAAGGGAATAAATTTTAATATTAACTGCAGTATCTCACCAAGTGGAATATGCTATGGCGCAGTGGCGGAGCTAGGGGTTTCGGTCAGAGGGGGCGAAAATGGTCTGCAGGGGCGCTTCTAAGGAGCAAATACCCTGAGCCTCCGCACAATCGAAGCCACGGCTTTTCAGATTTTCCATTATTTTGATTTTCACCTGGTAGAAGACTACTTTGACATTTCTCGTCAGCAAGTTTTTCTATAAAAACATGTTAAAATTTCTATCCATGGGCCTCCCCTAAAAAAAATTCGGGGGAAGGGGGACTTAATTCTTGTAGGGGGAAAGCTCCGCGCCACCATGAGTTGGCGCGGAGCGCAAGAAAACTTTGGCCCAAAATGCCGCTCAGATCGCTGGAAATAACATTTCTAAAGCCGATTTACCGCATATAAATAGGAAAAACACTGAGTGAACTGTTAAGAAATATTGATGTTAATTTTTCTTCGTCACGGTATTTTCTTTATGTTTTCTTCGTTTTTCCATGTTTTTTTACTTTATTTTCCAGGGGAGGGAAAGTTCACCCTCTTGCCCCTACCTGCTGCGGACGCGCATGTTTCTATCCTTCTCTTTCACATTCTAGTATGAAGGAAGTCATTGTATTTTGTAAGTTATTGTCAGTTCTCGATTAAGATTTTAAAGTAATAATGGGCTACTTTTTGAAGGTAAAGATGCTAGAGCTAAATAGCAAGTAATCTTACAGAGGGAAAAAGTTATGAAAATTAATCACAGTTAGTTGTACATTTTTGGCACCTGGAAATCAAGATAAGTACACGAAGAACATTAAATGAGGAAATTTACATCATGCGATCACTCTGATATAGCCATTAATTAAGTACTTTGAAAAAATAGCTAAGACAAAAGGTCTACTTCTAGGTCTTGCTTTCTAGGTACCGATTTCATAATAAATAAAAGTAGCCTCAACTTACGCTTTTTTTTGCAATGTTCTTGCATTTTAGACCACGGAAGTACAGAAATAAGCATTTTCATAGAATTTTCGTGCAGTGTTAGAAATAACCATTTATTATGATAATAATCCCTTGAAGGAAAGCAAAATGAAAACTACCCATTACAACTCTTAAATCATTACCACTATGATAACAGTTCTATTTTATTTAAACCTGAATGTTCTCTTCAAAATGATTTTGAAAAATGCTGTGGAAGCTATTTTGGTATCTTTATAAACTCTTTTTATTGTCTATGTTGACAATTATCCCCGACAACAAGAGGGCTATTTGCGCTACAATTATTGTTGGGCCCTTTGCAACATCTTTAACTGGCCGGGGGTTAATTTAATGTCAGTCTGTGTATTTTGTAAGCTTATAATCACGCTTGGTGTGGAAGCAAAGAACTTAGCACAGCGACAACATTCATTAGTGCGTATAAAGCATGAAGATACGTTTGCGGCAAAACCTATCCCTTTATTACAGAAGATTACCTTTTTCATCAGAATGAAGTGCAGTTAGTACATTTATTGGTAGCTGTTTGAGCATTTTGTTATCTTGGCCTTAAAACAACCCTATTAAATTTTGTCTTTTGTCAATAATGGTGCAAGAGTAAAGTATGTTGAAAACCAAAAAGGGCGCCGACAGACGATTTTGGTCCGTCAGGGGGGGGGGGGGGCGACAGCTCCGCCACTGCTATGGCGGTGAGAGCTTTTGCAAAAGTTTCAGTCCGAACAGTCAAACTCTTTTGAATTCTAGACTTTAGGTGCCCTTTAACCTGGTGAACAAGTTAGTCGGAAGTGCAACATGCTTCGTGGTGACACTATGAAGCGTCAATTTCACACGGATGATGTATCGATATGAACATGGTAAACATTAAAAATTTGAGGAAGTAATTGTTTTTGAAAAGCTGTACTGTGAGGTGATAGAAAGAATAGGGAAAGAACACTTATCAAGTAGTTAAATCATTATTAGGACTAAGCCGGGAAAACGCACAAGTTTTTTTTTCTTGTTTTGGTTTTGCATGCTGTGGAATGGGTCTCAATTTAACTGATAATTTTCTACATGATTTGGTAACCGTTTCAATTTAAATAATGCGATCCTTACATTTATGTAAATTCATTTTTCACTGGATAAAATGCAGATGCTTTTCCGTATATTTGTTTATCATGTAAAAACGTATATTTGGTACAGAAATTTCTCAATAAGTATTTGTGCCATCTTTAATGACGTATTATATACATTGATAACATGCTTGTTTTAACATATATGTTGCTAACCATGCAATAATTTTATCAACTGTGAACATTTTCTACAATGTTTTACTTACTACGAGATAAGATAATATGAGAATTTACGAACAAAATCAAATGTACTCTGAAGGACAAAAAGAGAATGTAGTGTGTAAATGTACACTTAACAATGGGATACAATTGTTTTAAAGAATGAGTAAGGAAGACTATTTTAAGTACGATCAATCGAAGAAGGGATCACATGTGCCGAAGGTAGTTTTCTGAACAATTTAATAAAAGAAACGGGACCACTTATAGTTTTACTCTCAAGGTACATTTCAACGCTCAATAAAAAAAAAATCAATTTCGAATTGTTATTTGAGGCAAACTGGAAGAGGCGTGCATGCATCGTAATATACGCGAAAACAGAGGAAAATGGATACACGACAATTTTATACCTATCTACACTGTAAAAACGGATGGGTCAATTTGATCCCAAAGTGCATGGGTCAAGAAGGAACCGACTAAACTATATGGTGTAAAAATGTCCGAAATAAGGTTAAAATTTCACCCGAATCAGGTTAAAATGTGACCACAAATTTTTTTTTTTAAGTTCCCTCGGGACGGACTTGTTTTAAAGTGTATATTTTTTACACTAGTTACAATACAAGATGACTACCATGTGGATGGATTACTTGCAGAAAACCCATTTGTTATGATATTTGCACGACAGTTAGTGCTCAATTGACTTCTTATATAACACACATATCGAGGGTTATTCTTACCTGCGTAGCAGGCTGTACGGCATATTCCTTGTTTAGTCATACCTTGGAAGCAGCTGAGGAGCTGAGGAAACACAGTCCGCTTCCGGCAGCCCGGGGTAGGTGCTGTTGTTGAGATGTCTGGCACCTCGAATAGTTGCCAGTTTTATGCGATAGACGCAGTCTCGGTACTATTTTTCCTTTTTAGTCCCTTCCCTTCATCTTAACCCTGAATTCATCATGTTCCCGTGGAAGTCGATATAGGCACATATAAGTGTATGTAAAGCCCCTCTCTAGCTAGTAATTTTTCTAAAGACTCTCTTCTTTAATATGTCACCCGACTTTTTGTACGGATTTCCCAACAAAAATGTTCACTACTGGTCATCTTGTGAGCGATGGGCGAGAGGCCTGCATCCCTTTCCCTAGCTACGCCCTTTTCTGGACGATGCTACGCTGGGAGAGATTTCACTACATACAACCAAGCTTTACAAACAAATTCCCTGGGCGTTTACTTTAAACTCACTTCACTCCGTATGTGGTATGTGGGTGTTATGAACAATGATTACAAATGTTAAGGAAGGTGACACGAGTTCATTTACGTCCGCAGTTCAAGCAGATTCTATATCGCATTGAAAACGAACTTTATCTATACGATAGTATTCCCCGATTTTCTTCCCCGGGTGATTCACATTCTTACGAAGTACCAGGTATGTTACACAAACATCCGGTCCTGTGTCCGTTATTCACGGTTTTACATGCATGCATTTCGTAGTGACATCGATCGGTTCCGGATCATAGGCCTAAGTCTTTAACATCTGCCTCCAAGCAATCTGATAGTCGCCACAAACCACACCATACTTTCACTCTTTCAAGATAACTATGCAATTGGGGTAGGTGACTGAGACAGGAAAGAAAATATGTTAGACCCTTTTTGTGGACTATTACATAACTATTTGTGGAACTTGATTCTGATTTTTTTTTTATACAAATCCCCCGAAAATATTACCCCGCGAACGCCGATATGCAACGAACGCTAAAAAGGGAGGGGGATTGGGGACCAAGATCACCAGGACAAAATTCGAGTAACACATGTACGGAGAAAGAATAGTGGCGGGTAAGGGGTGTCGTTCAATGGAACAGACTTAGATTCAGACATTTAGATAAGTCTGGCTAGGAACCATACGACGAAACCAAGCGGACCGTCGTCTATGTTCTCCTCTCCCTCGGGAGGAAGGAGGGTGGCAACAAGACTGAACATCACCAGTCTATTGACCTTCTGTAGACCTCTCATCCATGGCGTCTACACGAGGTCGATCTTTACATCAAAATACCAAATACTCTGAACATGCAACTCTTTTATCCTCTCCCATGCTTCTGTGCAGATTTTACACAGTGGAAACAGATGGAAACCAAACCCAAATAGACAGAAACCCACCCCTCGGGATCAACGTCCATAAGCATGATCAACTTTTCCCCCTAAGCGATTTTCATTGTTGTTTTAAAGTCACTTTTGCCACTGGAAGAGCTCTTCTTCTGAAAGGAGCCAAGTCTCCCCCAAAACATGAATTAACGCAACCGACTAACCCATGCTCGTAGCAAGACAAGGGACTAAAGGGGACAAGGTTTCAATTTGCTGAGGGAGGGGGCTTAGCCATGGGAAAGGGGAACCCTCAACTTTCCCAACAAAAGGTTAGCCCCGAAAGATAACAACATGTTATCCCAAAAGGCGAGTGTCAAATTGTGGAAAGCTTTACCCATCTTGCTTCTACTCTCCTTCAAAGGCAGAATTTTTCCAAAGGTGCAGTTGAAACCCCTCTCCCTCAGGTACCTAAGTTCAGGTGACTAAAACTTCCCAAAACTACCAAACATTGGTTACATGCTCTGTCTAATACTAGATGGCCTCAGTGCTTCCAGTAGGCTGCTGTAAAAGGTTAGTCCAGGACTCTAGGTCCGTATATATCGAAAAGGATGGGGGGGGGGGGGGGAGCCGGCGTTAATTTTTCATCACTGTATAGATCAAAGGTTACTATTGCCCCAAGTGCATTGTCTCGTCAATCCATGAAAAACTCGCAAGGATACCCCCTTTTTTGTAACTCAACATTCTTCTTGGTAAATAGTTTTGAGGTGCCTAATATTACTTGTTTTGAGGTGCCTAATATTACTAATATTTCTTGCATTGTCTCATCAATCCATGAAAAACTCGCAAGGATACCCCCTTTTTTGTAACTCAACATTCTTCTTGCCATTGGTAAATAGTTTTGAGGTGCCTAATATTACTCTGTGATGGCTGTCTTAGCCTTTTGGAGCTGGGAACTGAAGACTTGTCCAATCAAAATTCAAGAAATTTTGTGTCACTTTTGATTGGTGTTTCACACTTACCTAAAATTGACGTCACCATGATTCAATTTTGACATAAACTTTCGCTGTAACTTTCGAATACGGTGTGCTTGCATTGCTAATTTAGCGTTAGACGGACACACTAACCACATAGGCCTAGCAGTCATTAGGCGAGCAAGTGTACCTACCTACGTACGTACTCACTCGAGCTTGGTATACGTACGGTACGCGTACGGTTTGCTGCAGGAGTCATGTTTAACTGCCCCAACATGTCCCCTCTTAATCCTATAGACTACTAGCGTTATTCTCTCGAGACATTGAATTTAGAAGACATCAAGTGTAGTGTTCAAAGCTTTCCATCGCATTCATCTCCTAAACATCGAAACATGGGAAGTTTGGAAAGGCAAAGTAAGTAGACGTTTTTCAACTTCATCATAAGGTCAGTGTCTAAGTTAGGCCTGAGCCAACGGTAATAGCGTTAGTAATACTGCCGGGAGACCGTGGCGAGATTTCGTACATCTGCGTGTGTCATTGAGTGCCACCTTTGATCGATCAGGTGTCGTCAAACTCCATCACGATTTCTCCAAACTCTGTCTTGTGCTAATTTAGGCTAGCTTAGGACATGTCTTCTCATTGGTTCCGTTCAGGCCTATTGTGTGATGATAAATTTGGTATTTGACCATAAAAGTTTTAGTCACAACTCTATAGCCTAGGACTAACGTTGACAAGTTTCAATACGGCCCCAAATTTGCAGCATATTGATCTGCCTCAAGTGGCGCTCACATTTAGAGGGTGTGTGTGTGTTGATAACTTTTTAATTTCATCTTCATTTTATAGATTGGCACTATGGAAATGCCATAGTTTCATTGACTTATTTTGTCAGATGGGAACCGCGCTTGAATGCCAATTGTGTTTCTAATTGGTACTTACCAAGTTGGTCAGATATTTGGGTGCATTTTGACAGTCTTTTACTCCAAGATTGTAACAGGGGTAAAGGCCTCTAGCCTAAATAGGTATTTATGCTTGAAATAATTCCATCTTATCAAATTCTTTTGATTGAAGCCTACAGTGTTTCCATCAAAAGGACCAGGATGAAGGGGAGGGGGATTTGTCCCCACTTTTCAAAAGATAAGGAGGGTGCAATCCCCTCTTTTCATTTCCAAGTAAAAAAAAATGTTAGTAAGCTGTCAGTATATACCTTGGACACCTGTCCAGCAATGTTGACTGGTGCAGTTCTATGGTTGGGGGGGGGGGGGGGGGACTTGAATGAAGCAAGCTTCAGGCCCTTACCCCCTTGTACTTTTTTGCTAAGAGCACCATCGATTTGGACTTGCGGTCTGACAATAACACCTCCCTCCCTTTTTTTTGAGTAACTATCAGAATCCCTGTCCTTGACCATGTGAAAAAAAAAGAGAAAATAAAAAAAATGTGATTCACAGCCCAAGGCTGAGGGGGTATGCCTACAAAAGCTTGGCAATATTTAGGTTTGCCCATATTGCAATAGCATTTATGCAAACATGGTGATGGATCTGGTTGATAGTGGTGATAGGTGTAGGTGAGGGGTGGGGACAAATATTTTAGGGGAAAATAAAAATACAGAGCAGTAGTAATTTTTTACCTTTTGGAGTGTGTGGGGGGGGGGGGGGGAGGGATGGCCAAAAGATATTACTTGAGTCTAGCTAGGCTTTCCCTCATGTCCCTCATGAGTCATGACTGTAATTGTTAAGGTAGTATTGACTTTCAAGGGTACTGCTGATAAAATTTGAAGCCCAACAAAGGTGACTGGATGGGTGTACAAAAGTAGGCTGTTCACTGCATTTCCTGTGAATCTCACCAAAGTTTTTCCGGTTTCTAATTATAAAAATTTTGGGCTTTTGTGAAAGTAAATGTGGAAAATAGTTTTATTTAGGACCATTACAAAATTGTGGATCTACATTTCCCCATCTTGCCTCCTATAATTTACTCTTCAAATGTAATCCCTACTTACTTCAATTTTTGTTGAAAGGCCCAATTTTCTCACCCCAAACAGTACAAATTTTCCTAATCTTCTTAAAAGCCCCTCCCACAATTGTCTGAAATTCATCCTCATCTAGACAGGTTATATTGCTATTTCTTCACTGGGGTGAGGATTTAAGCTCAATAACCAAAACACTCTCAGTACAATTCATGCTGTGTAATATAAACTTTGGTGCTCCTCATTGTTTGAGTTAGCTGTCAATTAAGGAGTTGAGCCAATTGAGAATTCTGTTGACCCCTACAAGAATTTTAGTTTGGGGCGAGAGGATTGGCCCTTTAAATCTTTGCATCATGCAAGCATTTGGCAAATACTTGAATTCACCAGAGATAACAGTGCATGATCACTACAAGCTGGTTCTAAATTCAAGCAAATTGTGTCTAACTCTTAATACATTTCCTTTCTATCACCTCGAAAAAATGACATAAACCTTCCAAATCAAAGACAAAGGTACTGGTTTGAATTCCTATAAAATTCTGATTGCATTTCCGATGTTACAAATTTGCTAAATGTAAAAAAAATGTGTGTCATATTGTGCAAAAAATGTTTTTGGATGGAAGTGAAAAGTACAGTAGCATAACTGAAGGCATATGATACCCTTGACAAAATTTGACACAGGGAGGGGAAAGGGGTGGGGGAGGGGGCTCCACAAGAAAAATCGTTTCCAACTATTTTCAATTGAAAACAAGAAACTGATTTTCAGTTGGTCAACTGGATATTTCTCCTGGATCAATGGACATGATGTCATGGTGGATGTTCAGGGCTTGAAAAATTTTCTAATGTCTTGTTTCCCTATCGGGCAATCCATTTTTTTAGTTAGTATTTTTTGGTTGCCCAACATAGCTTAATTGTTGCCCAAATAAAGAAAATATCAAAAGATAAAGGATATTAGGAAATCATGGTAATGCTTTGTTATTTCATAACTTTGTTGGCCCATGGCATTACAGTAACAATCACTGTAGCAAGCACTGAGAGGTACAGTACATTGAGTAGTAGTGTTATTACAATAGTTTAAGGGAAACTTCCAACACAGTGATGATCTGTCTGCACAGTGACTTGAGGTGCCCAGTTGGGCATGTTCTGCTGTGCATTTAATTAATTTTTGTTGCACAAGCCATTAGACAAGATGCCCTTGGGCACTCAGGCACCCTATTTTTACGAGCCCTGATGTTGGCTTTGGCACTATTTGATGCCTTTCCCTTTGCAGTCTTGGCAATCTTCATATACCAATTGTTCTTTAGGAATCCGGTTGATAAGAAGTGGAATTCCTTCAGTTTCCACAATTATGTGGGGGGAATGTTCAAACGCAGAGCAACTAACTGAGGTTGATTGAAATGGTTTCTAAAATGAATAGACAGGTTTTTGGAAATCCTCAATGGAGACTGACACTATTTAGTCCTTAAGGAGCAAGAGCAGTCACCCCAACTTGAAGTAGTGTAGTAGACTGTCCTATTTCATGATTGGCTCTTGAGAGTCATGTGACAATATATTTTAACCACAAATTGTGAAATTTACTAGGAGCAGCTGTTTGGTTTAACTTGAAAATATGCAACATTGAAGTCCTAAAATATTATAAAATATACTCTGAAAAAAAAAAAGAAAGGAAAATTGTGAGATTAAGCCTAGCTGTTGTTTTCAAACAAGTTTGGGTGGACTACTCTTGGCCTTTAATTTACACCCATGCTAAGTACTGCATACAGTGAACTCAGTGTTAAATGATATTTGAGTCATCAAAGGCAATTAGATCTCCAGAGTAATTGCTTGATGATTAAACTGTGTGATTAGATAGTTCATTGCAATTTAATCTTATTTCAAGAATACAAAGTCCTTCTGATACACCCTCCTTGTGCAAACAGACTTGAGATGGGACAAAATGTCAGCCATATGCCTGCACTCTGTTCTGCTATCAGTTAGTACATAATTCATTTAGAACCGTTAGCAATTTGTATGAATGCAGCAGATTTTATGTGTACACCTTGCACTGCTATTTGGCTACAATATACAGGACCAGGTCCAGGTAGTTATTGTTTGAAATTTAAAACAACTTCCTGACAGCACCATGCATGTGAAGCTGAGTATAAAATATGCAAAGTAAGCAAGGGACAAAAAAAATTGGATTCCCACAGCAGTTTGCTACCTAAGAATTGACAGTTGCTCAACTTTAGTTATGATTAGTGAAAGTTGCTAATTACTTATTTAATTAACTCATTAAAGAATTGTTACGTGACTTTTTGCTCATTAATCAATTCACTAAGACTATTTTGTCCATTGAATAATTTGCATAAAATATGCCCTTGGAAAAAGAGACATAATATGTCAATACTTGTACTTCCCCCTTATGCCCTCATGGCTCTTCTCTCTGCTTTGAGATGATCTGTGGGCTGACATCAAAGTTTTTTTGACTGACTACCCTACTTTACGTGTCTACTGTTTTAACTTAGTCCTTATTGCCATGTGTCAGCATAGTATTAGTTACCTGTACTTTAATTTCAATGCTTTCCTTTAAAAGACCTGTGCCCAGATAACCAGAAAAAAATGTTCAAAGGTTATTCTTCTACAGTACATATGCAGACATATGGGATGCTTCCAGTGCAAAGTGATCACCCACTCCCTACAGTGTTAATTCTTTAGGTCCTTTGTACAGTCCTACATACTGCACATAATTGCCAGCAGTGTCCTCATGGGTGGGAATCGGGGGGGGGGGGGGAGGGGAGGGGGTGGTTGCTTGGAGGATTGCATGAACTAGTGAAAACTCAGGGCATAAATGCCTACACCTTTCATAATAAACATTTTCAATTCTCCTTGCCTATTTACTGTCCCTCCTATAACTGGCAACAACTCATCCTCATCCAGATGCAATCTCAATTTCTTGTTCCAGGGTGGGTATACAAGACTCACATGTGAAATGAAAACTCTTAGTACAGTGCATGCTGTGTAATTAATAAGAGCAACAGTACTCTGCATTTTTTTAATTTGCTGTTTAATATCAAAAATGCTATTCCAATTCAGTATTTCTGTGGACTACTACAAAAATTTTAGTTTGGGATGAGAGAATAGGCCTTTATTGAAGTTTGTTTTCTTCTTCCTCTTTATTGGTGCAATGTTGCAGAACTCAACTTCAGGGTTTTTTCTTATATTGTCTAGGAACTTGTCGTCCTTGATACTGCTCTGAAAGTATTTCTTCAAGTGTTATACTTACTGTGCAAAAAACTCTGTGGTGGGAGGCAGGTGATGGCAGTGAGGCAAATCTCACTTTCAGGCCTGGAATTTCAAGGCGTGTGAGTGTGATTGCACGTGATCACTCACCTAACATCAATGTGAGGAGTGTGACTTTTTGGACACCTAGATGAAAATGGGGACTCGTATAGAAATCTATTAAAGTTTAATAGAACAGCAGACCTATTGTACCACACCCCTTAATTTCCTGAGGAGTGCTATTTGTAGCACACCTGGGAAATCTAAAACTTGAGGCCTGTACCAGTGCACTAGCAGACTACATATAGGTACTTTTGCTCAGAACTGAAATGACCTACTCAACCACAGAAAAATATTTTGATCCTAGAGGCTTTTCCCCCTCCCTCATCCAACACTTGCACAGGCCTGCCTTGAATAATGAAGTAGAAAAAAAACCTTGTTTTGTTTCCAGAATGTTTCCAGTTTGTCTGGATATTAATCTTTAGCTCATATAGCCCAAACGTATATACTGCCCAATGATTGTGTGGTCCAACTGAGGTTAGTTTCTCTACAGGCATGTATGCTTAACCGTATTTTGGGTGCATGACATGCAATTGTTTTGGTAGAGTGCTGCTTCTGTTACCCCTCATAGATTAAAATTATCAGCGTTCTTGATCAGTGCAAGTATGAAGCACAGATCTTGTTCACAAACTTACCTTCGTACCTTTACTGCAGTCGACCTTGGAACCTACTGTATAATCTACTGAAATGACTTGCACACATTGAGGTAAGTAATGATTTTTGAAGCCAGATAAACTTCAAAATATGACAAATGTGTTTCATTGGAACTGACATTGATACCTCCCCCAGTGTCTGTGAAAAGCAGATTCTTCATAGGCTGGGTCAGCCACAATGACTTCTGACTCTACTTTGAAGAGATACCTGACTCCTGGCAGTGAGTTGGGTAAAGACTGCAAGCCTTCTAGGCTCTTCATAGCACTTGGCTCCAGGAAAAATTCTCAAAAAGAAGAAAAAAAAAAAACCCAATAATTCTTGTGGTGTTACCTAACCACTATTTGTTTGGTTTAATTAAATATTTAAACACAGTTACACAGAGCACCCTTTCAGTCTATTTCTTTATTCAGAACCACAGATTTCAAAGCCATTGTTTAGCTCTAACATTGGCCTAACATTGGCACCCATCACCACAGACACTGCAGACTAAACCTTAATCAACTTGAGAACTTTAATAAATCATCTTTTTGAAAATCTACGTAGGTAGGTGGGTTCTTAGGTGTGATTTAGTTGTGTACTGGACCGTGTACAGTATATATACTGTCTCATTTGGTAAAACTAATTGTATAAGTGATAAAGTGGTAGGTAGGTTCCTTTTTCAGTCATACGTTAGTAGTTAATTGGTTAGGGCTGTTTTATGTCTTACCGCAACTTGTAACATTTTGGTTTTGTTACAACACCAGAGTCACACCTACAAACCTTTTTTCCAGCACTTGCCGATTGTTGTTCTGTACTGAGTCTGCAGGCCTGTTTTGTGAGATGCTGGTGATCAACCATATGTATAGGCTGGCCACAAACGGATCATACTCAAAGTAGTTAAGATCTAAGATCTTCCTATATTGTAGACCTGTGCAGCATGAAAATTGTAGCTTCATAAAATAGGGAAACACAGAATACTTTGTGTTGAGTTTAGTAAAAATTTTTATCCTTCTTGTATTCCATCATTCCATTCTGCAAAGAACAAATCATTCAACTAACTCATGATCCCAGTCTTAGACAGATTTCCAGAAAACAATTTCAAAGGATTGTGGGATAGCATTTTGGTTTATGTGAGTCATTTTTGGGCTTTTGGCCATGGTAAAATGAAATTGTCAAGGCCAATGCACACCAGGAATCTGTCCCACACCTTTGTAATTTGCTTTTAGGTGGTTTGTTACTTCTAAACCCAAAGTCCAAATTGATGATGTACTAAGTTTAGGGTACAAGTGGGCTTAAGGGAAAAAAGGCTTGCTTGAAGTCCCTTGTAAGGTGTAATTTAAAGGGTTGATAAACACCATTTATTTGTTTCAGTTAAAAAATTGCTGCAAAAGTGTCTTTTTTTTAAACATAGTGTCAATATTGTCACCCTAGCTACAATCCTCGACAAAAAGATGGGACAGAACAAGCAAAACAAGCAATGTACGGAACACCATCCCTCCACTCCCCCATTCAATGTTGCGGCACCCCAAGGCGTCCTGAAACTTCAACATTGATACGGGGAGCGGGGTTTGTCCAATGTACTTTTGTCGAGGATTGTAGTTTCTAATATCATTCTCAGCCTGCTATGTAAGGAGCTTTAACATTTTTATCATAAAATTTTGTAGCTCAGTGCCACGGTATATTTCATGGGGTAGTCAGAATGTGAACTTGATAAGTTTACAACTTTACTTGTGCCCCCCCCTCCAAAAAAAAAAAAAAAAGGGGGGCACTGCAGCCCCTTGCTTACTCTTTCTATTCCCACAATGCAAGGCTGTGTGTATTTAGTCTGCTATTTTGTCTTTGGCTTCATACCTCTGCTAAATCAAGCTAAGGTATAAACTTAAATGATCTTGTCTGGTCTGACCAAGCTGTTTGCCTGGCTATTGTCTTGTGATGGAGAAGTTTAGTTGATTGAGTTTCTAAACAGGCTGTTAGCTCTGAACCTTCAAAAGTTGTGTCATTCATTAACAGGTTTCAATGAGATTTTACAAGATAAGGGATGTTGGTGTTGAACAAAGAGAGTCAAATGCAGTAGGAACACTAGTTTTGTTGGAACTGGTTGGAAACAGGTTTTGTTCATAAGACTGATCTCCATCTAGCTGGATAATTGTTCATGCTTTTAGTTTCAATGTATGCTTTATGATGATTACCTTTTCATTAAATATAACAGTGTCATTCAGTCTTTGTTGAATTGTTGTTTTAATATATACCATTTCAAATTTAGAGCAAAAAATGAACAGTATCAGGATGCTTTCTCTGCCATATTTGAATGGCTATACTACAATGGCTTAACTACCTGCACTATATGTGATATCAGAAGTTAGTTTCATAGTCCATTTTTATGCATGATACCATACCTGATCACCAGTTGCAATTGTAACAATGCTTTCTCTTTTCTGTTGCATCATCAAAAAATTTATGCACTGCTTCAAGATAGCCATTAATCATTCCTACAAGTATTGGGGTTGTGCAGCATAGGCCTAGTTACTTTATGGAAGTGAAAAGGTGGGGGGATTGGGAGTTGGGGGTTGGAGAGGATTTCACCCACCTTCTAAGAAGGAGGGACAAATCCCCCCTTTCCCACCTTCCCTTCTGGCAAAAACACTGTAGGCTCATATTACACAGCTTATACTCTACTGAGAGTGTTTTGTTTACACATTGAGGTCTTGTATATTCACTCTGAAGAAACAGAGTGAGATTATGTCTGGATGAAAATGAATTTAAGATAGTTGTGGGAGAGCTTTTTAAGTAGGTAAGAGAATTAGAACTGTTTGGGGTAAAGGGAGTATCCCTTTAAGAGTTCAGTGTAGAACTTTGTTCTTAAAAAATTGTACTATATATTGCCAAATTTTGCAGCTCCTGAATAATATGTCTGTTATCAAATTTGATTATCCTTAGTTTAATGTAGGGCACAGTTACATTGCTACACAGTTCAAATTTTTGTGATATTTTGGTACAGATCGCATCATTAATTTTCCATGATTTGTTTTACCATAGAGAACCCAAGTGTTATTTCAAAAAGTGCTAAATTCTCAGCTTCAAGCAAAAATAGACTTACTAATTGCAACATTGAAGCAATTTAGGCTATGTTTAACATTTATTTAATTTTTCATGTGCTCTTGTTATTGAATTTTGCTCATAAATTGTGGCATACATAACACATTGTGCACCTCACTCCATGCTGCTAGAACTGAGTAGGACGTTTTAGCCAATGTTACCCGAGAAGAAGGCATTTATTCGGATGAAGCTTCTCTCTGTATTTGCAGCAGTTAACCCGGTTTAAACCAACCCTTTTACTCTATTGAGCAAATATACTTTGAAGGGGGCAAATGCCACTAACTTAATTGATCTCAAGAAACCTGAACAGGAAGTTCTCTGATAGAGTCTGGATTATTAGTTGTCAGCTTGAGATGGCTAAAACTTGCTATTCGCTTCAAGTGTCATGTCATTTTATTGTTGCTGTTTATGTCGAAAGTGTTCACATGGACATGAAATTTTAGCCCAAACAAGCATTTCTGTAGAGTTGAAGTTTTTTCTGTGACGTACTGTATGTACTGTAACAGGACCCCATTGAAAAGGTTGACACCAAAACAAGGATCTCTCATTGTGACTTATTTAGCAAACATTGTTGCAAATGACAAAGCCCAGGAAGACAATGATAATTGGTACTGCACATGATGCACATATCATTTGAAGTTAATTGTATGCAGGAAGATGGCTGGGTAGCTGTGTGATGTACAGTATGTCACAGGTGAACTTAGGGTTGTGAAGGTGTAGCGATTAATCGCTAAACGATCGCATGTGGAATAAACTTTTAGTACAAAGCTGCAAGCGATTAATCGCAAAACCTGTTTTTGACGTATTTTTATCCAAATGTATACTTTGATGATCCCTGGTTTTTGTTAAATGGGACATATTTGAACCTTGTAGGCTTCATAGTTTCAGAATAATTTGATTTTACCATGCAGGATAACAATCACTTCATACTGAAATTATTTTTTTTGTGATAAGGTAGTCGCGATTAATTGCTAAACGATTGCAAATTTTTGAGGTTAAACGTTTAGTTATTTTGCTAAACTTTCACAGCCCTAGGTGAATTTCAGGGAACACCAATGTTACATGCATCAGAAATCAAATTTTTTGTGATTCTCCAGCTTCATAGGAATAATTGCTATGCTATATGACCTCTAACCTCTAACCATCACCAAAGTAATTGAAGTATTAAAGGCCCAGCTCTCTCACCCCAAACAGTACCAATTCTCCTAACCTTTTTACTTAAGCCCCTCCCACAATTGTCTGAAATTCATCCTCATCCATACACAATCTCAGTTTATTGCTTCAGGGTGAGCATGGAGAAACTCAATTTATATTAAATCAAAACACTCTCAGTACCATTCATGCTGTGCAATGTAAGCTTTGGCACTCTGCATTGTTTGAATTAGCTGTCAATCAAAGAGCTGAGCCAATTGAGAATTTCGGTACCTGGGTCTCAAAATTGTAGTTAGGGGTGAGAGGTTTGGCCCTTTAAGCTGTCAGAATTATGTGATGTAGGGTAAATATTACTGGGGTGAAAGCTCCTGTTTTTTCAGTTTTTCCCAAATATCTTTGTACTCCACAGGAATATCTTGAAATGAATGTTTGCTTTTATCCGTGACATGTCTGCTTTATTAGAATAATAACCCATGGGTTATATATTTACATAGGAAGTTTTTCGACCTTTCCAGTTTTGACCCCAGCCTCAGGGTAAAGACCCTGACAAACTTCAAAGAAATATGAAGGCTGTCTGCCATATTTTTCTGTAGTTATTTTTTTCTTTTAAGTCACCTAGAATGAACTCAGTTATGAATCAGGTACAAGATGTAGCTGGAAAACAGTGCTAAGTAACTGGAATTATTTGGAACATTTACCGACAACAACAAAGTTGCAGGCATAGCTGCCACATTAGCACTGAAAACAAAAACAAGCTATTCTTTCAAGAAGTTGTACCAACTAAAGTATAAACCATTATAATGATTGTTTTTTTGCTATTCTGTCAGTTCAGCAATGGATGTAGGTGTACATCAAAAGCAGTGTACAACATAAAGCTTAAAGCAGCTAAACAACTGAAACAACTAATGGCAATTATTACCTGAAACATGTGGATGTAGTTGTAATGCTAGCACTCATTCCGATGAAGTGTGGGATAGAATGTTAGAATAAACATAAGCCCTCACCAAATGAATGGCATGTCTGTCCATCAATAAATTTACCTCTTTCTGGACTTAAGTCTTACGATTACTGTCAATTTCTGGGGTCCTGGGTTCTCAGAATAAGATGCCATTTGCTCTACAACATATCTACACCAGGGTAATAATTGCTCTACATCTTTTTCAAGACTTTATCTGGGACTGAGGCAGAAAAAAATGTGATTCCCATCATATATCTGGCTGATCTTAAAAATAGAGTGGATTTTATCTGAAAATTAATTCTGTCACTTTATTTGCCATACTCAGTTCTGCATAGGGCAGCATACAGCTTTATAGCATACAAAATGTTTGTTGGTTTAACATGGTTGTGCAGAACAGGCAGATCCTAACTACCTGTTTGTAGACCTTGGACAGTGTTTGTGTTTATTCAGCACAATTTTAAACCAGTGGCAAAGAGGTTGTAAAGCAAGACTGACTTGGTACTTGTTATTTGAATAAAAGTCTGTTTGTGTGAAAGCTTCTTTGTACTATTTCATGGAGCCTTTTGGTTTAAACTCACATATTGCCTATGTATCTAGTAGTTCTACTCTTTAAAAATAATTGGAAACTAAGTTATACCATTTTGCATGGGTCAAAATGGTTTTCAAAAATGTATCACAAAGAAAAACAACACAACACAACCTACTCAAATTCTGGTCGGTGTTGAGCTTCTGATCATAAAGAAAATCATTTAGCATGATGGCATCTACCCAAACCTGTAGCCAAGGTTGGAGTCCATAGGCCTGCAGTGTTTCCCCCAGTCCGGGGGGGGGGGGAACTTGTCCTCCATTTGAGGAAGGTGGGTAAAATCCTCCCCTTTTCATTTCCAACAAAAATTAAAAAGGTGTCAATAAATTGGTATTGTACTTTAAAGGAGAACACTTTTGTGGCAATGTTTGAACTTACACAAATAAATGCCCTTTAGATTGTATCTCACAGGGGCCTCAAAGCCAGCTGTTATCCCCCTGAACCCTCTTGTAACTTCAGCTTAGGACTGCATTAATTTGGACTTGGGGGTTTAGCAATTATAAATCCCCCTTTTTAGCTTACAATAGTAAGCTTATGCAGCCGCAACCCCATTTGGAAACCTGTGACGTCATGAAACAATAAAATACATTAAGAAAATGCGGATTTTCTCTTTACACCCTCTGATAATATCATTGCGACACTTTGTATATAGGGCCAGAGTTCTGCTTATTTGCAATAATATGCACAAACTATGCTACCCCAGAAACAGCTGTTTAAAGTTCAAGAAAAGTCGATCAGTTAAATATGTGACAACAACCCAGAGAGCTACCAAAACCAACTTGAAACGCAATTCCAGTTGCATGGTCACAGTGCGGACTGTCTTTTATCATAACCAGAACTAGTTTCAACTGTGTTTCAGTGTTTCTACTTCAGTTTCTCCAAAGTTTGCTAAGTGTGAAGTTTGAGAAAAATTCAACAGTTTCCAAAAATATTTTGGAAATATAAGGTGATACGAAGGAACATATCCTTGTAAACAAGGTACAGTTGATACTTTTAAAACCTCTAAATCAGCCAATTAAAAAAGTCACTACATTCTAGGAAACTTAAATGCACAAATTGAGGAAATACTTTTCAAAAATGTGGAAATACTACCCTGATCCTGTTTTGCGTCACAGTCGATGACACGTTCCGACGTGAGGGTTCCACAGGCACTTGACTGCACTGTACTGGCATAGCATCGTATGCGGCTGTGCACTACGTACTGTACAGGTTATCTACCGGAAGGTTATGTGGACTGTAGTATGTATATAGTCTAGTTAGGACTGCGGCTCACATACTTTAGTTAGGGTCCTTAATTTTGTTTGTGCAAAGTTTTCTGTGTAGCTGAGAGCTTTTAGCTGTATACACTTTTAGGCTTAAATGTCAAACACTGACCAGGATCCAGCGGTAGCTATTTCGCTTTGCAAGACTTTTAGGCTATTTCCAGTCGTTGATAAATTATAACGACACTGGAACAGAAATTATAGGTAGTAAGTGTAACGAGTATGACCAGTATAGGCCTAATTATGGTCATACCTGTAACAGCTAGTTGAGTTATATGTGATGTACCCTGATCCGAACACTCCACCCTGGAGTGTGGGCTAAATGCTAAAGCACGTTAGGCCTACTAGTAAGATTAAAAGGGACGTGTTGGGTCTCGGCGTTCAACTACAGGGCATATACCCTTTGACCTATCGGACTACCGGGAGGCTGGTTTTCGACTAACCAGAACGGTGTGCTAGTGTTGGATAATAGGCCAATCGTATAACGAAGGCTTAGGTAGGGGATCCTGCGTAGTATCCAGAAACAAAAAAAGGAGAGTTTCCAGTTGATTTTAAATGATTGTATTTGATGATTTGGTTCCGAAAAAAGATGATCAAGTTTTAATTCGGCCGGCCTAATATTAATCACTATCTACAGCTCACTCAAGTGCTCCTCGTCCGAAGTCTTATGCACGAGTGTCCAGCTTGCGGGCTCGGTCTTGAGAACCTCGTGCGAGATCTGAACACCTGCAGTCCCCTGATTGGTCAAAAGTTATGACGCACCCATGTAAATAATTATTATGATATAAATGACCAATAAGGAGGCTACAGGGGAGGAAATTGGCCACACCTCAAAAATATGGGTTACAGTGTGCACCTGGAGCTTAGGCAAAATGATATGTCACGTCCACTGGTAACACGTGACAGGAAACAGGAAGGGCCCTGGGAATCTATAACAAAAGGAAGGGAGAGTTGCTCGTAAACAACAAGATGGCGTCCAGTAAAGGTCATGGAGAGTGCACCATACTACATAACACTAGGCGAAAGTTGATTTCTTTTCAGCCTAGTATATCAGTGGTGGCATCAGCTGGAGGCATTTACCCTCACAGTCAGACCCCTTCACTCAGACGTGCATGAACGAAATAGTGAAAACTTAATAACCTATCAGGCCTACATTTTCTGAGACTTTTTTCCTGATACTTTTTCACCGTAGGCCTATCCCTAAGACCACAAACTCCTTGGAACTGTGCCCCTTGAACTCCCTCTAGCTCTACACTGTTGCTTAGTCACATGTAAGCCAATAGAAAATAAACGCACCTTGCCGTTTGTTTTTCACGCAGACATATGCCGTATGCTGCAACCTCACAGCTTCGGAGCTGGACCATATTGCCCCATAGACCCCAAGCCCATCAAGAGTTTTCCCAATGAAACAGGGGTCCTTGGCGGTTCATGGATCAATCTTCTTAGGTAAAATATACGTATGCTTAGGCTTTATTTTGCAGCCACAGATGTACTAAAGCCTGAAGAGCATTTAGGCCTCACTGAACCTCACCAGAGCTCTAAGGCGGTCCCATTGACCCTGCCTTAAAGAGCTTGTTTTTTAAAACCTCACGGAGCAGATTCGGTCTGTTCAGTCCTTCACAAACCATATATATTGTTAGGAAAACACTGATCAATACTGATCAAGGAATATGACCCATAGTCTGCTATGCAGGCAAGTGCTTTGGGTGACACTAATTATTGCCCTAAACACTTTCCTGTGCCCTCAGTTTTCCCTCTCCCTCACTTTTGAAATCATGGTTCTTGTTGAAATCACTGACAAGCTGTCATAACTTTCTTTTCTCAGACCTAACGCAAATATTGCAGCTTTTTTGATCACTTGAGCAATGGGCCATTAAACTCCATCTAACTCTACTAACTCGTTCATTTGATTTCTTTTGAAAGGTCAAAAAATTTAAAACAGGCTTAAACCACTTTGATCACTGCAACTTCCAAAAATGTAGTGAAGCTTTCGAAATATTTGTTTACCACAGAACACCATACTGGTATCATTGTGAAGTCGCGTAAACCGGTAAAGCGCATGCAGTCCCCATTATTTCGATAGGAAGTTTCAGAAAGTGTGTTGCGGGGGGGGGGTAAATTAGGATGGCAGTCACGCTCGGGTATTTAAGACACTATTGTAAGCCTAGAAGCCTTTGGCTTTTGATTGTTTTTCTGGCAGAATCTCTGCAATGGGGCTTTGGAGACTTTGATATGTTTTCCCTCCTGAAACATGTTTCTTTTCTCATGGAGGCTATTTCCCCTCCTCGGTACCTTGAATGGCCATTAGAGAAATCTGCCCCTTGAAAGTGGATGTCATGACTTGGCCCATAGCTTAACAACTTGGCCGATTTGACAAAAGTGGAAAAACGCAAACATGTAGGCAGTCACTGACCCGTGAAATCTGGAACAATGTTGCTTTTTTTCAGTTGTGTAACAAGCAAGCTTGTACTTCAAGGATAGGATAAGTTTGTCCAAGTTTCAAGGGAATGGATTCTCTAATGGCTATGGTTGGCCTGCATAAGCAGAACAGCACTTTTAATTACAATTATTACTTTATACAATTATTGTCTTAATAACTGCAATTCATACACTGCACTAGACTTTTCCGAATATGATTCAGCATAACAAGAAAAAAAGTTAAAAAGTTGCATCAGTTGAAATGGAGAAACTTGGTTCCAGAACAAACTTACAAATGAAAGCTAGATACTGGCATCAGAGTTTCAAAGCAGTTAGCTTGTACCACAAAAACATGCTATAGTAATTGAATGACCATTTCTACTTTGTCATTATTGTAAATATTCCATTGTATTCTCAGACATTTGTCTTTTTCTCTTATACTTTCTTTAGGTGACAATCTTATTAAACAACTGAAAAATGGGACAGAGTTTATCAAAGTTTCCTGTAGTAAAAGACGCACATCAGTCAAGAAACGTACTTTCCAAGTAACAGAAAATGAAATGTATATCAGGTATAACCCTTCTTCAAAAGAAACAAAGGATTTGCAAGGTGAGTCATACAATGGAAAGACAGATATTTGATCATTGTATTTTTAGTCCCCAATATCTGTGACTGTCCTTTGCTGGAAATCAAAGTTAAAGAATTCAAACTATGCAGAGTACCTCACAATTCTCAAAAGGATGTACAGTTCAAGTGGGCTATTCTGATTACACATTGGGGTTTGTGTTTGTGTTAGACTGATCTTGTTAGTATCAATTCACACTTGGTATTCATGGGGCATAATCTTTACCTTCATCCTGCGTTAGTATTGTGAAAATTTAACTCGCAGTCCCCCCAAGTTGAAGTAGTGTAGTACAGTAGATTGTCCTGTTTCATGCATGACAATCTCATGAGAGTCATGGGACAATATTTCTTCCCCCTCAAATGTGAAAATTACCAGGGTGGTTGTGCTTTAATTGAATATGTAATAAAGAAGTCCTAAGCTATGATGATGAAGATGTTTTGAAGAGAGATAGGGAGAAAATTGTGAGTTATTGCTGTTGCTTCCAAATAAGTTTTTAGAATCTTCTCACCCAAGACAGTTTCTATTTCCTTAACCTATTTACTTTTTAAGTAAGAAACCAAGATATTGACAATTTTGAAATATTTGTGGAAATGAAAAGGGGAGGAGAAGGGATCAGTATTTTACCAAACTATTTTTGGAAAAGTGGGAACAAATCCTCCTTGCCTCCCTCTGGCAGAAACACTGGATTTTTTAAAATGTATGGTACAGCCTTGGATATAATGTTTTGTCCCACATTGTCATGAAAGTAGTATAATATACTGTACTATGTGGGCATTTTTAATGCAAACTTTAATTTATTTTTTTGCAGTGCTTCTACAGTACAAGACGCAATGAAATTTAATAGTTGTGGTGTTGTTTAACCAGAAGCATGGGAACTTACACTGTTATTAAATTAGAATGCTTGTTTTCCTGTAGTGAACCTTGAGCATCAGACAACACTGAATATAATTGCTAGTTTCGACTGTTTGAAATATTTTTGAAACACGACAGTACCTCCTTCTGTTATCTGGATATAAGAAAGAAACTGGGTTTGTGTCCAGCAGCTTACAAAGTACTGGAAATGTATGCAAATTTTGGTAGGCAGGACAATAGTTACAGACCTAGTTATAGTTTTACGGCTAGGTTTCCAACCAATTGCAAAGGACCTTGCAAAAGTTTAAAAGAATTTCACCAATATATGTTAATTATCTGCCATTGCCCAAACACAAATCTTTGCAGATATGGCAAGCAAACACTTGTCTTGCAGGTTATTAATTTTATATTACAGGACTTTTGGTTTTGTGATTTCCAGTGAGTATGTTTTCATCAAGTCCACCAAGGATTTTTAAACACTCTTTACTTTTACCAACTGCAATTTTTAATTACAGTACATCATGCCCTGTAATTTGCTTTAAAATTAATGACTATACAGTATTTGTTGGGAAAAGGATCAATAAATGATATGAAATAAAATAATAACAGTGTTAACTGTATTTGGCAATTGAAGGTCTGTAGAGGGTTAAAAATCACACTTGCTCAGTTGGTTTTAAATAGCATTTAAAATGGCAAAATGGTAAACTCTCATAACAAGTAAACATTATTGACCATTTTACAATAGTGAAATGCGCTGACATCAAGTGCGTAATCTCTGCTTGCAAATTTGAGAGACAAGTTTGCTAAACTGCATACTATACCTACTGTATGTTGATGTGAATGTGATGAAATATGGAAAAATTGATTGTGGAAAGTAAAGCCTTACCTCTCAGCTTTGGTCATAGAATTTCATGAAATACATTTGTTCCAAGACAAAATGTAACATATTTTTCTGTTTAATTTTCTCAGTTGAAATAGAAGACATTCAAGAAATAAGGATGGGAAGAAACACAGACAGATTTAGAGATATGACAAAGTATAGAGACAACCAGTCCTTTTCAATCATTGTTAATGGAGAAACACGTATTTTGAATTTGGTTGCACCAAGCAAAGAACTTGCTAACTTATGGATTAAAGGACTCCGAATACTTATGAAAAGGTCTGAGAGGATTGATGTCAGAATGAAACAAGCCATGTATCCTTTTAATTGTCATCATCATGCTGCTAGAATTGTATGGGACATTTAAGCCAGTATTACCCGAGGAAAAGGCTTTTTCCCAGGTAAAAGACTCCCCCCCCCCTGGGTGAAGCTTATCTCTACAATTACATCAGTTAGTCCCTTTTACAAACAAACTTACTCTAGTGACCAAACCATCTTTAAAAAGGTTCAAACCCCTTTAACTTTATTAATCTCAAGACACCTGAACAGGAAGTTCTCTGATAGATTCTGGATTAAGAGTGGACAACTAGAGATGGATAAAACTTGCTATTCGTTTCTAGCGTCATGATACTAAAGATCTTTGTGCTAAACAACATGCAGAAGCTTTTACATATATTGCTATTTGAGGATAGAGAATACATATGTATAGTACATGCAAAATGTTGTCACCTGTAGGCCTAATTTGGTCTTGAATTCATAGTAATCAAGCAATGATTAGGCCTTGAAGGGTACTTGTTTGTGACCATTAATTGGAATGTGGGGGAAGCCTGTGGCTAATGAATGAGGCCTTCAATCTTATATCAAGTGACAACAAATTCAACCATTAAGACCAAATTCAATTGAAAGGACAATCCGTTCAGACCCCAAACCATATATTGCTGTTGGTATTATATTACCAACATGTATCATGGTAATTTGATTTTAATTGCATAAAACTTTTCATGCCTCTCCTCCTACTCACCCCTCTTCCTTGTTTTTCTAAGAATTTGTCTTTCAAAGAGACCAATCCAGCAGTTAAGTAATGGTTAGAAATTGCAGGCGATCATAAGCCTTTGTTTTAGTTGTTATTCTGAATACCTATACCACAAATGGCTGCAAACAACTCCAAAACTAATAATATTGACTAATTTAAATAGCATATGTATAGTGTTCCTTCTGACATTGACCGCGACCAACTGCATGGTCAAGTGGTTAGAGCATCCTACCGACAGGTACTTGCAGTCGGGAGGTCTGGAGTTCCAGTCCTGGCTAAGTCATTCTGAAGACTTTAATAATGGAACCTTAGTGCTCATCATAAGCAATGAACTATAGGGAAAAACAAGCTAGTGTTGTGGCCACTCCAAAAACCGTGCTGTGGCCAGCCTTACTTGAACCAATTGGTTGGAAACTGGGCTTTTTTCTAAAAGTCCCCTCGACTTGGTTGGAAACTGGACTGTAAAACTCCATCTTAATTAGCTAACTGACATTGATCTTTGAACTTCTCTTTTATAATGCATAGCCATGCCTGTAAACCAAAGAAGAGGGTGTGTGGGAAATTATCTCCCCTAAAATGTTTTTTGTTCTTAAGAAAATTCAAAATCAGCATTGATTTGATATATTCACACATTTCAGACCCCCTTCAATCCAGAAAGTCTTCCCTGCCTCTTCAGTTCAGTACCTTGTCTGATTACAAGCCCGTATATGTACGCTTTTCCTTGTATAAATACTCCTTGAAACTTGAATATTTTTGTGTTGATTTCATTGGTGGAAAATATACCTGGAAATGAGTATAAGCTCTTCATATATCTACAGTTGTGAAGAATACCTACTTTTAATTTATTGCTTTCACAAATGTGACTGGTATTTGTATATATGCATCCATATGACTTTGTACTTAGGTGACTTTGTACTAAGGTGCAGTTACACACCCACCTGAAACAAATGAATGGTCCCTTTTTCCTTGAAGTAAACCTAAAGGCTCTGTTAGATATCAATATCACTTATCATTGATGTAGAATTTGTTGCAGATTTTAAAATCTTTATGGACTTGTTCCTTGTGATGTGCTTTTACAAGTTTTCAATGTTCTTAACCCTGCTGGCTGTGTTGCATGTGAAGTCTAAACATCCAGCAACTTGGTATATGTTACAAAGCTTTAAGTATACATCCAATGATCAAGCTCCCAGCTTCAAAGGATACAGTATTTCTCAACTGCAGCTTAAAAAATTAACATTTAGTCACCCAATTTTGAAAGGTACATTGTCCAATAATTTTTTATGTCAATTTTCAAATTTCTGTCTCTGTTTATTTTCTAAAGCCAGTTTTCCTGGTACAAAAGCATAACCACTTTCCAACTGGTATAGTGTGACTTAATTAAAAACAAAAGCCCCTGGACAAAAAATATGCAATTTGAGAAATAAGAAACTTTTTCAAGGTCATATAAACATTCTTTTTCAAAAGGAAACAAAATCAGTTAATGTGAGTTGTACAAGAAAGCTACTGTATATTGCAAGTTTAGGGACTCTTTCAAATTAAGTTAATTTAAATTTTGACATTTCAATGCAACTGATCAATTGAGCTCTGAATACGTATATGGCGTTTAAATGAATTAGCTTAATTTTCACCCCCTTATGTATATGATCTTGTAATCTTGTAATTTTACTAGCACACATAAGAGAATTTCTCCCCTTAAGCAGTGGACATTTACACTTTCCCTGTGGTTTTGAATCTAGCAGTGCAATGACATATTGTTGTGGTTAACCTTAAGATGCTGAGTATCCCCTCAAAAAGATTCTTAAAGACTTGATTTGTATTTTCATGCATAATGTGACTAGAATCAAATTCAGTGGCTAAATTAGTTACCACATGAATCGCGAACATAGTAAAATTTTGCACGAAAATGAAATTACAATATCTGGAAATAGAGTGAAAAATTTCTAGACCAGTCTGCCATGTTATTAATATTTGGGACAAAAAACATATCAAATAGGTACGTCATGATCTAAAATTAACAAAAAATGGGAGACTAATTACAAATGAGCATTATTCCTTGATATTTTCAGCAGTAAGGTACACCCCTAATCATTGTTTGGGCTGGAAGTCTCCAGGTCAGTTCATTATTTGTGGTTTTCTAAGGTAAAAAAAAATGTTTTCTCATGACATGCTAAAGAGGGGACTGGACCAGTCTGTCCAACTCGTTTGGATAATGTTACTGATGATCATGCTGCATAGTGGTTGTGTATGTAATTATATGGTGAAGGTGGAATATCTGAAGAAATTTTATCCTTAATTTGCAAATAATGGCATAGCTGGATCAAAGACATGTTCACGAAAGCAGACAAGAATGGTAACGGGACTCTCGACTCTAAAGAAGTCTTGAAACTTGTGGAGGAGATGAATGTCAAAATAGACAAAGATTATGCAATGGAGATTTTTGAGGTATGTTATTGACTGGCTTAACTGGTATTTAAGGATCATGATGAAACTGTCCTTCTTAATTTTTGAAACATCCTCCCATGCTACCTAGTTACATCCTTTCTCTTCAGAGAGGAAATAAAGTACAAAGACAACTGATACAGTTTTGTTTACAGATTTATCAAAATTTAACCTCAGTAGCAAGTGGTACAGTGATCTGCATCATCCAATCATGATGTCATGATATAAAGGCATATAACTCTCAACCCAAACTGCAATTGTTGTAGTAGTCTGCAGAAAGTCTCAATTGCCATAGCTCTTCGATTGACAGCAAGTTAAAAAAATTGTCGAGTCTGTAACTGATATTACAGAGCATTTATGGTAATAAGAGTGTTTTAATTACACATTGGGTTCTTGTAAACTCACCCTGAAGAAGTAAAGTGAGATTGTGTCTAGATGAAGACAAGTTTTAGTTATAAAAAGGACTTCAGTCAATAGGTTAGGAGAATTGGAACTGTTTGGAGTGAGAAGATTGGACCTTTACGTATGAGTTCCGCCATTAAAACTTTCAACTAGTTTCTTGGTTATAGTTTGCCTACTGCCTCCTAATCATACTTACTAAGTTATGAGTTTGTCTCACAAGACTGGCATTGCCAGCTTGGTGTAAATTCCTCTGTTCGGGGCATTGCTGACAAGACATGCCATTCGTTGTTTGGCACCAGGCAATTTTTACCCACGGTCTTTGGAATTTTGCTGCATTGCTTGATGACACCTAGATTTTAGTTATAGTGCATGGTCAAATTTTGCGGTTCAACTGTGCAAATGAAATAATTTTCCCTATACACGGAATACAGTAATTTTATATGTTTAAAAATTGACTCATCACCAATCCTAGCTACTTCATAAAATCAAGTGGTATATAAGGTTGACTTATTCTTCCAATTTTTTTTTGATTTTAGCAAATGGCTTCTGGCCCTGGTAAAATACCTCCTGGTTCCACCAAAATTCCCAGGAGTCAAAAGGGGAATTTTCTGTCTCCTCTTATTAGATCTCTTAATGCAAGGCTTGGTTGCTGAATTTCTCTAAGGAATGATCAAGGAAAACAAACAAAAGTTAAAAAAAAATGTCCTCCTAGAGATATGCATCTCTTCCTGTGTCAGCTCAAATTAATAATTTCCGTCAGTCTGTATGCTTCTTACAAAATAAAAAAAAAAAAAAACAGACCAAAGCCTTCCCCCTTTTATACCATCTTAATATTTGTTTTAGTGTATTTTAATAATCTATTAACAACTTTGTTTCTGAAATATATGCAACCTCTAATACAGTAATTGACAGATTTACTGAAGGTACAGTACAGCGCAGTAATTAAAGGACAGGAGCAGTCATCCCAAATTGAAGAAGTGTAGTAGACTCTCCAGTTTCATGATTGGCTGTTGGGAGTCATGTGATAATATTTTTTCTATTCAAATGTAAAATTTACCAGAAATAACTAATTGGTTTATCTTGAATATGCAATAGTAAAGTCATAAAATGTAATTAAAGATACTTTGAAGAGAAATAAGATGAAAATTGAGTTATTTAGCTTTTTCTTCAAAATAAGTTTTGGGGGACTGCTCCTTACCTTTAAGAAAGGCATAGTGTGCATGGTTTTTTGCAAGGACAGATTTCAGGGAATAGAACAGAGCAGACAGGTTGGAGAGGTGGGGTGGGTGATGGGAGGACTGGGTAATAATTGAACAACTCTTATAATCTATGATAGAAGCTTTAAAATTATAAAGAGGTTAGCATGGTTTCTCACCCTTGGAGCCATGGCACTAGTTGGGGTTGTGAAGCACTTATTATGTGGTCATGAACTAGTTTCAAAATATTTGAAAACCTCTTGTTGGATAACCAATAAGTAAATTTCACTTATCCAGAAACTCTGTTTTACTAGAGGCAACTGACAAACTAAAGCATCGAAAGAACTAATCGCTAAGCTTTTTGAAGTAAACTGTTATCACTATACATACATTCATCACACTAGAAACAGTAACTACAGAGGTATGTGATTCTTTTTGGGACTACATTCATTGGGTTGTGGTCTGATGCTGTCACCGACTGCATGTTCAAGTGTAAGGGCATCAGACCAGCAGTCTGGAGTTCTGTTTGGGTCATACCGAAGTCTTTAAAAATGGAACCTACTGCCATTTATGCTTGGTAAGCTTGGTATGCTTGGGAGATCAACCTTAGACAAATTTCTGTTCTTTTGCCTGATCTTTATCTGTGGACAACGAATTGAGCTGACAGTTTTGACATGTTGACAGTAATGAGATCTCATGAATAATGCAGCAACTTAAACTCAGTTATATATCTGTTCTTTTTTTTGTAAAAGAACAGAAAAAATTAACAAACAACAGAAAAAGATCAGAAAGTGCTGCAAATCTGTTCTTTTTGCTAGTTACTAGTGGAACCTATTGCCATTTATGCTTGGTAAGTAATGGAGTGAGGAAAACAAGCCAGTGAGCCACAACTGGAAGGGAGGCCATGGCAGGTTTGACTTATACTATGATTAGTTAGAAACTGGGTTGTAAAACACTATCTAACCTAACCTTAAAAGATGCTGCCACCTGAAGTAAGGTTGCCTCAAGAAAGAAAAAAGTTTGGGAACCTGTGGTTTACAGGAACCACTTTAATAATTGACTTGGAGAAATCATATTTGAAAAGAGTTTCTAAATAAAATCAGAATTAAATTGAAGTTTGGAAAGGTCCAGTGACAATTTATGGCGATCATTTGCTTGAAAAAGAGTAATTTTTCATCATATGCTTCTCAAGTCTGTTTGAGAAGACGTTGCTTTTGCTAACGCTATGCCTGTATAAAGATAAAGGACATATCGTATGTCACATCCTTGAAAAATAAATCTTTTGTTGTTTCAACATACATGTTGTTGCATAATTGTTGTAGATCAATTACTTCATCTTACTTTTAGGAATGAGGCTGGTGGTATTCATTTGACCAGAACTTGATATCATTGAACTAACTTTCGGTATCCTTTATAGCTGGTGAATATATACTAAATTGATCAAAATTTACGGTTGGAATAAAGGTTGCAGTGATTATTGTTGTCTACCAGGAACTCACTGACATTGTAGAGGATAGAATAGGTCGCATAAATGAAACTATATTCTTCAAGTTATCTTATCAGTAGGTTGAGTTACACATATTGCTTGATCCTGGTGCATTTACAAAAACCACCGGACTTCCTTTCGAGGTAAAGTTTTTGCCCATAGGATACTATAAATGTTTGGAAAAATCAATATTCATTTCATCATCAAATTCTCAATTTTATCTCTGTATTACCATAGCTGTTGCCCTCTTTTAATGTTATTGTACTCATATGATAGCAATAAGGTCTCTTTTACTTTTACTGTTTTCTACAGAGAGCAGATGTAAAGAAAACAAGACAAAGTGGTTTGGATGAAGATGAATTTGTTACATTTTACAGAGAAATAACCAGGAGAACAGAAATTCAGGAATTATTCAAGAGGTACCTTACATAATTTTGAATCAGATTACCTGACCAAAGTTTAGATGAAGTCAACTATACTATTTATGAAGGGTGGGGGGGGGGGGGGGGAGAGGGGGGGAATCCCCAGAAGCCATATACTGTAAACATTTTGCCAGTGGAACAAAAGTCAGCTTTTTGGTCAGATTGGGTACTATTTGGAGGTCAGCTGATGTAAGCTGACCCTAGTTCAATGTCAATCCAGAGGCAAAATTTATGCAGAGTTGCCAAAACCAGTAACAAAGGACTTTTACCCTCACTCCAATCTCAATCCCACCCCATGCCCACTCTTTAAAGAGAATAATGTGAATTGTCCCATTTACTCCACCATCAAAAATACATATTTTTACTTATATTTACCAAAGGACAAAAAGGCTGAAATTAAGAAATAACTCAAGGTTGTGTGGTTACCCTGTAAGAGTTCCCTCACCCTGGAAAATTCATGTGATTTTATTTTCATTTTCCAGGCCTGGAAAAGTCATTTTAATTATTTACAAGTAACTAACTTAACTCATTTATTTGTTACAATTGTTGTGCCGTATAAGTTTTTGCAAAGCTTGGCTATAACTAAGTAATGAAATGGTTATGTGAAGGTCATGAAGTAGTCATGGAAAAGTCATGAAATTTGATTTTTTTAAGGTGCAGGAACTCTGCCCTGTCCTACGAATATTAGTTACTGTACAAATGTCATGTGCAGTAACATTCTTCCTCTCATTGCTTCTGAATCAGTAAATTCTTCATGAATACAAAGTATTCTGTTGGCATTTCAGTTATTTTGTGACCTGTTCCCCCTTGACCCATTTTTCTATAATTTAACCAAAATATTACCTTTTATCGACCATTGATGACTTGTTTCATAAGAGATAATCCTTAAAGGTTAGTCTTTGATAACCTTTGTGGCTCATGAAATTAATGTAATAAAAAAATTAGTTTTGTTTACTGAACCTTAAAGGGCAGGAGCAGTCATCCCAAATTGAAGAAGTGTAGTAGACTGTCTAGTTTCATGATTGGCTGTTGGGAGTCATGTGACAATGTTTTTTCTCTTCAAATGTGAAATTTACCACAAATAACTGCTTAGTTTACCTTGAATATGCAATAGTAGAGTCATAAAATGTAATGAAAGATAGTTTGAAGAGAAATGTGATGAAAATTGAGTTATTTAGCTTTTTCTTCAAAATAAGTTTGGGGGGACTGCTCTTTACCTTGTTTTGCAGTTTTTGCAGTTTTTAGCAATGCTGTAGCCTAATCTTTTTTCTGCCTTATTAAACTGAGAACAACCTTATTATAAGTTATAGATTGCCCACTCTTTACTTTACATGAGGTTCAGTAAATTTATGACAGCTAACTTGTAATTGATGCCTGCCTTTAAAGTTTCCATAAATTGCATCATATGGGGTTTGGGGTTGCTGGCTATAACTGAAATTTTAAAGGGAAAATACATGCCCCTAAATTGAATTCGTGCATCCCATCTCCATTATTCTGGAAAAGTTTTAATCTTGCAACAATATATTTGATTCTTATTTCTTATGCTCGTGCAGAATAAATCTGTAAGAATGAAGTAAGGTTGACTGCTCTCCTCCTATGAAGGCAAATATTTTCAATATTCCCAACTTACTTAGTTCTAGACTCTCTCACAGCGAGCCTATCTTAAACTCACTCCTATCCAAACACAATCCTAGTTTATAGCTTCAGGGCATATTCTAATGAGCATACAAAGCATTAATGTCTAATATCTACACTCTAAGTGCATGCTATGTAATATGTGCTTCTCTGCAATTTTCCAATTTGATATCAATCAAAGGGCTATGCACATTGAGACTTTGTAGACTATAGGTAAAATTGTACTTTGAGTGACTGCCTTTAAGGCAGTGTGCAAACGTTGTGATACTGAAAGCAAGCAAAAGCTTTTAATTGTAATTGCATTAGGATGTTGTTAATAAAAAGCTCAGTGCTAAAGCAGGGAGCTGCCATTGACTAAAGGGAAAGAACTAATTTAATTATCAAAACTGGTGAAAGAATCTAGGAAGCTTAGGGCTATGATGATATATTGAAGGTATTTTTTCAGTTTGATAGGGTATTTGATTTTAAATTCACTTGCCAGATAATGATCAGGTTCAGTCATCAGTTAAAAATATTTTGTCCAGGATGTCATTTTGTTTTGGCAACTGAAATCATTTAGTTGCTGACAGAGTTACAGAGTTCCTTCAAATTTGCCAAGTTGTAATTGGGACCTGTACTGGGCAGGGCTCAAAATAAGCAGGTGTCTCCTTACCCCAGAGAAGTGATTTTGCCTGGGACAACCAATATTTATTTCCTAGTTGTCCTTGGGATAACCAGTTACACCTGTTCCTGTCTGCACACTTCATGTGAGCCTGCTTAATGTTAAACTTAGAAGCAAAATTCTACTCAGCACGGTTCTAGTAAAATGTACATAATTTATGCAACTCCCTTACTGACAATGCTATATGACTGATTTACTGTGAATTTACAGGAATAGCAATGAAATCTTATGGTAGGCCAATATTATTTTATTGTGGTGGGCCAACCTTAAATGTTGAAGGACAACTTATTTTTTTTAACTGCTGGACCCTTGGATGACTGATTTGTACCCTAATTTTGAGTCCTAATTGAGGTTGTGGAGAACTTATCGTTGGGTCACAAACTGCTTTGACAATAATTGATAATTTACTTACTCCCTACTAAAAAAGTAAATATCACTTATCCAGCAATTCTGTTTTGCCAGAGGTGATAGACTAGCCAAATCATGCAGGGACTAAACCTGTTGCTTATATGATTTGGCTAGCATGGAGGAAGGATGGGAAGGAGGAGATTTCAGTTGAGTAGTTGTAATTCTTTTATGGTATATTAGTTAAGATCATAATTTGATGTTGTTACTTGAAATTGGGCAACTTTAGTATAAAGGTTGGGAACAGTTGCTGTAGATGTTACATGTAACAGGCTTTGTAAAAGAAAGTGAGACAACCCCTACCCCCCAAAAACAAAACATTGCCTTAACTGCACGGGGTGTGGGGTGGGGGAATGATGCATCACCTAAAATGTACTAATTTTCACCTCACCTTGACTAACATTTAGACAATCTATAGGTTAGTTCTCTTTGGTCAGTGAAGACAGATGCAGTGAGGTATGATGTAGTATAGCTCACTGCATATAAAGCTAGTCAGACAACACTACCTTTTATTAAAAATCTCAAGACTACACTCGGATAACCCAGAAGTCAGTTTGGTCCAGTTAAGATGGATCATCTAGATCAGTTGGGTCAAATAATGACCCAGTGACCCATATAAGGCTTAACGTGACCCATAGTGGATACTTTAAAAATTTGACACAAAATATGCATGAAGTTCTCTCCTGGCAAGTTGTATTTTGATGGTAGTTTTGTGACAGAGTATGACTGGGTAATGTGAACCCACTTCAACATGCTTAGGCTGGGAGGTGCAGGTTTTTTCACTTTTTGAATTTGAGAAAAGGGTTAGAAGTAGACCTTACTGGGAAAATTTCAACAGTTTATTACTTTTAAATAATAAGCAGTTAGCCCATTACATATTGTCATAGTTATGGTATGTCCACTGAGGGTAAGAAGGAAAGCAGAGTAAGTTGTGATTTAAGGGGTGGCTAACCTAGTAACGAGAATAGCTTTTTGGAAAGTCATACTTAAAGGAGGACTAACATGCTGCAAGGATAGCTTGTGAGACAGTCATACTTTGAGGGGACCTGACATATTACAAGGATAGCTTGTGAGACAGTCATACTTTGAGGGGACCTAACATATTACAAGGATAGCTTGTGAGACAGTCATACTTTGAGGGGACCTAACATATTACAAGGATAGCTTGTGAGACAGTCATACTTTGAGGGGACTTAACATATTACAAGGATAGCTTGTGAGACAGTCATACTTAAAGGGGGGCTAACATATTACAAAGATAGTTTGTTAGACAGTCATAATTCTGTCATAACATGTGGTTTGTCAGTTACTCCCATTGTTACTTTGTTTTACTTATACCATACACATGTAAGCATTCCTTGAATTGTAAGTGCTTAGATTTTCAAATAACTAGTCAGTCCTGCACTAGTTTCTCATCATATTTGTTCTCCCTAAAAGGTGTGTGATTTCCCATTTTAAAAGATGTGTAGGTCAATATTGATGGCAATGTATTCTAAATGATTCAATGCAGGGGTTTGCTAAATAGCTGCACTCTAGTATCTCAGACCTGTGTAAATTTACTTTGTGAAGTCCACTTATCTTAATCAGTAACTCCTAGCTCACTTTAAAAATGGACTACGGCCCAGTACCACTACAGTCTCCATGGAGATGTAAGTAATATTTAACCAGTAGAGTTACAACCAAAAGAGAAGAAGGCAGTGTATGAGTGAAAACAGAGAATTCAGTTTGAGTGAATTAAGCAGCAGATGGTCTATTGATTAATATGTATGATGGGATGCATGCACTATGATAGTAATGGAATTAGGCTAGCCAGTGTAGTAGCCTGTTGGTGTGTTAGGTTTGCAAAATATATTCAAACTTCCTGCAGGCATAATTTACTGGACTGGGGGATATCTTTTACATAGTTTCATTTAGTTTTTGCACAAGTCATATTTCATGACTTATTACCTTATAAAACATATTTTATGTCACTCAGGGCATATTTCAGATTGGTGATTTTGTTGTATTTTTGTAAAAAATTGTGATTTAAATTGATGATTTAATGTGAAATTGATTAAAATCAGATAGGCCTACATCAATTGTCTAATTACAATCAGGACTTAAAATCAGCATAATTTTAATCAAATAACCGTCTCATGTTTTGTGTAACCCATTGAAAGGTATACTATATGTTATAACAATTTCTTTTCATTGATTTTGTTATATTTTAGTTGCTATAGCTATTAAACCCCCAAAATTTTAAATTAAGATGAGACAACTAGAAAGCACACCACAAAAGGCAGGGAGCTGTGCCCTATCTATTAGGGAGGACAATAGGAACATGTAAAATATTTATACTGTGTATTGGATAGGCATACACTGCAGTGTGCTCATCATGATGAAGTTAGTTATAGGAAGTTTTATATCCCAGTTTCCAACCTATTGGTTCAAGTCAAGCTGGCCATGGCCCTTTTTTCAGTTGTGGCTTATGGGCTTGTTTTCCTTACTCCATTGCTTATGCGAGCATCATGCACAATGGCACCATGATGAAAGCATACATCTGGAATGTGTTGATCATGCATGTCCTCACCTGTTTAGAATGTTGTGAATGTTGTATCATATTCCACACTGAATGCTCTTTGAATTTTAACTTTCGCATTGTCAGTCACTTGGGGATGTACAAAAGTACGTTAACACAACAGTAATATTTGATCATCTAGAATGACATGTATTTTTAAGCAGGGTATTGCATTAAAGTCAATGACATAGCTGGGGATATCTTCTTGCCCCCAGTCCCTGACTGAAAAATCCACTTTAAAATGTTCAGATTCCACCTGTGTACCATTCCCCCATGAAATGGCAGATCCCATAAATTTTCCTGGCTATGCTAGCAAATTACTGCCAAATAGAATCAAACTGATCAATTGAAGTTATAACCTTTTTTGTTTGGACTAAAACACTTTTGTTTTGTGAAAATGGAGCAGTTTGTCTCTGTTTTTCACACAGTTATGCTGGAGACGATGACTTTCTTACACCAGATGTGTTTCGGCAGTTCATGCACCAAGAGCAGAAGGTTTGTCATAAATGTTTGCTTGTTTTTAAAGCTCTCAGTTTGATTAATAAACAGCTGCTAGTGAAAATGTTATAGATAGGATGGTGGTTTGTATTTCAGGAATTTGAAATGATATATCCAAACCTTTCCCAACACTCCAAGTTGAAAACTTGAAAATTTGGTCTTGTGCTAGATATGACTACAGATTGAATTTTACTTCAATTAAAAAAAAAAAAATGTAAAAATTTCAGTTTATGTTCCAGTTTCAGAGGAAAAAATTAACAAAATTACAGAAAAAACACCAAATAGATGACGAAGAAATACCTGCCTGTGTTAAAGCAGAAGTACTGGCCAGGCTATCCTTATTCATCACTGATTATTCTTATCATAGGTTGTAGTGAATCCAGCCGTCAAGTAATGGTGAATAATTGCTGGGGCCCACCAAGCAGCCTTTAATTTAGTGATTATTTTGGTTATCAATACCACAGATGGCATGAAACATCCCAAGAAGCCATAATAAGCCATTTAAGTTCAGGTTTTGAATTAAATACAGCTAGCTATTCATTGTACTAGTAGACAGAAGCAATGTACAGATGGACCTCACAAATGACCGCTAAATCTCTATATCACTTAGTAAAGATTTGCATATACATATGAAATGTACTTAAGATGTTGGTTTTATACAGAAAAACACCATGGTTGATCTTGAATGTGCAGCAATAGATTTTTTTCAGAAATGTTTGAAAGACGCTTAATAAGGAAGTGGCGGCAGATTTGTGATAGTTTGCTGAAGGTTTTTGAAATTGTTTGTTCCTCTTAACAGAGACCAGAAGTAAACAGGGCGTGGTGCGTTAAGATGATTGAAAAATTTGAGCCAAAGGAAGAGCTTTGTCAAAAAAAGATGATGACTATCGATGGTAAGAGGGTTACTGATATGTTGCCATGTCATCACATCAGTTCTCAGATGCTTAATTGAATCTTTTTTCTTTAATTTTGATTTTCTCATCACAATAGGGGTTATTTGCTTAGTCTGGAAAACAGAGTAGATGATGACCAGTCCTAAAATGAAAGGTCAACTCCTGTTAGAATTTTATTGCCATGTCTGACCATTTGCTTTTTGTTCAACTTCTTTCTGTATGAATGTAATGGATGGCTCATTATCTGCATTTCTTATTGCAAAAAAGTTAACATATGTAAATTTGATGGCAGATTATATTTCAAGGCTATTTGTGATGTTTTGTTTAAAATCGCAATCAGTGGCCACCTGGAGTCTTTTTTTTTTAAACCGAAGAGGTAAATTGGCATAAAGGCCTGCCATGCAGTAAGGCCTAGGGGTGTAATCAGGAGGTAGCAGAGGGGTCACCACCTCTCGATATTTGCAAGAAAATGTAAAAAGAAGGAAAAATGGGGAAAAAGAAAGAAAGAAAGGAGCACTCAACTCATGCCTTAGGTCCCTATCAAAATACCCTGGCGCTGTCCCCAGAAAGGCTTACCAGTAAGCTGGGAAGTTGTATGATGGTGGTGCTTTAGGGGAAAATTTATGTCATGATTATTTCCCAATCACAAATAGTTCCAGGACAAATATTTTCTATCTCTTTGTCAAATGCTTCTTTATAAGGTTACCATATTAACAAAAGAGGATATGGCATCCCTCCAAGGGGGGGAGCAGGACTGCAACTCTATACCCAAATATATATACTTTAACAGCAGAAAGAATTTTTCTCCTCAGGGGGAGGGTGAGAGCCTTAAGTAGCCTTACTTAAAAAAATAATAAATATAAAAAAAAAATGAACTGAGAAAGCTGCGTCCTTCCTTTTTTGAGTTGTCTGTTACATTAACTTCTTTTCTTCAGGTTTCCAACTCTTCTTGCTTTCTGAAGATGGTCTTATCCTGCACCCGAAGAATAATACCATTTACCAGGATATGAGACAACCACTAAGTCACTATTTTATCAGCTCATCTCATAACACGTATGTAAAGATGAAGATGGTTTTATACTACACCTTACTTTTTTAAGCATTACTTACTATGTTAGATTTATGTACACTTTAATTGTAAGATGCACCCTCAGACCCATGAACAGTCATGAGTCAAAAGTGTGTCATGTTTATTTGAGTGATGCAGGTATGTATCAAAGTTCTCTAAATGAGGCATCAAACCAAACTTATAGATGAATTTGGACAGCAAGTGATGGTCTGATTTTAGTCGGCCATAACTGGGGTCTATCACCCTTTCATCTTTCAATTTCCTCACTTACCTGTACCATGCACTATTGTACACTGTAACACCTCTTGATTCCCTCAATTTCACTGTATATGAGGGTTTGAAATTTACATGTTTAGACAATAAATGAAGATGATTTAAGGTTGATGGACCCCACTAATGGCTGCTTTCAGTCACTAAACACAAGCACTGATCGGAATCGCCTATAGGTCCACTGTAGGTGCGTCATATTCTTCTGTAAAGGTGCATCAAAGTCCAGATGAAACTTTGTGACGGATGGATGTGTCAGTGCACAAAAATATTTAATGCTCTAAACAAACATTGACCAACTTTGCCTGGTGGTTGGAAGGTAGGTCTTGATAAGTATGTTTATTCAGTGCAGGTGGTAAAAGATGATCGGGAAAAACTGCTATCGTAACTTGATTAGAACTCAGTTTTGGATAATGTGATACTAGACATATTACCTGACTTCTCTTTTGTATTATTTTTAAACTTTAAAGGGAAGGTCACATTACAGCAATGTCGGATTGGGTTTTGATCCAAATTTTAAGAGTTTCACTTTAAATCTCCCCCATTTTTGGTCATCAAGAAAGGAAAAATCGGATTTATTTTAATTAGTTTGTGACGTCACTTTCGCAGACAACTTTTATCGGATGCACATAGTCCAATAAAAGCTGTTTGTCAATGTGACGTCGCAAAATAATTAGTTGATAGTTGACATTTAATTTTAATGGTGTTATCATACAATATATATATTTACAGAGGGTTGCAAATAAACAACAACCAGGGGTGCAGAAAATTTGCACTGAAACTCACAAAAACGGGATCCTAATCTGATCAGATATGGATGTAGCGTGACCTGAGCCTTATACAGGCTTATTTACATAAGTACATTATTTCTTTCAAAGTTCCCAACCCCGTGGGTTAAGGTTGTAGAATATGCCCACAGTATTTCTTGTTCTGGTGTAAGTGGAGACTAATGGGGAGGACTTTCACCTATTTGCTCTTTTTATCTAGCTGACACCATGTGACACATTTGCATTGGTGAGTTGTTAAATCGCATCAAACTAACTAACAGAAGTTGCCTCTCTTTCTGGCAAAAGTTGAAGGACAAAACCAATCCATTACTTTCAGAAAAGTACTACTACCCTGTTAGTACCCTCCCAAAGGAAAAAAAATACAGAACAAGAAACCAAACTGAACATGGGTAACCTCTCACTCTTCAGACCTCTAAATCATAGGTCTATCTTGTGTGGCTCTCATATAGACTGGCTGAAATACAAAAGATACTACACATGATCTCTGACAAAACGCTGAGAAGGGATGATTATCTCCCTTTCTGTGGAATCAACATTCTTTGTCAAATTTTCTTTTTAGATCTCATCCATTGGTCAATTTTTATCTCCATGTACTACTTGCTTGCATGAATATGTCCTAATCCATTTCTAACATGCCTTCAATATGATTCCCCTACCTTCCCCCCCCCCTTCCCCGATTATCTGGCAGATGGTTTCTTTGAAGCCTTGGTTAATTAGTAAGTAATGGTTTCTTTGAAGCCTTGGTTAATTAGTAAGGAATGACACACTACCATGGATATGTTGTAGTCAGCTAGATGAGGAAGTAAAGTTCAAATACCCTTTCAAATTTGGTTCAAGTTTAAGTTTGGTTTCGAATTCAGTTCAAATATGGTTCAAGTCCTCTTCAGTGGGCACTTACAACAGGCAGGGCAAATTATACAATCCTCAGTCCATAGGGGAATTTTGAAAGCTAGGAAACATTATATTTGTATTCTTCTACTTGCCAGATATTTATTGGAAGATCAGCTTAAAGGCCCAAGCAGCACAGAGGCATATATATCTGCTCTTCAGAAAGGGTGCCGTTGTGTAGAACGTAAGTTCATGCATTTGCAGTTACTAGCATGTCTGTCTTGTTTAATGTCCGCACAATCCTCAAGGTAAAAAAATGTCACTTGAGAGATATCATGATGGAAATGTTTTGATTTTAATGACAAATAAATTTTAATTATCACACCAAGCTGTACCTTTAGGACAATTTACATTACTTGGTACTCTGCAGTATGTTATTTACTTAGAACAAGCATAAAGCTGAGAGTATACAAGTTTTTGAAATGACTTTGCTTGGGTAAAGCAAAAGAGTTAAAGGTCAGGGGCCCGTTCCACAAAGAGTTATGCACAATCTTAAGTATGATTTACTGTTGGCTTGAGTATGGTGAATCAGACTTAAGATTGTGCGTAACTCTTTGTGGAACGGCCCCCAGGTTGCATAAAATTTATTAAATAGTCATGAACTCCCAGAGCTACTAAGTATAGCTTGTAGGTTAATAACACAATAAAGCTATTTAGTTAGACAATAAGAGAAATCACATAAAATTCAAGAACTTAAAATGTAGAGGACAATAGGCGTACAAGGGGAGGGTGCAGTGGGGCACTCGCCTTCTCAACTGGGCAAAATCAGGGCAAAACATGGGTAAAACATGATTAATTGTGCCATTATTTGGGCAGAAACTGTTCTTGACTCCCCCTCAAAAAAAAAATTCCCCCCTATGCCTACTTAGAGGACTGAAATGTTTTCATTGTAAAATGTAAAATTATTGATCCCTTGGAGCTGCATCTTGCATGATACCATGCAGGTATCTCCCACACTGTCAATAACCACAGTTTCTTCTAACCATTTTATCAATAGTGTTCTCCCATACTAGCTGATTGCTGCAGTATATTCCTCTCTCTAACTGCTAAGTTAATAATGCAAATTTTAGTGTCTTAAAGGGGCTCATTGAGTTGATATCGATAACTCAACGACAGTCTCAAAGGGTCACTACCACATATCAATATAGTTAGCATAACAAGTCAATTTTCAAGTCCAAAAGTCACAGAAAACGTTAAAATTTTGAATTTTCAAGTGTCCTGACTTGTCACAGTTTTGTACATAATTTGAAAAAGTGTCTGGTCACGAAATTTTGAAAACCAACTTGAACCGTTAATTACTCACTCATTAAACAGTTATTTGTATGTAGGGTATGGGGATTGTCTTAGTTTGACCATTTGTTATTGGTATGTAAGAAAACTTAACAGGTTTGAAAAAATTTGTTGGAATTTCATGAACCAACTCAATGAGCAGCTTTAAGTATATGATGACATAAGTGTGCACAGGTTGCCCATTTAATGATGCAATCCTCTCTTGAATTGCTCTCTCAATGATTGAATATTGTGATTTGCCCAGTACATGATGCCATAGTGTCCTTTTCAAGTCATTGCCATACCTTGAGTTGCTGCACCAATTATGCTGTGCAAGTGGCTTGGTTGATCTTGATATAGTGTCCTTTTTGAATTACCAATTTTATGATGTTATAGTGTCCTATCAAAAGTGGCCTACTGTTATGATGCTGTTATGTCCTTCTTTGATCTACCCAGTTTTCGATGTAATAGTGTCCTTTCAGAACCAGCCCTAGCCCCTAGAGCTTCATGTCATAGTGTCCTTATATGGTACTTACTACACAGAAGTTCATGTTGCAGTTGTGTACTGCCATAAAACCAGTACGTGACGGATGCTGTTATATAGTTCTTAGAGTTAACCTGTTTATACTGTCATAGTGTACTGTTAGTAGCCTAGTGAATGATGCTAAAATGTTCTTCTTTGATGATTAATTTTGTTCATAATGAAGTACTGTCCTGTTATTAGCACTGAAGTACTACTTCTGAGGTACTATTTCCATGTTGTAAGTGGCCTGGCAAGCAGCAGCTAATTAATGCTCATGTATTAACCTTTGTCTCATATACTTCAAGATGTAATAGTGTCCTGTTCATGGCTTTACAGGACTGTTTTTCTCGGAGCGGGCAGCAAGTTTTGCCTAGCTCCAGACCTCACCTCTGGAAGGGAAGGGGGGGGGGGGCTGGTTAGCATGAACAAAACATATAGTATACAATTTTATTTGGCAATTTTCCACCTGACTGAAGTGAAATATCTGTCTGGTTTAGACCTTAACATTGAGGAGGAGTTCCTGCCTTTCACCACCTGTCCCATGCAGCCATGGTGCTGTAAAAATTTCAACAGTGCTTTATGCTGTTATGTACAGCTTCTTTACATTACCCATCGCATGTTTTTGGTCATTTATAGCCCGCATTCACAAGATTATGCAGGAGTGTCCCCTCCTTTGAGATACACTTGTCCATTAAAAGTGTCTTTTCAAAAGCAACCCAGAATAAAACAGGATCGGATCCAGAATTTCGGAAAAGGGGGAGCATGTCCTGCAGTGGTCTCTGTCCTTGGAGTATGGGAATGGGACACCATGCTTTGAAGTTTACAAACAGTGATTAATCTGAAATTGTCCTCAGTAATCTTCTGCTTTCTCCCATCAGCAAGCATGAAGACAGTGTTTGCTTCAACAAGCAGAGCGATTGATTTTCTTATCTTTGCTTATGCTTGGGTAACATCCAACTGCATTTGGTAATTGATTTTAATCTGGGTGCTTGTCCAAATGCCTGATTTGCCAGGTATGTTGTTAGCAGAGCATTAAAGGGACTGTCCTCATAACGCCATTATAAAAAATACATTGCTAGGATAGAGGGTATGCCCCTGATTCCACCTCTGGATCTGGCCCTGCATGATACTATTTTTTTCTGTCATAACTCTGCTTTAGTAGTAATGATATTGAGTCCTCTCTCTAGAGTCCAGAGTTGCCTAGTATTCCCAACATAACAATTTGTTATGTTTCTCTCCCTTTAGTTGATGTCTGGGATGGATCTGATGATGAGCCAGTTATATATCATGGTCACACTTTAACATCAAAGATACTTCTAAAAGATGCTTTGGAAGCTATACGAGACTATGCATTTAAAACTTCTGAGTAAGTCATTACATCATTCCAACCCAATAGTTTGTGTGTGATTGTATTCATTCACCCCCTTCCACCTTTTGAGCAAAATTTTGATTTTTTTTTTTTACAATATTACAAGTGTTGCTGTGTTTCAATTATATGTGTGCAGTAAAGAGGACTGGGAAAAGTCCTTTCCAGAAATCTGGAACGTATTTTGGAGCAAAATTTTCTTGCACTCGCATGAACCTATGGTAGCAATGACAGCATACTTGCCGACTCTACTGATACCTTTAAGGGGACCAATTGTAGACCTACCATATCAGGCACACTTGGTATCTAGGACCTCTATACAAAAACATCACCTTACAACACTTGTTTGAAGCTGTTATGTGATTCTGCATACCTGTTGGGAGATAAACAATTTGCCAGCAATAGGAGTATGTGTGTTTTGGATTTCCATATGGGTTATTTCTACAAAATAGTTCCTTAAATACATAGTATGTCTCCTTGTGCCTACAAAATATCGTATAATGTACACAGTTAATCGCATTTTCACTTAAAAAAACAAGCAAAAATTCCACTCATTGGGAGGAGAGACACCTCCCCTTATGCAAATTCCCCCTTGCCCACATGTGTATTCAGACTTGTTTGCTCTGCTCCCTTGCAAAAACTCCTACTCCGCCCCCTCCCTCCGACACATTCCATGACTACGTGTCCGACTGTATTGTGTTACACACTATTAATCTGAGTATGCAGTCGACCATCACAGGGTGTTATACCTAGAAAAAGTTCTGCAATACAAAGGAAACATAAAGTTTGTCTATAAAATATGCTTTCACTGGAAAAATTATGAAAATGTCACAACGTTATTTGTACTTTGTCAGAACAAACTGTACATTTACAGAGGATCATATTGTAAGCATTCTGGTGAAATTTTCATTCATTTCCATGTTTGATTTTTAAGATATTAGCAATAAAGTTGGATCATTTTCTGTAAATAGTGAACTTGAAGCAAACAGGTGTGATTGATGTCATGGATTCACATTGATGGCCAATGGTATGCTTGTCTTTATTTTTCATCCTTTTTAGTTTGACCTTGAATTAATATAGGATATTACCTTGCCCCTAAGGCAGGTAAAGTCATTAAAACTGTATAGCTCAGGATGCACCCATGGTATCAATATTCCAAAGTTTAGTTGCATAAAATTGGTGGTAAATTTTAAAGAAAAACTAAAATTGGCCAACAATGTGAATCCATGACATCATGCTTGCTTGCTTCAAGATCTTCTTTGTAGAAAATTTGCCACATTCAATTGCTAATATCTCAAGAACCAAACATAGGAAATGAATAGAAAATTCACCAGGATGCTTAGAATAAGTTCCTCTTTAACACTTCAAAATTAAATTTGGCTCTAGACTACTTGTTTAAGGGAGGGGACTGATGGAAAACTTAATTGAAAGAATTGAAGTTGTCTGGGATGAGGATGCTTCACGAACATATTTGTGAATTGATTTGAATAGAAATGTTCACATATATACATTTTTGTTTCTCAATTATTTTCTCTTTTAATTTCAGCTATCCCCTGATTCTCTCATTTGAAAATCACTGCAGTCTTGACCAACAAAGAAGAATGGCAACTATTATTGAAACAACACTTGGAGGTATTACTTTTCATTATTAATTGTATAGATTGGTTCCTTAAAGGGCCATTCCTCTCACCCTAAACTACAGTTCTTGTAGGGGGGTACCAAAACTCTCAATTGGCTCAGTTCTTTGATTGATAGCTAATTCAAACAATGCAGAATTGTTTTGATTATGCACATTGAGCTTTTCTATACTCACCCTGAAGAAAGAAACTGAGATTTTGTCAGGATGAGGATGAATTTCAGAAAATTGTGGGAGGGACTTAAGTAAGAAGGTTAGGAGAATTGGTTCTGTTTGGGGTGAGAGAATTGGGCCTTTAAAGGTGAAGGAAAACCTGAAAAGTCATGGAAATTTAAGCCTGAATTTTCCAGGCATTGAAAGCCTTGGAAAAGTGTCAAGTTGCTTAAAGGGGCTCATTGAGTTGATATGGATAACTTAATGAGAGTGTTAAAGGGTCACTGACTCTTGACAATGCTTGTAGTTAGCATAATGAGTCAAGTTTCATATCATTACGGAAAAGTTATAATTGGTAAATATTGTGGCGTCCTGACTTGTAATGGTTCAGACATTTGAAAATATGTCTGGTCACAAATGTTTTAAAACCTATTTGAACCATTACATACTCACTCATAAAACAGTTATTTGGGTGTAGGATATGGGGATTGTCTAAGTTTGACCATTCGTCATTGGTATGTTAGGAAAACTTGACAGGTTTGGAAAAATTTGTTGGAACTTCATGAATCAGCTCAATCATCTGCTTTTAAAGTCATAGAATCTCATCTAAGAAGCTAACTTACTTTATTTGGTGGTAGTTCCTAGATATGGCATCAAAGCTGCTTTGTTGGGTGTGAATAGTGAATAGAGTACATTTGTTGTTTCAAACACTCTTCTAAAGCAGAAAGACTGGCTCTGGAATGTAAATTTGCCACCATAGTTGTGAGTTTCTACGCTTGTGTTATCAGGTTGGGAGGAACTTGAGCATATACTCAAGCATGTAGGAAACTTTCATAGGTTCCAATTGGTTGGAAACTGGACCGTAAACAGGCCTTCAGATTTCACAGGAATGATTGTTCCCCATCACGCGGTGGACCTAACCTACTAACCAAATTCATAGATTCCTTGATAGAACTTTGCTTCTACTAGTGATTGGATTGAAACTAAATAAAAAAATTGGCATCCCTTATGCTCTAGATTGAAGTAACTTTCACTTCAATCATACATTTGAAACTAGATTTAAATTGAATGTACTGTACTTGTAACATTAATTGGCTTATGGGAGAAAGCACAACATTCAAAGGCTCCAGATTGCACTCAGGCAATTCCAAGGATAAATTCTCTTCCAGGAGAAAATTTCTGATGAGACCTGTTGAAATTCCAACAGGTTTGATTAACAGGTATGAACAGGCAATGTTCCAATTATCTCTAGGAGATATGAAAGTCAACAGGCATCAGAAGGTTACACCAAAAAAGCTAACAGGTTCCTGTTGTACCTGTAAAAACCTGTTCAACAGGTTTTAACTGGAATTTTCTAGTGGGCTAGCTCAAAACATGCTATGAGCTACATAAATGGATGTCTTAGGCTGCAAATGGCTCATGGACAGCCAATTGAGAACCTGTGGTAAAGTGTGTGGTAAATATGACAGATGGTTGGAAGGCAGTCCAATAATTGTATACATTATAAACAGTGCCTTAGAGCACATTTTATAATTTATATTGAATAATATGAACTAATTCCCAAGAAAATTTGGAAAGCATGAAATGCTGTGTCACCACACAAAATATGTCACAACTGAAAAAGAATCCTGCACCTAATATTCCTGCAGAAATGACATTTAGATGTTTTAAAATGCAAACATATAACATTTGGGATGAAGGAGAGATAGCACTCCAGTATCTCTTTCTTGGAAAATTGTTTGGGTTTATGCCTTTGCATTATGTCAGCATTATATGAGTATAAACCTTACACAAATCGCCTACAACCAAACAGTTTAAAACCCGACCTTTGGGCAGTTAGTCGGGTTTTACTTATTGTTAGCACAAACAGTTTATAACCAACCCAAGGGTTTATTGGATGTTATCATATTTTTTATTGTTTTTAGGGTTTGAATGATTATAAATTGTAAGTGTGATCATCAAGCAGAACCCCAACTAGCCACCCAAATGTCAGGTTTTAGACTGTTTGTGGTAGTTGATTTGAGTAAGGGCTTTTTTCACATAATTGTAAAATTGTAAAACATTATCAACATGTCTAAATATCATATTTTTGGAGGAATATTTAGAAAACAATATTTTTCATTATTTCTGGAACAACCCTCTCTCTGTCTCCAACAAAATCTGAGCTATGTAGGCCATGAGACATAATACTCATGTGACATTGCTGTTTCAGAATTATTTTTTGCTCTCATTTGCATACATGTGTTAAAAGTATGAGTTGTGATACTTGCAAGATTGTAAATGAATATTCAATGGCTAGCTCATGCTAGGAAAATCCCCTTAGCTACTTTTCAAATTTGGTACCCGCCATAGCAGGCACATGGCAGGTGAGATGGATTAAGTCAATTTCAATAGAGTATTGTGTGTGTGCATTGATCCATGAAGCTACTCAGGAAATGTCCAGTGACCAGCACAACAGAGGCGTTGTGATTGTATTCTTCTGTTACACTGAACATAAAAGCAGTGATAGCTCTTAGGATTTATCTTTTTTCTGCTTGGGTACTTCAATTTTTTCAAATGAGCTAAGGGGAGTTTCCTCTCATGCTTATCATAATATGAATTGGTAGACTTTTTTTGTCTTCATCCTTTCGCTTTTGCAGATTTCCTGTACAGGTTAGTCAGACCTGAAGATGTTGACAAGTTACCCTCTCCAGAGGACCTCAAACACAAAATTCTTGTGAAGGTAAAATTATGGTGTTAAGTTTACTATTGTAGACACATGTTTGGAGTGTGCCAAAGTTGTAACTTGGCACCATGCCAAAAAAGCTGTGCAGCTCCCTTGGGCAAGCTCCAATAGCTACAGCCATACTTTGTTACCATACACAATACAATAGCAGACCAGCTTAGTCCTACTGCTGAAATGTGTATAGCAATGAAGTATGGTTTTAGCTTCTGCAGTTTAGCTGGTCCAGCTGTATTCTATGATGGTTTTGACTCGGTGCCTAATCATGCCTGAAAAACCCAAACAACCCCCCCCCCCCAAAAAAAAGGTAGAAGTATCCTGAAGGAAAGGGATTGCAGAGGCATTTTGATTGCCATGATTTAAGAACTGGGGCTTTTATTTTCTTGAAATACTTGGCTGCTTTGATGATTCTGCCCCTTCTTCTTCAAAACTGCAATCTTACGCAAAACTCATGGGGACACTCCCTTGGACCCTTCCAGTGTTGACCACAGTTATACTGTTCAAGGCAATCCCCCCCTCTTTCTGTGCAGGGTTAGGAGGGGGAGCAGGGTTTCATGTTTGTCTACTAACTTAAAATTTATGGATATTATGGCAATGTGTCCCAAAAGTTTTGTAAAAGTTGTGTCTCTGTGGTTGCTACATTATCATTGGTGAAGACATACATGAATAAAAGGAGACCTAGAGTGTATCAATTTCAAGAGCAAAAGCAGTCACCCCAAACTTGTTTTGAACCAACAGCTAAATCTCACAATTTTGTTTGGGTTTCTCTTCATAGTATCTTTTATGTAATTTTATTACTTCAATATTACATATTTAAGGTAAACTAAGCAGTTGCTCCTAGTAAATTTCACATCTGAGAAGAAAATATGTTGTCACATGATTCATGAAACAGGACAGTCTACACTACTTCAAATTGGGGGAAACTGCTCTTGCCTCGTAAATTGGACGAAGTGAAAGCATTTTTTTCTTGAAATCATACTACTCTACAATAATTGCTTAGTAACTGGTGATTTTTGTATATTTTCAGGGTAAGAAACTACCAGCATTTTCAAGTACAGTACAGGGAGGAGATGTCAGTGATGAGGATGAGGCAGCAGATATGGAGGATGTAGAGGATGAAGAAGTGAAGAAACAATTACAGGAGAGTAAAGAGAAAAAAGCTGTGAGTAAATACACTTTAGAGTCAAATCATCACCCTAAACTGCCTTTCATTCTTTTATTGTTGTTGCGAGTCCATTGGAATTGCCCCCTGAGGGATACATACTGTGAAAAATTTTCCAAATTCATAGAGGTGCCTTGAATATCTAATACCAAATGAAAATCACTTTTGTAGATGATCTGCTTAATTATGATTGGACAGATTCTTCACTGAATCACCAAATGTTCACCTAAAATCTTAAACCCCCACAAAAAAATTTTTGGAAGGGAGCTCTGTTGACAGCACTAATGTTATCTCACCATTCATTTAAGACAAGGTACTTGTCATAGGAATTATAATGCTGAGAGTGGTGGTGGCTCAAAGGTAGTCAAATGTTGCATTTGTTAGTTAGATGGAATGTTAGCCCCCAGTTTCTTACCAATTGGTTTAAGTTGAGCCAGCCATGGCCTTCTTTAAAGATGTGGCTGACTGGCTTTTTTCCTTACACCATTTCATTAGACCAACTTGAGGTGCAATGTTAAAAATATAGAAGGTCTCACAAGCATCTAGTGATTACAAATTTCTGGGTTTTAGGATACAAAGGTTGTGAAAGTTAAAAAACTCAATGATGTCTCAGTATTGATATAAGGAAAGTCAGAAGAAAAGTTACCCCCACAAAAAAAAACAAAAGATAATGAAAAGAACTTGCTATGCAACTCAAAAAGTTTGGCATAATCTTCAAACTTGGCCCATTTCTATCTTTTTATTCTTAAAGTTTGCATGATTTCTTGTATATGTTGTGGTGTATACTACTGCTTTGCTCTATATCTAAAATTCCTTCACTGGTTTCATGCTTTATGTTCTTCCATTTTATATGTTGGCTTGGAAAGAGGAGGTTGTAATAAAACTTCATTTAAAAATAACAAGAATTAACCAAGCACCATTTATTCTGTGTTTATGGTCTGAGGTCACAATGACCCTTGGTGAATTTTCAGTCTAGTCTGAATGGAACACATTCTTTAAGTCTTGTGTGTGGAAGAGTGGATATACTAAATGACTAAAGTATACTCCAGCTATTAAGTGCCACCAGCCTATCTGTCTATTAAGAAGGACACTCTCTTGTAAACTGGTAAGAGTATTCCTCCTTACAGGTATGGTTGGTTTGTTGCAGTTAAAGCCTCAACTTGTCACCTTTTGGCTTAATCTGGAGGGGACCATGGCTAGTTGGTTAGATGGAGTTTTACCATGAGTTTCCAACAAATTGGTTCAAGTTGAGCTCGCCATGGCAATTTTTTCAGTTGGGCTCTGGCATGGCCTTTTTTCCAGTTGTGGGTCACTACAGGTGTGAGGTACATTGCTTGACCCAGAAGAAGTGGCATTCAAAATAGGAAAATAAAAACACTGAAGCTCCCATAGCAGCTCTCTAATTTCATCCCAAATGGGAAAAAAAAATGTTCAATTAGGACACCTCCAAAACAGAGCTGCAATGGCCTGCACTGCTGCATTGAGTTTTATGTGCTCAGATGCCACCATTTACATAAAGGCTCATTGTAGCAGTGATGATGGCTTTTATATTGACTGCATGTTTTGGAGTTCAAGTCCTGACTGGGTTATATGAAAGACTTTAAAAATGGAACCTACTGCCATTTTGCTTGGTCTTCAGCATAAGCAATGGAGTAGGGAAAACAAACCAGTGCACCACAACTGGAAAAAGGCCTGTGGCCAGCTCGACTTGGACCGTTTGGTTAGAAACTGGACTTTATTGAGTAATAACTATTGCAACTTAGTGTGCAAATTACTTTTGACCAATGAGAGTGGAGCAAGGCACTATATTCTTGTGAATGAATGTCAGTCAAAGTGCAGTCATTGATTAGATTTAGAACTATAGGGCTATTTCTAAATATGGTTCATCAGGGAATTGCTAGAAGTTGCTGCCACTTGCTGGTAACTGTTTTATTGTTGTGACATTCCTTCATCTTATTTAGTTTACAAACAGAAGAAGACCTTGAGCAATTAGTAATAGCACTTTTTGTTGCAATTATCCCTCATTTTTTTGTGACATTGCTTACATGTGTCAACATGAGGTGCTCACTTAAAATAGAAAACCTGAAATCTAGCCTAAATCCCCCCCAAACAAAAGGGGGTAAATGGAAGGGGGACATCAAGTCAGAGCTATGGACGCAACTTGAAGTGAAACTGAAAAAAATTATTGGCAGTCATTTTATTGAATTGCTGTACCAATAGGCCTGTACCAAATTTATTTCCTAAAACTTATGCAGTCTTTTGTGCTTATATGTTTTTTGTACTCCAGCTGAAACTAAGAAAGTTAGAGGTATGAAGGTTTAGTACTGCATGGCATGCTATGTCGGATCATGTGCATACCTGGAATAATTTTGAAACTAGGCTTCTTGTCAAACACTGATATTACCTGCACATGCCTGTATATAGAGTTTTGCAGTGCATTATTAAAGGGAAAGAGCAGTCACCCCAACTTGAAGTAGTATAGGAGACTGTCCTGTTTTATGACTCAGTGGTTCTCGGGAGTCATATATTACAATGTTTTTTCTCCTCAATGTGATTTTACTATTATTAATTGCTTGGTTTATCTTGAATATGCAATACTGGATTTTTTAAAATATTATGTAAGATACTTTGAAGAGAAATAAGAAGAAAACTGTGAGATTTAGCTGTTGCTTCAAAATAAGTTTGGGGGACTGATCTTGCCCTTTAAACAAATTTTGTTCCATCCCAGACATGGAAGTTTCCATGCATCCAGTGCATTTTGAAGCAAGTTATTGTGTAAAGTTGTTGAAACGTGATGCTTCCTTTAGCTGTACTATAAATGCAAATAAGTTTTGCCCAGTCCTAAAATGTCATGATATTCACATGGCTTTAGTTTTAACATATTTGTTATAATTTTCACAAGAAAATAGCTGGTCTTTTTCACAAAGTTTTTGGGATTCCTGGTTTTCTCCCAAACCCTAAATATTCTCCAATTTTAGTTCAAAAACTGTAAATATTTATATATGATTGGGGGTGGTACCTTTGCCTTGTCATATGTAGTGTTCAGAAGGAAACAGAAGAGTACTACCTAGTTTGTGAACTGTGCACATACTATAGAGCAACAATTTAAAGAGTTTTGAACAAAAGTGCCCAAGCCCATCAGCTGTGCACATGTGCATGTAATACACTGTAGCTTTTATGTAGCCAGTTTGAGGGGAAAGAGCAGGCTCTCCCCCACTTTAATCCTCCTCTCCCATTCAGACAAGCTCCGTTCTATTAAATGACACTAGTTTCATGGCATTTTATTTAATGAATGCAGATTAACTCTTGGTTTCCCTTCCCTATTTAAAGGGCAAGAGCAGTCATCCCAAATTGAAGTAGTGTAATAGACTGTTTAGTTTCATGATTGGCTGTTGGGAGTCATGTGACAACATTTTTTCCCTTCAGATGTGAAATTTACTAGAAGAAACTGTTTGGTTTACTTTGAATATGCAATAGTTAAACCCTAAAATGTAATGAAAGATACTTAGAAGAGAAATGAGATGAAAATTGTGTTATTTAGCTTTTTCTTCAAAATAAATTTGGGGGGACTGCACAGAAACAATCAGAAATACTTGTGAGTCAACTAAGAGTCTACTGTAAGATTTAACAGGTGTGTACAAAAATAACGTTGGATGATTTCCCTTTAATGGCTGCTGTGACTTATTGTAGTTCATGCAGTATCCAGAAGGGTCACCTAATTAAAGGAAATCCCATTTTACACATTTTCAAATGATTTTATGAAAATGTACACATCACTGTCTCTACACTATTTGCTACATTTTTGTGTTTTTATGTAAAGCTGTTTTGGGCTACTTTTTAAATGGCTACAAATGCATTTGTTTTGCACTTCATTCTCACAGCCTTGCATAATTCAGTCTGCTATTTTCCCCTGGTGATAGGACAGCTTGAGAGAATTATTTTTTCATGGTTGTTGTGATTTATTTTATTAATCATTTCTCTTAACTTGAATACTTTTGTTTCAGGCAAAGAAAAAGGGGACAGTAAGTTGTACAAAATGTATATGTCATTGCCCATAGCAAAAACATGTCACCAGTATGACAGAGTTACTCCTGTATATGTTTATTGTAAAGATATAAAAAGTATGACAAATATATGCATGTGTTTGTGAATAGATGTTGTAAATAAAACTTACCCAGATTCCTGGTTTCCTTGAATGTTACACTTTCTATCAACCAATTTTAGTTTTACCCCTTTCAATTTTACTGATCATCGTGTACCACCCATCATCCCTACCACCTGCAATGTAGTTTCACTGTAATTGACTGCTACGCTATAGCCCTTTTTTTACAAATAATCTCTTCAATAGTTAAAGGCAGTCTAGGAACTAATCATATAAGAAGTAGAAAATCGTTAAAAACTTAAATTTATTTGAATTGAAATTCCTATTGTTCAAGTTGTGAAGCTGTTTTGAAGGCATATTACAAAAAGTCATAATTATATAACACTAATACCAATAATTCTGTAGCCATGGTATTATTGATGAAGGATTTTCTTCAAAACTTTAAAGTCCAAAGTGACATTTCATCTCTGTTTTGCATTTATATTTTTTTGCTTAATAAAATTTTTTGTGGTATCATTGATGTAAAATGAGTTTGTAAGGGAGGGTTGGTTCAGGAGAGGTGGAAATAAAGTTTTACTGAAAATTGTCAAAGGCACAGACCTAGAGAAATTTGGGGAGGGAAGTTACTATGACAAGGAGTCTGGAGATGATCTGCACAGTGTCTGAATACAAAGTAAACAAGTGAGTTTTAATTATTTTGTTGGAAAGCTCTTCAAGGTTTTATGCATCATGTTAAAAATGTCAGCTTTAATGTGTTCACGGAGTTTATATGTTCCCTTTGAGTCTGTGTGTGGGATAGAAAGTGAAGAATGGTGAACAGTGTCCTACAGATCAGAGAATGATTGGAAAGTATAATTAGTTGGCATGTAGAGAGCATCCTGTTATAGTAAAAATATTAGAGTCAGTCATTTTTCATCCAAACTACAATTTTACAGATAGTCTGCAGAATTGTTATAGCCCTTTTATTGACATCAAATTCAGAAAATGCAGATGATTTCATATGACACATTATGCAGTGAGACTGTGTTTGATTATACTTTTGGGCCTGTGTGCTTGCTATGGTATGCCCTGATGCAGTTAACTAGGATTTACTATGGATAAGAATGAGTTTAAGAGAGTTGTTCAATGGGCTAGAAGTAAGAAGATTGGAGAATTAGAACTGTTTGTAGTGATGAATAAGCTGCCTTTAAGTACCAAAAAGTATGTAATTGTCCAAAGTCCTTACTAATACATACCAATAGGACAATCAGTTCAGTCCTCTTTGTAGTCTAGTTTTCATTAACATATTTGTCTGAGCAGGGAGATGCCTCTCTAACCCCAGAGTATCATGCTCCTGGTCCAAGGAAGAACATTATCTTAAGAAGTAATTCCATGATCTTCCTCAACAACCAGGGATGTCATGCGGGAGGGAGGTAAGAAAAGTTGTAGGAGAATGGTGGATTTTATCAAGTCCTTGAATTTTTTGGATTGGTCAGAAAAGTCCAAAATACATTTAGAAACTGGAATTAAATTTAATTAATTTAAATTTTATGCTGAATGATTTTGGTCATGTTCCTGAATATCTTTTCTTTAGTGTCATTAGTACTCATTACAGTGAATATGGGAATTATCATATTGGAGTGTGTTTAAGTTGTAAATTAATCGTGTTTGTTTTAGAATTAGGTTGGCCTTTGCAAGCCCAAAATGTTTTTTTTTTTAAATAATTTTTTTATCCTTGCATTTTGTGAATAGGGCCATCATTGGCCTGAAAATCTTTAAAAATTCTGTCACTGATAATAAGAGATTTCCACATGAAAATAAAAATATTGCACATTATCTAGAGTAAATGCCCATTAGCAAGAAATAAGAAAACCTCTACTTGCTGCTAATTTCAGAATCAAATAAACAATGTGCTGCCCAACTTCTTGACAGGCATGAATCTCATCCAGACCCCTGAGAGCTTGTATTGTTAAAATTTGGGTCATGCATAACATACTGACCTGATTGGAGAACCCTTCTGATGCCATAACACCAAATGTGGGAATTTATTTTAGAGAAATGAGTAGCAGCTACTCTGGAAACCTCAATACAAACAAGTCAACAAGGTGGTCTAGTCCTATGCTTCCTTACAAAAGTAAATGAAACAGGTCACCTTCCCCACTCACCCTTTCAATGTTGGCTACTATTTTGTTGGATACAATTTTTTACTGATCAGTTAGGGCATCATTAACATTGAAAGGAGGCAAGGAGGTTCCAGGTTGAGTCTGAGAGCTTATGAATACATTTTGTCATCTGTTACAGAGATTTTGTTGCATTTGTATTGTCGGGGATTGCAGCCTACCTGACTCATTACAACAACTGGCAAATAAGTTTACAATTGGTAATAGGTACTGCCTGTTGTGCATGTGACTTTTAAAACGAAGTTTAATTAAATTTTTAAACTCAGCAAAATGTTTCATGGTAGGAAAAGGGTCCCCACTCCTGATTAAGTGTGAAGTGGGTAACAGTGACAGTTAAAATAAGGGCAACCCTGCTAACTTCTTAAAGCAGGCATTATATTATTTTACAGTGTCCATCATTCTGTTAACATCGAAGCATTTATTTTATTCTTCATGTGTAATGACTAACTTTAGTGTATTACACAATAATACAGTGAATAGATTACATTACTAACACTAAATATAAACATCACTTCAATGATATCTTATTCCAATTTCCCCAGTATAAAGATCATATTTTATTTGATCATTGTTACTATACTATTGCTCAAGGACTGCAATTTATTCTCAGTATTGGGGGTGGGGGCATTGCCCTCATTTTCAAAAAAATTCCTTTGTGAGAAAGTGGGCAGTTTCTCAAGTAGTGGTGGACATGCATGTCCCCCTGGAATCGCTGTCCATGCTATCCCCTATATAGCAGGAAGATGTATTCATGTAAGCCTACCTCAAACTGATGGGAAGAGACCACTGAAGGGAGACAAATAGACTGAATAGCCTAATGTGAACAGGATTAATGGGTGTCACTCCAGTTTGAGGCTGGCTTGCATGAAGTATATGGTATAGCAGGCATTCAAGCTGGAGTTTTATGGCCCAATTGGTTCAAGTCGAGTGGGCCACAGCATAATTTCCAGTTGTGGCTCACTGGCTTGTTTTCCCTACTCCATTGATAATGTGGAAGATTACATGCAAAGGCAGTAGTATAGGTTCCATTTTCAGAGTTTTTGGTATGACTCCACCTGGGAATTCAACCTGGGCCTTCTGGGTGAGAGGCAGATGCTCTACCACTAGACCAATCACACGGTCTAGCAGCCATTCAAAGTATTTGCTGTTTGATCCATACATATACTTTGTAGTTTACATTTAACACTTCCACAATCAGTATACTGCAAGCATATTTTTTGTGAATATGTTGATGATTGTTATTTTAAAATGGACACATTGAGGGAGAGAGGGCTTACCTGTCTTTCTTTTAAAACTTTTGAACATGTAAAATAAAATACTCTCATTGGTGACCTTAAAATTAATACACTGGAGGGAAAGGGACCCTCTTTCAGGACTTGAATTTTGAGGCTTGTGTGTGCAATCACACTCTACCACTAGCCCCAAGTCACTGTAAGGTGTGCCATTTTTTGCACACTTAGATTAAAATGGGAACTCAGACAGCATCTATGAAAGTTTAGTAAAACAGCACATTGTCCCACAGTAACATTTATATTTTTAAGTATACATATTAAGGGAAGGAGAAGGTAGACATAACCCACATTCACACTTATTTATGGGTGGTGGGGGAGGTTGACATATATACCCCTCTTTCAGATTTAAAAATTTAGGGGACAAGGGTTTTACTTTGGTGTACAATTTGAGGAACAGAGAACAATTCTCAACCATATACATGCAGTGTCAGCACCAGGATGGGGTGTCTGCAGAGTGTGGTTAATTAACGGAATGAATTCTGTTTTTTTGTTACGTTATCAGAAAACCATCAAATTGGCCAAAGAATTCTCAGACACGGTATATCTCAGCAGTCGTCATTTCAAGGGGGTGGAGGAAGAGATGAAAACGAGTGAGTATGGACATTTGGATGTAGTGAGAGAATTTGTGTGACTGAGGGACAAATCTCCCTGCTTGGAAGATGGTGGGGGGAGGTAGGAGGAAGGAGCTGGGGGGGAGGTGGGGTGGGGAAAGGAGTAGCACTTAGCCCATATATAGGCAATAGGTTTCAGAAATGATCTTAACATTCTGTAATCTTAAGGACTTCTGCTGAAGAAAATGACAAAAATTCCCATTTTTATTTCAAAAAATTTGGGAGTCTTATTAATGAAAGAAAATAAGAAACATGCTGAAAAGGTTGGCTGCATACTGGAAGGCAATATCATGTTAAATCTCAGGGCACTGTTAGAATTACCATCTTTTAGAATACATTACTTCCTTTAAAGGAAAGTGGTGCATTCACAAAATTAAATTTACTATCATAATTGAAGTTAAAATTTAACGATAGCCTCTAGTTTTTAATTTCATGCATTGTTTCATTACTTTCTCTTTTGTTCTTTTTTCACCAGGAAAACCCTTTGAAATGAGCTCATTCACAGAGTCAAAAGCCTTAGATCTTGCTAAGAAACATGGAAAAGCTTTTGCATGGTACAATGCTCACTTCTTATCAAGGATGTACCCAGCTGGATGGAGAACAAACTCTTCCAACTACAACCCGATACCAATGTGGAATGTTGGATCTCAAATAGGTAAATTAGCCGTAATGGTATTTGAGAGGGGGCGGGGTTGTGGACAGATATGATTGAAATTTGGTGTAACATTGACTTGAATAGATGTGCATTTGGCACTTTTAAGGTTGGAGGTATAAAAATATTTATATCAAAGGAAAGGTGGGTTGGTGGGGAATTCTGTGGTAGATTAATGGAGGGGGGAGGGCAGAGGGTATTGGCCTTAAAGGGAAGATGCAGTCAACCAAATTTTGATTAGTGTAGTAGTCTGTCATGTTCATGACCACATGTTTGGTCTAAAAGTAGAGCATCCACCTCTAACGCAGAAGGTCCAGGTTTGATTCCCAGGTCAAGCCATACCAAACACTCTAAAAATGGAACCTACTGCCATTGTATGTGATGCTCTACATAGCAATCGAGTAGGGAAAACAAGCCAGTGAGCCATAACTGGAAAAAAAGGCTGTGGCTGGCTCGACTTGAACCAGTTGGTTGGAAACTGGGCCATAAAACTCTTCACTAACTAACTAACTAACTAACTGTCATTTTTATGATTGTCGTTTGAGAGTCATGTGACGGTTATTTTCCCATTACATTGCGAAGGTTAGTATAGCAACTACACTTCAGTTCACCTTGGATATGCAATGTTAAAAACCTGAAATATCGTGAAAGATGCTGATAAAAAGAAATCTTTGGGATCTGGCTGTTGTTTCAAAATAAGTTTGGGGTTACTCCCCATGAATCTCGTGTCCTTTAATATTCATAATGCTCATATTTACTTTTACTAACCCCTCGCAAATAGCAATTACAAAGGATTATGGGATGGATATTTGGTACATGTCATTTTTGTCAATGACATTTTACTGTGGCAGCAAATGATGCTCACCAAAATTGCATCCCACAATTCTTTTTGACCGCTATTTGTGACAAATATTTTTCTCATTCAATTGTGAAATTTAGAAAGAATGTCTGTTCTAATTACCCTGCTTATGCAGCATCTATGTTGTGACATATTATGAAGGATTCATTGAAGTGTAGTCATAGGAAAGTTTTGAGATATAGCTGCTGTTAAAGACTTAGCTATTGTTTTGAAATAAGTCTGGGTGACTGTTTTTGTCCTTCAAAGACAGTCAATTCTCACCCACAACAACAATTTTTGTAGTAATCCACAGGTATTCTCACTTGGCACAGCTCAATATTTGACAGAAAGTTCAAAAATGGCAGAGGACTGTAGCTCATATTCCACAGCATCTACTGTAATGAGAGTGTTTTGATTACATGTTGGGGTCTTTTATACTCACCCTGAAGCAATAAACTAAGATTGGGTCTGGGTGAGGTAGTTTTAGACAATTGTAGGAGGGACTTAAGTTTGTAGGTTAGGAGAATTGGAACTGTTTGGGGTGAGGGGATCAGACCTTTAAATTGAAAGAAATGTTTACACTCTCATCATTCCAGAAAAGCCTTTTATTAAACTTGACACAATTGTATGTAAAATATACATTTGTATAAATCTGAAGCTGAGACACTACCTCACCTTGTTAAAGCCACAAATATCATCCTTCTGGCTGATCCTTGAAACCTGAAACACTACATATTAGAAATAATTTTTATGTTTGCTTGAATAAGTTGGCATGTAATGCAGGCACAATTTCAATGAAATTATGTTGTTTTCTCTGCAGTGGCACTTAATTTTCAGACTGATGGAGATGAGATGGACATTTACCGGGGTCGATTCCTGGAAAATGGAAACTGTGGATATGTTCTCAAACCAGAATTCATGTTAAAAAGTATGAACAATGTTGCTGAAGTGTATATTGAAACAGTGTAAAGAAAACAGGGAAACAAGGGGATCACTTTCTTTACTTATGGATGCCCAAGTCTTAAATTACCCCAATTGGAATTTAAAATAGTGTGTCCTATGACATGGTTAGGATTATTCTTGCCCCTCTCTTCACAAAGAAATTGGTTCCATGTTTGCAGTTTAGAGCTTTCGTGGTTTCTCCTCAGTTTGAGAAGGTGTGAGGTGATACTAGTTCTGGTATTCCATGGGGTAAAATAAGGGATAAATACTGCAACACTTTTTCAATTACTGTATTGTAGTAAAGGTGACAATAACAACAGTTTTCTGTAAGGTGGCAGCTAAAATTTGTAAGATAGCCACTTCATAAAAAGAATGCCAGGGGAACTGCACTGACTGGGAAATTTGGCGATTCATATGTTTTATAAATGCAACTTTTGTCCATGATGGATGTATGCACACCAAGTTATGTTGATTGTAGTTGCCCAAAATGATCCTGTAACCCATTTGTGGATGCACCCTTACATTTTGTAAGCATCACAAATGTCCCAAATTAGAGTGCTCATTTCCATAAAAAATCTTGACCATGTATAATACTTTAAACATTTCTTACCTACTGAGATGATTATAGATATTGATTTATACTTTGGTGGGCAGTTATCACTAAAATATTGCTACCTTGTAAGCATTGGGTGAGCTTGTTGACTTGTATCTAATATTTGTATTCCAATAATATTTGTAGTTTCAAATTTATTCAACAGATGCAGCAAAGGGAGACCATGTAAAGCGGCTGAATCCGATCCTGCTGAGAATTGTGGTATGTAATAATATAGAAAGCTTGAACATCTACATCTTTTCAACTGTTTAAGTGGAACTTTTTCGTTTTCTAAGCTTTACGGCCCATAAAAATCAGAACGTTATGTTTTTCTGACTGTTATTATTTGGATGGAATTACTGCTAAAAGTGACCACAAAAGTTGTGAAAGTAAGTTAGTTTTGCACACACTGTCATGATTTCCACCCATATTGTGAAAATTAAAAGTAAAAAGATGTCACCCCTGGAATCTATCCATTGAAATAAAACCCTTGTGCACTTGCCACACACAATAGCAGAGATGCCAACTCTCCCGGATCCTGCCGGAGACTCCCGGATTTTGCATTCATCTCCCGACCTCCCGCATAACCCCCCAAAACTCCCGGATTACAGATAAAATGTTATGAAAAATATTTTGCGATTGCATTTTCTCGTGTTGATGAAAGTAAGGCCTTTCTTGTGTTGTCTCCACTTTATTTCGCACGTTCGTTATAACATATTAGTTGGGATTTCTAGGATACTGTTCATTTTAATGTCATAATTATTTTTTGATTTCTATGTGTGTACTGCCGTTGTAACCGGCAGTTTCGAGCGGTCACATGGCATGTACAATGTCCCACTCACACCCTACACTATGTATCGTAGTCGTACAGCATACTGCACACCGTAACAGAAGTAGAAATGGTCCACACTTTATTCTAATATGTGCAACACATCGGACATACCACATACTTTAGGACACTAGGACTGTTGGTTTGACTTTTCACCACGAAGCAAAATAACCTCGTGTTATGTATGAAATACGAGGATGCGACTACCAACACTAATAAAGTTTGGAATAAATAATGATCTCAGCAAAATTTTGTTATGTTATGAGCACCAAAATGGCGCCATTTACCCACGTGTGATCGAGAAGTTTCTTTCCGACAGCAATTTGAAGGGTGTCCCCACCTCAACGGCAGGGTTTATGAATGAACCTACGTAGTACTCCTAGGTACGTGACTTCCTAATAAGGCCACGATAGCGTGGGTGTTGGCAGATCAATGAACTAATTCCATGCAACTAACAATGCTATTGGTCATTCGTTTGTTGATAACTCTGTACAGAACATTGTATGGAGGCCTCGGGCATGACTGCCACGTGTCAAGATCAACGATAGAGATATAGCCTGCACACTTAGGGCAGCGGATCGGGTATGTGACACAAAGTACTCTGAAGACAATCTTGAGCTGCCATTACACTTAACGTACAGCAAATTAAGTAAGTACAACTGTTATTTCTGTTAGCGTGGTGCGTGAACCCTACCCAGTTCTGTAGTCATTAAAATGGCATTGTCAGAACAGCCAAGGAAGGAGAAAAATTTCAAAAAGTACTCTTCGAAATACAAAGAGAGTTTCCATGAAGAATGGCCTTGCATTAGAAAATCTTCAAAAAGTGAATATCATGCGTTTTGCGTAGTATGCAGCACCGATGTATCGGTGAAAAGTGGCGGAAGAAACGACTTGTTTTGGCACATAGTCTCTAATAGACCCCAAAAAACTGTAGCAGCATGGTCCAATATGAAGCAAGCGGGTGTTGGTGCTTACTTACGAAAATGAGTGATGATGATGTGATAAAAGCAGAGTGTTTGTTCACTGGATTTCTGGTAGAACATAATTTACCGGTCAATATGCATCAGATCATGCAGGGCCACTATTTCAGAGGATGTTTCCTGATAGTAAAATTGCTGCAAAATATCATTGTGGTAGAACTAAGTCGCAAGCAATTATCAACACTATGGCCGCATGCAGCAGGGAGGAGATGGCCAAGAAAGTTCGGGCACAACATTTTAGTTTAGCTACTGACGGTAGCAATGATGGTGGCTCAGAACAGTTATATCCTGTTCTTATAACGAACTTTAACGACACAAAAGGAGAAATAGAACAAGTATTGTACAGTTTGTCTGCCTGCAAATTGGACTCAACAGGAGAAAATATATTTGGTTTGCTTGATGATGAGTTAAAAAATGGCAGCATACCATGGAACAACTGCATTACATTTGGATCGGACAACGCAAGTGTTATGATTGGTAAAAACAAGGGCATAATTGCATATATTCTTCAAAAGAATGATAAGTGTAAGATAGTAGGATGCCCATGTCACATGATCCATAATGCTGCTCAGAAGGCTGCCAAATCCTTTCCTATAGCCATTGATGAGTTCCTCCTTGATATATTTTATTATTTGGACAAGTCAAGTAAGCGCCTGAAGAACCTCAAGACAAAGCAAGTATTGTGTGATGCAGAAAATAAAAAGATACTTAAACATGTTAGTGTACTAGGTGGCTATCCCTAACAAAGTGTATCGACAGACTGTTAACTCAGTGGGAACCACTTAAACTGTTCTTTAAAGAGGAAGTGACATCCAGTGTATCAAAAGTGTGAAATCTGATAGCACCTTGTCTGCACCCAAAAAGAAGGTATCCAAATCTGTTAGTGATAGTTCTAGAGAAGCAAAAGAAAAGTCATGTAAGCCTAGCACTGCATCAGCCTCCTTGCCCAAATGCAGAACAGCCACATTAAATAGTGTCAGAAGTGTAGCAAAAGCAGGCTCTGCTAGCTCTTCATTAGCTTCTGCATCCAACCGCAAAGCCGACATGTCTGGTAGTACAGTTGTTGCTGAAAAATCATTGTCTATGACAAACAAAGCTGTAAGTTTACTATACACTTCTCCCATTGCAGCAAAGCAAATTGTCGCAAAGGCTAAGAAAAGACAGCTTGATCCAGAGAAGAGCGTTTTTGTACAATCAAAGCGTGTTTGCACCGATATGGGACCCACCTTACAGGAAACACGTGTAACAAGAGTAAATAGGTCATTTCGGTCTCCACAAACAAAAGTCTATTGTTACTTCCTTAAATATGGATATTTAATCTTTGATGAGACTATTACTTACTCCTGCAAAGAGAGGAGCCATGTCTACACCTATCGCACAGAAAACTAAATGCACTTCTGAAAGGCATCATGGTGAGATTTGTCAAACCAACAGTTATGGTTGGTCAAACTCTACTGAACATCCAATATGGAAACAAAAAAAATCAAAAAGAAGATAGTGATTTAATGATTGGCAAAGAAGCCAAAGAGTATGTCAAGTCAACTTCTGCACTGGATGAAGAAGACCTGAAGCAGTTCTATAAAACAGTGCGCAATTATTACGAGAGTGCCTGTTCATATATAATTAAGACATTCCCTTTAGATGACCCACAAACTGGAGGGAAGGCATACCCCTTACTCTCAAAAGTAATGAAGGGACTCCTGGTAATCCCCTACTCCAATGCAAGTTGTGAAAGGGCATTCAGCATTGTGCATAAGAACAGCACAGACTTTTGCCCTAATATGAGTACCAGTACATTACAAGCATTATTTATTGAAAAAATATAAAGCACAAATCAACAGTTTGCCACCAGAGTAAATACCCTAATGACTTCCTAAAGAGGTTAGCTGCGGCTCATTCAGTTTATAATATGTACAGTGAGTGAAATGTTGCAAGTTGGTTTGGTATAAATCACATGAAAATTATCATAGAATGTACTACTGACACTCCTGAGTAATTGCATAGAAAAGATTTCAGTCTGGTTAGAACTCTGCCACTGTTGATACTCATATGTGCCACCATTTTGCATTTCAAGGCATTTATATTTCAAAAATTTTCCAAAGGGGAGGGGGAGACCCCCTCCCCTTAGACCCCACCCCCAGGACGGCAAATTCACCTGGATTTTCATTCCTCAATGTTGGCATCTCTGCAGTAGAGTAGATCAAGTTTGCCACGTATGTTCTGTTCTGTTTACTGAAATGACAATGTTGGCAGGTATGATTTGGCTCCAGATTTTTGTATGTAGGTACAAAGATGGCACAAACTGCCTGAAATTTGACTCTAAAATTTGAATTAAAAACATGAAGTACAATTTAATAAATAGTTAAATAGTTGGAAAAGTAAATTTATCCTTGTCTGGATCCTCGTGTTCTCTCAACATGTTTTCAAAAAAGGGAAAACAAAACGATAATTTTTTGGCAAAAACCATTCTTATTTTATACATTGTGATGAAGCCTTGGTGGTCTTTGGGCTCTTCTCCCTGAAAATTTTTTGTCTCTCATGAAATGAAGGAAATAATAAACACCGTAAGACTCTCGAAATCAATTTGAAAGGTGAAATGCAATTTAACAATTAAAAAACTTCTGTCTGCAAATGAAAAACATGAATCTTGGATTGGGGTAGTTTTGACCTTTACCCTCTCAGTTACTGGCAGAATCTTTGACAACAGAAACAAAGATATTCACAAAGTAGTGTTGCATTTTTGGGACAGAAAATTTTCATGTCTTTAAAACAAGAATTTGTTGATATGAAATGATTTTTAATTTTAAAAATATGGTACTTGGTTTACTTTATTTTAAGACATAAAGTTCTTTTCTAGTAGCAGAAAGTCTGTTTTGCAGTTCATGAAGAATTTTACACCAACACTCATCAAATTTTGAAACACTCTAACACTGGTAGCTCTTGTTATGCCTTGTAAAATGGTTGTTTCAGCTTATTTTTTACACTGCGAGTTTTAGAATATTTTGTTTTTGCTCTGATGTTGAAGAAATTTAAACCTCTTTGCTTGGCATGGTTTTACTTCAAAACCCTTATTTACCATTGCGATATATGCAAGATTTTGCCACAAAACCATTGCACAATTTTGAAGCCTGGAATAGCTCCTTATAAACCTGCAGTGTGTAATTATATTTTGGATGTGGAACAGGCTTGAAGAGGAGATATTTATCATATCAAACCCTCTTAGGTTATAACAAATGCAAATATGGCAGGCTCCATACAAAAATTTAGTATTTGTGGAAGCTGTACATAAGTACAGTATACATGATGTGTGCGGCTCCATTACTTGCCGTTTGGTCTACCCCTGGACATTAAAATGGTATTCCGGGTGTCACATGATCAACGAAGACACCAAATCTGCCTTCGCTGTATTCCGGGTGTCACATGATCAATGAAGACACAAAATCTGCCTTCGGTATCTCCGAAAACCCAGTGTTTTCGGAGATAGCGAAGAGGAATGCTTGTCTTCGTTGATCACTTGACACCCGGAATATCGTTTTATTTTTCGGGGGTAGACCAAACGGCAAGTAACCGAGCCACACGCGTAATGTATACATAATGTAATATATAGCTCAGTATGGTAGGATGGACCTTCAGTAGCAAAAGGGTTAATACAATAAAGTAAAGTTGAAATTTACCTCCTTCTCTTTGTCAAATCAAATGTAGGTGATATCAGGTCAGCAGCTTCCCAAACAAACAAAAGACATTGATGACCCCTATGTAAAGGTCACCATGCATGGTGCCAACATCACAGTGGAACATAAAACAGAAGTAGTCAAGAAAAATGGTAAGTAAATGTGATTATTCAGTTGTTGATGTGAGGTATTCTTGGCATGGTCGTCCCTAAAATTTTTTTTTTTAAATCTTGAAAATGTGTGTTTCCAAGAGCAGTTGGGCCTGCTCAAGGTCACTTGGCTGTGTTGGATATGCTCCTCAGGACTGTAGCTCAAGAAGGCACTGGTTGGATGCAAGATGGCTGTGGAATGAGGGAGGGATATTTCCAGGGAGCAAGATGTGTTCAAATGTAAATGACACCTTGAATTTATAGGGGAAGAGACAAGGTGATTTTCAGGCAGGGGGAGATGGGTAGGGAGACTCCCTCCTTGGTTACAGGCTTGGTACTCTTTTTATTGCTTTTAAAGTGCCCAGTTCTCACACCCCAAACAGTACCAATTTACTTAACCTTCTCACTTAAGCCCCTCCCACAATTGTCTGAAATTCATCCTTATCATCCAGACACAATCTCAGTTTATTGCTTCAGGGTGAGTGTAGAAAAGATCAATGCATCTAATCAAAACACTCTGTAAAGAAATGCAGTTTGGGGTGAGAGGATTGGCCCTTTAAATTCTTGACATTCCAATGTGAAGTGTGCATAACATCTCTACCTTCAGAGGAAGTTGCGGTGGATGGATAATTAATCAATTACACTAGTAAAGAGTAGTAACTTTGTAATGAGCTATAGAAACTTGACTGATGAACATGATGTGCATCTATCATCTTTTAACTCTGAGACATCTAGTATCTTTTTTGTAATTTTTTTTAAATCTGATCTTAATTGTATTTGGAGTCTCATACCTGTTCTTTATCTGTCTCTCCCTAAGGTTTCAATCCAATGTGGAAGTGTAAGATGGAGTTTGATGTTCAGATACCAGAGCTTTCTATGGTAAGGTTTGAGGTGAGAGACAGAGATATTTCATCCCGGGATGACTTCATAGCCCAGTACTCTTTGCCGGTAACATGCATGCAAGAAGGTAAGCACTGACCAGTCTCTACTTTCATAGATAAATCTCTAAAGGGTAGGGATACAAAAGTGCACAAATGTTTCAGATGCGTACCATTGGTAGTGATCAATCAAGTGGTGCCACAACACCACCATTTTGCATGTCGTTCTATTTTGCGCCATTCTCTTAGGCTCCTTTACCCCCAAAACTAAGAGCAAGCACCTGTTGGTTTGAAGTCCCCTTTTTCCAAAAAAAAAATAAAGCAGCCCCTTTGTTTCAAGAATTGGGCTAGACACCCCCAAGCATTGGATAGCGGTCTGAAGGGGGATACACATCTTCATTAAGTGGACACAAGTTATTCAAAAAGGCATACTCAGTTTGCACATCCTAGAGTGTGTTCCCACTTGAGAACGACCAGGTGATCAGATACGGTTCAGACCCCACATAGGCGATCAATTTGCAAGTGGGAACATTCTTGTTCCCAGGATCAGATCACGAGAGCTTGATCCCCCCTTCGGGGATGATCAGACGGCTCGCAGGGGATCAAGGAAACAAGTGGGAACAAAAAGGGGGGATCAAGGTGACGCCACACAAACTTGTGTCAACAAACCTGACCTGCACACATAATTTCAATGAAACAACTTCCTGTTACTTGAACCGGAGGAGGGGATTAGATCTCGCACAGGCGATCAAATAGGAACACTCATGCGGTTGGTCACAAAATTTTCCAGTTGATTGAGCTTGGGACGATCAACATGGGGGGATCAAGTGGGAACACAGCCATCATGTGGAGCTGACACTGAGCCAAGCAGGCTAGCAGCTGTGTTACATGTTTAATTTCCCTGCCTATAAAAAGTCTGTCCACACCTTTTTGCTTCAGTGAACAAAGGTCAACAAATACCAGATAGGAGGTTGGGCTCCTGCTTGCCTTTCACACTTCATAAACACTGGCACATCTGGACATATCATTCATCCTTTGTTTACATCTCCTGCTAGCTGCTTGCTTGAATGAGTTAAGCTGGAGGTCTGGTAAAATTTGCTGGTAAAAAGCCCTTCTTTCGGTGGGGACTCGGGTGAAATATTTAGGGTGTGAAATTCCTTCTTCATGGAGCAGTTACGAATATTGAAAAATATAATTTTTCACTTTTTACTAAGCTTTTGTACTTTCCATCAAAAACATCACCAACAAGTAAGATATTGTATGTTCTTGGATTTTTTTTGATGTCTACTTTTAAACCAATTGGTTCAAGTTAAGCCGGCGACTGCCTTTTTTCCAGTTGTGGCTTACTGGCTTGTTTTCCCTACTCCATTGCTTATGCTGAACACTAAAGCACAATGACAGTAGGTTTCATTTTTAAGTCATTAGATAACAAGAGCCCAATGGGCACTGTGGTTCCTTGCTAGATATTATGAGAAATGTACAGTCAGTCTGTGAAATAGAGCTAAGCAAAAGTTCATACTCAATGTTTGTAACATCTTCACAAGGGGTATTTTGGTACTAATTTTACATGAAATCAAAGATTAAATTTCTGTGGCCTTACTAACATTCAACTTTTGTAATGCTTGGTGATCCTTCAAAAACACTACCTCATTTCCATATGTATTTATGCTTGTAATCAAATTTGATATTATCACCAATAAATGATACACAATGTGGTCAGAGAATGAAAAACACCCCTTGTATTTCTCTCACAAGTTATTTTTACCTGCTCTCAAATAAAACTTGCTGTTACTTTAAAACAATCTACCACTTGTCCTGTTTGCTACCTCTACACAGAAAACAGGGTTTATTCAGCAGTCAAGCAGAAAGCAAGTGATTAATGAAGTGTGATAATAGAATGGGGATAAGGTTACCCCACAGAGCACAGCAGTATTAAAGAAACATATTGTAGAACCCATGCATTGCTTCCACTGGCAGAGAGACCAGTTTAATGCAGAGTGACCTGTGCTCAGTGAAATCTACAGATTTCAGTTATTGCCCTCTTAAAACTTTGAATGATCCAAAATATGTGTACAACCCAAAGGAATCATTACTGAACGAACAAAAAGGACAAATTTCTAAGGTGTTTGAGTGCGTAAGCATGCAAAACTAGATGAGATAAAAAATCTATTGCAACTATCTTTATCTAGCTTACAAGTTTTTCTAAATAACATTTCCAGCAGTTGACCTCCAGTGACCTTGATGACCTTTGACCTTAACCAAACACAGATTGATTTGAAATCTGTCCTTTCTACCTTAAAATACTGTGTTAAAACGTTTTTCAGTGTTTGACCACTGGTGACCTCAGATGACCCCTTGACCTTCACCGAACATATCCAATTTCATCCTTACACCATAACACATCCACGCACCAAGTATGACATCTATCCAAGTTTCCTAACTAGAAATATCCTGTTGAGAAGGTTTTTAGTTTTTGACCTCTGGTGACCCCAAATGACCTTTGACCTCCACCAAAAACGATAGGGCACACCTTCTCCCTATGATGAATCTATGTACGAAATCCAAGTTACATCCAACCTTCCCTTGTTGAGTTAGAGCGTACCGAAGCAAGTGTCACACACACACACACACACACACACACACACACACGCCAACCTGACTACATAGGTTCCTTTGCTACCGCAAGGAACCAAAAATTGTCCAGGCGATTTTAATTTTTCAATATTCACATCAAACCATGGATGTTTGTTTTGCAGGCTACCACCATGTACCACTGCTATCAGAGGAAGGCAACGAAATGTCATCTTCAACACTATTTGTGCATGTAGAAAAAGTAGAAAAGAAGACAACATCCTCCGATGCGGACTACAGCAAAGAGCTACTGTAAATGTTTGAAATCTGCACAAGTAATATGCAATTAGTGGACTAGAGAATAGAACTAGTGCACTTTTTTCATTGGTTTTTCCTTAGGTGGAAAAAATGGGAACATAAAGGTTCCTTGCCAAGAATTTTTTTGCTTTCAATGGAAGTCTTGGTGATTAAAGGAAATTTTACTTGCTTTCCTAAAAGCAACATTCCTTCAAGCAAATGAATTATTTGAATGCAGGAGTAATGATCGAAAAGCATTCTTTTGAAGTTTGAATAAACATGACATTTGGAACCACAGGAATGCCAAAGTTTTTTACCCTTCAAAAATTACCCCAATTCTTCTAATAAAATGGTCTGAGAATTAAGTAAAGGGTGCAAATGAACCTTTGATTTTATGCAATGAGTTTCTGTAAAGTGTTTGCTTTTACAAAGAAGTATTGAATGGGATATAATACAACTCTATTAATGCTTTTTCATGGACAGCTTTTAAAAAATACGTCTTCATTTGCAGCTTTGTTATGAGTAATCTAACTTCCAAATGATTCCTTCATGAATAAATTATGAATATGACTAAATTTTACTGCAGGTTTTAAGGTATAACTCTATTCTCACAACTCACAATATTTCTTTCATGTGAAACCTTCCATCTTTCAATTTTTAATTTTATTGTGAATGAATCACATTTATCGCTTACACAATGCCCCTATGCATAATTTTAGAAAATGTTTTATTTTTGTTGCTATGGCTCGTTATTTTATAAATTTTTTGCAGTTTGGTGCAGTTGAAGCGAATTCCTTGCATATTCTGGGATGTTTTTGAACCTAGTTTCTTTTGAACAATACCATTTTGTTGTATTTAATCAATAAGTTTTTATCACAGGGTTAAAATTTATGTATCGCTTTCCAACTACTAAGTTTACAGTTAGGCAATTTTTGCAGTGGTAATTTCTAGCAAACTACTTTTTTATGAAAGTTAATTATAAAGTTTGTCTTTGTGCTTTCACAAAAAAAAAGTTGCTACTCTAGATCATGGATTTAATGAAATGTACGTCTTAAAATGTCCTGAAGGTAACCACCCAATCCTTACATCAAGTAAAATAAGAAGGCTTCAGGCTTTCCAGTTCTAATCTCATCTCTTTAACCCAAACCTAACCTTGAGACATGTTGTCAGATATGATACACTTATCTGGAGATATAAATGTCCACATAACCAAATGTGAGGAACAATCCTTGCAGTATAAAGCTTCATCTAAGTTTTGCTTTTAACTATTCTTATAATCTTTTAGAATTATGAGAATTGACAGAAAATGTATATTTCATTTTACCTCTTAAGTAAAGTTCCAGAAATATTTCTACATTTTGAGATCATTGTATTCAAATAAGTTAATCTTTCAACAGATAATAGTTGCAATTTAGAAATTCTACGTCCATTCAGCTATTCTGTTGATATTTATCTTTTCCATGGTACGTTGATATTTATCTTTTCGATGGTACCCGTGCAATTGGAGATGCCAAAGGGCTAATGTTATTCAGCAGTGATGGTAACAGTAAGTGGTAAACTTGTACAATAATAGTTTTTTTTGCATTTCATAATAATATTTAGAATGTTTTGATTAAGGAGGAAAATTTTCTTGTCAAGGGTTGAGGGGGCGGGGGTTGCCTGACAACTTGCAATGGGCCATCAGTAACCAGGTACATATTTATACAATTAACTCACTTGTCAAAACTGACCAAAATTTATTCTTACTATGCATGTTGGCTTACACATAGTGAAGTCTGTTGTTGAGGGTTTCTGCTGATGGACCAAGGCAGAGGCAAGAATCAGAAGAAATTCACAAACATGTTCTTCAATGTTTGTGTCATTCCTGCACAATCACTTATTTTTGTAATCTGATTTGCTTATTTTAGTTTTTCATGAGTGTACCTGACAATTGGGAATGGGTGGGTGGGGGGAGAAGATTGTGTTGACAACATGCTTCTAAAGTGGAGGGGTTACCCCAACCACCCTGTTTCTTCTCCCTCTGACTCAGGAGCTGATTCATTGTAATTATTTATCAAGGCAGATCTAAAACCATTTAATAATAAATGCATTGATGCCTACAACCTCATTAAATAAATGTATAAGCAATGGGTAAAGCAGTGTGAGGCTTCACACAGGTTTCAGACGAATGGCCAACGTTTGGTGGTCATTCCAACTAAGGCTAGGAACCTTCTTTGATTAGGGCTCATGCCAAAGTTTGGTGCTGGTTCCAGCCCTATCAATCAGTCCTCCAGGGTGTCAGCAGATAAAATTAAGAGACTTCAAATAGTGAAATGTGATTTTTATTTTTACAAATTTGAATAAAAAATCTATAATATTTTATTTAAATAGAAACATTTATTGTAATATTTTTTTGAATACAACCAATCAATCAGAGCAAATCTGTAAAACTGATTTTTTTCCTTTTATTTGATCTTCATTGTTTGTGACTTATTTCTTATAATTTGTCTCAATAACAAAATACATTTCTACATTTTGGACTTAAAATGAATAAAACACAAAAAGCATGAAAGACCAGAGAAACTAGCAAAGATAATAATATACATCATTTTGTTATGACAAAATTATTCACAAAACATATCCATCTTAAGGAGCCAATATTTCTCCCAAATGTTTTCTTACATGTTTTTCTGCAAAATACATTTCTGCATTAGCACTTGGGTGTACCTTAACTTCTCTTTACAATCAAAAGTTATGTTTTTACCAATGCAATTACTAAATTGGATATTCCACCAAATAATACCATAGACTCATCATTACAGCAAGTGAATATCGATATTAGAGGGGGCATTCTGTATTAAGTGAAATCAGAGTCTTTGAGAGGAATAACCACAGACAAACAAGTGTGGAATGGTTGCAAAAGAGACAGAATAGAAAGTGCACACATTTATAATTATTTACTTGTGAGGATAATTCTATGGAGCAAGCAATACTGAAACTATCTCAAAACTGAATTTGTTTTCCCATGAACAGTCATAACTAAAAACATACAAATGAAAACTGTTGCACATGACCACAGCAGCAATTTCTGTTTTGCAAGCCAAAGAAACATTACTGTCACAGCTGAGTGTTCAAGGTAGAACTTTTGGAGGAAATCTATACACTATCGTTAGGAATAGTGCCAGGAGGGGTAAGGAAAGTCATGCACGCCTCTTCCCTCTTGGAGAAAGCTCTCATCTCAAGAGAAATCTTCTAGATTAAGCAGGAAAGCCTAGAAATAGGGACCACACAACATTAATTCCTCCTAGGTCACTAGTTCCCTCCATGGTTGCTTCCAATTTTTTTGACAAAAACTGCAACATTTTTTAATAAGCACCCAAAATTTTCACATTCCCTCAACTGTCTTCAGAAACACATCAAAGTTCTCACAACAACCATCCTAAGTTTTTTTTTTCTTTGGGAAAACACTACATGGGTTTGACATTCTTCTGGCATCCCAATGACTTGTGACATCACTCTTGTACATCCTCAAAATTTCTCTCTTATCACATACATACAGACACTGTGTGAAGGAGAATGGAATTTCTAAAATGTATAAAACCCACCCAAAGACCAAACAAGATAGACCAACTCTGATCTCATGACTTCAAGCTGATAATACCTGAAGAAGGGATTGGAAGACATGATAGTAATATCGTTGAAGAATTTGATGATGAAAGCAACAAAGAGATGGAGATACCAGCCACTTGTTGAACAATGACTGGTGTCTTTGCAGATACTGTGCAATGATGCCCACAGGGGTCAAGTGTGACTGCTGCAGAGAGGGAAGGGATTTTCAACGTTTTTAGGGTGAAGATGGAGCTTGTGTGAACCAGCATGAGAAAATTCCCCAGGAGTGTTTTTGAAAGCATATCCTTAGGGATACCCTTATAATGACAAATGATATCTGTGGACATTCTGGGAACATTCCAAGCAAGACCTGTAGACAACCATGGCCATAACAAAAGGCCCTTCATATGTTACAACCTGACATCCTCTTGACCCTTTGACAGGCAGTGTCCATTTAATACTGTAACAAGACCCTTTTAAGCCAAGAAGTTCAAAATTACATAGTAATTTTATGTAATATTATGTATGTGGCAGGAGTGGAAACTTTTCAGGATATGCAATATTATGTATAAAGCGGCTATGAAAAGGTTTAATAAAATTAACAAAACCCTGTAGTTATGTTCTCCTGTCATAAAAATAGCTTGTCAAAGTTGACCAGCCACCATAATCTACAACGTCACCTCAGAAAACAAGAGAAGGGCACTCTTCTGGTTTAGATATAGCTAAAAAAATGAAAATATTTTGAAGTACCCTCACTACAAAATGGGATAAGTGCGACAGCAGGGTAAGTGGGACATACCACCAACTCTTCCGTATAAATTGTTGCCTGTGCCGGCTATAGCTCAGTGGAGAAATATAGTCAACGAACAAACTTATGCTCTTCGGTACGGTACCAAAAGAAACTCCAGAGAATTACGACAAAATATCACGTGCAATCTTCAAGCAACGTGAAATCCAGCACTCAAAAACTTTGGTAAGTAATTCTTAATGAATGATTTTAAGGGTTACAATGTCCTTGAGGCCCTCTGTTGCAATAAAACGAGTAAAATTGTTATTAATGTATGTAGAAGAAGCGTAAGGCCCTTATATAACTTTGTATGTGTGTGTGTATTACATTCCTCATACAAGAACAGTTGTATATAATGTACAGTTACCGCTTGACTTGTAAATGAATAGGCTTGGTCACGTGTAACAACAATAGCGTGGTTGCTAAGGGGATTGATAAATTATTACGATGTTTAATCGTGGTTTTTGACTGAACAGGACGTCTATCACTGCTGTGTTGTCTGTATATTGCTAGATAGGAAATGCAGCTTAAAGCCGGCGAATTTTGAGGTACAATATTGTAACAAAATGATCTGAATAGCTGTGATAAGTACACACAGCATATTCAAAGGTGACAATGAAGCTTTGGCCAATCTCAGTGGCAGCCATTTTGAAAATTAGTGCTCAAAGATAGGGCTGAGTATTAGTGCTCTTAGGACAATAAGTACCACAGTTATGACTGAATTTTAAACTTAGTAGCTAGTTCAGGATCACAAGTAGTTGTTGATGCATAAAATAAATCACAAAACATCATATCGATCATTTTTAAGTAAGTTTGTCCCACTTACCCCATGGTCAATTTTTTCAAGGAGTAAGTAGGACAGGGCTGTCTATCTGTATTACCATGTTACAAAATCATTCATTAATGAAGCTGTACCACTTCACATTTGAATTACATTGATATTTAGGGATTAACCATTATGTTAAAATCACCAATGCTGTTTGTTGCTCAGTTGTAGATCTATAGGACATAACTATTTTTATTTTATATTTTTCTTCAGACAAAATATCCTGGAGAAAGAAATCATGGTCTCCCAAGCAAGGTCGATGGAAAACAGATGCAATGAGAAGTGCAATTGCTGCTGTGAAGGAAGGGAAACTTGGTATATAAGTCATGCTGCTAAAATGTATAGTGTTCCCAAGTCGACTTTTAGCAAGGTGTCTTACTAAAGGAACACCTGATAGTATGCCGGCATCTCGACCACCGGTGTTTACCCAAGAGCAGGAAGCAGCCCTAGTGAAGCATATTAAGGAAATTTAGAGTATTGGGTTTGGCACTGGTATCAAGGACATTTGTAAGCTAGCCTATGAAATGGCAGAACATGTTGGTGTCCAAAACCGATTTAATGAATCAAAGAAATGTGCTGGCTATGACTGATACCAAGGTTTCATGAATTGCAATCCCAGCCTGTCCCTAAGGAAACGTGAGGGACTTTCATTTGCATGAGAAGCAATGTTAAATCCTACAACTATTTCTGATCACTTTAACAAGCTCAGAAAAATCATGGAAGAAACTGCAATGATGTCAAAACCAGCTCAAATTTATAACCTTGATGAGACTGGGCTCAGCTTAGTTCACACACCTGGCAGAATTGTAGCTTCAAAAGGGAAGTAAACCGTGCAGTCTAGAACAAGTGGGGCGCGAGGAGAGAATGTTAGTGTCTTGAAGTTGATATGTGCTAATGTACAAGACCATGTACTGCCGCCATTTATTACATTCAAGGGTCAGCAACTTAACAAGGGTCTCACAGAGGATGCCCCTGTTGGCACATTATTTGGTGTTAGCAGCTCGTGGCTTAATTGATACTGAACTTTTTCAAACTTGGTTTCAAAAGCTCTTCCTTCCATCTGTACCCAAGACAAGACTGATTCTTCTCATTCTCGATGGTCATGCTTCCTACATTGGTATTGCTACCCTGCAGATGACTCGTGAAAACTTTGTCCATGTTTACTGTTTGCTACCTCACACAACCAACCATACACAGCCACTGGATAAGTCAGTCTTCAGATCTTTGAAGAAAGCCTTCAACCAGCATAGTTCCCAGTTCATGAGAGCAACACCAAAGAGCATCATAACACAGTATGACTTCAGTTCGATATTTTCGGATGTGTTATACAAAGTTTTTACTCCCTCCAACATCATCAGTGGATTCAAGTCCACTGGCATTTTCCCCTTTACATGCCATCGCTACGTACTGAGTACATGCAGTTTTCATCAGTTGGGACAGATTTATGTTTTGAGAGTGATTGGCCTATTGAAACAGATACAGCAAATGGTAGTGAAAATATCATCACAAATGCCTGTGACAATCCCAGTAGAAGTGATGGCTGAGATAAATGGTGAGAGGATCACTACTACCGGACATCTCCCCCCCCCCAAGTGATCAAAGTAACTTAGGCCCAAGTTGCAGTGCAACGTCATTCGATTCTGCTGCAAAGGCCGGCCAAGAAAGTTTTCTTGTAAGTGAAAGAAACAATCCAGGACCAAGTTACAGTGAAAAACCAATCCATTTGGATGCAGGTGCCACTTAAGTTGATTTTTCTACAGTTCTGAAGTTGCCAGCAGTGAAGAAATTAGTTAAAGGTGACTCAAGGAAACACTGTGTTACCCAAGCTCGTTGTCTCACTACTGATGAAGTATTCACCTTGGAAGTAGAGAAGCAGCAAAAGAAAAAAGATGAAGCAGCTGCTCAAGAAGCACGAAAAGTTGAAAGGGAGTGAAAAAGGCAAGAAAAACAAGAACAAGAACAACAAAAGCAGGTTCAAAAGTTATAAAAGCAAAAAGAAAAGGAACAAAAACAAAATTCTGCTTCATGTAAAGCTTCAAAGGGAAAGGCTTTCCTTCAGACAAAGCAAATAGAATTAGATCGTAACCATACAGACAATTATTGCGCCCTCTGCGAAGAGTTCTATGGTGATGATGAGGAGGAAGACTGGTGGCAGTGCAGACAGTGTCTGGAGTAGTTTCATGAAACATGCACAGGGGCTTTTGGACAGCAGTTGTTTGCATTTGTATGTGAACAATGTAAAACTTACACACTTGTATTGTATTTGGAGACGTTGTTCAGAAGAGTAGTGATTTTAAGAGAGGGCGCTTTTTATTGTCTTGTGTGTGAACGGATGAAAAGAGGTTAATTGATTTAGAGGTGAAAGGTTGTTGTTGTGGAATCAAGACGGCGAATAAACGAAACGAATCAAACAGAACCTCTGGGTGTTTTTAAAGTCTTTTTGGGGCGAATGGTAGATCAACTACACACCAAAAATGGTAGCAGAGCCTGGTTCACCACTCGTAAGAGGTGATCGTAACTTAAATGAAAACGGCGATAGGGAGATTGCTAAGATATGAACTGGAAATTAAGAAGCACATGAGTGTAAACGGGAGTGCTGGGCTGACTGTGTACGATTACGAAAGTAATGGCATGATCGTCTACATGCGATGTGTGAACATTGTGCAATGTGGACTAGCCTAGTTATCGCACGACGTAAAAAAACCGGTAAACTAAAGTAATAAGCAGGCGAATCCTTCAAACAGGAGCTTAATTAATGAGTCATAGAGGAAATAAACAAACAAAAAGTTACACAGAGAAACCATAAAGGTGTGTTAACAAGGACACTAAATGAACTGTCCGAATCTTTAAAGGGAGAGGACTATGAAGCAATTCAAGAGACTCTTGAAAAAGCAAATGGCCTTTATGAGAAAGCTGAAGAGGCACATGCAGATTTAGTCAATTTAATTGAGAAGGATGAGGAATTCGAAGTAAAAGAGGAGTGGATGCTGGACTGTCAAAAGGCATTCATTTCAGCACAAAATGAGACAAAACAGAAACTGAAAGGCCAGAATAGGCCCAATATTTCCAGTGTTAATGAAGGTCAAGTGCCCACCCAAGAGTCATCAAGTGAGGCTGCTCAGGTATGTGACATGGCCAAATGGTATGTCCACCTCTTTAAGTTAAGTATTAGTTAAGAGTGAGCCCTCTAAATAATGCCCCCATACTTCTGACTCACCCCCCACATGAGCAAGGTGATCCTCATGCCAAGACATGCCACTTGTGATCTGCAACTTGTGTGCTTAACACCTGTATTCCACAATCCAGTTTAAAAAGCTATTCTTATCTTTCAAATGTTTTAATTGAGAAGTTTTCATTGGAATCCATGTGAGTTGTCAATTGGAAAGGTTCCTTTGAGTTGATTTGAAGCAGAGGGCTGGGGAAATTCTCCTTGGAAGATCACACCCCTGGAACACTAAAATTACTGAATAAGAAACCACCTTGAAATAATTGAATAAGTATATTTTATCCTACCTATTTGATTTGCCATATTCTGCATTTTATGAAGTAAAATAAGACTGAATTGACTTGCTGGTACTCCAAAGTAAATACTTTAGAAAAGTTCACAAACTCAAGATAAAAATGTTTATTTAGAAAAGTCTGTCTCTTTAGAAGAAAGAACCTGTTTCTAAATTCATGCTATTGAAATTTAAGTGTTTTTGCCTGAAAACCAGAAGTTTTAGAAAGTTTATTTGTTAAAAGTGTAATTAGTGCATTGGAAATGCTATGCTAGGCCATGAGGGTTAGAACAAAGGATTTAGACCCATGTGCTCCAGCTAGAAGGCTGATGTCATTATGAGTCAGTTTCTAAGAAAGTTTGTATGACGTCACAATATCAAGCAGTCCAGTGTTAGGCTACTACAGCTATTGTTTGTTTATGCTCCAATGCACTTATGCCCCATGTATTGCTCATATGTATCAGTGTGTACAGTAGGATGATTTAAGATTCCCAAGAGACAACAGGACAGTTTTAGGTTAAAAGTTTATTTTGTGAATTGCTCTACCGAAACATTTAGCATTCTTTTGGTGTCGTAAGTTAAATTTGGAATAGTATTCAGTAAATGACAATCTATGTCTATTTCTATTCCCTTGAGATTTAGGATACTGTGTTTTAACAGACTGACTGCAGCACGTACTGCACAAGCTTTGTTTGCATTTAGGATAAAGAGTATTACTTTAAGATTTCTTGTGTGTTTACTGGCTAAACTCTACTTGTGTCAGTGTAGGTAACTGTCCAGGCCTTAAAGCAATATAGTGTTCCCTTTTGTATTCTTAAGTTAAAGCGATATGTAGGCTACCTGTTAAAGTAATATGATTCTTCTGTGTGCTAAGCATGATTAAGTGCATAATGTTGCAATGCTTATTATTGTTCTTTTTCATGTTTGATGACAGTATTATTTATTACTGTCCTTGTATTATTTTTCTGTGTTTTAGGAAATTCTCCTTGGAAGTTCACACCCCTGGAACACATGTATTCATAAGATCTCCTGCAAATATATTATACAACCCACAATTTGTGTCGTGTCTAATGATTCAGTTTGTGGTGTCACAGGTAGAACAATCAGAGCCAAATGCAGAAGCATCTGGATCCTTAACTGAACAAGAAAATTCCCCTAGGCCAAAGGATGAACAGTGCAAAGTTGAGACAGGACAAAGTTTAAGTAACCTTTTTGAAGTGTTTTCATTGGCACCGCCATCACCGAGACCTTTCAATGGGGATCCATTGTATTTCCATTCATTTGTGACCAGTTCCACAAACATGACAAGTGCAGTAGCAAATGACAGTGTCCGACTTCAAATGTTGATGTCGAGGTGTGAGGGAGAAGCACTAGAGGCCATACAGTTCTGTAACATGAAAGCCCCCGGAGAAGGGTTCAAAGCAGCAATGAAAACGCTTAAAGAATGTTATGGGGACTCTGCGAGAGTAGCCCAAGCATGGATAAAGAAGGTAACGAATAGTCCTCAGGTGGATGCTGGAAATATCCAAAAATTTGCAGATGACCTAGACAATTGTTATGAAGCACTAAACACACTAGGCTACCTTTCTGAGCTCAACAACCAGGCAAGTTTAAAGCAGATAATGGCTTAAGTTCCACGGTTTCTGCAAAATAGATGGTCTGTCGAAAACTTCAAGATCAAGAAAGAGAGAGGAAAAAATGCTGAACTTAAAGATTTAGTAAAGTTCCTACGGAAAGCTGCCGCAGAAATTACTGACCCAGTTTTTGGGAGCAACAGAAGTGGAGATGAAGCCTCAGGAGTCTCAAATCATCCACCAAATAGAAAGGACTTGAATTCAGGTGGGATTTAGTGACCAAGTGCAGATTGTGTTTCAAATGCTTAGGAAAGCATTTTGCCAGGGATTGTACTAGAAAAATGCACTATGGAATAAATGAATGTACAGGGGATCATAATAGGCTTTTACATAAAGACAAAGTGCATGTTAAACAGGATTCCCCCACGGGAGGGGAGTGCTCAGGCGAGGAGGTTGTTCATGAGCATAATATGACTAGCTATTTGAGTCAAAAGGGTGGTAAATCCCTTAGAAAATTACCCGTCAAGGTACAAAATGGGGCAAAGTCTGTGATTGTTAATGCATTATTAGACAATGGAAGTGATCAGACTTATATTACAAATAGTCTAGCTGCTGAATTAGGTTTGAAGGGAGAACAAAGTGAGGCTATTGCTAATCTTTTTCATGGGAGAGAGAAAAGATTTCAAACATCGAGTGTACAGTTTGAGGTGTCTGGGCTACAGAGTAATAGTAACGTGAACACTAGAAGGTACAAGTTGAAGGCACTGACAGTTAATGATGTATGTGGAAAGCTAAAACCACATGATTGGTCCTTACTGTCCAAAGATTGGACACATCTACTGGACATTGAATTTCCCCACTCAGGTAAAAGGGTTGTAGATATGTTAATTGGGGGGGACTATCCTGAATTGCACGTAGCCATTGAAGAGCGTAATGCGAAAAAAGGGGAACCAATTGCCAGGAACACGCCCCTTGGATGGATCCAATATCTAAAACGAATAGAGTTTCGGTGTATCATGTTACACAGGTCAACACATTTAAGTGCTGCTCCATAAATTTGGGTAGTGTGGAACAGCGTCTTGAAAAATTTTGGGAAGTGGAAAAAGTGTGTGATGTAAACAAAATTCCAAGTCACACAGAAGAAGAAATTATGGCAGTGAAAGTTGCAGAACAATCATTGAAAATATCTGAAGGCAGGTATGAAGTGAAAATACCTTGGAAGCAAAGTAAAATGGAAATGCCTTGTAGTAATAAACAGGTAGCAGAAAACAGGCTTAAAAATTTAGAAAAGAGGTTGAAAAGAGATGACTGGCTAAGGCAAGCCTATCTTGATGTGATGAACAAATACCAAGACAAAGGGTATATAAGTAAGGTAGATCCCACTACCAGTGTTGAACAAGAGTGGTATATGATGCTGTGTCTAAATGTGAAGGGGTATCATCAAATGATGTCATTCATAATGGACCGAAACTCCAAAATGATCTCTTTGATGTTCTCAATGGGTTTAGAAGAAGACCCATAGCTCTGATATGTGATATTTCAGAAATGTACTTACAAATACAATTGGCAAAGGGAGACAGGGCTATGTTTCAATTTATGTGGAGGGACCCAGTAGAAACTGTTGAGCCAAAGATATATGAGTTTAATAGAGTAGTATTTGGGCTGAATGTTGCACCTTTCATTTCTCAAATTGTGACTCAAGAAAATGCTCGAAAACACAAGGAAGAGTATCCTTGTGCTGCAGAAGCTGTACTTGTATGGATGATACAATGGTGTCTGTGGAAAATATAGAAAAAGCAGTCAAGTTATATCACAAATTGAGAGAATTGTGGGGTCAGGCTGGAATGGAAGCCAAAAAATGGCTCTCAAATTCAAAACAGGTAATGGAACAAATACCTCAAGAGCTTAGGGTAAAGGAAGTTAATCTTACTGAAAATGAGTTGCCTTCTGTTAGTACTTTAGGTTTGTCATGGGCTGCTGAACAGGATCATTTCAAGTTCAAAACCTCTGCAGTCAGGGAGGTGCATAAGGAAGAACTCACAAAGCGTCAAGTGTTAAGTAAGATCTCAACTGTATTTGACCCCTTGGGATTTTTGTCACCGTTTGTGATTCAAGGGAAAATACTAATGCAAGAAATTTGGGTCAGTGGGATCAGTTGGGATGAAGTAGTTGGAGGAGAACTCCAGGATAAAGTGGGTAACTGGATTAGAGACTTAGAAAATTTGGGTGATATAAGAGTAAACAGATGTTTGTGTCTAGATGGCGCAGAAAACATTGAATTGCACACATTTGTAGATGGCTCTTGTGAAGCCTATGGTGCAGTAACCTATTTAAGAAGTGTGAATAGTAGTGGTCAAGTGGATATTCAGTTTGTGGCATCAAAAACAAAGGTTGCACCCATTAAAGTGGTAAGCATTCCTTGATTGGAATTAATGGCGGCTGTAGTAGCGTTAAGGTTAACTCAATGTATCACACAAAATTTGCAGTATGACCTGAAGAAAGTAGTATTCTGGAGTGATAGTACAAACACCCTTTGGTGGATCCGAGGGAGGAGTAGAACGTTCAAGTCATTTGTGGCCAACCGCGTCGGGGAAATACAGTATCATACAAATCCCAGTCAGTGGCGGTATGTCCCGACTAAACAAAATCCCGCTGATTTAGCTTCTCGTGGGGTAAGTGCAAAAAGGCTAAAAGATAGTGACTTGTGGTGGTTTGGGCCCAAGTTCTTGAAGGAGGATCCACAAAATTGGCCAGAAAATAAAGTGAGCCCTGACAGTAAAAATGGGCAAGTGGAAGACAAAAAGCAGGTTACAACATGTATGTATTCTGCACAAACTTTGTTGACGCCCTACACGGAAGACTGGCGACTAGATCTAAAACGTTATTCTAATTGGACAAAGTTACTTAGAGTGACAGCATATGTGTTGAGGTTTGTAAATAACTGTATGCTTAAGAAAGAAGACAGAGTTAAGGGTGTCCTGAGCAGTGATGAAATGTTACAGGCAGAGAACTACCAAATTAGGCAGGCTCAGATTGAATCTTTTGAGGAGGATGTTAAGAGTTTGTACAAAGGGAATACAGTGAAAAGTAACAGTGTGTTAAGTACAATGCTTCCAAAAATAGATGAGGATGGGTTACTCAGGACGACAGGTCGGCTGAACTTGGTAGAAGTACTGCCCTATAATGTACGCTTTCCTATAATTCTGCCCAGGAAGCATGCTGTCACAAGACTTATTGTAAAGCAGTACCATGAGAAGGGTAACCATGCAATGGGAACAAACCATTTACTCTCATTGATATCTGAGAAATTCTGGATTATTCATGGTAGAGAAGAGGTGAGAGAGTACGAGAGAAATTGTGTAGTTTGTAGAAGAAATTCAGCAAAACCTGCAACACAGATTATGGCTCCATTACCTAAAAATAGAGTGAGTGCTAGTCTCAGAGCCTTTAGCAAAATAGCTGTGGATTATGCAGGGCCGTTCTATACAGTTCAAGGTAGAGGGAAAATTAGAGCCAAAAGGTATCTTTGTTTATTTACACGCCTATCCACACGTGCAGTACACCTAGAGATGTCATACAGTTTGGACTCAGATACATTTTTAAATGCCCTGAGTAGGTTTACAAATAGAAGGGGCATGCCAGAGGAAATCCTCTCAGACAATGGGTCAAATTTTATCGGGGCAGATTCTGAGCTTAAAGAAGTGTGGAAGTTGGTTGACAAGCCAAAAATTCAAGAAGCTGTCAATGCTAAAAGGGTTAAGTGGAGTTTTCTTCCACCAGCTACACCCCATTTTGGAGGAGTACATGAAAGCCTCATAAAGTTGACTAAGAGGGCAATCTATGCAGTATTAAAAAATGCAGATGTGAATGATGAGGAACTTCACTCGGCATCTGTAGGGGCAGAAGGGATTTTAAACTCAAGACCCCTCACATATATGAGTGCCTCAGGGAAGGACCCCACCCCTTTAACACCAAGTCATTTCCTTATTGGGTCTTTGGGGAAAACTGTGCTCCAGAGGAGGTACTTGATTCTACAGGGTTCAGTCTAAAACAGAGGTGGCGTAGAGTACAGGAAATCTTAAAACATTTTTGGAGCAGGTGGGTCGAAGAGTGGCTACCCCAGTTGAATAGAAGGAGTAAATGGAAGGAAGAAAAAAGGGACATAGCAGAAGGTGATATTGTTTTGGTGGTGGAAAAAGATATCCCTAGGGGTAGGTGGCCACTTGGTAGAGTAGTTAAGGTTTTCCCTGGTAGAGATGGGCATGTGAGAGTTGTAAAGGTAAAGATGGCAAAAGGGGAAGTTATGAGAGGGATAACAAAGGTGTGTCCATTAGAGGTTATGTAGGATATGTTACTCATGTACATCACATAAGGTTTCCAAAGAGGGAATTATTTAAGTAAAAGTATATTTAAGTTAATCAAAGCAAGGATGTAAAATTTGAAAGGATATGATTTTGTCAGGTGATTGATTTCTTGTAAAATTCATGTTGTTAGGAAGTGATGTTAGCTGGAGTCAACTGTTTAGTTAGGAACAGTTGAGGGAGGGGAGAATGTTCAGAAGAGAAGTGATTTTAAGAGAGGGCACTTTTTATTGTCTTGTGTGTGAACGGATGAAAAGAGGTTAATTGATTAAGAGGTGAAAGGTTGTTGTTGTGGAATCAAGATGGCGAATAAACGAACCGAATCAAACAGAACCTTTGGGTGTTTTTAAAGTCTTTTTGGGGCGAATGGTAGATCAACTACACACCAGACATTTGTTGAAACTGCATTAAAATGAGATATTTTATTCTAGGACAACAACCCTCATTTTCTGACGAGCACTACGATAGCTTTCTCGATGAGGCAAAGAGAATCTCCTGAAAATGTGACATCGAACCACACTTCGAAGAGAAGAGGATAAGTCAAAGAAAGCTCCTTCCGGGCGAGGTAACTTGAGATGAGCTGCAGAGAGCAGATGGGCCAAAGAATCTGGCAAAGATCCATAACTTGCAATCCTTGACTTCCAAAATACACCAACTACTGGTTACCAGAGCAGCCCCACCCAAAGGCTGTTCAGTAGAAGAACCAAAACCCTCCTTCACACACAAGAAACTCTTGAAATCCAAGTTGGTGAAAAAAACCAAACGGGAAATGGACCAAAATAAAGAAATAAAGACAAGGAGTATCCGATTCAATCACCGTTTACCACACTCTTTTATATGAGTATTGGTATCAACATACGATATAACATGGATGACAAACCAGCCACAGCACTCATGAACAAGTACTTCGAACTCATTTCTCCATTGTTAATAATTTAAAAGAAGGATAACAGTACTGAGTAGCCTTTTCTCCATTGCCAATGACTTAAGAGAAAGAAGGCAGTATTGGTCAGCTCATTTCTCCATTGCTGTTTGAAAAAAATCATTAGCAGGTGTTCTAGAGAGCAAAGCATTCTGGAAATTTCCACCCCCTTTTTAGTTTATGTAACATGTAAAAGCTCAAATGTTATCTATCATCCTTTAAATGCTCATGCTCGGTTGGTTAAGCTGCACTGTAGTGGAAAAATGTGAAAAAAATTCCACTCTATGTTTATGTCACTGAGTTTATAATTTAATGTTATCTTGCATGTCCAGGTTCCTGGTCAAACTTCTCTATGTATGTAGTCCAGGTCCTTTTGTCCAGCTCTTTGTATATGCACCTACTAAGTTAATTGAATGACAAGCATTCTTCTGGAAGGGACCAAACTTCCACTTTGTTATGTCAGTCAGTGGGGGCCGTTCCACAAAGAGTTACGCACAATCTTAAGTTTGATTCCCCATACTTAAGTCAACAGTAAATCAAACTTAAGATCGTGCGTAACTCTTTGTGGAACGGGCCCGTGGTCTGATGAGTCTAAAAATTAGTTGATTGACATTCAACATGGGAATCTGGAGTGCAGAATTTGGTGTAAGAAAAACAAACAGTTTAGACAGAAGTAAAATAAGACAGAAGCTAGCAGGTAGGGTTCAGATTGCTTTTAGACGAGAGAGAGATAGATTCAAAATACAAATATAGTAACATCGAGTACAGTGGTTTTAACTGATTTTTTTACATCGATTTTCACAATGTACATGTGAAAAAATGTAATAGAATGAAGCTCTTTTGGAAAAGAACTTTTGTGTGTTCGTTGTTCTTATTTTGCATGATCGACACTCTCAACAATTGTCAATCACAAAGAGGAAGAGGACAGTATTGAGCAGCTCATTTCTCTATTGATAATGACCTAAGAGGAAGAGGACAGTATTGACCAGCAGTTGGCTGACAATCAGAAGACAACAGAGGTGGTAAAAAAGTGGTGTTTTGCAAAAATTTTTCAAGCTGCAGCATTCACTGGCCCTCCACTAAGCCCTCTACTGGCATTAGAGGTTTGATTTCAGGAAAGCTTGATGAAACATATAAGCACGTATCCCAAGCAAACTTGAATATTATGGAGGTACCAAAAGTGAACCCTCTGATCTGGACAAATGTTCCAGCTAAAATAAAGTCAAAAGACTTAAGACTCCAATAGTTTAAGGTCCTCGGAGAAGGGTATTGTGGCGGTGGCCAGATTTATTCAGACAGGCCAACAGTGGAGCCACAAGAAGCGTTTGCCCTACTGCCTCAAACAAAAAAAGAAATATGTATCATGGAGAGCTAATGAAGCTAGACTTAAAACAAACATTTCAACCCACTCTGTAAGGCTGATATTTGGGTGACGAGTTATTTACTTGGAAAAGTGGTAAAGGACATGGCTAAGCAACAAAAGGCAGCTACTTTTCTAGATCTGGTGCCATGTAAAACAATTCCATCAGGTATTAGCCTTACTAACCAGAGGGAGGCCCAGAGGATACCAGTCACAATTGGGCTTTCACCCCAGACATAATTTCAGAGTGATAGGGCATCATGTTTTGGCATCATGCCTGCTAGAGAGATCTCCAGGGGGAGGTAAACAAAGGGAAGAACAAGTTGCATCCATAGGCAATATGAAGCGTGGAAAAAGAGCAGAAGGGAGCATTCTTCACGGAAGGAAATGCGGAAACACAGTTTGAACCACAGAGAACAAGGCACAGCAATAAAAGTTACAATATAGGTCACTGGACATGATATTGCAGAATCAAACCCACAAGAAGACAAGGACAGGACTATGGAAATTCAAGTCAAGCTTAACCACAGACAGTGAAATATGCAGTCAGGTTCTCAGATGTGGAGGCAGGTAATCATCAGGTAGGAAATTATAACTTTATAGTTATTGGCCAAGCGGGATAGTGGTACAAAGAACACACTTAAATGGCCCATGGATGTTTGTGTTTATCTGTCAACTTTTCCAATTTGCTGTTGATACAGGAGTAGAAGAACCAATTTATTCCTGAGAGTATGTTAAAACAGTAAAATTAATGTGTAATTTCAACCAAATCAGATAAAATATTATCACGATCAAAACAAATATGGGTTAGAATGTATTGGAAATGTTAATTTTAACCTTCAGGCAAATAACACTGTTTCAAAGCCATACTTGTACATTCTGAAAGTGCCTTACACAATATAACCATTCAACCTGCTTTCTATTTGAGGCATTGGCTGTTGTGCAGATTGCGAAGAATATTGAAGTGGGAAAATCATCCAGAATTAGTTCAAAATTCATGGTATATAAACCAAGGTACCTGGGCGTCGATCCACGTGGGGGGAGGGGACACATTGCTCCCCACAATAATTCAGGCAAATTAAAAAAACAACAGTGTGGTGACCTGACCTGGAAAGTTACTGTAACTATACTTTCTGTCCAGTGTCTAGGAATTCAACATTTCTTGGAGTCTCTTGAGACATAGAAATATATATGCTGCAGACTCCAGGTGTAAAGTGTATGATGAAAGCATTTTAAATTGTGTAGAAGTAGCATTGAAGAACCATACAAAATCTGCTCATGTGGCGTAAACAGCAAGAATCGAGAGTTGGTATTTACCTTGCATTGTAAGAAGAGGGAAATAAACCTGTGTCTGAACAAAACCTGCATGGTTGCTAGAGAACAAATTTTTTTTTAATGCTTATAGCATGCCATACAACCAAAAGGCATAATAACCAAAATATAACACTGTGGTACACAGATGACTTTAGAGTTTTGAGAAAATGCCATTTGCACCTTACTCAAAGTAATAGCACTGAATTTATAATGCCCCATCTACCTTTTTTTTTTTTATATGTATGTCAATGTGTGTGTATGAATGTTTGTTAGTGTGTTTATAGGTGTGCAATTGCATCCATGTGGGTGGATTGCTAATAGATGATTCAGGTCATGGACATGATCTGGGGTTCCAGCTGTTGTGAAATTTTTGCCCCCCCCACCCCAATCCACACACCATATCTACCCCCCTGGAAGATACAACATCAAGTTCAATGAAGGCTATGTGTCACAATTAGTCTTTAAACCAAGAAGAAGTGGTATCTGTCCCATGAACAAGGTAATAGTCAAAGGAAATACAGAAGCTTAAAAATGGCTATTTTAGTTTAGATTAATGAACCGACCTTTGTTCACCTATGGTTCTTATTCCAAACTGAGACAAAACAGGTAAAGTGATTCTTCTGTAGTATACATAAGAAGTAACAAGAGATCCTGTTTACACATGTACAGTCAGTCTCATTAGATAACAAGGAAGTTACTGTCAACATGAAAGACAGAAAAACTTTTCACTTGTTTGCTAAGTAAATTGGGTTAAAGGGCCAAACCTCTCACCCCAAACTACAACTTTGGTACGGGAGTACCGATATTCTCAATTGGCTCAGCTATTTGATTGACAGCTAATTCAAACAATGCAGAGTATCAAAGCTTGTATTACACAGCATGAACAGTACTGAGAGTGTTTTGATTATATAAATTGAGTTTTTCTTTACTCATCTTGAAGCAATAAACTGAGATTGTATCTGGATGAGCATGAATTTCAGACAATTGTGGGAGGGGCTTATGTAAGAAGGTTAGGAGAATTGGTACTGTTTGGGGTGAGAGAACTGGGCCTTTAAACACTGCTTCAACTGCAATCGTGTGAATAGAAATCTCTTTTAAACCTCCAGGGGTGCCCAACTGTGTTGAAAAATGGAAACAAGTGCATAGCAACTGTTTGTGGAATTTGCCAAGAATGTAACCCTTCCCCAAGGCCTTATGATGTTAAACAGTCACAGCTGATTCAAAGGCATACCATTGCTGTAGTTGTATACTGTTAAACAAACAACACAAAAATGACCTTTGACAACTTATACACTTAAGTCTGAAAGAGCATATACCCCAATCTAACTACTAATTAAACCAAGAATGTCAGAGAAACTAGTTTCACACACGAACTGACATGATAACTTCCAAACCTTGACCTTAAACAATCACAGACCAGGTTCAACATATGAACTATTCTAAATATTTTTCCAACAACAGAAAAAAAGGTATTTTCATTGACCTACCAACCATGTACACTAATACTAAGGTTGTTGATTTTAATTTCCACAAAAGAGATAAATTTATTATTATTTCATTATTATTATTATTTCTTATTATTTCATTACAAGTTACATTCAGGGCTGCCATCGGCCAATATACTAGCCAAATATTCTCTGTGTGATCATATTTTCACATTGAAATATTGCCATTTTGGCATGAAAATGGACATTTGGCCATAAAAAATATCCCACCCCTCACAAATCTACTGAATGAGACTATGATAGGCCTTAAATTTAGCAGGTTCAGCTGACAATAACAGAAAAAGCAGTCCCAGTTTTGATATTTAAAATACAATCTTTTTTAAAGGTAATAATGATGAGGCTTTTTCTGACATAAAGATACTTTTGAACTTCTATTCAAAGCACTGAGGTGCAATGCATGATTAAATTGTGTGAGAGAAAACAGGGGACTTCCCTCAAATGTTCAGTTGGCATTTCTGAGAAAAATTAAAGATTTTAAGGGATATAAACTAATTCAGCTGGGGATTATGGAAAAACTGTCCTCCTTTCCTTTACATCTTGTGCTCCTCAAATTTTTTTTAAAATCCTGATCTTTAAACCTTACTCTACAATTCCTACCGATCAGCAACAAACACAAACTCAATGTACAGACCAATGTCACTGATCAACGACTATCAGATAGTCATTTTTACATTGACCGGAAACATTCTTGTATACCCCCAGCCATTTCCACGCTGTGTTCTATGGTAGAGAAAATGAAGTAATAGATCATGTGATACATCACCTGATATATGTTCAAGCTGTATTTTTGGACAAAAAAAATCAAATTGAAGTAAGCATCAAAATGGCCTCACCTGAAGCCAATACTAACACATCCATCTTTGAGTTTGATTTTGAAAATGAATCGAGCCACATTCAGGGAGAGGGAAAGTGAAAGTAATGACTTTTAAGTAAATTAAGTGAATTGGGAGATAGATCAGAACAATCCAACGGTGAATCTAGATGTTACATTTAGGCCCACAGCAAGTTCCATTAGTAGGTTGAGGGCACATGAGACTTCAAGTCCCCAGGTTAGGCCATGGACCTCATGAGACAGACAAGGGTTATATCACATGAATGATTATGTTACTCAACAGCTTCAATGCTCAAAACCTTTTCATATAAGGTATGATGTAATAGATACGTAGGAATTACAATGACCATTCACTCTAATCATATACATTTATAATGTGCTTGGGCAGAGAAGTGAGGGCGGTATACAGTGCATGGTAGAGAAAGGGTTAAATACGAAAATGTTGACACAGTTACCAAGTTACAGTTTCTTAAATATTTGATACTCAAATTTGGCAGAGTGGAAACCAAACAGCTTTATCATAATACTTGTTAAGCTGCTTTTAATCTGTGACCCTGGTGCTGAAATTCCTGGAGAAACTTCACTCAGTAAGAAAATTTCAAACCTGAAACTTTTTGATATGTATCTGCAGGCTGATGTTTTCTTCAATCTATTCCAGCAATTTAGTTCATGATTCTTCACAGTACAAGCCACTCATGGGTAGAGATGACAACCACAAAAGATGAAAAAAAAACTTATTTTCAGGTGACAGCTGATTGGTAGTTGTCTATGATTGACTGATTGACTTCAAAAGCATCTTCAAAAACTTCCTGTCAAAACAAAAAAAAATAAAAAATGCATTAAAGTATTGAAGTATTAGTATCAAAGGTATGTTTCTTAGAATATTTAAGAAAAATATCATCATCAGAGAAATTGATAGAGACAAATCTGATCAGCTTTTGTCTTTAGGGACTGTAGGTGGGCATTAGTGGGGTCAATCAGCCTTAATTTATTTATTGTCCACATTTGAAACCCTCATATTTAGTGAAATTGAAGGAATCGAGATGATGCAATTCAGTGTACAACCATCCATAATATAGGTTATGAAGGAAATTGAAAAACTAAAGGTAATGGACCCAGTTATGTTCTACTATAATTAGAACATCCCTTGACTATCTGAATTCATCATTACTAGATTGTCTGAATTTTTTGTGCTCTGTTTTTTGGTTTGTTGCAGATTTACATCTTCACTTCTAACTTTCTGATCTAACCTAGTGCTGCCTTCGGACTGTTTTAAGTTGCAGGTGACTGGAATTTTTTCACTACTCTATTGAACACGAAAAGTATTACCTGTAAGGGTTCTTTCCTTAAAATCTTTTGGTATGGCTCAACCTGCAAATTGAACCCCAGAGTGTGACATAATCAAAAACACTGGCATTAAGCTAATGTGAACATTTTAGGTTACATTCTAAAATTTCTAAACATATAGAAGATAACACTTACTTCTGTGCATCCATATCTAGCATACCAATGCACGTAACCCTTGGCTGTGAACATTGCTTTTGCTTTTTCCAAGGACTTCTGAATAAATTCAACAATGCTTGTGCTGTTACTGCACAGAGTTGCAGAAGCTTCACCTGGCTTCAGATGGAAATGTTTTGTACCTAAAGGAAATGAATTAAGTGCATTTTAAAGATTCCTACTTAAAAAATTTTTTTGCTTTAAAGCACTCAGTGGGCCTAAGACACATATCAAATTTTTAAAGAAGCCAACATTAATAAATATCTGAACTTACTTGGAGAAAAAAATTACATTAAATTAATTCAAAAGTAAGGTTACTCTTTTCTAATAAATGGTCACATTATTTCTGATCAAACACTATTTACATGTACTTGACTTCATTACAGTATACACTTTGCTCCTTGTCTTTGAAATGTGGAGATGCATTTTCAAAAGTACAAAGGTCAGATCACACAACAGGGATATCGGATGGGGTTTTACTCCCATTTTTGTGAGTTTCAATTCATATTTCCTCCACCTTTGGCCAAAAAGAAACAAAAATTTGCTAACCTGTGTAGATATATGAATTGTGTCACAAGACTACGAAATTCTAAGTTATACCAATTATTCCGTGACATCACATTGGCAGACAGCTTTTATTGGATATGCATAGTCTGCTATTTGTCAATGTGAGGTCAAGAAATAAATAGTTTACATTGCATTTCCATTTTTCCTCTCATACCAATCATATATTCACAAAATATGGCATATATTTGGTTCTTTCCGACAATGGATGGAGGAGATTTTACCTAAAACTCACAAAAATGGGATAGAAACCCGATCCGATATTGCTGTAGTGTAACCTGGGCTTAAAGCTCATACAACACCCAAGATTCTTGGGCCCTCATGTAGACCCTGGACTAAAGACCCTACAAAATTTGTTGGGTGATAAAAATTACGTTCCTTAATATTCCCTGCAGAAGCATCAAAATCATAAAAAAATTGAATGCAATGTTATACTAATGTGCCCAGATGACATCACAGGATTACCATAATGCATAATATCTCAAGACAAAAATTGCATTTCTGTAATTTGAAAATAAGAATCTTCCATCCACAATATGCTATTGAGATGCAGATTGAAAAGAAAAAGGTGTCGGCATATTTTGGAGTCAATGAATTTTATCTCCAGCAAAATTCCTTAGAAACTTTGCATTTGAAAACTGCTTTTTAGTTAAAGGGAAATATTGTGTTAAAAATGCTCCAACAAAGAGTGAAAAAACACAAGAGCCCAATGGGCACTGTGGTTCCTTGCTGGATATTATAAGAATGTACAGCTAGTCTCTGAAATAGAGCTAAGCAAAAGCTAATACTCAATGTTTGCAACATCTTCACAAGGGATATTTTATTACTTATATTACATGATTGTGGTCTTACTAACCTTCAACTTTTGTAATGCTTGGTGATCCTTCAAAATTATTTCCTCATTTCCATATGTACAGTATTTATGCTTGTAATCAAACTTGATATTATCATCAATAAACAATACACAATGTGTTCAGAGAGAGAAAAACACCCCTTGTATTTCTCTCACAATTTATTTTTACCTGCTCTCAAATGAAACTTGCTATTACTTTAAGACAATCTACCATTTGTCCTGTTTGCTACCTCTACACAGAAAACAGTGTTTATTCAGCAGTTAAGCAGAAAGCAAGTGGTTAATGGGGTGTGATAATAGAATGAGGATTAGGTTACCCCCCACAGAGCACAGCAGTATTAAAGAGACATACTGTATAATCCATGCATTGCTTCCACTGACAGAGAGACCAGTTTAATGCAGAGTGACCTGTGTTCAGTGAAATCTACAGATTTCAGTTATTGCCCTCTTAAAACTTTGAATGATCCAAAATATGTGTACAACCAAAAGGAATCATTACTGAACAAACCCAAAGGCCAAAAGCTCTAAGGTGTTTGGGTGTATAAGCATGCAAAACCAGGTGAGATAAAAAATCTATTGAACCTATCTTTATCTAGCTTACAAGATTTTCTAAATAACATTTCCAGCGGTTGACCTCCAGTGACCTTGATGACCTTTGACCTTAACCAAACACAGATTGATTTGATATATGTCCTTTCTACCTTAAAATACTGTGTTAAAACTTTTTTCAGTGTATGACCCCTGGTGACCCCAGATGACCCCTTGACCTTCACCAATCATATCCAATTTCATCCTTATACCATAACACATCCACACACCAAGTATGACATTTATCCAAGTTTCCTATCTAGAGATATCGTGTTGAGAAGGTTTTTAGTTTTTGACCTCTGGCGACCCCAAATGACCTTTGACCTCCACAAAAAACCATAGGGCACACCTTCTCCCTATGACGAATCTATGTGCCAAATCAAAGTTCCATCCAACCTTCCCTTGTTGAGTAAGAGCATACCGAAGCAAGTGTCACACACACACACACACACATGCCAACCTGACTACATAGGTTCCTTTGCTACCGCAAGGAACCAAAAATGGCTCAGATGCTATCCAACAATCCAGTCCTAGTCATAAACTCAAGCAATAGCTACATCTCTTCAAAATACTTTGTGCAAGAAGAGCCATGGACATTACATCATGTGAAACTGTGACAGTTTGGGTGAACAAATTAAGCAACAAACAACTGAATGTCTATCTGTGGGAAACTTAACTATTTCCTGAAAAAAGTGCTACCATACTGCCTTACTTTTGATAATCTACCAACCTGTGCCAATAAATTATAGTTTAAAACCATGAATTTTTCTTGCAAAACAAATGCAATATTTCTTTTAATTTCATTTGATGTTATCTACACTTTTTGTTTAAAGGCTGTCTCAGGTTTTCACTCTTTTGTGTTTTAGTCTGATGCTTTGCCAGATTTTAAGCTTTGGCCTAATTTTTCATTTTTATTACAGAAAACTGCTTTTATGGTTTGTGAAATTGTCAGTTTAGCTTTCATGTGCCTTTTTTGGCTAAATATAAATCTACATTACTAGCACTGTTCAGTGGCACATTTTTCTATCACTAGGAACTCCTCTCCTTAAAGGTTTAGAAACTACTTTTGTGACTATTTAAACTGTTTGTCTTTTACCTAAACCACATTAACTTGGTCTTTTACTTCACATGGTTACCACTCATAAAAATTAAACTGTGCCATGGCAATGGGAGAAACTGACAACAGTTTAGCTGTTATGTGACCATCTGAATAAGGATTTTATAAACCAGATGTCTCCATTGTAAGGTGGGGTAAAAGGGCTCAGATTTTTAAGGAGGGCAGTTTCTACTGATACTCATACAGAGCCTTCCTACTACTTACCTTGCCAGAAATCTACTGGGTAAGGATTCCAAGGAACACAATGACAGCTTGATACTATAGCCTTCTCTACGGCAGGAATGGATGCTGGGAAGGTATTACGGGAATCACCACGAACAACAAGCAGATTACTGATGGATGAGAACTGAGCGTAAATGTCAAAGAATTAAATAAGCAACAAATACCATCATAAATATTTAGGAAATGTTGTTTTTAAAAGACATTACTATGAGTACCAGAGTTGTCTTGAAGGCAGTTATTCCTCACCCATGACAGTTCCAATCCTCCTGACCTACTTACTTCTAGCATCTCCCTCCCCAGTCCTCCCAACCTCCTTTCTTCTTGCCATCCCTCCCACAACTGTCTCAACCTCATCCTCATCCAGACACAGTCCAAATTTATTGCTTCAGGGAACATCACTGATGAGTATACATGGCCTATCAAATCACTCCCAGTGCATGCTGCGCAACATGAGCTGCTCTGCAATTTTTGAACCTGATGCAGATCAAAGAGCTGTGCCAACTGAGAATTTCCATAAACTACTGTTAAAATTGCAGTTTGGAGTGAGGAATGACGTCTTTAAGTAACAAAAACTTAATTATAAAATCATATGACACCATTGTGGCACCAAAATCTCTTACTGCAGAGAGCGAAGTTTATGAATAATGCTGTATACAAACAACATCACTTGCTTTCAATATTTTAATCAACGAGATTGACATTCAAAAATTGTCTCTATTGGAAGGGTTTTCCAAATTGTAATTACAGCGTGACAGAATATCTACTAATAATCTTCCCTAATCTGAATTGTTGGAATGATACAATTATCAGTCACTTATATAATTGTACAGGAATAATCAATTTTAATTGATTTCAGCTTAATTAAAGTATTAAAGCAACAATTTGAATTAAAATTATTGTAAGAGACACCATTGTAAGAAGGATACAGGTTTACCAGTTGTGGAATACTTTCTCATAGAATGAAGCAGACTCTTTGTAATCCTCTCCCAGTTGAGTTTGCTATTGTAAAAGAAAAAGATGGTAAAAAATAAATTGACTTACACAAATTTAATATCAGTTTTGCTGGTACAAGTTGACAAAAAGGAGAAGCACACACAGGGTAAAGATTGACACAGTTACACACAGAATATAGAAGAATCCAGACAGCAAGTGATGGTCTGATTTCAGTTGGCCATAACTGGGGTCCATCACCTTTTAATCTTTCGATTCCATTGCTTACCTCTATCATGGATTGTTGTACACTACATTGTATCTTAATTCCTTCAATTTCACTGAACATGAGGGTTTGAAACTCATGTAGACGACATATTAAGGCGATTCAAGGCTGATGGACCCCACTAATGGGTGCACACAGTCACTAAAAACAAGCGCTAATCAGATTCGTCTATAAAGGAGTAAAACACACAAACCGTAGTGAGACTTATATATTAACAGAGGGCAAAAGAAGTTGCCTCAAACTTGTTTTCAAACAACCACTAAATGTCACAATTTTCCTCTTATTCTCTCCCAAGTATAGCATTTTAGGACCTAAATATTTGCCTATTCTAGGCAAACCAAGTAATTACTCCTCCTATATGTCACAATTGAGGAAGGAAAATATTGGTTATTGTGAGTCATTTATGAAATAAGGTAGTCTCCTACAAAATCTACTCAGTCTGGGGTGACTACATTATCCATTTACATGTAAGGTAAAGCCTGCACCTACTGAGGCTGTTGCAAATTGGGGGACATCACTGCCTGTAACAGAAGAATTGGACATAATTCTACTATCAGCCAAACTTGTAGTATACTGTCATAAGGAGTACTGAATTCTGCATTAGCCCACTGTGTACCTTTCAAAATCTGTGAGTCGAGTAAGCACAAAATGATTATCACAAGTATGGGTCCATGCAATAGTTGAAAACTACAAGGATGGATACAAACTTAATAGTAAATACGCTGCCAAATTTTTCGCACCTGTGAAAATTCTTCCCTTTCACTGAAGCAAAGCACCAGCCTAAGCTGTGGAATGATTTACCAAGCCAGATGCATTGTTTTTGTCCACACTGAAGCCAAAACAGGTCAAGTACATTTTTATCTTTACCCAATTTAGTTGCATTTAGTCCTCACTGCAGCCAACAGTTGAAATCTCGAATTACCGTCCGAGAAAATTACACCTTTTGTTCCATTTATCTTAGATGTTGTTAGAGGGAGAGCGCTGGCTTACTCAGTGATAGATTTAATATGGGAATCATTACGATATCGGAAGTAAAAATTTATTTTGCACTATCCCTTTGGTTGCTTGCGATCTTACCTAACGCACGAAATTTTGCTGTTTTACAGCTAAAAACAACAGTTGATCCAGTCAACATTATATCACAAACTTAAAGCCAAGTTTTGAAGATATCTGATTGAAATTTCAACAGATTCAATTTAGGACATCACAGATTCAGCATACGTAGATTTGAGAGACATTTCATCTTCACTTCTAGAATATTTCTAATTTTAGAAGTTGCATGAGTGAAATTCCACCCATCCATGCTACTCAAGTTTGTTATCAGAAAAATTTGATATATCATAAAAACTTAATTCAGTACCTACTTAAAGCACTTCAGCTGTGGTATTTTTGTTTTTCATATTATCTGGTTTTATAGAAAAACTGGATTTACATAATCAATATTGGGGACAGCATTTGCAACCTAAAACAAACACATCCTCAAAGAAAAAAAAAAAGTTTGAAATTAACTACATATATTCTTTGTGTGCATCAATAATCTCAAATAATCTCAGAGCCATAGGCTGCAGACGCCTCATCTTGGCTGGAGCTGCCTCAGGTAGATTGCAGCTGCCTTACATTTTGTTGCTACAAACGCTGCACCATTTACAGCAAGACTGCGTGGTCTGCTATTTTCATTCAGCTTGGCTGAGAGAGCTGCAGCTTGGCTGTGTTGATATGGTGACAAAACAAATTTTGTTCATTACCTTTGCACTGTGTGATGGATGGACATAAATTTACAGGATGGCATCGGACACACAGATCGGAGCAGTTCCCAGGGTTCTTGTTGTGAGAAGATGCCACTTGAGAAATGTAAAAAGAGAGTAACCATGACCACTCACGTAAAAGTAAAACCAGTCTACAGTCTTCACAAACATGGGAAATTTGTTGAAATAAGTAATATGCTGCTTTAGTGTAACTACATTGTTAACATCAAAGTGATTCCTGGGGAGTAACTTCAGCTTTAAGCAGTTGGGCATTGTGGGTATTTTGGAAGCTGTTTTAGAGAACTGTTAAAGCTTTCTCAGTGTTGGATCAAGATGTAGGTCCAATATGACTGCTGACCATACAGCAGCCATTCTGCACAAAAAAAATACACTTTAGATGGAACACTTTCATAATACCAAAAGATCTCTTATTATCATTGAACTAGATCTATAGTTCAGAGACACCCCCAACCACTACATGAATATTTTAAATTACTTGTCTGTTATCATGCCTGGTACTAAAATTGTAGGCTATCATAGGTATTTACATCTAGCTCTGCCAAATATCCCACATATTTTATTTTAATTTAAACAAAAATAGATCAGGATGATATCATTTTACGAGATCCATTGTATGTCAAGCAGAAGCTCTTTAATTTACAATTATGTCAATAACTAATCTTGCCCAGTCACACTCTATTTTGGATTTATCTTTTTAAAGAAAAATTGAATAAATGAATAGAAATGGATGGAATGAAATTAGAGATAAGTCAGATAAGCTTCAAGATGTAGATAGAAGGCAGTGTGCATCAATGTCAACTAACTTTCCTTCAAAATGAGGGAAAGTGAAGGGTAGGGCACTATCATTTAGGTTTCATGGTCAGCTTAGTATACAACACACTACACTGATGAATTAGTTAGTTAGATGGGAACTTTACGGCCCAGTTTCCAACCCATTGGTTCAAGTCGAGCTGGCCACAGCCTTTTTCCAGTTGTGGCTCACTGGATTGTTTTCCCTACTCCATTGCTTATGCGGAGCATCAGGCTCGACAGCAGTAGGTTCTATTTTTTGAGTCTTTGGTATGACTTGACCTGGGAATAGCACCCAGGCCTCTCACGTGAGAGGCGGATGCTCTTACCGTTAGACCAAACACAGAGGTGAAGTGAGATAACCTTGCAAAAGGAGGACTGTAATGGCAAAAGCTTATTTTCCATAGTTTGAGAGGAAACTTCCTTTAAATTGTAGACTTTAAATCTTTAAAAAATAAATTACAAACATAAATGAAGTCACATATCAACATAGTGACAGATTTTCTAAACCTCAACACACATTTGTTTCTGAGATGAAGTGTAAAGAATGAATGCACTGCTAACATGTGGCTTACTTGATTGGGTTCAATGCATCTACTGGCTGAATGATGCTTGCAAGGCTTTGTGCAATCCTTTGATTCAGATCGTTGATGCTTACAGAATCATTAGAACTGGACTTGAAGCTAGCAGACGATGTGTTGATGAGGCTTTGAAGAACATCATCATTTTGAAACAAGAGAATGCCATCTGAATACCTGGATCAAGATGAGAATGGAAGAGATGATAAACTGACATTCTGTACTGCTTAAATGATCATATTGAATTGATCTTGAGGAGGATAATGATGGAGGCTGCTACCACATGACAATGCTTATGTAAAATTAGTCAAGTTCTGCATCTAATAAATAAAAAAAAAAAAATGAATACCTCTGTATTTTGGCTTTCAATGGTTGTGTGCACAATTTGAAAAGATGTCTGGTCATGATTTTTTGAAAAAATGAATTTAATATTTAAGGACTCGCTCATGAAAGATTTGTTTGTTTGTAGTAATGTAGGTTTATTTTATTGTAGTATGACCATATGCCAAAAGTTTAAGAGGAACATTTTTAAGTTTGACAAAAATTTGTTGAATTTTATGGATCAACTAAATGTACCTCTTTAACTGGCAGGAGAAAAACTTGAAACAAAATTATTAACTATCAGAAGATGGGACAGTAAGTACTGATCCTATCGTCAGTAATTAAAACAAAAATACGGCTTTGGTTGACTTCCATCCAGGCATTGTATTGTATAGGGAGATATTGAAAAGTACAAGTCCTGAAGGGTGAATATGGTTGTAGCTACCCCTTCCCTGGCTATCCCCTCTCTCCAACCCCTTTCCTTCCAACATGTCATATTATTGTAAAGACTAGTTATAACCTTTGAAGCCAGCTTGTTGTCAAGATGGTATTGTAGTACTGAAGAGGACTTTCACCACTGGAGAAGGGAGAGATTGCAACAGAGAGGATGTAGGCCAATCCAAACTCATCTCGCAGGCTTTGGATTAGATGAGAACCCAAGCCTGAGGAAGCAAGGTAAAAAGCATTATTTCAAACAGTTCAAATTTAGGTTGATATATTTGATGCAATCATTAATTTACAGATAACAAAGCTTTGAAATTGAGATAACCTTGCTTATTAGTGACTGCCCTGATTTCAGTTTAAAATAAATTGAATCTCATTAGAATACCTGAACCTGTCCCGCCAGCCAAACTATGCATCAAAATAAACCCACTAAAGGCATCACATCTTTCTAATTGCTTCCTTGTGGTTTCTGAGGCTTCATCCAAGAGGCTGTAGCTTTTATGTCCACTGTTTCCATAGTAACCTTAATTCAAAATGAGAAAATAAAAAGCACACTAACAATGATTCAAAATTGAAGTAAAAACAGAAATCTTCCATTAAGTGGGATTGATTCTTATAAGAACATAGCCATTTCTGTCTCAAAATTTACCTAGATCAAAGGTTACGAATTCAAGTCCATTTTGAAAGCACAGCATGCTACTGTACTGTACAGGGTGTTTTCAAGTGATTTCATAATTGGCTGGCCACGCCTACTTTTGAGCAAAACAAGTCAACAACCACTATGTCAGTTGTCAATTGCTTCTCAGGTAGCTATACGTACAACACTACAGCTTTTGTTCCACAATTTCAAAAGGGGCGGGGCTTTTGATGGCAGTGCAACCTGTGCCCCTTTTGCCAGGCAAAAACTACTGCTCCAATGACCAATGAGATGAACTTTTTTTCACCCGGCTGTGGGTGTAGCTCACAGACTTCCTTTACATGGACAGAGCATAATGCATGTCAGATTGTCGCTACTGTATGTGTAAGCAAAGGCATAGCAAGATGGCTGTCTGCAATGGTTTTGTGTGAAAGTTTGGCCTTTCTGAAGTAAATCGGCAGATTTTGCAAGCAAATTGAAATATTTTTGGAATAATGCATGGTAAAGTCAAAATCACTACACCTATTGCAGGAATATGATATTTTTTCCCATGCAAGTTAAACGTTTGTTCAAAATACTGCAGGGTCATTGTCAAATTATACAAATTATAGCTTAATGGCGGCCATCTTGGTGCGCCTTTTTTGACTGTGGTAACAATTTACAAATAGGATGTATGCGTTACATGCTCTGTCCATGTATATTGGAAGTCGGTGGTGTAGCTGAATTATGACGTTACATGAAAGCACTATTGAGATTAATCTGAATAGTCAAGTGATGGTCTCATTTAGTTGGGTATATCTGGGGTCCATCAGCATTAATCTTTCAAATTCTTGCTTCACTGTATCATAGTATGGTACAATACTACCTGAATCCCTCCATTTCACTGAATAGGAGGGTTAAGAATTGCATATACACACTAAAATTAAGATGATTTAAGGTTGAAGGATCCCACTTATGTATGCCTTCACTAGCTGCTCAGATTTGTCTATAGGCCTGCTCTCTCTCTTGACATTTTCAATCCAACTTTTTACATGACGGTGGTATGGGGTAGCTTGCCATGGGCAGTCATGCCTAGGGATTCCTCCCACAGCAAATTTTAAAACTGAAGTGCATCAATTAGTGGAGCAGGTCTAGGCCTGCTTGACTTGGTTCAAGCAGTTATACAACATTTTGTTTTGCGACCATGTCTACAATGTGAGAATATTTGAATCTTGAGCACAAAAGAAAGTTCTTCTATAGGTTTGAGAAAAAAACTTCTAATAATGCATATTTTGCATTTGTAGATGAAATCAACACAATGTAGGCTCACACAAGTCTCAAAATTTAAGGAGGACCCAGTAGACTCATTTCTTGAAAACTAGCAACTGGTATACTTCCTGAACCAAAATCTTCTCCAGGAAACTACAGACAAAATCCAATTTTGAAGTTAAAATAATTCCATACAACCACATATACTTACATACCAGTTGTATAGTAACCTATCATCTCAAAAGAACTTCACAAAACCCTCATGTAAAGTTTTTTAAATTTTTGTGGTTCAGTTTCTTACCAATGAAACCTCATGTAATGGCATTAACTAGGCTCTCATAGCATTCAATTTTCATCAATGAATATTGGAGAATAATCTACAAAAAGTGATAATGATGTTAGCAAAGTTTCATGGTTAGTTAGATGGAATTTTATGGCCCAGTTTGTAACCAATTTGCAACCATTGAGTCCACTTGATGCTTTATAGCTGTAAAGTAGCAAGGACTGCACAATTGCTATTACATGGTAGAAATTACACAATCAACCATGTAGTAAATTACATAAATCATAAAATGTATAAAAAAAAAAAAAAATCATGGAAATGCTGGTTCATCCAAGGAATACCACAGCAAGCAACAGAAGCGTGGTCAACTTCTGCCTTGGCTAAAAATAGCAATCATGCAGGACAAGTAGAGGAGTGGAAACAGCAGAACAAACAAATCCTAGTAGCCTGGTATAGATGACCTCCATTAGTGAGGGCCATTGCCACATGAAATCCTAAATTTTCATATTTTGTGGACTATGAGAGCTTTTTAAGCACGACTATCCTGACATGATATGCGTAAACAAAACGCTAGTGGTCTTAAGTTTTGGCCGACTAACTCTGACCGTCACTTGACTGCTTGAAATGGTCTTCAGGTGGAAATTCCAAAGCATTTTAAGTGTATTCAAATGTAAACTAACATGTGACCAACCAATCACAATTGAATTTATTATGAGTCTCTTTAAAATATTACAGATTAAATTTAATACCTAAAGCCCAATTTGATCCACATCCTTGTCTGCTGTTGACATAATTGGACTCCAAGCTTTGAGATCTGTTGAAGAGAAAAAGTTAAGAGAGTTTAAAAACTGCTTTTACTTGAACAGATATATCATAGCAATATCCAGTAGCAATCTCTACTGTGCTGTACTTGCATGAGGGCATGGTGTACAGCATATATCACCAGGCAAGCTTGCAGCCAAATGGAAGGTGGATAGGGGAGGCTTAGCTACCTTAACTTGATAATCTTTTACTCCCGAGAAGATTAAAACCGTCCATTGCCTGCTTCTTCATATTTTTGCCCATCTGCACAAAAAAATGCTCCCGGGAAACATTTTCGCTCCACATCTGGCTACAGCCTGTTGCCAAATAACCTTGACTTAATTCAAAGGGACAATCACCCCAGTTTGAATAAGTACTTTTCTGGCATTGTATTCTTTCTTTGCCTACAGTTACCCTATGAGATTTTTTGACAAATAGATTTTTTGTTGCAAGGTATTTTTTTTTCATTTAGGCTGATTCTTTTATTTACCCATTAATAATTCTTACATTTGGAAATTTCATCAGTGTTTGACACTCTGGGATGAAATAAGAGGAGATCTAAAAGATTTACTGTGTGTCCAAATAAACTTGACTCAACTGCCTCCTGTATTTCCATTGATTTGTAAGATTGCATAGACTGCTCATTGCTTTGCTACATGACTTGTTGACGGCAATCTTGGAGACAATGTAAACTTCATACCTGCCAAATCAAAATTTTTGGCAGATATCCTCCAGCTAGACATTATCCACCGACAGATAAACTAATATACTGGAATAATCTTTCTGCTACTTTAAGCAATTAAGCAACTATCTAGCTTACCTATGGGCATGGGTGGAAAAAGTTGGGAATCTGGGAGGCTCCTTCCCAGGAAATTTGGGCATCTGGAGGGATATTTTGGCAATTTGAGGAAAATGTAACTTTTCTGTTCTTTAAAATGTATGGAACATTGTGGGAAATTTTACCCCCTTCCTGGAAAATAATCTGACCCCCTCCCTGGAAAATAATAATTTTTTCTAGCCCTGCTTATGGGAGAAAACAGGGAGTCACAGAACATGACTATTTGAATTGTAGTTTTGTGCTGGATTTTAAAGGATTATAAAACTTCTTCAAATGACCTGTCTGCCTTTTACACAATTTTGGTTCTGTATTGAAATTAAGGAGTGGTATCTAATGAGGAAAGGCTTAATAGACAAAAATGGAAAGTTACCCTTAAAGGCCCAGTTCTCTCACCCCAAACAGTACCAATTCTCCAAACCTTCTTACTGATGCCCCTCCTACAATTGTCTGAAATTCATCCTTTTCCAGACACAATCTCAGTGTATTGCTTCAGGGTGAGTATAGAAAACTCAATTTATATAATCAAAACACTCTCTGTACCATTCATGCTGTGTAATATAAGCTTCGGCACTCTGCATTGTTTGAATTAGCTGTCAATCAAAGAGCTGAGCCAATTGAGAATTTCGGTACCCGGGTAACCAAAATTGTAGTTTGGGTGAGAGGTTTGGCACTTTACGGCCTACAAAAGACACAAAACTCAAATCAAATGAATACTGTAATTTGGTGTTCAAAATTTGCATAGCAATTTTGCTGCTTCTGGACTCTTCCTCTCTGTTACAAAATCCTTAAAACTCCATATATTTAATGTAAAAAATTTGTTACGCTATTTTACATTTGTATAGCAATTTGTCCATTCTGCGAAGCAAAATGCAATGCAATACTGAATTAATTATTCTCTGCAATTCAATCATAAAGTAAAAGAACTGGGCATTTCTCTGCAATAGAGTACTTCCACTGACATGACAAGCCCACCAATTTCAACTCTCAAAACTAGTATCAGTACCATAGCTAGTGCACCTTGAGATGAGAAGCAGTTGATGACCCACATGTGAATGTTGCATTTAAAACACTGTTGATTTTTGCCAGTCAATGGACATGCTTACAAATTGTGACATCATTTGAAAGGATGCTACACTGTTGCCTTATTGATCTTCAAATCATTTTGTTGGGTTTTGAGATGCAAAACTGTTTGCATTTAGCCAATGTGGTCTTAAAAAAATGTTGTACTGTGTATTTTCTCTAGAGATGGTGAGGATGAGTTGTGTAAAACTTTTTTTCCTGAAAGTATTACCCAAGTTTTTCAAAAATTTGCAAAAGAAAATAAGAAATTGACTCTGTTTAATAACCCAAGGGTTCTTTCAATCCCTTCCCAAATTTGAACACCTATAATGAAAGCCTTGCAATCAGGTGCATGAAAGGCGTTCAGACTATCCATGTTCCCTTCTTCAGGTGAATACAGTATTTACAGACAATATTCACCAGGCATTTGGGGAACAGCAATCAATATATTTTGATTAACTTGTCAAACACTCTACCCATAAGCAGTGAGGAATTAACTACAAATTGTCATGAATCTGACATCTTCATATGGAATACTTGGGCAGAAATATTTCATACAGATCATTTTAGTTAATATGCAGTACTCACCTGGTCCTTTTATTGGACAGGTATTTCAATACTTTTGGCTCACTATCAATTAACACAGCTTGTCGTTTACCAGCATGGTCCACCCAAGTTTTCCTATTAATTTTGAGAAAAAGGAAATCCTTAAAAGATTAAAAGATATAAAAGGTACAAAATTTCAAAATAAACAACGCTTTCAGTCCTTGTGATGAAGGGATTGGTCACACCCTTACCATTATGTCATTCAACCAATGAGGAACTCAAAAGGCAAAAAATGCTCTAAAAGCAAAGGGCGAAAATTTGACTCATTTCAATAATCTATACTTAGCTGTGTGGAAGCAGTGCTGTGTTTGAAACTGCTCACTGAAAAAACCTACAGTAGGATGAAAGTGCCCAAACTGGAGAAAATTGCTGACAATCTTAAAATACAGCAAATTAAAGCCTACAACATCAGATAGTACTTACTTGCAAACTAAAGAGACAGGTAAATAGTGAGTTATTGAAATACACTGGACCACTAAAGCTCAGAAATTTAGTTGGAGTGTAGATGGAGTTTCCTGCCTTTCATTGTTTTGTATAGGTATAGTGTTTGCCAGCCTAAACTAGTTCCGAGAACCTGTAGTTTTACTCAAAGGTCCTCCTAGCAATATACACTAATACAGTATAGTCTACATATTTTAAGGCCTACTGCAGGCTTTGACAAATGTTTTTTTTTGAACTTGTCTGACGGGCTAGCTGTTTCCTCAGTCTACTTGCCCGCATAAACATCTACTTGTCCAATTCAAATCTGTTGAGTACATAATTTTATAAAGTCTAAAAGTACAAAGGCAACTCAAAAATTTAAGACTGAGGGTACTTGCCCAGCGGGCTGCAACATAGAGCACAGTAGTTGCCCGAGTGATTTTTTACTTGTCCTAGGCTGTCGGGCTGGTGATTTGTACTGTAGGCCTATTTAGGGTCCGCTAGTTTCCAGACCCATTAGTTTTCGCTAAAAAGGTTACTAACCTCCCCTAGATTTATAGGGAGGAAACTAACACTTTTGAGGGGGGAAGGGAGGGGGGAACTAACAGGTTTAGCCTAACCTTCTTTTGGTTTTGTGTATGCTTAGATCTATAGTTGTGAGTAATTTGAGTTTTAGCCTTAGTGAAGGTCATGAAAGACACTGCCTACTTTTTCTTTTGCAAGAAGTTCAAATCAAGAAAATAAAACCCCCCCAGACAAAAGAATGTGCCAAATGATGGAATGGAATGTAACTTATAAGGGTTGTAAGAAGTTCGTAGTCAACACTGAAAATGGAAAATGTATTGGAAGACTCACAATGGAAAGGAGGACAGGAGGTGTACACCCTACACTATACCACGAAGCATGGAGTCTAGTAAATGAGAGGAACAGTAAAGTGTTGTAAATGTGCATTAGAGCTAGCAAAGATAGCAGCAGGCTGTAGAATTGTAGGGCAATGAAAAAATTATAATTGTATGCATTTGAATTAGGGTTGAGGCAATGTAGTCATGATCTGACTGTAGTAATTTCCTACAATTTGTAAGTGTGGACTTGAAGTGAGCTGAGAAAAAGGCTGTGCAGCCTTGAAGAACAATAATGAGTCTTCAATACCGGTCACAACTGTGTCTAGTTAGTTAGTTAATAGATGGAGTTTTACGGCCCAGTTTCCAACCTATTGGTTCAAGTTGTGCCGGCCACAGGCTTTTTTCCAGTTGTGGTTCACTGGCTTGTTTTGCCTAATCCATTGCTTATGTGGAGCCTTTTTCTAAAGTCTTTGGTATGACTTGACCTGGGAAGCGAACCCGGGCCTTCCATCTAAGAGGCCGATGCTCTACCGTTAGACCAAACATGCAGTCTTGCAACTGTGTCTAAGAGTGATCATTTAAAAAAAAAAATGTTTGAAATGTAAATATAAAATGTAGAAGAATATTGAAATAACTTCTAGTTTAAAGGTCAGATGCAGTCCCCCCAAGGATTGAAGATTCTATAATTCCACAGACTTTTAAAAATGTCACTCATAATTACTCTGCATAGTTGGTCATTTTTGTTAAAGGCTGAAAAACTTTGATGTATCTCTTAGCCTACTACAGGCTGAACCAGAAAGCCAAAAGGCTTAGTGATTCCTTGCCATCAAATACCTTACCTGCTTTCAAATTGACAGTGCTTGATAGATTTTTCTTTACATTTTAGGCACAGAATTTTCACAGTTTTATCCCTGGTGACCTCAAATGACCTTTGACCTCTACCAAAAACAATAGGCTTCTTTCTCTCAACATGACAAATCTATATACCAAATATGAAAAGTATCTGTTACTCTTATCTGGAGATATTGTGTTTACAAGCCATTTTCGAAGTTTTGGCAATTTTACCGCTGGTGACCTCAAATGACCTTTGACCTCTACCAAAAGCAATAGGCTTCTTTCTCTCAACATGAAAAATCTATACACCAAGTATGAAAATTGTCGGGAAATCCTACCTGAAGATATCATGTTTACAAGCCATTTTCGGTGTTTTCACATTTTTACCGCTGATGACCTCAAATGACCTTTTACCTCAGCCAATAACAATAGACTTCTTTCTCTCAACATGACAAACCTATATACCAAGCATGAGAAGTGTCGGTCACTCCTATCTGAAGAAATCATGTTTAAAAGCCATTTTTGGGATTTTCCCAATTTTACTGCTGGTGACCTCAAATGAACTTTGAATTCTACCAAAAGCACTAGGCATCTTTCTCTCTACATGACAAATCTATATACCAAATATGAAGAGTATCTGTCACTCCTTTTTGAAGATATCGTGTTTACAAGCCATTTTCAGTGTTTTCGCAATTTTACCGCTGGTGACCTCAAATGACCTTTGACCTCTACTAAAAACATTAGGGTTCTTCTTCTCAACATGACGACTCTATATACCAAGTATGAAAAGTGTCGGTCGGTCACTCCTATCTGACGATATCGTGTTTACAAACCATTTTTGAAGTTTTCGCAATATTACTGCTATTGACCTCAAATGACCTTTGACCTCTACCAAAAACAACAGGCTTCTCTCTATCAACATGGAAAATCTATATACCAAATATGAAGAGTGTTGGTCTCGCCTAATTGAAGATATCATGTTTACAAGCCATTTTCAGTGTTTTCGCAATTTTACCGCTGGTGACCTCAAATGACCTTTGACCTCTACCAAAAACAATAGGGTTCTTCCTCTCAACATGACAAATCAATAAACCAAGTATGAAAATTGTCGGGCAATCCTATCTGAAGATATCGTGTTTACAAGCCATCTTTGGCGTTTTCGCAATTTTACCGCTGGTGACCTCAAATGACCTTTGACCTCTACCAAAAACAATAGGGTTCTTCTTCTCAACATGACAGATCTTTATACCAAGTATGAAAAGTGTCGGTCACTCCTATCTGAAGATATCGTGTTTACAAGCTATTTTTGAAATTGTCGCAATTTTACCGCTGGTGACCTCAAATGACCTTTGACCTCTACCAAAAACAATAGGGTTCTTCCTCTCAACATGATAAATCTATATACCAAATATGAAAAGTGTCGGACATTCCTACCTTAAGATATCGTGTTTACAAGCAAGTGTCACAAACACACACACACACACACACGACATCACCATCGCATAGATTCCTTGCCTGCCTACGGCAAGGAATCAGTAATAGCCAGGAGCCTCCCTTTCTTATCACTATCAGTCTCCATTTTGTAAGTCTGTCCTCTTCTACTAAGTGTGACTTGTCTATGCAATCTCTGTGTCTTCTCTTTATGAATTCCTTGCACCCTAACTCAAAGACCTTTCCATCATGTCCCAAGCAAAGCCTTTCATATTATTCCATAAAGTCTTGCTTATAAAGCATTTTGCTTCCTTTAATGCTAGCTGTATCCATTCCATAGTTGAATTTTCTATTCATTGCTGTAGCTGGCAAAGATCAAAAATGCTGAGCTCCAGTACATTACATATGCTCCTCTGGTAATCCCTATGACAATACATCATTACCTATACTGAAACAGAAAGCCAAAAGGCTTGGTGATTCCTTGCCGAAAAGGGGTGCTTTGTTGTCCTGATAAACCACTGAAAACAGGGACCTCAAATGACCTCTACCAAAAACAATAGGGTTCTTCCTCTCAACATGGCAAATCTATATACCAAATATGAAAAGTGTCGGTCATTCCTAACTCAAGATATTGCGATTACAAGGTTTTCGGTCTTTGACCTCTGGTGACCTCAAATGACCTTTGACCTCCACCAAAAACAATAGGGTTCTTCCTCTCATAATGGTAAATCTAAATACCAAATATGAAAAGTGTCAGTCATTCCTATCTCAAGATATCGCGATTACAATATATTAGATCATATATTAGATGGGCAATATATTAGATCTAATAATTTGTAAATCCCACCATGCTCTGAAAGTGACGAATTGTGAGCCAGGAGAGATGCTTTCAGATCACTGCTATGTGAAAACAATGCTATCACAACTCAAGTCAGATCTCAGAGTTACCACTTCAAAATTTAGAAGTTTTAAAAACATAAACATCGATGAAATTATAAACGATATACTGAATATTGAAATACCGAATCAAGCTTCTCTGGACAATCTTGTAGAATTGTACAACACATCACTGTCGGATATTTTAAATAAACATGCACCAGAACAACCAAAGAAATGAACACTTGGACACACATTCCCTCGGTTTAGCACCGAAACTTTGGAGCAAAAGTGAAAGGTGAGGAAATTTGAAAAAAGATGGAGGAAAGATAAACAATCACTGTCTTGGTGCGCCTACAAATCTGAAAGAAACACGTACCATAGATTACTTCAGGAAAGTAAAACATTGACCATCAGAAAAAAAAGTTCAAGATTGTAAGGGCGACAATAAAGCTATGTTCCAACTAATCAGCAGTATAACTGGGCATGCGGCTGAAAATCCTCTGCCTGAGTGTGATAATGATTACGTTTTGTCACAGAACTTTGCTGATTATTTCTTAACGAAAGTTCAGACAATTCGTGATGGTTTAGACAGTTTGCCTCTATACACTCCTTTCTATAAACAGGTGGAGCTATTGTCAAACTTTACAGTTGTAGAAAACCAAGACGTAAAGAGGGCCGTATTAAGTTTGGACTTTGGGGACCAAACATTGTGACTTAGATCCCATACCAACGTGACTACTAAAGAAATGCATAGATGAAATTGGCCCACTAATCACCGAAATTGCCAATAAGTCTTTGCAAAATGGTGAATTTTCCGGATTGTGGAAACTATCAACAGCAAAGCCCCTAATAAAGAAACCGGGAATGGAATTGCAGTATGGTAACTATCGACCCATCAGTAATTTGTCATTTCTCTCGAAAGTGATCGAGAAATTGGTCCTACAACAGTATAATAATCATATCATGACTCATACTCTTCTGCCAGATTATCAATCTGCATACCGCCAAAACTACAGTTGCGAAACCGTTCTTGTCAAACTGTTCAATGACGCTCTCTGGTCAACGGAGAAAAAACGGGTAACTACACTATGTGCAATTGATCTTAGCGCAGCGTTCGACACCGTTGACCATGATGTTTTGCTGACACTGTTGAAAAATTGATTTGGCATCTCTGGCAACGCTTTCTCATGGTTCCCAGCATACCTCAGACCAAGGCAATTCCGAGTGCGTGTTGGTGAGACATACTCCGAACCTCGTGCGGTGGATTATTCTGTGCCGCAAGGGTCAGTGGTCGGTCCGCAATTATTTTCAGCATATGCTAGCACATTAGGTGATGTCGTCATGCCGGGGCATAACATCAGCTTCTATGGGTTTGCGGATGATCACGTCTTGAGTGATGAAATTGATTTGAATGATCCACTTGCAGAAAGAAGAAGTATCTCCGGTTTAGAGATGTGCCTTAACTGTGTAAAAGAATGGATGGACTGTAACAGACTAAAAATGAACAATGACAAAACAGAGTTCATTATTTTAGGGTCAAAAGTTCAAATCTCTAAATGTATTACAAAAGATCTGAATGTAAATGGAACACATGTTAAGAGAAGTGGGCATATTAAATATCTTGGGGTGCATATTGATGAAAACTTATCTCTGAAAGAACACATAACTATCAAAGCACGAATTGCATCACTTAATCTTCATCGAATTCGCATAATTAGAAATTATTTAGATCATGATACCTGTCGTACTATTGTACATGCTCTTGTCATCTCACACTTAGATTACACTAATGCAATATTAATGGGATTACAGGCATGTGATATAAACACATTACAACGTGTTCAAAATCGTGCCGCCAAATTAGTACTTCGTGAGGGTAAATTCGCCAGTGCCAAGGACTGTTTAAAATCTTTGCACTGGCTTCCAATTAATCAACGTATTAAGCATAAGGTACTATCTTTGGTATTCAAATCTCTCAAAGGTGACGCTCCACAGTACTTAAAGAATTTACTGCGTGAAGTCCCTGAATCAAAGTACAGATTACGATCTAGAAACCAGGACTCAATATCCCTTACTGTGCCCTTCACACGTAATTCCACATTTGCTGACAGATCTTTCTCAGTTTATGGTCCTAAGTTGTGGAATGCCCTTCCAGACAGCATTAAACGTAGTTCAAGTATTTCAATATTTAAAGCTAGGTTGAAAATGCACCTGTTTAAGGAAGCATTTGGTACTTAGTAAACTCTCTTTTTATTGTAAAGCGCCTCAGAAAACCTTTGGTTCTGGAGTGCGCTATATTAAGTATTATGTACGTTACGTTACGTTACATTACGTTACAAGGAGCGTCACAAACAAACATACATACACACACACACGACATCATCATTGCATAGATTCCTTGCCTGCCTTTGGCAAGGAATCAAAATGCGAGTAATCCATAACAAAGTTGTGTATCCCACTTAAGAAAGGTGTGGTTAAAAATAGGCCTATTTGGATTTATAGTGAGGTTCTTAGAGCAACTAAGGTGAGTGTTGGCATTGCTATAGAGCCAGTAAAAGCCAAGTTAACTTAGCAGCTTACAAGAAGCAGGAACTCTTAGTTAAAAACTTGGTAAATGGCACTAAAACTAGGTTTGAAAAGCAGTTGGCCAAGGAGGTTAAGATAAACCCCAAATCTTTCTATGCCTAGATGTGAGGTCTAAGCAGAAACTTAAGGAGGGTGTGTGATGCCTCTTAAAGGTGATGATAGTACTTTGGTTAGTGACCATCAGGATATGGCTTACTTGTTAAATGACCATTTTGTATCCCTTCTCACTAAGGAATCATCTTTGTTGGGGACTTGTAGTGGTTCTGATGTCTCTTCTTCAACCAGAAATGTCATTTTTTTGGAGGAACAGGTTTGTAGTAAGTTAAAGACTTTGAATGCTACAAAGGCCCCTGGGCTAAATGGGGTCCACCCAGCCATTTTACGTGAATGCTCTGAGATGTTGTCTGTTCCTCTTTCCATCATTTTTCAGAAGTGTCTGGATTCAAGTTTTGTTCCTACTGACTGGTGGATAGCAAATGTTACTCCAATTTTTAAAAAGGGGGATCGAAGTATGCCTTGCAATTACAGGTCTGTCGGTTTAACCAGTGTTGTGTGCAAAGTTATGGAATCTTTAATTATGGATAGTTTTTCAAGCAGACCCAGACAAAAAAGTAGGAGAAAAGAAGGAGTTAGGAAATAATAAATAGGATAGAAGTGCGAATTTTCAGGATTACTTTAAGATCATTGCTTTTCCATAAAACACATGAACAGTAACACAGACCCTAAACCATCAAATACATATTATTAAGTACTACATAGAAATCAGACAAAATCCAACATGTATGTGAAAACCATTCCAAAATTCAATCTTTTTTATGCACAATCACAGTTTGGCTAACTAGCATGTTCATCAATTGAGTGAATTTCATGGAATACAATATCAAAAAGCCTTTTGTAGTGTGCAGCTACTTTCCACAAAAATGAAATGACAAAATGAACATGATGGCCTCCTCCACCTCTTACAACCATGCAATTCACCCACTTTATTTATCAAGGCAGCTTAAAACAAGAATTAACAATGCTGCCAGAGTAATAATCAAAATCTCCTTTTACAGAGGTTTCAAAGTATTCTTTTAAAGTATTGAACCTGTAGCAAAATTTTAAAATGGCAATCAAAATATTTCACAGTTTGTTTTGATAGATGTCAGATTGAAAAAATGTATGCACCTAAGTAAGAATCTGCAGTGTTTTACAACAGGACCAGAAATATTTGTTTTGTCCAATTACATCATCTTAAATGTTCTACTTTAAATAGAAATGTATACTACTTATAAGTTATTATGTTAACAACAGTTTAACATTTTTACCACTGAATCAAACAATTGAATAGGTATACAGGTAGTAATAGTATAAATAATCAATGCCACCCAATGCTTGAATGGGTATCTTCAGGTGACATCTTTAAAAATTTTGTCAACCACATTTGCAGGACTTCCTGGAACCAACTGAAGGCTGGAAATCAGTCACCTTCAATTTCTGCAAATATTCGCAAACATTTGGCACAAGGACACTGATGAACCCCCACAAAAACCAAAAACAATGGGAAAATTTTCCATCTAAGACAAAAATACAAAATGTGGCTTTGTCCCACTTTTCCAAAATCAATCAAGTTCAAGGCAATAAGAACCATATGATATTACGACAGTCAATTCACAAGATTCACATTTTTGCCTGATTTTGCAAACAGTATATAATGAAATTGATGTTCAATACAACACATTCCATGAACATTTCACTTTTAATTTGGTTTGTTAATGCAGGTCATGAATTGCTTCAAGACAAAAAGGAGTATGATGACAGAGGATTTTGGATATTAAAATTTTTATCTGAAAGAGATAATTACTTTAGAATTTGCATATAGTATAAAACAATCTGTGTCCTCAGTCGGTCATCATCATCATTGGGAATCACATTATCTCTGCATTTCACTTATAGGTCATACTATTCAAAAACAACAGATGGGTTGGCATTGAAATGTGAGCAAAACTATATAGAAATCTCACAGTACACCCCCATCAACAAATACTGGTACGGTATGGTACTGAAGTTTTTGGTAGTGACTGGCCTTTGGGAACAATTAGAGATGAAAGAGAGTATCACAGAAAGTTCCGGGGTTGTTCCACAAAAAAGTAGGAGAATGTTAGAAAAAAGTAGGAGAAAGTGGGATTTTAAGCAAAAAGGTAGGAAAAGTAGGAGGAGGGTAAAAAAGTAGGAAAAAGTAGGAAAAGTAGGACCGCTTGAAAGCCTGAGTTTACTTAAGTATCTTTTAGAAAATAAGTTACTTCATCTGTCACAGCACGGTTTCCTGCCAAGTAGATCTTGTGCTACATACTTACTGAGCTTTCTGGAAGATGTCTCTTCATCTATTGATTCTGGGTATGGCAACGATGTCATTTACCTTGACTTTTCAAAGGCCTTTGATAAAGTTCCATTAGGTAGGCTAATGGTTAAACTATGTACAGTAGGTTAGGTGTTCAGGGCAATTGTGCTGATTGGATAAATTTGTGGCATGGTAGATCTCAGTGAGTTGCTGTCAATGGTAACTTCTCTTCTTGGAAAGGAGTCACAAGTGGAGTACCACAGGGTTCTGTCCTTGGTCCACTTCTTTTCTTAATTTTCATCAATGATAGTGTATTGATAGCTCTCTTACAGTACATCTTGTTTAAGTAAGTTTGCAGATGATACTAAGCTTTATAGGAAGATTAGCAATTTGGATGATGCCTTACTGCTGCAGAAAGATCTGGATAGGTTATTTTCTTGGTCTCAGACTTGGCAAATGTCTTTTAATGCAGATAAGTGTAAGGTCCTTCATTTTGGTCCAGAAAGTTTTAGCTGTGATTATAACATGAATGGTTGTGTTTTATGTAACATCACTTTTAAGAAAGATCTGGGTTTTGTAAATACTGGGGATTTAAAGTCATCAAGGCAGTGTGCAGCATGCTGCTGCAAAGGCTAACAGAGTGCTTGGACTGATCAAGGCTTTGAGCCCCTTCTGTGAAAAGGACAAGTTTCTTTTAGAGCAAGTTCAGAGGAGAGACACTTGCCTTATACCTGAGGTGAGAAATTTACCTTATCATGCTATGTGTAGGTTTAAACATCTTGGGCTTACCATATTGGAGCTGAGGAGGATTAGGGGGGCATGCTCCAGGTTTACAAGTTTCTTTCTGAAAGAAATCCCCTTTTGTCTTGTAGTTATTTAAGGATTCAAAGTAATTAGACTCAGGTTCGTGGGCATTGTAAAAATCTGGAAAAGCCTTTTGCACGGCTTGACATAAGGAAGTTGTTTCTCCCATAAAGTTGTCAACGAGTGGAATTGTCTGCCAGATTGGGTAGTTAACTCCCTGTCAGTACACTGCTTTAAGGTTAACATTAATAAGTTCTTTCATGACTGTGGTAGAATCTGATTGTTTGGGGCTGTTGTATAGGTTTGGTGGTTTGGTTAGGGTTTGGACTTCAGGGCATCTTATGGGGCCTTGGCCATCCTTTGCCCTTCAACCTGTCATGTTACATAATATGGCATGGTGCCATTCTTACCCACACCACTTCTAAGTAAGTACACACTTTTTTTTCCTTCTAAACCATAGCCATTTCCTCTAGTCTATGATTCTAAACTAACAACTTTAGGTCTATAATGTTACATTCCTCCCCTAAAAAAACATTAGTTTCCTCCCTATAAATATAGGGGAGGAAACTAACATTTTTTTGGGGGGAGAAAATTAACAATTTATAGTGGAAGTTTTTGTGCGGGTCCATTGGTTTCCAGACCCGTTAGTTTCCTCTCCTACAAAAAGTTAGTCTCCTCCCTGAAACATTAGTTTCCTCCCCTATGTTAATTAAATTTCAAGTCAGGAAAATTTTGTTGTAACTGTTGAAAGTAAAGAATGTTAGCCTAGGCCTATGCCTACTAGGCCTATTTATAATTGCAAAACAGACATACTGTATTACTCAGAAAGGCCTTATTAAGTTGTGTATGCCTCAAATTTGGGCTAGGGCCTTTACAAATAGGCGTTGGCGTTGGCAGGATAAATCACCTGACTGCATACCCTACAGTATGGGCCCTACTGCAGGCTTTGGAATAAAAATTGTTGGCTAGGCTATATCATTGACAAACTTTCTGCCTCTGAATACTATAGTAATGTCAAAAAACTGGGATCTTGTTCCCAACTTAAGTTGTTTCCAACAACTTGGGGAGGAAACTAACGTTTTTAGGGGAGGAAACTATAAAGGGTCCAGAAACAGTAACGATAGCCACTAGCCCACTCGCTTTTGAGTAGCCTGTGCTAGCCTATGTGTAGCATGGTTATATAAAAGTTTTGCGCATTCCAGCACTATTTTATAAACGTCATAGTCAACTCACCCTTTGAGTCAAAAAACTTGTAACCAGGCCAAACTATCATTCGTTCGCTCTATTTTGATATGAAACATGCTTTAGTTAGATAGAAATTAAGAAAGTAACGGTTGATTGAAGTTGGGCTCTTTTGTCACAACTTCTTGCTGTTTTATGTCCCTAAGTTTCGCGCACCCTAAATTTTACTGATGGCGTCCTTTGTGGGAGTAAAATCAGATACTACATTTGTCAGACTTTGCCAAAAATTGTGTTTTGGCAATTTCTCAGTTTTTAAATGAGTTAAAACTGATTAAAAATGGGTTTTTGTTGATGAAGTTGATGTCTGTGTTCCATTCATGTTAGACTACAGGCCTGGTGAAATTTTTTCTTCGTTTATACCCCAAAAATAGAACCAAGTAACAGTGAAAACAGTATTAAACATCGTTAATGCCCAAGAAATAATTTACCAACATCAGTATTATAACAGATACATGTCCTAAGGACGGGATAAATGATTGGAATGTACAGCATGTCAATTGCACCCTGTAACACTAGTCAAATTTTAAGACAAATGTTTTTGACCCTTTGCCATAATAACTAAAAAAAAACTTTACATCACTCTGCTTCGCAAAACTGATACATAAAAACATGCACAACATGTTAATAAACAGACCATCAAAGTTTCCGGTTGTGATAAGATTGTGTGACCTAGAAAACAACAGATTTGTGACACTGCTTCTACAGCTTTTCAAAAAAATATCGTAGCAGAAAAGGAGGTAACATTTTCCAAATCCTGAATGACGTTATAGCAAAATTGAACTCAAAATGGATTTATTTTGATGAAAAATGTCACGTTTTTAATATTTAACCATCAAATGGCTAGGCTTTTGTGTTGCTACTGCGATATAGTGAAATTTGTGTGGTATCCTTTTTCTAGGGGTGCACGATATTTAAGGTCATTGACTATACTGTATAAATAAATAATGCTGAGACAATCTTTGGTTTTAAGTAATTAGCACTGATTCTTGGTAAGTACCTGCATGTGTCCCATAAGTAAAGTACCAAATTCCAAAATGCCTTTTACCTCATCTCTTAATTCAAATCTGCCTACACGTTCATTTACTTATGATGGCTAAGTGTAGTTTCGCGAAACTAGTACTTCCGTTAGGCTGAATCTAACTTCATTAGCATGACCTAAAATTCTTTTTTTCCACGTGGGTAGGAAAACAGGTATTTTTGTTAAAACTCATACTTACAATGGTTCCTTTGCGCCTTCTAAAACCTCATAAACGGCGTTGCCGACTTGATTTCCACACTGACCGACGAAAACAGGAACCGCGGACATTGTATCGACAAGTCCCACCTTTTCTGTATCGCATTTCTTCGGGAATTTGTAAGGAACGCCAATCAGTACCAGGCAATAACTTTCCAACAATTCTAATCAACAACCTTACAGCATGGCATGTCATAGCATGGCATGGAAATAGCATAGCGTAGCATTTAGCATAGCATAACGGACGGTGGGTTCCGTCCCAGCTGAAAAATGCCATCATCGGAACCCTTTAGCTTTGGCAAGCAGAACTTTACATCTCCATACAAGCACAAAACGTTTGTTTAGAGGTATACCCGAACGCCAACTTTTCATATATCATGACAGGACTCTGCTGTATGCTTGCGATTACCGGGTGCGTAAGGAATAAAACCCATTACGGCGATTGAGGGTTAGAAAATACATCAAAGCATAGAATTGTGACATTTTTTTTTTTCAAAAAAAGAAGAAGGAGAAAAAAAAAAAAAACGTTATGGACGGCAATAAAATGCCACTAAGCAAAAACCTCGCACACCAAAAACGCTCAGGAATTGTGGTGGACAAGTGCATTGAAGTTTACAAACCGTGGTTAATCAAAAATGGCCCCTGTAATTCTCTGCTTTCTCCCATCAACGAGCAGGAAGATTGTTTCCTTCAACAAGCCGAACAATTGATTTCCTCTGTTTTGCTTGTGCATGGGTAACTTCCGACTGCATTTGGTAATTGATGTTAAACCAGGGTAAGCCGTCAGAGTGCCTGATTCGCCGGGTATGTGGTTAAAGGAGTTCTAAAGCTACTGTCGTCGTAATGTGAGTCCTATGGTCTTTCGGAAATGTATAAAGGAAAATGTACTATTGCGAAAGTTGACCTCCCTAATTATTTGACACTCACATTGATACAATATAAAAGTATGAATTACTGCAAGAATTCAGTCAAAATTATTCTCAAAATGATAGCTTTGTAGGTAAAGATGGTATTTGTGTACACACGGTATATCTCTTTAGATTATCTGAAATGAAGCCAGTGCTATTGAAGTATGTTTTATACTGTCCAAAAGAGGCATCCGTAGAAAATCTTGTCTTTTCTTCTTTTCCACGCGCTTATTTCAACCACTTTTTGAACCTAATGTTAAATTACAATATGTTACTTTGCTTAGTTTCTATTTTAAAAAGGATAGTTTAATCTTTAATCAGAAAGGCTTTTCGCTCATACTTGGCTGTCTACAAGAGTAATTGGCGACCAAAGTCGTAAAATGATCACGTGTTAACACTGGAGAGAAAACCATGAGGAGTACTCGGGGACCACTGTTTTACACCGTGACATAAAATATCTTGCCTTCAAGGTGTTGCATCCACCTAGGCCAGCTTTAAAAGATACGTGTTAATAAGAAATTGTAGATGGAATTACTGAATTATAGTGACCTTAAGACAGGAGTTTTATAGAAAATGTTTATTCCAGTAAGTGAGATAAAACTATGACCTGGGTTGTTTTTGTTTGGGTGTTGGGGTACGTAAGGGCGACGACGATTCGAAAGGCTTTCCATGATCATTCTTTTCAAATATAACGCCAGACGTTCGATTATTCTGTGTTATTACCCATCCAACTATGAGTTTCGCAACACCAATTAATTACTTCATGATAAGAGAAATGTGTGTTTATGTTCTCAATATTCTTCTAAATGGGTAGACCACAAATATTTCAGCATTTACTTTATATTAGGTCGATGGTACAATTGTGAAATCAAATTTTATCCAGAGTGATGTAGTTTTAAAATCACGAGATAATATGCATTTTAGAGAAAAAGTAGTTTGTCAGACCTTCACTTTCCTTCATACGTAATGTCTTCTTTTGGGAATTGCCCTCGGTAATCCAAAAACAGATCTGAAAATGTGATAGGTTCGTTTTTTTTGCAAAATTCGTGTAATGCGTACAAAAAATACAGGTTCGAATTCCGTCTAAAACAGAAGATTGTGCTGTTCACAATCCTTTGACTGGCATGTAAAATAAAACGATACATAGAGGCATCCGTAGAAATTCAATGTTCTCGATTTGCCATACACACACTCAGTTTTGACAGCTTTTGGACCTAATGTTAATTTACAACGTAAGCATGTATACCAAAATTGTCAAATTCCTACCGTGAAAATGTACGACAAAATGATATCTCGATTTTTCGTGTTTTACAATAATCCCGCTGTAATTAATATTTTACACACCTTGGTTATACAAAGTTTGATTATACTGATACCTTCAATGGACTCATAATGAGCGAATTCGTTCAAAATTAATTGGTGAAATTAAATGCTTTTTAGTCGTTATATCTACGGTGCAGGATAATGCCATAACGCAACCAAGCATAAAGCACCACAAATCTTTTTTTGTTGTTTCGGGGATATTCGCCCATGAGTTTATCAGTATCGATCTGATCATGACGTAAATTTAAAACAGGAAGGTGCTTGGTGTATTTTTGGGTCAAATTAAATATTGAAACTGCTACCAGAAGACTGAAAAATGAAAAGAAAAAGTTCATTTTACCGAATAGATGTGTTGTATATATTTCTTTGCTCCGATATTGGACGGGGTGCTAATTCCCCTTCCCATTCCCCAAATAAAAAAGTTGGATGTAAAAAAATTGGAGAATTCCAGACGAGAGCTCTTGGAAAAGTAACTGTTCAAAAAAATCTGAAAGAAAGTTGAAGTCTCGAATATCTCCCCACTAACCGGGCCCAAATATCTTCAAGTCGCGCCTTTACCCGAGACACCGTCCCAGACATGCCCTCATAAATATGCATCTTAAAAACTGTTAGATGTAAAATCCTAAAAAAAATAAAAAATTATGCGACTGTTTCCGCTACTTATAAACTTCCTTTAGTTTCTATTTTAAAAAGGATATTTTAATCTTTAATGAGAAAAGCTTTTTGTTCATACTTGGCTGTCTACAAGAGTAATTGCGACCAAAGTCCCAAAATGATCACGTGTTAACACTGGAGAGAAAACCATGAGGAGTATTTGGGACGACTGATTTACACCCTGCCATAAAATATCTTGCCTTCAAGGTGTTGCATCCATCTGGGCCAGCTTTAAAAGGTACCGTACGTGTTAATAAGACTTTGTGGAGAGAAGTACTGAATTATAGTGACCTTAAGACAAGAGTTTTATAGAAAATGTTAATTCCAGTAAGTGAGATAAAACTATGACCTGGGTTATTTTTGTTTGGGTGTTGGGGTACGTAAGGGCGACGACGATTCGAAAGGCTTTCCATGATCATTCTTTTCAAATATAACGCCAGACGTTCGATTAATCTGTGTTATTACCCATCCAACTATGAGTTTCGCAACACCAATTAATTACTTTATGATAAGAGAAATGTGTGTTTATGTTCTCAATATTCTTCTAAATGGGTAGACCACAAATATTTCAGCATTTACTTTATATTAGGTCGATGGTACAATTGTGAAATCAAATTTTATCCAGAGTGATGTAGTTTTAAAATCACGAGATAATATGCATTTCAGAGAAAAAGTAGTTTGTCAGACCTTCACTTTCCTTCACACGTAATGTCTTCTTTTGGGAATTGCCCTCGGTAATCCAAAAACAGATCTGAAAATGTGATAGGTTCGTTTTTTTTTTTGCAAAATTCGTGTAATGCGTACAAAAAATACAGGTTCGAATTCCGTCTAAAACAGAAGATTGTGCTGTTCACAATCCTTTGACTGGCATGTAAAATAAAACGATACATAGAGGCATCCGTAGAAATTCAATGTCCTCGATTTGCCATACACACACTCAGTTTTGACAGCTTTTGGACCTAATGTTAATTTACAACGTAAGCATGTATACCAAAATTGTCAAATTCCTACCGTGAAAATGTACGACAAAATGATATCTCGATTTTTCGTGTTTTACAATAATCCCGCTGTAATTAATATTTTACACACCTTGGTTATACAAAGTTTGATTATACTGATACCTTCAATGGACTCATAATGAGCGAATTCGTTCAAAATTAATTGGTGAAATTAAATGCTTTTTAGTCGTTATATCTACGGTGCAGGATAATGCCATAACGCAACCAAGCATAAAGCACCACAAATCTTTTTTTGTTGTTTCGGGGATATTCGCCCATGAGTTTATCAGTATCGATCTGATCATGACGTAAATTTAAAACAGGAAGGTGCTTGGTGTATTTTTGGGTCAAATTAAATATTGAAACTGCTACCAGAAGACTGAAAAATGAAAAGAAAAAGTTCATTTTACCGAATAGATGTGTTGTATATATTTCTTTGCTCCGATATTGGACGGGGTGCTAATTCCCCTTCCCATTCCCCAAATAAAAAAGTTGGATGTAAAAATTGGAGAATTCCAGACGAGAGCTCTTGGAAAAGTAACTGTTCAAAAAAATCTGAAAGAAAGTTGAAGTCTCGAATATCTCCCCACTAACCGGGCCCAAATATCTTCAAGTCGCGCCTTTACCCGAGACACCGTCCCAGACATGCCCTCATAAATATGCATCTTAAAAACTGTTAGATGTAAAATCCTAAAAAAAATAAAAAATTATGCGACTGTTTCCGCTACTTATAAACTTCCTTTAGTTTCTATTTTAAAAAGGATATTTTAATCTTTAATGAGAAAAGCTTTTTGTTCATACTTGGCTGTCTACAAGAGTAATTGCGACCAAAGTCCCAAAATGATCACGTGTTAACACTGGAGAGAAAACCATGAGGAGTATTTGGGACGACTGATTTACACCCTGCCATAAAATATCTTGCCTTCAAGGTGTTGCATCCATCTGGGCCAGCTTTAAAAGGTACCGTACGTGTTAATAAGAGTTTGTGGAGAGAAGTACTGAATTATAGTGACCTTAAGACAAGAGTTTTATAGAAAATGTTTATTCCAGTAAGTGAGATAAAACTATGACCTGGGTTATTTTTGTTTGGGTGTTGGGGTACGTAAGGGCGACGACGATTCGAAAGGCTTTCCATGATCATTCTTTTCAAATATAACGCCAGACGTTCGATTAATCTGTGTTATTACCCATCCAACTATGAGTTTCGCAACACCAATTAATTACTTTATGATAAGAGAAATGTGTGTTTATGTTCTCAATATTCTTCTAAATGGGTAGACCACAAATATTTCAGCATTTACTTTATATTAGGTCGATGGTACAATTGTGAAATCAAATTTTATCCAGAGTGATGTAGTTTTAAAATCACGAGATAATATGCATTTCAGAGAAAAAGTAGTTTGTCAGACCTTCACTTTCCTTCATACGTAATGTCTTCTTTTGGGAATTGCCCTCGGTAATCCAAAAACAGATCTGAAAATGTGATAGGTTAGTTATTTTGCAAAATTCGTGTAATGCGTACAAAAAATACAGGTTCGAATTCCGTCTAAAACAGAAGATTGTGCTGTTCACAATCCTTTGACTGGCATGTAAAATAAAACGATACATAGAGGCATCCGTAGAAATTCAATGTCCTCGATTTGCCATACACACACTCAGTTTTGACAGCTTTTGGACCTAATGTTAATTTACAACGTAAGCATGTATACCAAAATTGTCAAATTCCTACCGTGAAAATGTACGACAAAATGATATCTCGATTTTTCGTGTTTTACAATAATCCCGCTGTAATTAATATTTTACACACCTTGGTTATACAAAGTTTGATTATACTGATACCTTCAATGGACTCATAATGAGCGAATTCGTTCAAAATTAATTGGTGAAATTAAATGCTTTTTAGTCGTTATATCTACGGTGCAGGATAATGCCATAACGCAACCAAACATAAAGCACCACAAATCTTTTTTTGTTGTTTCGGGGATATTCGCCCATGAGTTTATCAGTATCGATCTGATCATGACGTAAATTTAAAACAGGAAGGTGCTTGGTGTATTTTTGGGTCAAATTAAATATTGAAACTGCTACCAGAAGACTGAAAAATGAAAAGAAAAAGTTCATTTTACCGAATAGATGTGTTGTATATATTTCTTTGCTCCGATATTGGACGGGGTGCTAATTCCCCTTCCCATTCCCCAAATAAAAAAGTTGGATGTAAAAAAATTGGAGAATTCCAGACGAGAGCTCTTGGAAAAGTAACTGTTCAAAAAAATCTGAAAGAAAGTTGAAGTCTCGAATATCTCCCCACTAACCGGGCCCAAATATCTTCAAGTCGCGCCTTTACCCGAGACACCGTCCCAGACATGCCCTCATAAATATGCATCTTAAAAACTGTTAGATGTAAAATCCTAAAAAAAATAAAAAATTATGCGACTGTTTCCGCTACTTATAAACTTCCTTTAGTTTCTATTTTAAAAAGGATATTTTAATCTTTAATGAGAAAAGCTTTTTGTTCATACTTGGCTGTCTACAAGAGTAATTGCGACCAAAGTCCCAAAATGATCACGTGTTAACACTGGAGAGAAAACCATGAGGAGTATTTGGGACGACTGATTTACACCCTGCCATAAAATATCTTGCCTTCAAGGTGTTGCATCCATCTGGGCCAGCTTTAAAAGGTACCGTACGTGTTAATAAGAGTTTGTGGAGAGAAGTACTGAATTATAGTGACCTTAAGACAAGAGTTTTATAGAAAATGTTAATTCCAGTAAGTGAGATAAAACTATGACCTGGGTTATTTTTGTTTGGGTGTTGGGGTACGTAAGGGCGACGACGATTCGAAAGGCTTTCCATGATCATTCTTTTCAAATATAACGCCAGACGTTCGATTAATCTGTGTTATTACCCATCCAACTATGAGTTTCGCAACACCAATTAATTACTTTATGATAAGAGAAATGTGTGTTTATGTTCTCAATATTCTTCTAAATGGGTAGACCACAAATATTTCAGCATTTACTTTATATTAGGTCGATGGTACAATTGTGAAATCAAATTTTATCCAGAGTGATGTAGTTTTAAAATCACGAGATAATATGCATTTCAGAGAAAAAGTAGTTTGTCAGACCTTCACTTTCCTTCATACGTAATGTCTTCTTTTGGGAATTGCCCTCGGTAATCCAAAAACAGATCTGAAAATGTGATAGGTTCTTTTTTTTTTGGAAAATTCGTGTAATGCGTACAAAAAATACAGGTTCGAATTCCGTCTAAAACAGAAGATTGTGCTGTTCACAATCCTTTGACTGGCATGTAAAATAAAACGATACATAGAGGCATCCGTAGAAATTCAATGTCCTCGATTTGCCATACACACACTCAGTTTTGACAGCTTTTGGACCTAATGTTAATTTACAACGTAAGCATGTATACCAAAATTGTCAAATTCCTACCGTGAAAATGTACGACAAAATGATATCTCGATTTTTCGTGTTTTACAATAATCCCGCTGTAATTAATATTTTACACACCTTGGTTATACAAAGTTTGATTATACTGATACCTTCAATGGACTCATAATGAGCGAATTCGTTCAAAATTAATTGGTGAAATTAAATGCTTTTTAGTCGTTATATCTACGGTGCAGGATAATGCCATAACGCAACCAAACATAAAGCACCACAAATCTTTTTTTGTTGTTTCGGGGATATTCGCCCATGAGTTTATCAGTATCGATCTGATCATGACGTAAATTTAAAACAGGAAGGTGCTTGGTGTATTTTTGGGTCAAATTAAATATTGAAACTGCTACCAGAAGACTGAAAAATGAAAAGAAAAAGTTCATTTTACCGAATAGATGTGTTGTATATATTTCTTTGCTCCGATATTGAACGGGGTGCTAATTCCCCTTCCCATTCCCCAAATAAAAAAGTTGGATGTAAAAAAATTGGAGAATTCCAGACGAGAGCTCTTGGAAAAGTAACTGTTCAAAAAAATCTGAAAGAAAGTTGAAGTCTCGAATATCTCCCCACTAACCGGGCCCAAATATCTTCAAGTCGCGCCTTTACCCGAGACACCGTCCCAGACATGCCCTCATAAATATGCATCTTAAAAACTGTTAGATGTAAAATCCTAAAAAAAATAAAAAATTATGCGACTGTTTCCGCTACTTATAAAATTCCTTTAGTTTCTATTTTAAAAAGGATATTTTAATCTTTAATGAGAAAAGCTTTTTGTTCATACTTGGCTGTCTACAAGAGTAATTGCGACCAAAGTCCCAAAATGATCACGTGTTAACACTGGAGAGAAAACCATGAGGAGTATTTGGGACGACTGATTTACACCCTGCCATAAAATATCGTGCCTTCAAGGTGTTGCATCCATCTGGGCCAGCTTTAAAAGGTACCGTACGTGTTAATAAGAGTTTGTGGAGAGAAATACTGAATTATAGTGACCTTAAGACAAGAGTTTTATAGAAAATGTTTATCCCAGTAAGTGAGATAAAACTATGACCTGGGTTATTTTTGTTTGGGTGTTGGGGTACGTAAGGGCGACGACGATTCGAAAGGCTTTCCATGATCATTCTTTTCAAATATAACGCCAGACGTTCGATTAATCTGTGTTATTACCCATCCAACTATGAGTTTCGCAACACCAATTAATTACTTTATGATAAGAGAAATGTGTGTTTATGTTCTCAATATTCTTCTAAATGGGTAGACCACAAATATTTCAGCATTTACTTTATATTAGGTCAATGGTACAATTGTGAAATCAAATTTTATCCAGAGTGATGTAGTTTTAAAATCACGAGATAATATGCATTTCAGAGAAAAAGTAGTTTGTCAGACCTTCACTTTCCTTCATACGTAATGTCTTCTTTTGGGAATTGCCCTCGGTAATCCAAAAACAGATCTGAAAATGTGATAGGTTCGTTTTTTTTTTTTTGCAAAATTCGTGTAATGCGTACAAAAAATACAGGTTCGAATTCCGTCTAAAACAGAAGATTGTGCTGTTCACAATCCTTTGACTGGCATGTAAAATAAAACGATACATAGAGGCATCCGTAGAAATTCAATGTCCTCGATTTGCCATACACACACTCAGTTTTGACAGCTTTTGGACCTAATGTTAATTTACAACGTAAGCATGTATACCAAAATTGTCAAATTCCTACCGTGAAAATGTACGACAAAATGATATCTCGATTTTTCGTGTTTTACAATAATCCCGCTGTAATTAATATTTTACACACCTTGGTTATACAAAGTTTGATTATACTGATACCTTCAATGGACTCATAATGAGCGAATTCGTTCAAAATTAATTGGTGAAATTAAATGCTTTTTAGTCGTTATATCTACGGTGCAGGATAATGCCATAACGCAACCAAACATAAAGCACCACAAATCTTTTTTGTTGTTTCGGGGATATTCGCCCATGAGTTTATCAGTATCGATCTGATCATGACGTAAATTTAAAACAGGAAGGTGCTTGGTGTATTTTTGGGTCAAATTAAATATTGAAACTGCTACCAGAAGACTGAAAAATGAAAAGAAAAAGTTCATTTTACCGAATAGATGTGTTGTATATATTTCTTTGCTCCGATATTGAACGGGGTGCTAATTCCCTTCCCATTCCCCAAATAAAAAAGTTGGATGTAAAAAATTGGAGAATTCCAGACGAGAGCTCTTGGAAAAGTAACTGTTCAAAAAAATCTGAAAGAAAGTTGAAGTCTCGAATATCTCCCCACTAACCGGGCCCAAATATCTTCAAGTCGCGCCTTTACCCGAGACACCGTCCCAGACATGCCCTCATAAATATGCATCTTAAAAACTGTTAGATGTAAAATCCTAAAAAAAATAAAAAATTATGCGACTGTTTCCGCTACTTATAAAATTCCTTTAGTTTCTATTTTAAAAAGGATATTTTAATCTTTAATGAGAAAAGCTTTTTGTTCATACTTGGCTGTCTACAAGAGTAATTGCGACCAAAGTCCCAAAATGATCACGTGTTAACACTGGAGAGAAAACCATGAGGAGTATTTGGGACGACTGATTTACACCCTGCCATAAAATATCGTGCCTTCAAGGTGTTGCATCCATCTGGGCCAGCTTTAAAAGGTACCGTACGTGTTAATAAGAGTTTGTGGAGAGAAATACTGAATTATAGTGACCTTAAGACAAGAGTTTTATAGAAAATGTTTATCCCAGTAAGTGAGATAAAACTATGACCTGGGTTATTTTTGTTTGGGTGTTGGGGTACGTAAGGGCGACGACGATTCGAAAGGCTTTCCATGATCATTCTTTTCAAATATAACGCCAGACGTTCGATTAATCTGTGTTATTACCCATCCAACTATGAGTTTCGCAACACCAATTAATTACTTTATGATAAGAGAAATGTGTGTTTATGTTCTCAATATTCTTCTAAATGGGTAGACCACAAATATTTCAGCATTTACTTTATATTAGGTCAATGGTACAATTGTGAAATCAAATTTTATCCAGAGTGATGTAGTTTTAAAATCACGAGATAATATGCATTTCAGAGAAAAAGTAGTTTGTCAGACCTTCACTTTCCTTCATACGTAATGTCTTCTTTTGGGAATTGCCCTCGGTAATCCAAAAACAGATCTGAAAATGTGATAGGTTCGTTTTTTTTTTTGCAAAATTCGTGTAATGCGTACAAAAAATACAGGTTCGAATTCCGTCTAAAACAGAAGATTGTGCTGTTCACAATCCTTTGACTGGCATGTAAAATAAAACGATACATAGAGGCATCCGTAGAAATTCAATGTCCTCGATTTGCCATACACACACTCAGTTTTGACAGCTTTTGGACCTAATGTTAATTTACAACGTAAGCATGTATACCAAAATTGTCAAATTCCTACCGTGAAAATGTACGACAAAATGATATCTCGATTTTTCGTGTTTTACAATAATCCCGCTGTAATTAATATTTTACACACCTTGGTTATACAAAGTTTGATTATACTGATACCTTCAATGGACTCATAATGAGCGAATTCGTTCAAAATTAATTGGTGAAATTAAATGCTTTTTAGTCGTTATATCTACGGTGCAGGATAATGCCATAACGCAACCAAACATAAAGCACCACAAATCTGTTTTTGTTGTTTCGGGGATATTCGCCCATGAGTTTATCAGTATCGATCTGATCATGACGTAAATTTAAAACAGGAAGGTGCTTGGTGTATTTTTGGGTCAAATTAAATATTGAAACTGCTACCAGAAGACTGAAAAATGAAAAGAAAAAGTTCATTTTACCGAATAGATGTGTTGTATATATTTCTTTGCTCCGATATTGAACGGGGTGCTAATTCCCCTTCCCATTCCCCAAATAAAAAAGTTGGATGTAAAAATTGGAGAATTCCAGACGAGAGCTCTTGGAAAAGTAACTGTTCAAAAAAATCTGAAAGAAAGTTGAAGTCTCGAATATCTCCCCACTAACCGGGCCCAAATATCTTCAAGTCGCGCCTTTACCCGAGACACCGTCCCAGACATGCCCTCATAAATATGCATCTTAAAAACTGTTAGATGTAAAATCCTAAAAAAAATAAAAAATTATGCGACTGTTTCCGCTACTTATAAAATTCCTTTAGTTTCTATTTTAAAAAGGATATTTTAATCTTTAATGAGAAAAGCTTTTTGTTCATACTTGGCTGTCTACAAGAGTAATTGCGACCAAAGTCCCAAAATGATCACGTGTTAACACTGGAGAGAAAACCATGAGGAGTATTTGGGACGACTGATTTACACCCTGCCATAAAATATCGTGCCTTCAAGGTGTTGCATCCATCTGGGCCAGCTTTAAAAGGTACCGTACGTGTTAATAAGAGTTTGTGGAGAGAAATACTGAATTATAGTGACCTTAAGACAAGAGTTTTATAGAAAATGTTTATCCCAGTAAGTGAGATAAAACTATGACCTGGGTTATTTTTGTTTGGGTGTTGGGGTACGTAAGGGCGACGACGATTCGAAAGGCTTTCCATGATCATTCTTTTCAAATATAACGCCAGACGTTCGATTAATCTGTGTTATTACCCATCCAACTATGAGTTTCGCAACACCAATTAATTACTTTATGATAAGAGAAATGTGTGTTTATGTTCTCAATATTCTTCTAAATGGGTAGACCACAAATATTTCAGCATTTACTTTATATTAGGTCAATGGTACAATTGTGAAATCAAATTTTATCCAGAGTGATGTAGTTTTAAAATCACGAGATAATATGCATTTCAGAGAAAAAGTAGTTTGTCAGACCTTCACTTTCCTTCATACGTAATGTCTTCTTTTGGGAATTGCCCTCGGTAATCCAAAAACAGATCTGAAAATGTGATAGGTTCGTTTTTTTTTTTTGCAAAATTCGTGTAATGCGTACAAAAAATACAGGTTCGAATTCCGTCTAAAACAGAAGATTGTGCTGTTCACAATCCTTTGACTGGCATGTAAAATAAAACGATACATAGAGGCATCCGTAGAAATTCAATGTCCTCGATTTGCCATACACACACTCAGTTTTGACAGCTTTTGGACCTAATGTTAATTTACAACGTAAGCATGTATACCAAAATTGTCAAATTCCTACCGTGAAAATGTACGACAAAATGATATCTCGATTTTTCGTGTTTTACAATAATCCCGCTGTAATTAATATTTTACACACCTTGGTTATACAAAGTTTGATTATACTGATACCTTCAATGGACTCATAATGAGCGAATTCGTTCAAAATTAATTGGTGAAATTAAATGCTTTTTAGTCGTTATATCTACGGTGCAGGATAATGCCATAACGCAACCAAACATAAAGCACCACAAATCTTTTTTGTTGTTTCGGGGATATTCGCCCATGAGTTTATCAGTATCGATCTGATCATGACGTAAATTTAAAACAGGAAGGTGCTTGGTGTATTTTTGGGTCAAATTAAATATTGAAACTGCTACCAGAAGACTGAAAAATGAAAAGAAAAAGTTCATTTTACCGAATAGATGTGTTGTATATATTTCTTTGCTCCGATATTGAACGGGGTGCTAATTCCCTTCCCATTCCCCAAATAAAAAAGTTGGATGTAAAAATTGGAGAATTCCAGACGAGAGCTCTTGGAAAAGTAACTGTTCAAAAAAATCTGAAAGAAAGTTGAAGTCTCGAATATCTCCCCACTAACCGGGCCCAAATATCTTCAAGTCGCGCCTTTACCCGAGACACCGTCCCAGACATGCCCTCATAAATATGCATCTTAAAAACTGTTAGATGTAAAATCCTAAAAAAAATAAAAAATTATGCGACTGTTTCCGCTACTTATAAAATTCCTTTAGTTTCTATTTTAAAAAGGATATTTTAATCTTTAATGAGAAAAGCTTTTTGTTCATACTTGGCTGTCTACAAGAGTAATTGCGACCAAAGTCCCAAAATGATCACGTGTTAACACTGGAGAGAAAACCATGAGGAGTATTTGGGACGACTGATTTACACCCTGCCATAAAATATCTTGCCTTCAAGGTGTTGCATCCATCTGGGCCAGCTTTAAAAGGTACCGTACGTGTTAATAAGAGTTTGTGGAGAGAAATACTGAATTATAGTGACCTTAAGACAAGAGTTTTATAGAAAATGTTTATCCCAGTAAGTGAGATAAAACTATGACCTGGGTTATTTTTGTTTGGGTGTTGGGGTACGTAAGGGCGACGACGATTCGAAAGGCTTTCCATGATCATTCTTTTCAAATATAACGCCAGACGTTCGATTAATCTGTGTTATTACCCATCCAACTATGAGTTTCGCAACACCAATTAATTACTTTATGATAAGAGAAATGTGTGTTTATGTTCTCAATATTCTTCTAAATGGGTAGACCACAAATATTTCAGCATTTACTTTATATTAGGTCAATGGTACAATTGTGAAATCAAATTTTATCCAGAGTGATGTAGTTTTAAAATCACGAGATAATATGCATTTCAGAGAAAAAGTAGTTTGTCAGACCTTCACTTTCCTTCATACGTAATGTCTTCTTTTGGGAATTGCCCTCGGTAATCCAAAAACAGATCTGAAAATGTGATAGGTTAGTTCTTTTTTGCAAAATTCGTGTAATGCGTACAAAAAATACAGGTTCGAATTCCGTCTAAAACAGAAGATTGTGCTGTTCACAATCCTTTGACTGGCATGTAAAATAAAACGATACATAGAGGCATCCGTAGAAATTCAATGTCCTCGATTTGCCATACACACACTCAGTTTTGACAGCTTTTGGACCTAATGTTAATTTACAACGTAAGCATGTATACCAAAATTGTCAAATTCCTACCGTGAAAATGTACGACAAAATGATATCTCGATTTTTCGTGTTTTACAATAATCCCGCTGTAATTAATATTTTACACACCTTGGTTATACAAAGTTTGATTATACTGATACCTTCAATGGACTCATAATGAGCGAATTCGTTCAAAATTAATTGGTGAAATTAAATGCTTTTTAGTCGTTATATCTACGGTGCAGGATAATGCCATAACGCAACCAAACATAAAGCACCACAAATCTTTTTTGTTGTTTCGGGGATATTCGCCCATGAGTTTATCAGTATCGATCTGATCATGACGTAAATTTAAAACAGGAAGGTGCTTGGTGTATTTTTGGGTCAAATTAAATATTGAAACTGCTACCAGAAGACTGAAAAATGAAAAGAAAAAGTTCATTTTACCGAATAGATGTGTTGTATATATTTCTTTGCTCCGATATTGAACGGGGTGCTAATTCCCCTTCCCATTCCCCAAATAAAAAAGTTGGATGTAAAAAATTGGAGAATTCCAGACGAGAGCTCTTGGAAAAGTAACTGTTCAAAAAAATCTGAAAGAAAGTTGAAGTCTCGAATATCTCCCCACTAACCGGGCCCAAATATCTTCAAGTCGCGCCTTTACCCGAGACACCGTCCCAGACATGCCCTCATAAATATGCATCTTAAAAACTGTTAGATGTAAAATCCTAAAAAAAATAAAAAATTATGCGACTGTTTCCGCTACTTATAAACTTCCTTTAGTTTCTATTTTAAAAAGGATATTTTAATCTTTAATGAGAAAAGCTTTTTGTTCATACTTGGCTGTCTACAAGAGTAATTGCGACCAAAGTCCCAAAATGATCACGTGTTAACACTGGAGAGAAAACCATGAGGAGTATTTGGGACGACTGATTTACACCCTGCCATAAAATATCTTGCCTTCAAGGTGTTGCATCCATCTGGGCCAGCTTTAAAAGGTACCGTACGTGTTAATAAGAGTTTGTGGAGAGAAATACTGAATTATAGTGACCTTAAGACAAGAGTTTTATAGAAAATGTTTATCCCAGTAAGTGAGATAAAACTATGACCTGGGTTATTTTTGTTTGGGTGTTGGGGTACGTAAGGGCGACGACGATTCGAAAGGCTTTCCATGATCATTCTTTTCAAATATAACGCCAGACGTTCGATTAATCTGTGTTATTACCCATCCAACTATGAGTTTCGCAACACCAATTAATTACTTTATGATAAGAGAAATGTGTGTTTATGTTCTCAATATTCTTCTAAATGGGTAGACCACAAATATTTCAGCATTTACTTTATATTAGGTCAATGGTACAATTGTGAAATCAAATTTTATCCAGAGTGATGTAGTTTTAAAATCACGAGATAATATGCATTTCAGAGAAAAAGTAGTTTGTCAGACCTTCACTTTCCTTCATACGTAATGTCTTCTTTTGGGAATTGCCCTCGGTAATCCAAAAACAGATCTGAAAATGTGATAGGTTCGTTTTTTTTTTTGCAAAATTCGTGTAATGCGTACAAAAAATACAGGTTCGAATTCCGTCTAAAACAGAAGATTGTGCTGTTCACAATCCTTTGACTGGCATGTAAAATAAAACGATACATAGAGGCATCCGTAGAAATTCAATGTCCTCGATTTGCCATACACACACTCAGTTTTGACAGCTTTTGGACCTAATGTTAATTTACAACGTAAGCATGTATACCAAAATTGTCAAATTCCTACCGTGAAAATGTACGACAAAATGATATCTCGATTTTTCGTGTTTTACAATAATCCCGCTGTAATTAATATTTTACACACCTTGGTTATACAAAGTTTGATTATACTGATACCTTCAATGGACTCATAATGAGCGAATTCGTTCAAAATTAATTGGTGAAATTAAATGCTTTTTAGTCGTTATATCTACGGTGCAGGATAATGCCATAACGCAACCAAACATAAAGCACCACAAATCTTTTTTTGTTGTTTCGGGGATATTCGCCCATGAGTTTATCAGTATCGATCTGATCATGACGTAAATTTAAAACAGGAAGGTGCTTGGTGTATTTTTGGGTCAAATTAAATATTGAAACTGCTACCAGAAGACTGAAAAATGAAAAGAAAAAGTTCATTTTACCGAATAGATGTGTTGTATATATTTCTTTGCTCCGATATTGAACGGGGTGCTAATTCCCCTTCCCATTCCCCAAATAAAAAAGTTGGATGTAAAAATTGGAGAATTCCAGACGAGAGCTCTTGGAAAAGTAACTGTTCAAAAAAATCTGAAAGAAAGTTGAAGTCTCGAATATCTCCCCACTAACCGGGCCCAAATATCTTCAAGTCGCGCCTTTACCCGAGACACCGTCCCAGACATGCCCTCATAAATATGCATCTTAAAAACTGTTAGATGTAAAATCCTAAAAAAAATAAAAAATTATGCGACTGTTTCCGCTACTTATAAAATTCCTTTAGTTTCTATTTTAAAAAGGATATTTTAATCTTTAATGAGAAAAGCTTTTTGTTCATACTTGGCTGTCTACAAGAGTAATTGCGACCAAAGTCCCAAAATGATCACGTGTTAACACTGGAGAGAAAACCATGAGGAGTATTTGGGACGACTGATTTACACCCTGCCATAAAATATCGTGCCTTCAAGGTGTTGCATCCATCTGGGCCAGCTTTAAAAGGTACCGTACGTGTTAATAAGAGTTTGTGGAGAGAAATACTGAATTATAGTGACCTTAAGACAAGAGTTTTATAGAAAATGTTTATCCCAGTAAGTGAGATAAAACTATGACCTGGGTTATTTTTGTTTGGGTGTTGGGGTACGTAAGGGCGACGACGATTCGAAAGGCTTTCCATGATCATTCTTTTCAAATATAACGCCAGACGTTCGATTAATCTGTGTTATTACCCATCCAACTATGAGTTTCGCAACACCAATTAATTACTTTATGATAAGAGAAATGTGTGTTTATGTTCTCAATATTCTTCTAAATGGGTAGACCACAAATATTTCAGCATTTACTTTATATTAGGTCAATGGTACAATTGTGAAATCAAATTTTATCCAGAGTGATGTAGTTTTAAAATCACGAGATAATATGCATTTCAGAGAAAAAGTAGTTTGTCAGACCTTCACTTTCCTTCATACGTAATGTCTTCTTTTGGGAATTGCCCTCGGTAATCCAAAAACAGATCTGAAAATGTGATAGGTTCGTTTTTTTTTTTTGCAAAATTCGTGTAATGCGTACAAAAAATACAGGTTCGAATTCCGTCTAAAACAGAAGATTGTGCTGTTCACAATCCTTTGACTGGCATGTAAAATAAAACGATACATAGAGGCATCCGTAGAAATTCAATGTCCTCGATTTGCCATACACACACTCAGTTTTGACAGCTTTTGGACCTAATGTTAATTTACAACGTAAGCATGTATACCAAAATTGTCAAATTCCTACCGTGAAAATGTACGACAAAATGATATCTCGATTTTTCGTGTTTTACAATAATCCCGCTGTAATTAATATTTTACACACCTTGGTTATACAAAGTTTGATTATACTGATACCTTCAATGGACTCATAATGAGCGAATTCGTTCAAAATTAATTGGTGAAATTAAATGCTTTTTAGTCGTTATATCTACGGTGCAGGATAATGCCATAACGCAACCAAACATAAAGCACCACAAATCTTTTTTGTTGTTTCGGGGATATTCGCCCATGAGTTTATCAGTATCGATCTGATCATGACGTAAATTTAAAACAGGAAGGTGCTTGGTGTATTTTTGGGTCAAATTAAATATTGAAACTGCTACCAGAAGACTGAAAAATGAAAAGAAAAAGTTCATTTTACCGAATAGATGTGTTGTATATATTTCTTTGCTCCGATATTGAACGGGGTGCTAATTCCCCTTCCCATTCCCCAAATAAAAAAGTTGGATGTAAAAATTGGAGAATTCCAGACGAGAGCTCTTGGAAAAGTAACTGTTCAAAAAAATCTGAAAGAAAGTTGAAGTCTCGAATATCTCCCCACTAACCGGGCCCAAATATCTTCAAGTCGCGCCTTTACCCGAGACACCGTCCCAGACATGCCCTCATAAATATGCATCTTAAAAACTGTTAGATGTAAAATCCTAAAAAAAATAAAAAATTATGCGACTGTTTCCGCTACTTATAAAATTCCTTTAGTTTCTATTTTAAAAAGGATATTTTAATCTTTAATGAGAAAAGCTTTTTGTTCATACTTGGCTGTCTACAAGAGTAATTGCGACCAAAGTCCCAAAATGATCACGTGTTAACACTGGAGAGAAAACCATGAGGAGTATTTGGGACGACTGATTTACACCCTGCCATAAAATATCGTGCCTTCAAGGTGTTGCATCCATCTGGGCCAGCTTTAAAAGGTACCGTACGTGTTAATAAGAGTTTGTGGAGAGAAATACTGAATTATAGTGACCTTAAGACAAGAGTTTTATAGAAAATGTTTATCCCAGTAAGTGAGATAAAACTATGACCTGGGTTATTTTTGTTTGGGTGTTGGGGTACGTAAGGGCGACGACGATTCGAAAGGCTTTCCATGATCATTCTTTTCAAATATAACGCCAGACGTTCGATTAATCTGTGTTATTACCCATCCAACTATGAGTTTCGCAACACCAATTAATTACTTCATGATAAGAGAAATGTGTGTTTATGTTCTCAATATTCTTCTAAATGGGTAGACCACAAATATTTCAGCATTTACTTTATATTAGGTCAATGGTACAATTGTGAAATCAAATTTTATCCAGAGTGATGTAGTTTTAAAATCACGAGATAATATGCATTTCAGAGAAAAAGTAGTTTGTCAGACCTTCACTTTCCTTCATACGTAATGTCTTCTTTTGGGAATTGCCCTCGGTAATCCAAAAACAGATCTGAAAATGTGATAGGTTCGTTTTTTTTTTTTGCAAAATTCGTGTAATGCGTACAAAAAATACAGGTTCGAATTCCGTCTAAAACAGAAGATTGTGCTGTTCACAATCCTTTGACTGGCATGTAAAATAAAACGATACATAGAGGCATCCGTAGAAATTCAATGTCCTCGATTTGCCATACACACACTCAGTTTTGACAGCTTTTGGACCTAATGTTAATTTACAACGTAAGCATGTATACCAAAATTGTCAAATTCCTACCGTGAAAATGTACGACAAAATGATATCTCGATTTTTCGTGTTTTACAATAATCCCGCTGTAATTAATATTTTACACACCTTGGTTATACAAAGTTTGATTATACTGATACCTTCAATGGACTCATAATGAGCGAATTCGTTCAAAATTAATTGGTGAAATTAAATGCTTTTTAGTCGTTATATCTACGGTGCAGGATAATGCCATAACGCAACCAAGCATAAAGCACCACAAATCTTTTTTTGTTGTTTCGGGGATATTCGCCCATGAGTTTATCAGTATCGATCTGATCATGACGTAAATTTAAAACAGGAAGGTGCTTGGTGTATTTTTGGGTCAAATTAAATATTGAAACTGCTACCAGAAGACTGAAAAATGAAAAGAAAAAGTTCATTTTACCGAATAGATGTGTTGTATATATTTCTTTGCTCCGATATTGAACGGGGTGCTAATTCCCCTTCCCATTCCCCAAATAAAAAAGTTGGATGTAAAAAAATTGGAGAATTCCAGACGAGAGCTCTTGGAAAAGTAACTGTTCAAAAAATCTGAAAGAAAGTTGAAGTCTCGAATATCTCCCCACTAACCGGGCCCAAATATCTTCAAGTCGCGCCTTTACCCGAGACACCGTCCCAGACATGCCCTCATAAATATGCATCTTAAAAACTGTTAGATGTAAAATCCTAAAAAAAATAAAAAATTATGCGACTGTTTCCGCTACTTATAAAATTCCTTTAGTTTCTATTTTAAAAAGGATATTTTAATCTTTAATGAGAAAAGCTTTTTGTTCATACTTGGCTGTCTACAAGAGTAATTGCGACCAAAGTCCCAAAATGATCACGTGTTAACACTGGAGAGAAAACCATGAGGAGTATTTGGGACGACTGATTTACACCCTGCCATAAAATATCGTGCCTTCAAGGTGTTGCATCCATCTGGGCCAGCTTTAAAAGGTACCGTACGTGTTAATAAGAGTTTGTGGAGAGAAATACTGAATTATAGTGACCTTAAGACAAGAGTTTTATAGAAAATGTTTATCCCAGTAAGTGAGATAAAACTATGACCTGGGTTATTTTTGTTTGGGTGTTGGGGTACGTAAGGGCGACGACGATTCGAAAGGCTTTCCATGATCATTCTTTTCAAATATAACGCCAGACGTTCGATTAATCTGTGTTATTACCCATCCAACTATGAGTTTCGCAACACCAATTAATTACTTCATGATAAGAGAAATGTGTGTTTATGTTCTCAATATTCTTCTAAATGGGTAGACCACAAATATTTCAGCATTTACTTTATATTAGGTCAATGGTACAATTGTGAAATCAAATTTTATCCAGAGTGATGTAGTTTTAAAATCACGAGATAATATGCATTTCAGAGAAAAAGTAGTTTGTCAGACCTTCACTTTCCTTCATACGTAATGTCTTCTTTTGGGAATTGCCCTCGGTAATCCAAAAACAGATCTGAAAATGTGATAGGTTCGTTTTTTTTTTTGCAAAATTCGTGTAATGCGTACAAAAAATACAGGTTCGAATTCCGTCTAAAACAGAAGATTGTGCTGTTCACAATCCTTTGACTGGCATGTAAAATAAAACGATACATAGAGGCATCCGTAGAAATTCAATGTCCTCGATTTGCCATACACACACTCAGTTTTGACAGCTTTTGGACCTAATGTTAATTTACAACGTAAGCATGTATACCAAAATTGTCAAATTCCTACCGTGAAAATGTACGACAAAATGATATCTCGATTTTTCGTGTTTTACAATAATCCCGCTGTAATTAATATTTTACACACCTTGGTTATACAAAGTTTGATTATACTGATACCTTCAATGGACTCATAATGAGCGAATTCGTTCAAAATTAATTGGTGAAATTAAATGCTTTTTAGTCGTTATATCTACGGTGCAGGATAATGCCATAACGCAACCAAGCATAAAGCACCACAAATCTTTTTTTGTTGTTTCGGGGATATTCGCCCATGAGTTTATCAGTATCGATCTGATCATGACGTAAATTTAAAACAGGAAGGTGCTTGGTGTATTTTTGGGTCAAATTAAATATTGAAACTGCTACCAGAAGACTGAAAAATGAAAAGAAAAAGTTCATTTTACCGAATAGATGTGTTGTATATATTTCTTTGCTCCGATATTGAACGGGGTGCTAATTCCCTTCCCATTCCCCAAATAAAAAAGTTGGATGTAAAAATTGGAGAATTCCAGACGAGAGCTCTTGGAAAAGTAACTGTTCAAAAAAATCTGAAAGAAAGTTGAAGTCTCGAATATCTCCCCACTAACCGGGCCCAAATATCTTCAAGTCGCGCCTTTACCCGAGACACCGTCCCAGACATGCCCTCATAAATATGCATCTTAAAAACTGTTAGATGTAAAATCCTAAAAAAAATAAAAAATTATGCGACTGTTTCCGCTACTTATAAAATTCCTTTAGTTTCTATTTTAAAAAGGATATTTTAATCTTTAATGAGAAAAGCTTTTTGTTCATACTTGGCTGTCTACAAGAGTAATTGCGACCAAAGTCCCAAAATGATCACGTGTTAACACTGGAGAGAAAACCATGAGGAGTATTTGGGACGACTGATTTACACCCTGCCATAAAATATCGTGCCTTCAAGGTGTTGCATCCATCTGGGCCAGCTTTAAAAGGTACCGTACGTGTTAATAAGAGTTTGTGGAGAGAAATACTGAATTATAGTGACCTTAAGACAAGAGTTTTATAGAAAATGTTTATCCCAGTAAGTGAGATAAAACTATGACCTGGGTTATTTTTGTTTGGGTGTTGGGGTACGTAAGGGCGACGACGATTCGAAAGGCTTTCCATGATCATTCTTTTCAAATATAACGCCAGACGTTCGATTAATCTGTGTTATTACCCATCCAACTATGAGTTTCGCAACACCAATTAATTACTTCATGATAAGAGAAATGTGTGTTTATGTTCTCAATATTCTTCTAAATGGGTAGACCACAAATATTTCAGCATTTACTTTATATTAGGTCAATGGTACAATTGTGAAATCAAATTTTATCCAGAGTGATGTAGTTTTAAAATCACGAGATAATATGCATTTCAGAGAAAAAGTAGTTTGTCAGACCTTCACTTTCCTTCATACGTAATGTCTTCTTTTGGGAATTGCCCTCGGTAATCCAAAAACAGATCTGAAAATGTGATAGGTTCGTTTTTTTTTTTTGCAAAATTCGTGTAATGCGTACAAAAAATACAGGTTCGAATTCCGTCTAAAACAGAAGATTGTGCTGTTCACAATCCTTTGACTGGCATGTAAAATAAAACGATACATAGAGGCATCCGTAGAAATTCAATGTCCTCGATTTGCCATACACACACTCAGTTTTGACAGCTTTTGGACCTAATGTTAATTTACAACGTAAGCATGTATACCAAAATTGTCAAATTCCTACCGTGAAAATGTACGACAAAATGATATCTCGATTTTTCGTGTTTTACAATAATCCCGCTGTAATTAATATTTTACACACCTTGGTTATACAAAGTTTGATTATACTGATACCTTCAATGGACTCATAATGAGCGAATTCGTTCAAAATTAATTGGTGAAATTAAATGCTTTTTAGTCGTTATATCTACGGTGCAGGATAATGCCATAACGCAACCAAACATAAAGCACCACAAATCTTTTTTTGTTGTTTCGGGGATATTCGCCCATGAGTTTATCAGTATCGATCTGATCATGACGTAAATTTAAAACAGGAAGGTGCTTGGTGTATTTTTGGGTCAAATTAAATATTGAAACTGCTACCAGAAGACTGAAAAATGAAAAGAAAAAGTTCATTTTACCGAATAGATGTGTTGTATATATTTCTTTGCTCCGATATTGAACGGGGTGCTAATTCCCCTTCCCATTCCCCAAATAAAAAAGTTGGATGTAAAAAAATTGGAGAATTCCAGACGAGAGCTCTTGGAAAAGTAACTGTTCAAAAAAATCTGAAAGAAAGTTGAAGTCTCGAATATCTCCCCACTAACCGGGCCCAAATATCTTCAAGTCGCGCCTTTACCCGAGACACCGTCCCAGACATGCCCTCATAAATATGCATCTTAAAAACTGTTAGATGTAAAATCCTAAAAAAAATAAAAAATTATGCGACTGTTTCCGCTACTTATAAACTTCCTTTAGTTTCTATTTTAAAAAGGATATTTTAATCTTTAATGAGAAAAGCTTTTTGTTCATACTTGGCTGTCTACAAGAGTAATTGCGACCAAAGTCCCAAAATGATCACGTGTTAACACTGGAGAGAAAACCATGAGGAGTATTTGGGACGACTGATTTACACCCTGCCATAAAATATCTTGCCTTCAAGGTGTTGCATCCATCTGGGCCAGCTTTAAAAGGTACCGTACGTGTTAATAAGAGTTTGTGGAGAGAAATACTGAATTATAGTGACCTTAAGACAAGAGTTTTATAGAAAATGTTTATCCCAGTAAGTGAGATAAAACTATGACCTGGGTTATTTTTGTTTGGGTGTTGGGGTACGTAAGGGCGACGACGATTCGAAAGGCTTTCCATGATCATTCTTTTCAAATATAACGCCAGACGTTCGATTAATCTGTGTTATTACCCATCCAACTATGAGTTTCGCAACACCAATTAATTACTTCATGATAAGAGAAATGTGTGTTTATGTTCTCAATATTCTTCTAAATGGGTAGACCACAAATATTTCAGCATTTACTTTATATTAGGTCAATGGTACAATTGTGAAATCAAATTTTATCCAGAGTGATGTAGTTTTAAAATCACGAGATAATATGCATTTCAGAGAAAAAGTAGTTTGTCAGACCTTCACTTTCCTTCATACGTAATGTCTTCTTTTGGGAATTGCCCTCGGTAATCCAAAAACAGATCTGAAAATGTGATAGGTTCGTTTTTTTTTTTTTGCAAAATTCGTGTAATGCGTACAAAAAATACAGGTTCGAATTCCGTCTAAAACAGAAGATTGTGCTGTTCACAATCCTTTGACTGGCATGTAAAATAAAACGATACATAGAGGCATCCGTAGAAATTCAATGTCCTCGATTTGCCATACACACACTCAGTTTTGACAGCTTTTGGACCTAATGTTAATTTACAACGTAAGCATGTATACCAAAATTGTCAAATTCCTACCGTGAAAATGTACGACAAAATGATATCTCGATTTTTCGTGTTTTACAATAATCCCGCTGTAATTAATATTTTACACACCTTGGTTATACAAAGTTTGATTATACTGATACCTTCAATGGACTCATAATGAGCGAATTCGTTCAAAATTAATTGGTGAAATTAAATGCTTTTTAGTCGTTATATCTACGGTGCAGGATAATGCCATAACGCAACCAAACATAAAGCACCACAAATCTTTTTTTGTTGTTTCGGGGATATTCGCCCATGAGTTTATCAGTATCGATCTGATCATGACGTAAATTTAAAACAGGAAGGTGCTTGGTGTATTTTTGGGTCAAATTAAATATTGAAACTGCTACCAGAAGACTGAAAAATGAAAAGAAAAAGTTCATTTTACCGAATAGATGTGTTGTATATATTTCTTTGCTCCGATATTGAACGGGGTGCTAATTCCCCTTCCCATTCCCCAAATAAAAAAGTTGGATGTAAAAAAATTGGAGAATTCCAGACGAGAGCTCTTGGAAAAGTAACTGTTCAAAAAAATCTGAAAGAAAGTTGAAGTCTCGAATATCTCCCCACTAACCGGGCCCAAATATCTTCAAGTCGCGCCTTTACCCGAGACACCGTCCCAGACATGCCCTCATAAATATGCATCTTAAAAACTGTTAGATGTAAAATCCTAAAAAAAATAAAAAAATTATGCGACTGTTTCCGCTACTTATAAACTTCCTTTAGTTTCTATTTTAAAAAGGATATTTTAATCTTTAATGAGAAAAGCTTTTTGTTCATACTTGGCTGTCTACAAGAGTAATTGCGACCAAAGTCCCAAAATGATCACGTGTTAACACTGGAGAGAAAACCATGAGGAGTATTTGGGACGACTGATTTACACCCTGCCATAAAATATCTTGCCTTCAAGGTGTTGCATCCATCTGGGCCAGCTTTAAAAGGTACCGTACGTGTTAATAAGAGTTTGTGGAGAGAAGTACTGAATTATAGTGACCTTAAGACAAGAGTTTTATAGAAAATGTTTATCCCAGTAAGTGAGATAAAACTATGACCTGGGTTATTTTTGTTTGGGTGTTGGGGTACGTAAGGGCGACGACGATTCGAAAGGCTTTCCATGATCATTCTTTTCAAATATAACGCCAGACGTTCGATTAATCTGTGTTATTACCCATCCAACTATGAGTTTCGCAACACCAATTAATTACTTCATGATAAGAGAAATGTGTGTTTATGTTCTCAATATTCTTCTAAATGGGTAGACCACAAATATTTCAGCATTTACTTTATATTAGGTCAATGGTACAATTGTGAAATCAAATTTTATCCAGAGTGATGTAGTTTTAAAATCACGAGATAATATGCATTTCAGAGAAAAAGTAGTTTGTCAGACCTTCACTTTCCTTCATACGTAATGTCTTCTTTTGGGAATTGCCCTCGGTAATCCAAAAACAGATCTGAAAATGTGATAGGTTCGTTTTTTTTGCAAAATTCGTGTAATGCGTACAAAAAATACAGGTTCGAATTCCGTCTAAAACAGAAGATTGTGCTGTTCACAATCCTTTGACTGGCATGTAAAATAAAACGATACATAGAGGCATCCGTAGAAATTCAATGTCCTCGATTTGCCATACACACACTCAGTTTTGACAGCTTTTGGACCTAATGTTAATTTACAACGTAAGCATGTATACCAAAATTGTCAAATTCCTACCGTGAAAATGTACGACAAAATGATATCTCGATTTTTCGTGTTTTACAATAATCCCGCTGTAATTAATATTTTACACACCTTGGTTATACAAAGTTTGATTATACTGATACCTTCAATGGACTCATAATGAGCGAATTCGTTCAAAATTAATTGGTGAAATTAAATGCTTTTTAGTCGTTATATCTACGGTGCAGGATAATGCCATAACGCAACCAAACATAAAGCACCACAAATCTTTTTTGTTGTTTCGGGGATATTCGCCCATGAGTTTATCAGTATCGATCTGATCATGACGTAAATTTAAAACAGGAAGGTGCTTGGTGTATTTTTGGGTCAAATTAAATATTGAAACTGCTACCAGAAGACTGAAAAATGAAAAGAAAAAGTTCATTTTACCGAATAGATGTGTTGTATATATTTCTTTGCTCCGATATTGAACGGGGTGCTAATTCCCTTCCCATTCCCCAAATAAAAAAGTTGGATGTAAAAAATTGGAGAATTCCAGACGAGAGCTCTTGGAAAAGTAACTGTTCAAAAAAATCTGAAAGAAAGTTGAAGTCTCGAATATCTCCCCACTAACCGGGCCCAAATATCTTCAAGTCGCGCCTTTACCCGAGACACCGTCCCAGACATGCCCTCATAAATATGCATCTTAAAAACTGTTAGATGTAAAATCCTAAAAAAAATAAAAAATTATGCGACTGTTTCCGCTACTTATAAACTTCCTTTAGTTTCTATTTTAAAAAGGATATTTTAATCTTTAATGAGAAAAGCTTTTTGTTCATACTTGGCTGTCTACAAGAGTAATTGCGACCAAAGTCCCAAAATGATCACGTGTTAACACTGGAGAGAAAACCATGAGGAGTATTTGGGACGACTGATTTACACCCTGCCATAAAATATCGTGCCTTCAAGGTGTTGCATCCATCTGGGCCAGCTTTAAAAGGTACCGTACGTGTTAATAAGAGTTTGTGGAGAGAAATACTGAATTATAGTGACCTTAAGACAAGAGTTTTATAGAAAATGTTTATCCCAGTAAGTGAGATAAAACTATGACCTGGGTTATTTTTGTTTGGGTGTTGGGGTACGTAAGGGCGACGACGATTCGAAAGGCTTTCCATGATCATTCTTTTCAAATATAACGCCAGACGTTCGATTAATCTGTGTTATTACCCATCCAACTATGAGTTTCGCAACACCAATTAATTACTTCATGATAAGAGAAATGTGTGTTTATGTTCTCAATATTCTTCTAAATGGGTAGACCACAAATATTTCAGCATTTACTTTATATTAGGTCAATGGTACAATTGTGAAATCAAATTTTATCCAGAGTGATGTAGTTTTAAAATCACGAGATAATATGCATTTCAGAGAAAAAGTAGTTTGTCAGACCTTCACTTTCCTTCATACGTAATGTCTTCTTTTGGGAATTGCCCTCGGTAATCCAAAAACAGATCTGAAAATGTGATAGGTTCGTTTTTTTTTTTTGCAAAATTCGTGTAATGCGTACAAAAAATACAGGTTCGAATTCCGTCTAAAACAGAAGATTGTGCTGTTCACAATCCTTTGACTGGCATGTAAAATAAAACGATACATAGAGGCATCCGTAGAAATTCAATGTCCTCGATTTGCCATACACACACTCAGTTTTGACAGCTTTTGGACCTAATGTTAATTTACAACGTAAGCATGTATACCAAAATTGTCAAATTCCTACCGTGAAAATGTACGACAAAATGATATCTCGATTTTTCGTGTTTTACAATAATCCCGCTGTAATTAATATTTTACACACCTTGGTTATACAAAGTTTGATTATACTGATACCTTCAATGGACTCATAATGAGCGAATTCGTTCAAAATTAATTGGTGAAATTAAATGCTTTTTAGTCGTTATATCTACGGTGCAGGATAATGCCATAACGCAACCAAACATAAAGCACCACAAATCTTTTTTGTTGTTTCGGGGATATTCGCCCATGAGTTTATCAGTATCGATCTGATCATGACGTAAATTTAAAACAGGAAGGTGCTTGGTGTATTTTTGGGTCAAATTAAATATTGAAACTGCTACCAGAAGACTGAAAAATGAAAAGAAAAAGTTCATTTTACCGAATAGATGTGTTGTATATATTTCTTTGCTCCGATATTGAACGGGGTGCTAATTCCCCTTCCCATTCCCCAAATAAAAAAGTTGGATGTAAAAATTGGAGAATTCCAGACGAGAGCTCTTGGAAAAGTAACTGTTCAAAAAAATCTGAAAGAAAGTTGAAGTCTCGAATATCTCCCCACTAACCGGGCCCAAATATCTTCAAGTCGCGCCTTTACCCGAGACACCGTCCCAGACATGCCCTCATAAATATGCATCTTAAAAACTGTTAGATGTAAAATCCTAAAAAAAATAAAAAATTATGCGACTGTTTCCGCTACTTATAAACTTCCTTTAGTTTCTATTTTAAAAAGGATATTTTAATCTTTAATGAGAAAAGCTTTTTGTTCATACTTGGCTGTCTACAAGAGTAATTGCGACCAAAGTCCCAAAATGATCACGTGTTAACACTGGAGAGAAAACCATGAGGAGTATTTGGGACGACTGATTTACACCCTGCCATAAAATATCTTGCCTTCAAGGTGTTGCATCCATCTGGGCCAGCTTTAAAAGGTACCGTACGTGTTAATAAGAGTTTGTGGAGAGAAATACTGAATTATAGTGACCTTAAGACAAGAGTTTTATAGAAAATGTTTATCCCAGTAAGTGAGATAAAACTATGACCTGGGTTATTTTTGTTTGGGTGTTGGGGTACGTAAGGGCGACGACGATTCGAAAGGCTTTCCATGATCATTCTTTTCAAATATAACGCCAGACGTTCGATTAATCTGTGTTATTACCCATCCAACTATGAGTTTCGCAACACCAATTAATTACTTCATGATAAGAGAAATGTGTGTTTATGTTCTCAATATTCTTCTAAATGGGTAGACCACAAATATTTCAGCATTTACTTTATATTAGGTCAATGGTACAATTGTGAAATCAAATTTTATCCAGAGTGATGTAGTTTTAAAATCACGAGATAATATGCATTTCAGAGAAAAAGTAGTTTGTCAGACCTTCACTTTCCTTCATACGTAATGTCTTCTTTTGGGAATTGCCCTCGGTAATCCAAAAACAGATCTGAAAATGTGATAGGTTCGTTTTTTTTTTGCAAAATTCGTGTAATGCGTACAAAAAATACAGGTTCGAATTCCGTCTAAAACAGAAGATTGTGCTGTTCACAATCCTTTGACTGGCATGTAAAATAAAACGATACATAGAGGCATCCGTAGAAATTCAATGTCCTCGATTTGCCATACACACACTCAGTTTTGACAGCTTTTGGACCTAATGTTAATTTACAACGTAAGCATGTATACCAAAATTGTCAAATTCCTACCGTGAAAATGTACGACAAAATGATATCTCGATTTTTCGTGTTTTACAATAATCCCGCTGTAATTAATATTTTACACACCTTGGTTATACAAAGTTTGATTATACTGATACCTTCAATGGACTCATAATGAGCGAATTCGTTCAAAATTAATTGGTGAAATTAAATGCTTTTTAGTCGTTATATCTACGGTGCAGGATAATGCCATAACGCAACCAAACATAAAGCACCACAAATCTTTTTTTGTTGTTTCGGGGATATTCGCCCATGAGTTTATCAGTATCGATCTGATCATGACGTAAATTTAAAACAGGAAGGTGCTTGGTGTATTTTTGGGTCAAATTAAATATTGAAACTGCTACCAGAAGACTGAAAAATGAAAAGAAAAAGTTCATTTTACCGAATAGATGTGTTGTATATATTTCTTTGCTCCGATATTGAACGGGGTGCTAGTTCCCTTCCCATTCCCCAAATAAAAAAGTTGGATGTAAAAAAATTGGAGAATTCCAGACGAGAGCTCTTGGAAAAGTAACTGTTCAAAAAAATCTGAAAGAAAGTTGAAGTCTCGAATATCTCCCCACTAACCGGGCCCAAAATCTTCAAGTCGCGCCTTTACCCGAGACACCGTCCCAGACATGCCCTCATAAATATGCATCTTAAAAACTGTTAGATGTAAAATCCTAAAAAAAATAAAAAAATTATGCGACTGTTTCCGCTACTTATAAACTTCCTTTAGTTTCTATTTTAAAAAGGATATTTTAATCTTTAATGAGAAAAGCTTTTTGTTCATACTTGGCTGTCTACAAGAGTAATTGCGACCAAAGTCCCAAAATGATCACGTGTTAACACTGGAGAGAAAACCATGAGGAGTATTTGGGACGACTGATTTACACCCTGCCATAAAATATCGTGCCTTCAAGGTGTTGCATCCATCTGGGCCAGCTTTAAAAGGTACCGTACGTGTTAACAAGAGTTTGTGGATAGAAATACTGAATTATAGTGACCTTAAGACAAGAGTTTTATAGAAAATGTTTATCCCAGTAAGTGAGATAAAACTATGACCTGGGTTATTTTTGTTTGGGTGTTGGGGTACGTAAGGGCGACGACGATTCGAAAGGCTTTCCATGATCATTCTTTTCAAATATAACGCCAGACGTTCGATTAATCTGTGTTATTACCCATCCAACTATGAGTTTCGCAACACCAATTAATTACTTCATGATAAGAGAAATGTGTGTTTATGTTCTCAATATTCTTCTAAATGGGTAGACCACAAATATTTCAGCATTTACTTTATATTAGGTCAATTGTACAATTGTGAAATCAAATTTTATCCAGAGTGATGTAGTTTTAAAATCACGAGATAATATGCATTTCAGAGAAAAAGTAGTTTGTCAGACCTTCACTTTCCTTCATACGTAATGTCTTCTTTTGGGAATTGCCCTCGGTAATCCAAAAACAGATCTGAAAATGTGATAGGTTCGTTTTTTTTGCAAAATTCGTGTAATGCGTACAAAAAATACAGGTTCGAATTCCGTCTAAAACAGAAGATTGTGCTGTTCACAATCCTTTGACTGGCATGTAAAATAAAACGATACATAGAGGCATCCGTAGAAATTCAATGTCCTCGATTTGCCATACACACACTCAGTTTTGACAGCTTTTGGACCTAATGTTAATTTACAACGTAAGCATGTATACCAAAATTGTCAAATTCCTACCGCGAAAATGTACGACAAAATGATATCTCGATTTTTCGTGTTTTACAATAATCCCGCTGTAATTAATATTTTACACACCTTGGTTATACAAAGTTTGATTATACTGATACCTTCAATGGACTCATAATGAGCGAATTCGTTCAAAATTAATTGGTGAAATTAAATGCTTTTTAGTCGTTATATCTACGGTGCAGGATAATGCCATAACGCAACCAAACATAAAGCACCACAAATCTTTTTGTTGTTTCGGGGATATTCGCCCATGAGTTTATCAGTATCGATCTGATCATGACGTAAATTTAAAACAGGAAGGTGCTTGGTGTATTTTTGGGTCAAATTAAATATTGAAACTGCTACCAGAAGACTGAAAAATGAAAAGAAAAAGTTCATTTTACCGAATAGATGTGTTGTATATATTTCTTTGCTCCGATATTGAACGGGGTGCTAATTCCCCTTCCCATTCCCCAAATAAAAAAGTTGGATGTAAAAATTGGAGAATTCAAGACGAGAGCTCTTGGAAAAGTAACTGTTCAAAAAATCTGAAAGAAAGTTGAAGTCTCGAATATCTCCCCACTAACCGGGCCCAAATATCTTCAAGTCGCGCCTTTACCCGAGACACCGTCCCAGACATGCCCTCATAAATATGCATCTTAAAAACTGTTAGATGTAAAATCCTAAAAAAAATAAAAAATTATGCGACTGTTTCCGCTACTTATAAACTTCCTTTAGTTTCTATTTTAAAAGGATATTTTAATCTTTAATGAGAAAAGCTTTTTGTTCATACTTGGCTGTCTACAAGAGTAATTGCGACCAAAGTCCCAAAATGATCACGTGTTAACACTGGAGAGAAAACCATGAGGAGTATTTGGGACGACTGATTTACACCCTGCCATAAAATATCTTGCCTTCAAGGTGTTGCATCCATCTGGGCCAGCTTTAAAAGGTACCGTACGTGTTAATAAGAGTTTGTGGAGAGAAATACTGAATTATAGTGACCTTAAGACAAGAGTTTTATAGAAAATGTTTATCCCAGTAAGTGAGATAAAACTATGACCTGGGTTATTTTTGTTTGGGTGTTGGGGTACGTAAGGGCGACGACGATTCGAAAGGCTTTCCATGATCATTCTTTTCAAATATAACGCCAGACGTTCGATTAATCTGTGTTATTACCCATCCAACTATGAGTTTCGCAACACCAATTAATTACTTCATGATAAGAGAAATGTGTGTTTATGTTCTCAATATTCTTCTAAATGGGTAGACCACAAATATTTCAGCATTTACTTTATATTAGGTCAATGGTACAATTGTGAAATCAAATTTTATCCAGAGTGATGTAGTTTTAAAATCACGAGATAATATGCATTTCAGAGAAAAAGTAGTTTGTCAGACCTTCACTTTCCTTCATACGTAATGTCTTCTTTTGGGAATTGCCCTCGGTAATCCAAAAACAGATCTGAAAATGTGATAGGTTCGTTTTTTTTGCAAAATTCGTGTAATGCGTACAAAAAATACAGGTTCGAATTCCGTCTAAAACAGAAGATTGTGCTGTTCACAATCCTTTGACTGGCATGTAAAATAAAACGATACATAGAGGCATCCGTAGAAATTCAATGTCCTCGATTTGCCATACACACACTCAGTTTTGACAGCTTTTGGACCTAATGTTAATTTACAACGTAAGCATGTATACCAAAATTGTCAAATTCCTACCGTGAAAATGTACGACAAAATGATATCTCGATTTTTCGTGTTTTACAATAATCCCGCTGTAATTAATATTTTACACACCTTGGTTATACAAAGTTTGATTATACTGATACCTTCAATGGACTCATAATGAGCGAATTCGTTCAAAATTAATTGGTGAAATTAAATGCTTTTTAGTCGTTATATCTACGGTGCAGGATAATGCCATAACGCAACCAAACATAAAGCACCACAAATCTTTTTTTGTTGTTTCGGGGATATTCGCCCATGAGTTTATCAGTATCGATCTGATCATGACGTAAATTTAAAACAGGAAGGTGCTTGGTGTATTTTTGGGTCAAATTAAATATTGAAACTGCTACCAGAAGACTGAAAAATGAAAAGAAAAAGTTCATTTTACCGAATAGATGTGTTGTATATATTTCTTTGCTCCGATATTGAACGGGGTGCTAATTCCCCTTCCCATTCCCCAAATAAAAAAGTTGGATGTAAAAAAATTGGAGAATTCCAGACGAGAGCTCTTGGAAAAGTAACTGTTCAAAAAAATCTGAAAGAAAGTTGAAGTCTCGAATATCTCCCCACTAACCGGGCCCAAATATCTTCAAGTCGCGCCTTTACCCGAGACACCGTCCCAGACATGCCCTCATAAATATGCATCTTAAAAACTGTTAGATGTAAAATCCTAAAAAAAATAAAAAATTATGCGACTGTTTCCGCTTCTTATAAAATTCCTTTAGTTTCTATTTTAAAAAGGATATTTTAATCTTTAATGAGAAAAGCTTTTTGTTCATACTTGGCTGTCTACAAGAGTAATTGCGACCAAAGTCCCAAAATGATCACGTGTTAACACTGGAGAGAAAACCATGAGGAGTATTTGGGACGACTGATTTACACCCTGCCATAAAATATCTTGCCTTCAAGGTGTTGCATCCATCTGGGCCAGCTTTAAAAGGTACCGTACGTGTTAATAAGAGTTTGTGGAGAGAAATACTGAATTATAGTGACCTTAAGACAAGAGTTTTATAGAAAATGTTTATCCCAGTAAGTGAGATAAAACTATGACCTGGGTTATTTTTGTTTGGGTGTTGGGGTACGTAAGGGCGACGACGATTCGAAAGGCTTTCCATGATCATTCTTTTCAAATATAACGCCAGACGTTCGATTAATCTGTGTTATTACCCATCCAACTATGAGTTTCGCAACACCAATTAATTACTTCATGATAAATGAAAGAAATGTGTGTTTATGTTCTCAATATTCTTCTAAATGGGTAGACCACAAATATTTCAGCATTTACTTTATATTAGGTCAATGGTACAATTGTGAAATCAAATTTTATCCAGAGTGATGTAGTTTTAAAATCACGAGATAATATGCATTTCAGAGAAAAAGTAGTTGGTCAGACCTTCACTTTCCTTCATACGTAATGTCTTCTTTTGGGAATTGCCCTCGGTAATCCAAAAACAGATCTGAAAATGTGATAGGTTCGTTTTATTTGCAAAATTCGTGTAATGCGTACAAAAAATACAGGTTCGAATTCCGTCTAAAACAGAAGATTGTGCTGTTCACAATCCTTTGACTGGCATGTAAAATAAAACGATACATAGAGGCATCCGTAGAAATTCAATGTCCTCGATTCGCCATACACACACTCAGTTTTGACAGCTTTTGGACCTATTGTTAATTTACAACGTAAGCATGTATACCAAAATTGTCAAATTCCTACCGTGAAAATGTACGACAAAATGATATCTCCATTTTTCGTGTTTTACAATAATCCCGCTGTAATTAATATTTTACACACCTTGGTTATACAAAGTTTGATTATACTGATACCTTCAATGGACTCATAATAAGCGAATTCGTTCAAAATTAATTGGTGAAATTAAATGCTTTTTAGTCGTTATATCTACGGTGCAGGATAATGCCATAACGCAACCAAGCATAAAGCACCACAAATCTTTTTTTGTTGTTTCGGGGATATTCGCCCATGAGTTTATCAGTATCGATCTGATCATGACGTAAATTTAAAACAGGAAGGTGCTTGGTGTATTTTTGGGTCAAATTAAATATTGAAACTGCTACTAGAAGACTGAAAAATGAAAAGAAAAAGTTCATTTTACCGAATAGATGTGTTGTATATATTTCTTTGCTCCGATATTGAACGGGGTGCTAATTCCCCTTCCCATTCCCCAAATAAAAAAGTTGGATCTAAAAAAATTGGAGAATTCCAGACGAGAGCTCTTGGAAAAGTAACTGTTCAAAAAAATCTGACAGAAAGTTGAAGTCTCGAATATCTCCCCACTAACCGGGCCCAAATATTTTCAAGTCGCGCCTTTACCCGAGACACCGTCCCAGACATGCCCTCATAAATATGCATCTTAAAAACTGTTTAATGTAAAATCCTAAAAAAAATAAAAAATTATGCGACTGTTTCCGCTACTTATAAACTTCCTTTAGTTTCTATTTTAAAAAGGATATTTTAATCTTTAATGAGAAAAGCTTTTTGTTTATACTTGGCTGTCTACAAGAGTAATTGCGACCAAAGTCCCAAAATGATCACGTGTTATCACTGGAGAGAAAACCATGAGGAGTATTTGGGACGACTGATTTACACCCTGCCATAAAATATCTTGCCTTCAAGGTGTTGCATCCATCTGGGCCAGCTTTAAAAGGTACCGTACGTGTTAATAAGAGTTTGTGGAGAGAAGTACTGAATTATAGTGACCTTAAGACAAGAGTTTTATAGAAAATGTTTATCCCAGTAAGTGAGATAAAACTATGATATGGGTTATTTTTGTTTGGGTGTTGGGGTACGTAAGGGCGACGACGATTCGAAAGGCTTTCCATGATCATTCTTTTCAAATATAACGCCAGACGTTCGATTAATCTGTGTTATTACCCATCCAACTATGAGTTTCGCAACACCAATTAATTACTTCATGATAAATGAAAGAAATGTGTGTTTATGTTCTCAATATTCTTCTAAATGGGTAGACCACAAATATTTCAGCATTTACTTTATATTAGGTCAATGGTACAATTGTGAAATCAAATTTTATCCAGAGTGATGTAGTTTTAAAATCACGAGATAATATGCATTTCAGAGAAAAAGTAGTTTGTCAGACCTTCACTTTCCTTCATACGTAATGTCTTCTTTTGGGAATTGCCCTCGGTAATCCAAAAACAGATCTGAAAATGTGATAGGTTCGTTTTATTTGCAAAATTCGTGTAATGCGTACAAAAAATACAGGTTCGAATTCCGTCTAAAACAGAAGATTGTGCTGTTCACAATCCTTTGACTGGCATGTAAAATAAAACGATACATAGAGGCATCCGTAGAAATTCAATGTCCTCGATTTGCCATACACACACAGTCACATCGCAACTGCTCGAAAAGAGCTTCCTTCTCTTACATTTTATGCATGACGTTTCGTGACGTCATAAGGATTTGAATACTAATTAGCTAAAAGTCATGACTTTTAAAGTCAATTACCTCAAAAACTAGGAACCAAAAAATCTTTAAAACCGTGAAAATCAATGAATAAGATGTAAAAAATACTTTCGGTGCCTGGTTCTGAGTGAACTTACGGGTAAAAGGGAGGATTTTAGTCCATTTTATGAAACGTCTAAAATGGGTTTCAAATGCTCTGCAAAATCGTTCAGCATTTATTCGGTGTTGTTTTAAACTACTCAGTTTTTACTTAAATAGAGAGAAAATTTTGTTTTCTATCTAGTGGTACCATTTTTGCACTATAAAAAATTCTCAATGAGTCAGGTACTCGGTAAATTCCACCACGAATCGATTGTGGCGCCCAGAGTATATACACAGTATACTGGGCATACTTTCGCGAAATGAACGTTAATGCAGGTGGTCCTATGTAAAACGTTACAACAACAGCCTAGCCTAATTCATCATCCTCACCAATATTGTTCCCATTTCGGAGAAAATGGTGTGATACTTGCTCCTTCGACATTTTTGCAACATTTTGTTTGTTGTTATGTCATTTACAAATTAAACTAATCAGTAGCGTTGCACTAGAAGGCTATATATTGTTTGAATGTGATATGCCTGTATACACATACAATGTCATAGTCATGATGGCAAACTCTGTTGACACAGAGCAAAACTGCATCTTGTTTGCACCAAAACAGTGAAAATCACCTCACTTTAGAAAGAGTTGGGCTAACTAAAAAGCTGGTTTAAAAACCTTTATACTAGGAAACTCTATCAACTTCAATCCAATGTTCATTCTTTGAAAAAAAAAAAAAAATTCTATGCATCATGTAGTACACTCTGTCAGCATAATACATTGAGCAAGAAAATGAATGAGAGACCTTCTAAATGGGCCTGCTTAGACAGGAAGGGCCTTGCAGGAAAGATCATCCTACAATGTTTAACAAGTGCTATTGATTTTCCTCATTTACTCTGGGTAAAAATGAAAAGTACTGAAGACAAAGGCAAATACCAATGTTGCAAGGGAAGGAGTATATCAGCTGAGGTTTGGCAAATGGGATATATCTTACTTTGAATTCCTTGTGAATTTCTTTTCACATGAAATACTGGTCCTAAAAATAACATGACAGCTGGACTGCTAGGATAATAATTCATCACTATCCTGTCCTCTTGTGAGGTGACGGAATGTTCCGGGCTCATTTCTACTGGCAGTAGGCCAGTTTGATATGCCTATAGTACTGTATCTCAAACAGTCAATGTAACAATACAGTTTTTTTGCAGGAAACTACCTAAATGTTGCCCAGTATGGTTCTCCTTTATGTGACCTCCTTAAAGATCAGAAATTAAGCACCACATTGAGGTGAGCTTTTGGGACAATTCAAGTTAGCCAGGATAAGATTGAGTTTGTGGGATGGTAATTCTTGTTAGTGAATAAAAATTATATAAGCTAGGTATATGCCATACAGCCAGTACTCCACGTCCAGCACTAATTTCTGTTTCCACTGAAACCGCACTCCTTCATTAAAGTTAACCAGAACGTTTTAAAATGCAAGTCACAGTTTAGATGGCAGTACGTAATTGCCCATGGGGTATATAAGCTTATAAAGGGCTAGAAATTGTATAAATTGCAAAGCTGCAGCTTTGCAATTTATAGGCTACCTATGGGACTTTATAGAAATAGACAACTTGAACTTAATTACACAGTATACCACTATATACTGTAGGTCGATCTATTATGGAAAATGATGGAAAGGACTGAGTTTTTCTGTTTGTGGCACAGTAACTATCAGGTAAGAAAGAATATTAACCCGTGGATATGTGCAGACTGAAGTTGAAGCCTCTAAATTTGGAGTTTGTTTACTTTATCCAGGTTGACTTTATCATGATTCATACGAGTCCCAGGTTTACCGACTTCACAACAAAGTTACATGTAACTTATTGTAAGCCCCCCACTTGCCAACATTGCAATGTTACTGAATATGCCATGAAAACTGAAGCTTCAAATTTCATAGACTAGAAGTCTACAAACAACACTGGAAGTTTTTAAGAATGTAAATGCAATGGGTACCTGTCCTGCAAATCCCACAGTATAATAGTCGTTCATTATTTTGTTATGACCGACGTTATCCGAGCCATACTGGGATAGTACTAACAGTAACGTTGTAGGATATACAACGTTAACTGTGTACATTTACCAATACCGTATGTACTATAGTACATACTACATACATATTGTACGCTGAATACCCCTTCGGGTTTAGCAGTTGTTTACAAAACAATTTATAAATTAAACTACGTAATTTTGGTAACAACAGAAAGCCTATACTATATTCTTCAAACGTCGATACAAAAGAATCGTTTTACATCCCTCAATGAGTCAGGTACTCGCAAAGTTTGAGGTCCTAATTTGAGACATAAGAATCGACTGCCTCTTTTTGGGAGCGTATTTTTGCAGTATATGTTTGAAAAACCTAAAAAATCTTTGATTTCTCAGAGAAGGAAAGGTCAAAATGTCCACTTACCGTGTCGTTATATCCATTTGTACGCCTACTTATACATTATTCAACATATAGGGGGAGACCCCTTGTCAGTCACAGTTCCGCGAAATCTCATTTGCGCAGATCTAAAAAAGGCGGGAATGCTAGAGAAGTGGTCACTTGGCTTCATTAACTGTACAGCTGCGTGTTGACTGCACACTCAGTTTTGACAGCTTTTGAACCTAATGTTAATTTACAACGTAAGCATGTATACCAAAATTGTCAAATTCCTACCGTGAAAATGTACGACAAAATGATATCTCGATTTTTCGTGTTTCACAATAATCCCGCTGTAATTAATATTTTACACACCTTGGTTATACAAAGTTTGATTATACTGATACCTTCAATGGACTCATAATGAGCGAATTCGTTCAAAATTAATTGGTGAAATTAAATGCTTTTTAGTCGTTATATCTACGGTGTAGGATAATGCCATAACGCAACCAAGCATAAAGCACCACAAATGTTTTTTTGTTGTTTCGGGGATATTCGCCCATGAGTTTATCAGTATCGATCTGATCATGAGGTAAATTTAAAGCAGGAAGGTGCTTGGTGTATTTTTGGGTCAGATTAAATATTGAAACTGCTACTAGAAGACTGAAAAATGAAAAGAAAAAGTTCATTTTACCGAATAGATGTGTTGTATATATTTCTTTGCTCCGATATTGAACGGGGTGCTAATTCCCCTTCCCATTCCCCAAATAAAAAAGTTGGATCTAAAAAAATTGGAGAATTCCAGACGAGAGGTCTTGGAAAAGTAACTGTTCAAAAAATCTGAAAGAAAGTTGAAGTCTCGAATATCTCCCCACTAACCGGGCCCAAATATCTTCAAGTCGCGCCTTTACCCGAGACACCGTCCCAGACATGCCCTCATAAATATGCATCTTAAAAACTGTTTGATGTAAAATCCTAAAAAAAAAAATTATGCGACTGTTTCCGCTACTTATAAACTTCCTTTAGTTTCTATTTTAAAAAGGATATTTTAATCTTTAATGAGAAAAGCTTTTTGTTTATACTTGGCTGTCTACAAGAGTAATTGCGACCAAAGTCCCAAAATAATCAGGTGTTAACACTGGAGAGAAAACCATGAGGAGTACTTGGGGACGACTGGTTTACACCCTGCCATAAAATATCGTGCCTTCAAGGTGTTGCATCCATCTGGGCCAGCTTTAAAAGGTACCGTACGTGTTAATAAGAGTTTGTGGAGAGAAGTACTGAATTATAGTGACCTTAAGACAAGAGTTTTATAGAAAATGTTTATTCCAGTAAGTGAGATAAAACTATGACCTGGGTTATTTTTGTTTGGGTGTTGGGGTACGTAAGGGCGACGACGATTCGAAAGGCTTTCCATGATCATTCTTTTCAAATATAACGCCAGACGTTCGATTAATCTGTGTTATTACCCATCCAACTATGAGTTTCGCAACACCAATTAATTACTTCATGATAAGAGAAATGTGTGTTTATGTTCTCAATATTCTTCTAAATGGGTAGACCACAAATATTTCAGCATTTACTTTATATTAGGTCAATGGTACAATTGTGAAATCAAATTTTATCCAGAGTGATGTAGTTTTAAAATCACGAGATAATATGCATTTCAGAGAAAAAGTAGTTTGTAAGACCTTCACTTTCCTTCATACGTAATGTCTTCTTTTCGAAATTGCCATCGGTAATCCAAAAACAGATCTGAAAATGTGATAGGTTCGTTTTTTTGCAAAATTCGTGTAATGCGTACAAAAAATACAGGTTCGAATTCCGTCTAAACAGAAGATTGTGCTGTTCACAATCCTTTGACTGGCATGTAAAATAAAACGATACATAGAGGCATCCGTAGAAATTCAATGTCCTCGATTTGCCATACACACACTCAGTTTTGACAGCTTTTGGACCTAATGTTAATTTACAACGTAAGCATGTACACCAAAATTGTCAAATTCCTACCGTGAAAATGTACGACAAAATGATATCTCGATTTTTCGTGTTTTACAATAATCCCGCTGTAATTAATATTTTACACACCTTGGTTATACAAAGTTTGATTATACTGATACCTTCAATGGACTCATAATGAGGGAATTCGTTCAAAATTAATTGGTGAAATTAAATGCTTTTTAGTCGTTATATCTACGGTGCAGGATAATGCCATAACGCAACCAAGCATAAAGCACCACAAATCTTTTTTTGTTGTTTCGGGGATATTCGCCCATGAGTTTATCAGTATCGATCTAATCATGACGTAAATTTAAAACAGGAAGGTGCTTGGTGTATTTTTGGGTCAAATTAAATATTAAAACTGCTACTAGAAGACTGAAAAATGAAAAGAAAAAGTTCATTTTACCGAATAGATGTGTTGTATATATTTCTTTGCTCCGATATTGAACGGGGTGCTAATTCCCCTTCCCATTCCCCAAATAAAAAAGTTGGATCTAAAACAATTGGAGAATTCCAGACGAGAGCTCTTGGAAAAGTAACTGTTCAAAAAAATCTGAAAGAAAGTTGAAGTCTCGAATATCTCCCCACTAACCGGGCCCAAATATCTTCAAGTCGCGCCTTTACCCGAGACACCGTCCCAGACATGCCCACATAAATATGCATCTTAAAAACTGTTTGATGTAAAATCCTAAAAAAAATAAAAAATTATGCGACTGTTTCCGCTACTTATAAACTTCATTTAGTTTCTATTTTAAAAAGGATATTTTAATCTTTAATGAGAAAAGCTTTTTGTTCATACTTGGCTGTCTACAAGAGTAATTGCGACCAAAGTCCCAAAATAATCAGGTGTTAACACTGGAGAGAAAACCATGAGGAGTATTTGGGACAACTGATTTACACCCTGCCATAAAATATCGTGCCTTCAAGGTGTTGCATCCATCTGGGCCAGCTTTAAAAGGTACCGTACGTGTTAATAAGAGTTTGTGGAGAGAAATACTCAATTATAGTGACCTTAAGACAAGAGTTTTATAGAAAATGTTTATTCCAGTAAGTGAGATAAAACTATGATATGGGTTATTTTTGTTTGGGTGTTGGGGTACGTAAGGGCGACGACGATTCGAAAGGCTTTCCATGATCATTCTTTTCAAATATAACGCCAGACGTTCGATTAATCTGTGTTATTACCCATCCAACTATGAGTTTCGCAACACCAATGAATTACTTCATGATAAGAGAAATGTGTGTTTATGTTCTCAATATTCTTCTAAATGGGTAGACCACAAATATTTCAGCATTTACTTTATATTAGGTCAATGGTACAATTGTGAAATCAAATTTTATCCAGAGTGATGTAGTTTTAAAATCACGAGATAATATGCATTTCAGAGAAAAAGTAGTTTGTCAGACCTTCACTTTCCTTCATACGTAATGTCTTCTTTTCGAAATTGCCATCGGTAATCCAAAAACAGATCTGAAAATGTGATAGGTTAGTTTTTTTGCAAAATTCGTGTAATGCGTACAAAAAATACAGGTTCGAATTCCGTCTAAAACAGAAGATTGTGCTGTTCACAATCCTTTGACTGGCATGTAAAATAAAACGATACATTGAGGCATCCGTAGAAATTCAATGTCCTCGATTTGCCATACACACACTCAGTTTTGACAGCTTTTGGACCTAATGTTAATTTACAACGTAAGCATGTATACCAAAATTGTCAAATTCCTATCGTTAAAATGTACGACAAAATGATATCTCGATTTTTCGTGTTTTACAATAATCCCGCTGTAATTAATATTTTACACACCTTGGTTATACAAAGTTTGATTATACTGATACCTTCAATGGACTCATAATGAGGGAATTCGTTCAAAATTAATTGGTGAAATTAAATGCTTTTTAGTCGTTATATCTACGGTGCAGGATAATGCCATAACGCAACCAAGCATAAAGCACCACAAATCTTTTTTTGTTGTTTCGGGGATATTCGCCCATGAGTTTATCAGTATCGATCTAATCATGACGTAAATTTAAAACAGGAAGGTGCTTGGTGTATTTTTGGGTCAAATTAAATATTAAAACTGCTACTAGAAGACTGAAAAATGAAAAGAAAAAGTTCATTTTACCGAATAGATGTGTTGTATATATTTCTTTGCTCCGATATTGAACGGGGTGCTAATTCCCCTTCCCATTCCCCAAATAAAAAAGTTGGATCTAAAAAAATTGGAGAATTCCAGACGAGAGCTCTTGGAAAAGTAACTGTTCAAAAAATCTGAAAGAAATTTGAAGTCTCGAATATCTCCCCACTAACCTTGCCCAAATATTTTCAAGTCGCGCCTTTACCCGAGACACCGTCCCAGACATGCCCTCATAAATATGCATCTTAAAAACTGTTTAATGTAAAATCCTAAAAAAAAATAAAAAATTATGCGACTGTTTCCGCTACTTATAAACTTCCTTTAGTTTCTATTTTAAAAAGGATATTTTAATCTTTAATGAGAAAAGCTTTTTGTTCATACTTGGCTGTCTACAAGAGTAATTGCGACCAAAGTCCCAAAATGATCACGTGTTATCACTGGAGAGAAAACCATGAGGAGTATTTGGGACGACTGATTTACACCCTGCCATAAAATATCTTGCCTTCAAGGTGTTGCATCCATCTGGGCCAGCTTTAAAAGGTACCGTACGTGTTAATAAGAGTTTGTGGAGAGAAGTACTGAATTATAGTGACCTTAAGACAAGAGTTTTATAGAAAATGTTTATTCCAGTAAGTGAGATAAAACTATGATATGGGTTATTTTTGTTTGGGTGTTGGGGTACGTAAGGGCGACGACGATTCGAAAGGCTTTCCATGATCATTCTTTTCAAATATAACGCCAGACGTTCGATTAATCTGTGTTATTACCCATCCAACTATGAGTTTCGCAACACCAATTAATTACTTCATGATAAGAGAAATGTGTGTTTATGTTCTCAATATTCTTCTAAATGGGTAGACCACAAATATTTCAGCATTTACTTTATATTAGGTCAATGGTACAATTGTGAAATCAAATTTTATCCAGAGTGATGTAGTTTTAAAATCACGAGATAATATGCATTTCAGAGAAAAAGTAGTTTGTCAGACCTTCACTTTCCTTCATACGTAATGTCGTCTTTTCGAAATTGCCCTCGGTAATCCAAAAACAGATCTGAAAATGTGATAGGTTCGTTTTTTTTGCAAAATTCGTGTAATGCGTACAAAAAATACAGGTTCGAATTCCGTCTAAAACAGAAGATTGTGCTGTTCACAATCCTTTGACTGGCATGTAAAATAAAACGATACATAGAGGCATCCGTAGAAATTCAATGTCCTCGATTTGCCATACACACACTCAGTTTTGACAGCTTTTGGACCTAATGTTAATTTACAACGTAAGCATGTATACCAAAATTGTCAAATTCCTACCGTGAAAATGTACGACAAAATGATATCTCGATTTTTCGTGTTTTGCAATAATCCCGCTGTAATTAATATTTTACACACCTTGATTATACAAAGTTTGATTATACTGATACCTTCAATGGACTCATAATGAGCGAATTCGTTCAAAATTAATTGGTGAAATTAAATGCTTTTTAGTCATTATATCTACGGTGCAGGATAATGCCATAACGCAACCAAGCATAAAGCACCACAAATCTTTTTTTGTTGTTTCGGGGATATTCGCCCATGAGTTTATCAGTATCGATCTGATCATGACGTAAATTTAAAACAGGAAGGTGCTTGGTGTATTTTTGGGTCAAATTAAATATTGAAACTGCTACTAGAAGACTGAAAAATGAAAAGAAAAAGTTCATTTTACCGAATAGATGTGTTGTATATATTTCTTTGCTCCGATATTGAACGGGGTGCTAATTCCCCTTCCCATTCCCCAAATAAAAAAGTTGGATCTAAAAAAATTGGAGAATTCCAGACGAGAGCTCTTGGAAAAGTAACTGTTCAAAAAATCTGAAAGAAAGTTGAAGTCTCGAATATCTCCCCACTAACCGGGCCCAAATATTTTCAAGTCGCGCCTTTACCCGAGACACCGTCCCAGACATGCCCTCATAAATATGGATCTTAAAAACTGTTTAATGTAAAATCCTAAAAAAAATAAAAAATTATGCGACTGTTTCCGCTACTTATAAACTTCCTTTAGTTTCTATTTTAAAAAGGATATTTTAATCTTTAATGAGAAAAGCTTTTTGTTCATACTTGGCTGTCTACAAGAGTAATTGCGACCAAAGTCCCAAAATGATCACGTGTTATCACTGGAGAGAAAACCATGAGGAGTATTTGGGACGACTGATTTACACCCTGCCATAAAATATCTTGCCTTCAAGGTGTTGCATCCATCTGGGCCAGCTTTAAAAGGTACCGTACGTGTTAATAAGAGTTTGTGGAGAGAAGTACTGAATTATAGTGACCTTAAGACAAGAGTTTTATAGAAAATGTTTATTCCAGTAAGTGAGATAAAACTATGACCTGGGTTATTTTTGTTTGGGTGTTGGGGTACGTAAGGGCGACGACGATTCGAAAGGCTTTCCATGATCATTCTTTTCAAATATAACGCCAGACGTTCGATTAATCTGTGTTATTACCCATCCAACTATGAGTTTCGCAACACCAATTAATTACTTCATGATAAGAGAAATGTGTGTTTATGTTCTCAATATTCTTCTAAATGGGTAGACCACAAATATTTCAGCATTTACTTTATATTAGGTCAATGGTACAATTGTGAAATCAAATTTTATCCAGAGTGATGTAGTTTTAAAATCACGAGATAATATGCATTTCAGAGAAAAAGTAGTTTGTCAGACCTTCACTTTCCTTCATACGTAATGTCGTCTTTTCGAAATTGCCCTCGGTAATCCAAAAACAGATCTGAAAATGTGATAGGTTCGTTTTTTTTTGCAAAATTCGTGTAATGCGTACAAAAAATACAGGTTCGAATTCCGTCTAAAACAGAAGATTGTGCTGTTCACAATCCTTTGACTGGCATGTAAAATAAAACGATACATAGAGGCATCCGTAGAAATTCAATGTCCTCGATTTGCCATACACACACTCAGTTTTGACAGCTTTTGGACCTAATGTTAATTTACAACGTAAGCATGTACACCAAAATTGTCAAATTCCTACCGTGAAAATGTACGACAAAATGATATCTCGATTTTTCGTGTTTTGCAATAATCCCGCTGTAATTAATATTTTACACACCTTGATTATACAAAGTTTGATTATACTGATACCTTCAATGGACTCATAATGAGCGAATTCGTTCAAAATTAATTGGTGAAATTAAATGCTTTTTAGTCATTATATCTACGGTGCAGGATAATGCCATAACGCAACCAAGCATAAAGCACCACAAATGTTTTTTTGTTGTTTCGGGGATATTCGCCCATGAGTTTATCAGTATCGATCAGATCATGACGTTAATTTAAAACAGGAAGGTGCTTGGTGTATTTTTGGGTCAAATTAAATATTGAAACTGCTACCAGAAGACTGAAAAATGAAAAGAAAAAGTTCATTTTACCGAATAGATGTGTTGTATATATTTCTTTGCTCCGATATTGAACGGGGTGCTAATTCCCCTTCCCATTCCCCAAATAAAAAAGTTGGATCTAAAAAAATTGGAGAATTCCAGACGAGAGCTCTTGGAAAAGTAACTGTTCAAAGAAATCTGAAAGAAAGTTGAAGTCTCGAATATCTCCCCACTAACCGGGCCCAAATATCTTCAAGTCGCGCCTTTACCCGAGACACCGTCCCAGACATGCCCTCATAAATATGCATCTTAAAAACTGTTAGATGTAAAATCCTAAAAAAAATAAAAAATTATGCGACTGTTTCCGCTACTTATAAACTTCCTTTAGTTTCTATTTTAAAAAGGATATTTTAATCTTTAATGAGAAAAGCTTTTTGTTCATACTTGGCTGTCTACAAGAGTAATTGCGACCAAAGTCCCAAAATGATCACGTGTTATCACTGGAGAGAAAACCATGAGGAGTATTTGGGACGACTGGTTTACACCCTGCCATAAAATATCTTGCCTTCAAGGTGTTGCATCCATCTGGGCCAGCTTTAAAAGGTACCGTACGTGTTAATAAGAGTTTGTGGAGAGAAGTACTGAATTATAGTGACCTTAAGACAAGAGTTTTATAGAAAATGTTTATTCCAGTAAGTGAGATAAAACTATGATATGGGTTATTTTTGTTTGGGTGTTGGGGTACGTAAGGGCGACGACGATTCGAAAGGCTTTCCATGATCATTCTTTTCAAATATAACGCCAGACGTTCGATTAATCTGTGTTATTACCCATCCAACTATGAGTTTCGCAACACCAATTAATTACTTCATGATAAGAGAAATGTGTGTTTATGTTCTCAATATTCTTCTAAATGGGTAGACCACAAATATTTCAGCATTTACTTTATATTAGGTCAATGGTACAATTGTGAAATCAAATTTTATCCAGAGTGATGTAGTTTTAAAATCACGAGATAATATGCATTTCAGAGAAAAAGTAGTTTGTCAGACCTTCACTTTCCTTCATACGTAATGTCGTCTTTTCGAAATTGCCCTCGGTAATCCAAAAACAGATCTGAAAATGTGATAGGTTCGTTTTTTTGCAAAATTCGTGTAATGCGTACAAAAAATACAGGTTCGAATTCCGTCTAAAACAGAAGATTGTGCTGTTCACAATCCTTTGACTGGCATGTAAAATAAAACGATACATAGAGGCATCCGCAGAAATTCAATGTCCTCGATTTGCCATATACACACTCAGTTTTGACAGCTTTTGGACCTAATGTTAATTTACAACGTAAGCATGTACACCAAAATTGTCAAATTCCTACCGTGAAAATGTACGACAAAATGATATCTCGATTTTTCGTGTTTTACAATAATCCCGCTGTAATTAATATTTTACACACCTTGGTTATACAAAGTTTGATTATACTGATACCTTCAATGGACTCATAATGAGCGAATTCGTTCAAAATTAATTGGTGAAATTAAATGCTTTTTAGTCGTTATATCTACGGTGCAGGATAATGCCATAACGCAACCAAGCATAAAGCACCACAAATCTTTTTTTGTTGTTTCGGGGATATTCGCCCATGAGTTTATCAGTATCGATCTGATCATGACGTAAATTTAAAACAGGAAGGTGCTTGGTGTATTTTTGGGTCAAATTAAATATTGAAACTGCTACCAGAAGACTGAAAAATGAACAGAAAAAGTTCATTTTACCGAATAGATGTGTTGTATATATTTCTTTGCTCCGATATTGAACGGGGTGCTAATTCCCCTTCCCATTCCCCAAATAAAAAAGTTGGATCTAAAAAAATTGGAGAATTCCAGACGAGAGCTCTTGGAAAAGTAACTGTTCAAAAAAATCTGAAAGAAAGTTGAAGTCTCGAATATCTCCCCACTAACCGGGCCCAAATATCTTCAAGTCGCGCCTTTACCCGAGACACCGTCCCAGACATGCCCTCATAAATATGCATCTTAAAAACTGTTTAATGTAAAATCCTAAAAAAAATAAAAAATTATGCGACTGTTTCCGCTACTTATAAACTTCCTTTAGTTTCTATTTTAAAAAGGATATTTTAATCTTTAATGAGAAAAGCTTTTTGTTCATACTTGGCTGTCTACAAGAGTAATTGCGACCAAAGTCCCAAAATGATCACGTGTTATCACTGGAGAGAAAACCATGAGGAGTATTTGGGACGACTGATTTACACCCTGCCATAAAATATCTTGCCTTCAAGGTGTTGCATCCATCTGGGCCAGCTTTAAAAGGTACCGTACGTGTTAATAAGAGTTTGTGGAGAGAAATACTGAATTATAGTGACCTTAAGACAAGAGTTTCATAGAAAATGTTTATTCCAATAAGTGAGATAAAACTATGATCTGGGTTATTTTTGTTTGGGTGTTGGGGTACGTAAGGGCGACGACGATTCGAAAGGCTTTCCATGATCATTCTTTTCAAATATAACGCCAGACGTTCGATTAATCTGTGTTATTACCCATCCAACTATGAGTTTCGCAACACCAATGAATTACTTCATGATAAGAGAAATGTGTGTTTATGTTCTCAATATTCTTCTAAATGGGTAGACCACAAATATTTCAGCATTTACTTTATATTAGGTCAATGGTACAATTGTGAAATCAAATTTTATCCAGAGTGATGTAGTTTTAAAATCACCAGATAATATGCATTTCAGAGAAAAAGTAGTTTGTCAGACCTTCACTTTCCTTCATACGTAATGTCTTCTTTTCGAAATTGCCCTCGGTAATCCAAAAACAGATCTGAAAATGTGATAGGTTAGTTTTTTTTTGCAAAATTCGTGTAATGCGTACAAAAAATACAGGTTCGAATTCCGTCTAAAACAGAAGATTGTGCTGTTCACAATCCTTTGACTGGCATGTAAAATAAAACGATACATTGAGGCATCCGTAGAAATTCAATGTCCTCGATTTGCCATACACACACTCAGTTTTGACAGCTTTTGGACCTAATGTTAATTTACAACGTAAGCATGTATACCAAAATTGTCAAATTCCTATCGTTAAAATGTACGACAAAATGATATCTCGATTTTTCGTGTTTTACAATAATCCCGCTGTAATTAATATTTTACACACCTTGATTATACAAAGTTTGATTATACTGATACCTTCAATGGACTCATAATGAGCGAATTCGTTCAAAATTATTTATTGAAATTAAATGCTTTTTAGTCATTATATCCACGGTGCAGGATAATGCCATAACGCAACCAAGCATAAAGCACCACAAATGTTTTTTTGTTGTTTCGGGGATATTCGCCCATGAGTTTATCAGTATCGATCAGATCATGACGTAAATTTAAAACAGGAAGGTGCTTGGTGTATTTTTGGGTCAAATTAAATATTGAAACTGCTACCAGAAGACTGAAAAATGAAAAGAAAAAGTTCATTTTACCGAATAGATGTGTTGTATATATTTCTTTGCTCCGATATTGAACGGGGTGCTAATTCCCCTTCCCATTCCCCAAATAAAAAAGTTGGATCTAAAAAAATTGGAGAATTCCAGACGAGAGCTCTTGGAAAAGTAACTGTTCAAAGAAATCTGAAAGAAAGTTGAAGTCTCGAATATCTCCCCACTAACCGGGCCCAAATATCTTCAAGTCGCGCCTTTACCCGAGACACCGTCCCAGACATGCCCTCATAAATATGCATCTTAAAAACTGTTAGATGTAAAATCCTAAAAAAAATAAAAAATTATGCGACTGTTTCCGCTACTTATAAACTTCCTTTAGTTTCTATTTTAAAAAGGATATTTTAATCTTTAATGAGAAAAGCTTTTTGTTCATACTTGGCTGTCTACAAGAGTAATTGCGACCAAAGTCCCAAAATGATCACGTGTTATCACTGGAGAGAAAACCATGAGGAGTATTTGGGACGACTGGTTTACACCCTGCCATAAAATATCTTGCCTTCAAGGTGTTGCATCCATCTGGGCCAGCTTTAAAAGGTACCGTACGTGTTAATAAGAGTTTGTGGAGAGAAGTACTGAATTATAGTGACCTTAAGACAAGAGTTTTATAGAAAATGTTTATTCCAGTAAGTGAGATAAAACTATGATATGGGTTATTTTTGTTTGGGTGTTGGGGTACGTAAGGGCGACGACGATTCGAAAGGCTTTCCATGATCATTCTTTTCAAATATAACGCCAGACGTTCGATTAATCTGTGTTATTACCCATCCAACTATGAGTTTCGCAACACCAATTAATTACTTCATGATAAGAGAAATGTGTGTTTATGTTCTCAATATTCTTCTAAATGGGTAGACCACAAATATTTCAGCATTTACTTTATATTAGGTCAATGGTACAATTGTGAAATCAAATTTTATCCAGAGTGATGTAGTTTTAAAATCACGAGATAATATGCATTTCAGAGAAAAAGTAGTTTGTCAGACCTTCACTTTCCTTCATACGTAATGTCTTCTTTTCGAAATTGCCCTCGGTAATCCAAAAACAGATCTGAAAATGTGATAGGTTCGTTTTTTTTGCAAAATTCGTGTAATGCGTACAAAAAATACAGGTTCGAATTCCGTCTAAAACAGAAGATTGTGCTGTTCACAATCCTTTGACTGGCATGTAAAATAAAACGATACATAGAGGCATCCGCAGAAATTCAATGTCCTCGATTTGCCATATACACACTCAGTTTTGACAGCTTTTGGACCTAATGTTAATTTACAACGTAAGCATGTACACCAAAATTGTCAAATTCCTACCGTGAAAATGTACGACAAAATGATATCTCGATTTTTCGTGTTTTACAATAATCCCGCTGTAATTAATATTTTACACACCTTGGTTATACAAAGTTTGATTATACTGATACCTTCAATGGACTCATAATGAGCGAATTCGTTCAAAATTAATTGGTGAAATTAAATGCTTTTTAGTCGTTATATCTACGGTGCAGGATAATGCCATAACGCAACCAAGCATAAAGCACCACAAATCTTTTTTTGTTGTTTCGGGGATATTCGCCCATGAGTTTATCAGTATCGATCTGATCATGACGTAAATTTAAAACAGGAAGGTGCTTGGTGTATTTTTGGGTCAAATTAAATATTGAAACTGCTACCAGAAGACTGAAAAATGAAAAGAAAAAGTTCATTTTACCGAATAGATGTGTTGTATATATTTCTTTGCTCCGATATTGAACGGGGTGCTAATTCCCCTTCCCATTCCCCAAATAAAAAAGTTGGATCTAAAAAAATTGGAGAATTCCAGACGAGAGCTCTTGGAAAAGTAACTGTTCAAAAAATCTGAAAGAAAGTTGAAGTCTCGAATATCTCCCCACTAACCGGGCCCAAATATCTTCAAGTCGCGCCTTTACCCGAGACACCGTCCCAGACATGCCCTCATAAATATGCATCTTAAAAACTGTTAGATGTAAAATCCTAAAAAAAATAAAAAATTATGCGACTGTTTCCGCTACTTATAAACTTCCTTTAGTTTCTATTTTAAAAAGGATATTTTAATCTTTAATGAGAAAAGCTTTTTGTTCATACTTGGCTGTCTACAAGAGTAATTGCGACCAAAGTCCCAAAATGATCACGTGTTAACACTGGAGAGAAAACCATGAGGAGTATTTGGGACGACTGATTTACACCCTGCCATAAAATATCTTGCCTTCAAGGTGTTGCATCCATCTGGGCCAGCTTTAAAAGGTACCGTACGTGTTAATAAGAGTTTGTGGAGAGAAATACTCAATTATAGTGACCTTAAGACAAGAGTTTTATAGAAAATGTTTATTCCAGTAAGTGAGATAAAACTATGATATGGGTTATTTTTGTTTGGGTGTTGGGGTACGTAAGGGCGACGACGATTCGAAAGGCTTTCCATGATCATTCTTTTCAAATATAACGCCAGACGTTCGATTAATCTGTGTTATTACCCATCCAACTATGAGTTTCGCAACACCAATGAATTACTTCATGATAAGAGAAATGTGTGTTTATGTTCTCAATATTCTTCTAAATGGGTAGACCACAAATATTTCAGCATTTACTTTATATTAGGTCAATGGTACAATTGTGAAATCAAATTTTATCCAGAGTGATGTAGTTTTAAAATCACCAGATAATATGCATTTCAGAGAAAAAGTAGTTTGTCAGACCTTCACTTTCCTTCATACGTAATGTCTTCTTTTCGAAATTGCCCTCGGTAATCCAAAAACAGATCTGAAAATGTGATAGGTTAGTTTTTTTTTGCAAAATTCGTGTAATGCGTACAAAAAATACAGGTTCGAATTCCGTCTAAAACAGAAGATTGTGCTGTTCACAATCCTTTGACTGGCATGTAAAATAAAACGATACATAGAGGCATCCGTAGAAATTCAATGTCCTCGATTTGCCATACACACACTCAGTTTTGACAGCTTTTGGACCTAATGTTAATTTACAACGTAAGCATGTACACCAAAATTGTCAAATTCCTACCGTGAAAATGTACGACAAAATGATATCTCGATTTTTCGTGTTTTACAATAATCCCGCTGTAATTAATATTTTACACACCTTGATTATACAAAGTTTGATTATACTGATACCTTCAATGGACTCATAATGAGCGAATTCGTTCAAAATTAATTGGTGAAATTAAATGCTTTTTAGTCGTTATATCTACGGTGCAGGATAATGCCATAACGCAACCAAGCATAAAGCACCACAAATCTTTTTTTGTTGTTTCGGGGATATTCGCCCATGAGTTTATCAGTATCGATCAGATCATGACGTAAATTTAAAACAGGAAGGTGCTTGGTGTATTTTTGGGTCAAATTAAATATTGAAACTGCTACCAGAAGACTGAAAAATGAAAAGAAAAAGTTCATTTTACCGAATAGATGTGTTGTATATATTTCTTTGCTCCGATATTGAACGGGGTGCTAATTCCCCTTCCCATTCCCCAAATAAAAAAGTTGGATCTAAAACAATTGGAGAATTCCAGACGAGAGCTCTTGGAAAAGTAACTGTTCAAAAAAATCTGAAAGAAAGTTGAAGTCTCGAATATCTCCCCACTAACCGGGCCCAAATATCTTCAAGTCGCGCCTTTACCCGAGACACCGTCCCAGACATGCCCACATAAATATGCATCTTAAAAACTGTTTGATGTAAAATCCTAAAAAAAATAAAAAATTATGCGACTGTTTCCGCTACTTATAAACTTCATTTAGTTTCTATTTTAAAAAGGATATTTTAATCTTTAATGAGAAAAGCTTTTTGTTCATACTTGGCTGTCTACAAGAGTAATTGCGACCAAAGTCCCAAAATGATCACGTGTTAACACTGGAGAGAAAACCATGAGGAGTATTTGGGACGACTGATTTACACCCTGCCATAAAATATCGTGCCTTCAAGGTGTTGCATCCATCTGGGCCAGCTTTAAAAGGTACCGTACGTGTTAATAAGAGTTTGTGGAGAGAAATACTCAATTATAGTGACCTTAAGACAAGAGTTTTATAGAAAATGTTTATTCCAGTAAGTGAGATAAAACTATGATATGGGTTATTTTTGTTTGGGTGTTGGGGTACGTAAGGGCGACGACGATTCGAAAGGCTTTCCATGATCATTCTTTTCAAATATAACGCCAGACGTTCGATTAATCTGTGTTATTACCCATCCAACTATGAGTTTCGCAACACCAATTAATTACTTCATGATAAGAGAAATGTGTGTTTATGTTCTCAATATTCTTCTAAATGGGTAGACCACAAATATTTCAGCATTTACTTTATATTAGGTCAATGGTACAATTGTGAAATCAAATTTTATCCAGAGTGATGTAGTTTTAAAATCACGAGATAATATGCATTTCAGAGAAAAAGTAGTTTGTCAGACCTTCACTTTCCTTCATACGTAATGTCTTCTTTTCGAAATTGCCCTCGGTAATCCAAAAACAGATCTGAAAATGTGATAGGTTAGTTTTTTTGCAAAATTCGTGTAATGCGTGGACAAAAAATACAGGTTCGAATTCCGTCTAAAACAGAAGATTGTGCTGTTCACAATCCTTTGACTGGCATGTAAAATAAAACGATACATAGAGGCATCCGCAGAAATTCAATGTCCTCGATTTGCCATATACACACTCAGTTTTGACAGCTTTTGGACCTAATGTTAATTTACAACGTAAGCATGTACACCAAAATTGTCAAATTCCTACCGTGAAAATGTACGACAAAATGGTATCTCGATTTTTCGTGTTTTGCAATAATCCCGCTGTAATTAATATTTTACACACCTTGATTATACAAAGTTTGATTATACTGATACCTTCAATGGACTCATAATGAGCGAATTCGTTCAAAATTAATTGGTGAAATTAAATGCTTTTTAGTCATTATATCTACGGTGCAGGATAATGCCATAACGCAACCAAGCATAAAGCACCACAAATGTTTTTTTGTTGTTTCGGGGATATTCGCCCATGAGTTTATCAGTATCGATCAGATCATGACGTAAATTTAAAACAGGAAGGTGCTTGGTGTATTTTGGGTCAAATTAAATATTGAAACTGCTACCAGAAGACTGAAAAATGAACAGAAAAAGTTCATTTTACCGAATAGATGTGTTGTATATATTTCTTTGCTCCGATATTGAACGGGGTGCTAATTCCCCTTCCCATTCCCCAAATAAAAAAGTTGGATCTAAAAAAATTGGAGAATTCCAGACGAGAGCTCTTGGAAAAGTAACTGTTCAAAAAAATCTGAAAGAAAGTTGAAGTCTCGAATATCTCCCCACTAACCGGGCCCAAA